>CM034154.1:124884016-126084016 GCA_019776745.2 Taxus chinensis
ACATTTTTTGGGTAGATTGTGTAAGGGATGCCCAACAAGCGTTGGCCGATTTCCATTTGTATGAGTGTGGATGGAAATCGTTATAAGAATCTTCCAAGAAGCACTTGTTGGGTAAAAGGTGTGAAGGTTATGAGACTATAATATCTCTTACTCTCAAGGAAGAAAAAACAAAAAACATGAGGAGAAATGTTGAGAGAGGTCAAGAATAATAAGGTATAAGACTTGATGACTTGGCCAAGTTGATGAGGACAATTTACAGATCTATTTAGAGTCTATAGAGACTATGTAATGGAGAGGCATCATGGTGGATGATTCCAAAGATCATGAACCATCACCCGTAGAGCTAAGGGCATACACCACTTAAGAAGAAGAGGACATAGAAGCTCAAGGACTAGAGAAACTGGTCATATTATCTATTAGGAGAATGTGGAGTAAACCTATACCAAATACCCCAAGTTATTGTGAAAGTATGGAAGTAAAAAATCTCATTAATTATATAAACGAACTCAAGAAGTATTTAAAGTATGGAGATATGGAAGATCCCAAAAGTTTGAAGTTGGATTGTACCAAAGTAAAGGGTTATGCATCTCATTAGTGGGAGCATGTACAAATAGAAAGAGTGTGTAGAGGAAAACCAAAGAATAAGATTTGGGAGGGACTAATGGAAAAGTTGTTGGCACAATTCTTGCCTTGGGACTATCAACTCAATTTTTGAAAAAGGTTGTAGAATATACGACCAAGGGAGCTCAATGTGAAAGAATACACTGTTAATTTTGGTATGAGCTTATAATACGAATCACACAATAATCTACCTTATAATTCATTAAAACATAGTACATTTATATAGAGTTACGTTCTCCTAAAATTAGGTAGTTGAGCTTTGTTACAAACCCTAAGATTCACTCTATAAGTATATTCTTCGTAGGTGGTTTCAATCACTCACTAACATATTTACATTTTGTATCTACCATTTTTAATATTCAAATGCCACATGGATATTATAAATAATGTAGTGGAACTCTAATATCAACTAACATATATAACATTCCCCCCTTAGTGTGAACATGGGAGAAGAGAAATGTATCCTACAAATGTTTCTCCCTGGAAACATTGGTTAGAGTAGGTACAACTCCATCAAGATGTCTCTTTACCCTCGTAAAGGCGTAGCTTTGAACCAAGTTCCTGAGGTTCCCAGACTCCTTTCCCCGAACACTCAAATTTTGAATCTCTCTAATATTCATGTTATCAAACTCATGACAAATTTGGACAACAATCCATGTTGAGTTTACACAGGAATATTTTCCTGGCCCCCAAGAGTTATATTTGTTTGATCATGCTTTTTTTTCCCAAATGTTGGTAAAGGGATTTATTCATCAAATGAGCAAAATAAGAACTATGAACATATTAACACAACATATCGGAAACCAAATGGTGAAAAACATGTTAAAGCACATGTCACTACATCTCAAGTGGCCCCATTTCATTGCCTCCATCCTCCAATAAATTGTGCTTACTTAGCTAATTGGAAATTGAAGCTCTCAGGTTTCCACATTGTGTTTATTTTTATAACTCTACCTGCACTGTGAAATGTTTGACTTAGGATGTCGGTTTCCACAGAAATTGCATCCAGTTATAATTGAGGTAACTTTTTATTATTTTTTTATGCTTTTGATGGATAAAATGATTTAAATGTAATATTTAATTACTTTTTAATGCAACAATTACTCTTGACGAGACAACAATTGTAGTTGAAATAGGAAACTCAACCTAAATATTGTTAACAAGACATTATAATCTAACCCATACTTAAAATGACATTTTTCACTATTATACGTTACTAACAAATTGACTGTAATTAAGACTTTATTATAAATCTATTAACCAAATTAGATTGACTTGTGACTCAACAATTAAGAAATTGATTTTGGAACAATATTAATACCATATTGATCATAATGTAGACTAAACAAAGAATACAAATGATTCCTTGCTAATTAGAATCGACATAAAATTTAATAGAACACAAAACTACTATTTGAATCGCATGCACAGGTGGAAGAAATATCATTGGAGACTACTAATAATAGGAAGCTATAATAACTAAAACTTTTTGAGATATCATTAGTGAATGAAAGTGACTCAAATAACAATATACTAAATATGGAGGACCGGTTTGAATGACCAGGTAAATTGTGATTGATCAGGTAAATACATGCTCACGGAATGACATATCAGACAAGACTAGGAAGCCACCTAAATTTTCAACCAACAAATTTTTCATCGTCCACACAAAACAAATTACATTATAACCTTCAGATTTGCCACAACCTCCTTTAAATTCTCCCTCAAAAACGTAGTCTTAGTATACCACTTAATTATGATTAGGATGTTCACCAATGCATGGAAGGAGGAGGTTGTCAGAATAAATTAAAAAATATTTGATAAAATGACAATAAAATTAGTTTCAACTTCACGGTATTTTCAGGAGAATGGTATGCCTATTTAAGTAATAATACACATTGTTGGTGGCACGCAAACAACAGATCAGCAAGGTTGTTTTCAAATTAAATAATTTCTCTTTCAAAATGGTCATATAATTCTTTCCACTACAGAAACCAAATAAATGAAAAACTAAAATATATTAAACAGTGGTAACTGTGCCAAAACTTTGAATATCATATGGGTGATGAAGAGTACTACTCTCACACCTCCATTGTAGACATAGAAACAACCTGCTCTGATACCAACTGCTAACTTTGGTATGAACCTATTATACGATGCACAAAATAATCTACCTTATAATTCATTAAAGCATAGTACACATATATAGGCTTATGTTCTCCTAATATTAGGGAGTCAAGCCTTGTTATAAAATCCCAAGATTTCTCTCCATAAGTTTATTCGATGTAGTTGGTTTCAACCACCCATTAACCTATTTACATTTAGTATTTACTATTATTAATATTCAAATATCAAATGAATATTATAAATATTATAATGGAGCTCAAATATAAACTAATATCTATAAGATACACTGAGCAGTTTTATAAAATGATTATTTGAGTAGTTCATGTGGAATATGATGTGGAGAAAATATCATGTTACATGAATGGGTTGCATATCTCAATTCAACATGAGTTTGGGATTATCTAGGTAGGATATTTGGAAGATGCCTATCAGTACACACTTAGGGTTGAGGAGAAGTTATTGCACAAACAACAAGGTATGATGCAAGGCAATAAAAAACTCACGCAAGGTCGTGGACAAGATGGTGATATAGGGAGTTTTACGCAATAAGGTGGTGTTAGTACTTCATTGTACAATGAATAAACACAAAGTGGGAGAGAAAATTATTCCAGGGGTGGAGGATCCTTTGGAAGTGGAGGAGGCCATGGATTTAGTAGCACATGTTTCATGTGCAAAAAGTAGGGGCATAAAGCTTTTGAGTTTCTGCATGTACAAGGTGATGAAAAAAAAATATGTGGTGATGCAAGTTCACATATTGCATAAACATAGGCAAATTATGCCTCAATGGATTACAAAGAAGAACAATATATGGGAAATTTGTCGATGATGAAGAGTATTTTGTTAAATACAACAAAGGAATAAGTTGGTCCAATTCAGAGGAATAATTTGTTTGGTACCACATGCAATTCATGATGCAAGGTTTATAAGTTCATAGTGGATAATAGAAGTAATAAAAAAATTGGTAGCACATGAGATGGTGGATAAGTTAGGATTGAAGAGTATTGTGCATCCTAATCCATACAAAGTTATTTGGTTGTAGAAGGGACACCAATTCTTGACAACTAAATAGAGGTTAATTAAGTTCTAGATAAGAAGATATGAAGATGAAGTCATGTGTGAAATAATGCCCATGGATGCTTACCATGTGTTACTCATGAGGTCATGATAGTTTGATCTGAAGGTGCTACATGATGGTCATACAAACACATATAAGGTGGTAAAGGATAAAAAGGAATTCATCCAAAATCCCCTATGGGAAACGAGTGAAGAGGTAGAAAAGGATATAAAGGTTTTTATGATTTCAAGAAAATAGTTCTTGAGTGAGATAAAGTAAATTGATAAATATATTATTGTAATGGTGAGACCTAAATACAGAGAGAATGCAAGCATTGTCACAGATGTTGGAATAATTCATAGAGGCACTGTTAGATGATCTACCATGAGGATTACCACCCATGAGAGATGTGAGTTACCACATGGATTAAATTCTAGGATTGATCTTACCAAATAAGGTAATTTATAGAATGATGCCACAAGAGAATGCGGAGATACAAAAATAGGATCAAGAGCTATTAGATAAGGGCTGGATATGGAAGATATTGAGTCCATGCATATGTTTGTAGTTCTGGTGCCAAAGAAAGATAAAGATTGGAACATGTTCACATACTACAAAGTGATTAATAAGATAACTATGAAGTACATGTTTCAATTTACACATATGGATTACCTCGTAGATTATTTAAATGGAGTGAGATACTTTAGCATATATAATTAAAATTACATAAGATAAGGGGAAAAATGGAGACTCCGTTCAAGATGTAGGAAGGATTGTGTGAATGTCTTGTGATGTCATTTGGGTTGAGTAATGCACCAAGTAATTTTGTAAGGTTGATAAATGAAATATTGAGGCCATTTGTAGGGTAATTTATGATTATATACCTAAATGACATTCTACCATTCAATGGGATGCATGAAGATTTTCTGAAATTTGTCGGGTTGTGGATTCCTTGCCAACGCTCTGGGAATCTAAGTCCCTCTACTTAATTAGTGTAGCTGCCATATATGCATGCGCGAGAAAATGTGGATTTCTGTGGTGGCCTTTCGGCCGGGGATCCAACAGGGGCACTCCACTGACCCTGCAAAAAAGCTTGCAGATACTTGCAAGAGAGAACTTTGTCTGAAAGTGGGAAAGGGAGTGAGAAAAGAGGTAGGAGAACTAATGTTGCAGGTAGGAAATCAGATTCCTACACACACTAGTTAGAAAATTCGTCACATGCATTCATGAGAAGAAACAACCCTGCAAATGGCAACAAGACGAGATAAGATTGCGAACTCAAAGTTTCTGAAATCTCCTCATCAAAGAGGCTACAAAATCCTTCTTCTTGTATTGCTGCTTAAATAGAAATTGTACATAGTGGAGAAATGGAGGAATTTGAGAAGAAGGGGGGGGGAAATGGAAGAAAATGGCTATCTCCTTTGTTCTCTCAAAGTACAATATACTCTTGAGTTTACAAGATCGATTACCAACCCTCTACAATGGTGTGAAGAAGCCATTAAATCTCCTCCAAGAAATGGTTACAACTTCTTCTTTGTTAGCAAGAAACGGTTTACAATTTCTTTTCAATCATTCGCGTCCATTCGGATTCTTGATTCACGAAGAAATGCCAATGGCAGAAAAACCAGACTTTTCATAATGCAGCCGTTACACTTGTTTTGTAACTTTGAATTTGAACCGTTCATCTTGCCTTTGAAACCTTAAATCAGAGTCGTACACGTGGGAGAAATTTACTGGAATGGGCACAGAGGATGCCTTTTGCATTTTGTGCCTTTTGGAGAAATGGCATTTTGGAACATTTTGGCCCGCTCACCCACTTTTGATATGGTCATGACATGTGGCTTCACTTGATTAGCGAAGGAGTCATGGGTCACTTTTATAATTTTCCCTTTTTTTAATGCGGGCTTAAAAACACAAATTGCTTTCCGCTTAATATTTGCCGAGGTTGCGGGTCACCTCCCTGCTTTGACCTTTGATGCGGGCTCAATATTTGACTTTTTCCTTTAAGCCTGATCGGGGTTGCGGGTCACTTTTTAACTTTTCACCTTTTTTACAAAGAGGCTCAAAATCTCAAATCTCCCTGACGGTCTGCCTCCCTTCTTTGACTTTCCAACGACGGGCTCAAGATTTGACTTTTTCCTTTAAGCCTGATCGGGGCTGCGGGTCACTTTTTAACTTTTCACCTTTTTACAAAGAGGCTCAAAAACACAAATTTCTCCACCGACCCACTTCCAATTAGGTATGTCCACATACCCGTGGATGATGGGGCCAAAATTTGACGGGGAAGAAAACGCACATTGTTCACGACTGTGGAAAAAAATGCAGAGAAGAAGAAAACTCCACCATTTCGCACTTGATTTTCAAATTTCTTTCGCAAGCCAAGGAATTGAAAACAATACAAGGTTTGATGATCCAGGGGCATAGAAAGATTGAAAATTTCATTCAAATGAGGACAACAATAAAATTTTCACGCGTCCAGACAGGAAAATGGAAAATTTATCAAAACAAGCAGACTGGGGATTTGAAACAACTCTAGGGCATGGATTTCTCTATCTCTTCGAACTTTCAACTTGGCTTAAATACTTTAGGAGGGTGAGAGCTCAAAATTTTGAATTTAACTTGGAAAATGAAAAGTGGTTTTCGGGAGACAACAAATAGCTCTAGCTTGGGGACATGGCATGGACTGAGCATGGCGAAGACGTGGTATGAGGATCCAGAATCTCAATTTTTAAACCGTATAACATTGACCAGTGCCTTATCCATTGGGCCTTGCAGAGTCATGTACAATTTTGAGAAAGAAAGATCAGAAGAAGGAAACACACAAGCACACAAAAGGAAGGAAACACATGACACGCAACAGAAGGGGAAACAAAACCACACAACGGAAAGGGAAACACACCAAGAAATCACCTATGGTACAAGGTGGGGGACAACCCACTTTCACTGATGATACAGTTTCAAGTATTTCCCACTTTGAGGCAATTCCAATGGCATTCCATCCAAGTATGAGAGGAGAAAAACATTCTCACCACAAGCTCCATGAATTTGGAATGGGCCGAGCCATAATGAATCAAACTTTCCATGGCTGCCCTTTGGTTCTCTTCTCTTGTCCCATAGCAGGACAAAGTCTCCAACCTTGAATTCTCTTGCCTTAGCCCTCTTGTCAAAGATCTTCTTCACTTTCAATTGGTGTTCTTTGATTATATCCACCACCTGGAATCTATTTTCTTCTGGCTTCTCCAAAAATAGGATCCTTTTGTCTATGGAATCTTTGTATTGACCATCTTCTATTTCCTTGCAACTTGAGAGCTGGCATCTCAATTGTGATGGGAATATCTGCTTCAACTCCATACAATAGTTGGAATGGAGACATACCTATCACCTTCTTGGGAGTGATCCTATCTGCCCACAATGCGTTGTACAACCTTTTGTGCCAATTCCTTTGATTCTCATCTACAAGCTTGCGGACAATGGTCACAATGTTCTTGTTGCTTGATTTGGCCTGTCTGTTTCCTTGTGGATAGTAGTCAGAAGAATGAGCTAGGGAGATTTCCGTAGCTATAGAAAAACTTGGTCAGCTCTCTTGAAGAGAAATAGGTAGCATTATCTGCTACAATCTTCTGTGGCACTTTAAAATGGACTATGATATTGTCCTTGATGAAGTCGCATACTGTTTCAATGTTGGCTTATTTGGCTGGAATGGCTTCCACCCATTTGGTGAAGTAGTCTTGTTGTTGTGAGTACATAGGTGTGCCCTGCACTTGAGTGAGGGTTCAGAACACCAATGAAGTCCAGCCCCCACTGTTGAAATGGTTCTTCAATAACCACAGGCCTGAGTGGTAATGCAGCGAGTTGTGGTCTTCCAACGAACTGTTGGCATGCTCTGCATTTAGAAACCCAATCTTGAGTGTCTACAAAGATGGTGGGCCAATAATACCTTCCTCAGAGGATCTTGTGTGTAGTGACCATTGCTGAAAAATTCCCACCACATGCTTGGTCATGGTATGCTTTAAGAAACTTTTCTTGTTGCTCTTTATCTACGCACCTGAGGAAACAACCATCCAGGCCTCTTTTGTAGAGTGCATGATTCCAGATTACAAATTTAGCTTCCTTCAGCTTGAGTGTTCTCCTTTGCTTGTAATCAAGATGAGGAGGGAATTCTCCATAAGTCAGGTAATAGGCAATATCAGCATACCACTCATCAGTAGTGGTGACAAAGAGAACTTGTGGGTTGTCTTCTGAACAAGTTGAGCAAGCACAGTTTTCTTCACCATGTTGAACTTTGAGTGTTTCATCTTCAGAAATCAACTTGCACAAGCCATTTCCCCTTACCAGATTAGAGGGTCGAATCTCCAAGTCATATTCTTGAGTCTTTGCAATCCAATTTCCTCTTTTAGCTCCAGGGATCTTGCTGTGTCAAGATGGACTTGATTGCATTACCGGGGACCATCACCACTGTATGGGAATTGAGGATGTAAAACCTAAAGTTTTTTACAGCCTTGACCACTGCATAGGCATGCTTCTCCAATTGGTTGTATTTTAGCTCATGCTTTTTCAAAGGACAACTCATGAAAGCAATAGGTGCTTCCACATCTTCATCATTTTTTTGAACAAGAACAGTGGAGAGTGTATGCTCTGATGCATAACAATACATGATGAACTCTTTGTTAAAATCTGGAGACACAAGGGTTGGAGCCTTGGCAATGGATTTCTTGATCTCTTCAAATGTTTCCTTCCCTTCATTGTTCCATTTGAAACTTTCTTGAGGTTTCATCATGGAAGTGATGTGCTTTGTCAATTCAGCAAACTCAGGCACAAAATGATGAAGAAAGTTTACCTTTCCAAAGAATGAATGAACTCCCTTCTTGCTTGTGGGTAGGGCTAATGCTTGAATGGCTCTAATCCTCTCAGGATCAATGTGTGCTCCATGTTTGTTCACAATGTGCCCCAAGAACTTTCCTTCTATGACTCCAAAAATGCACTTTTTTGGATTTAGTGATATGCCATGTTTCCTACACCTTGCAAGTACCTGTTCCAAGTGATAGATATGATCTCCCCTCTTCTTTGAAAATATTGTGAGATCATCAAGATATATGACAATGTAATGCTTTAGATATTTGAAGGCCAAATCCATCACCCTTTGGAATGTAGCTCCTGCATTGATTAGGCCAAAAGGCATTCTGTTGTAGGAAAAAGTGCCCCAAGGTGTTGTAAAGGTTGTCTTGGTGTGGTCTTCCTCTACCACTTTGATTTGATTGTATCCTGAGAATCCATCAAGTAATGAAAGCATTTCAGATCCAGTGACTACTTGCAGGATATGGTCCATGATAGGAAGAGGATAATTGTCCTTGAGTGATGCCTGGTTCAGGTTGTGAAAATCTACACATATCCTTATTTCACCATTCTTCTTCCACACTGGCACAATGTTAGCCACCCACGTTGAATGGTGGATAGGAAATATGATCCTTGTGTTAAGCATCTTCATTACCTCCTCCTTGATGGTATCAACAACCTTTGGGTTGTATGGCCTTTGTTTCTGCCTGAAGGGCTTAACACCCTACTTCAAAGGAATTGAGTGATGCATTTCTTTTGGCTGGAAGGATTTGAGTTCATCATAAGAGTAGGCCAAGACATCTGAGTATTTCTTGAGTAATGCAACAAACCTTCTTTTTTCTTCAGGTGAGCAACATTTTCCAATATTGACCATCCTTGGCTCCTCCAGGGTACCAATGTTTTCTTTATCAAAATCAGCTGGGCACCGAGAAGATTGCTTTTCTTTCTCTTGAATGAATCTGTCATGTTTGTCAAAGAGGTCTTCTAAAGAGACTAGGCCTTTGGGAATTTTGTTCCCTTTCAATTTGATTACTCCCTCATCATCAATCCCTTCAATTCCTTCTTTCTCTTCTTTGGGGACTGCTTCTCGGTGTGGATTTTCACCTCCTTCGAAGAAGAGATTATTGAAATTATCCCTTTGCTCCAAAAAGGATAGAATTTGGTTATCATCATTGAAGACTTGCCAATGATTTGCATTGTCTGGTACACTAGGCCTGAATACCATTTCAATGGTCACTTTGTCTTTACCAAAAGAAGGATGAGGTGTCACTAGGGAAGCTGACACTACAAGAGAATCAGCCTTTTCATTATGTTCCCTTGGAATAGCTTCAATGGAAAATGCATCAAAAGATTCAATGCAATCCCACACTCTGTTTCTGTAATGCCTGAGCCTTGGATTTTTCACCTGATATTGTTGGCAGACCTGCTTTACCACAATCTCTACATCACCTTTGCATCTCAGCTTCTTGATTCCCATGTCCTCTGCTGCATTCATGCCTAAGAGTAATGCTTCATACTCTGCAGTGTTGTTTGTATTATCAAATTGCAGCTTGTAGGCAAAAGGGTACACCTCATTGGAAGGAGAGTACAATACTACACCAGCTCCTAAACCTACTCTGGAATGGCTACCATCAAATTCCATTGTCCAAATCTGATCCTCTTCCTCCTCCATGAGAAGTGGCAGGTTCTCTTCCTTTTTTGATGTGAGGAAGTAATTTCCTAGCCCACAATCTTGAAAGAGAATGTTAGCTCTTGGATCATCAGACTTTCTTACTGTGAATCTCATCTTTCTTACTGGCAGCAACTTCTTCATCTCTCCTTTTACTGGGATAGTTGTAGATGACCAATCCATTTTTATTTCTCCACCTAGGTCTCTACAAAAACTTCTACTCAAAAGCATACCAAAAGATGTTGGGATGTCTGCTACCAGTATGGTCAAGAGCACCTTCTTGTCTGGAAAATCAGCTAGTGCCACCTGTGCATCCTTGATTCTTCCTACCAATGGAACTTGTTTGGATTCCATTGAGTAGCATGTGCCATTTACCTGGGTCAAAGTGAGGCCTAGAGAATTTGTAACTTTGGCTGGCATCACATTGTCTGAGGCTCCAGAATTTATGATGCAATTATTCAGCTGGAAGCCTTTGATGAGGAGTGATAGGTAGAAAGGTTCAACTCTGTTGATGTTGGAGGCACTGAGGGCTAGCATGTTTTGGGAAGGTGGTGTGGATGGTGTGGGGAGTAAGCCTTTAGAATTTGGGCTTGAAGAGATAGGGTTACCACCACGAACTGCATTGATGAATCTGTCAAATTGGGCAGGATGTGTTTGTAGGTATTCTATTTCAGAGAGCTGGACTTTGGTTTTGCTTGCATGTTCTACAAAGTCAAATGGGGAAATGGTGGGTGAGGAAGAGGCTCCTGAAATGGAGGAAGATCTACATGGTAGAGACTTTTCTACTTTTGGTGTTGGGTTCTCCTTTTCGGATGTAACAATTGGCTTGGAAGGGGGTGAGGGTGTAGCCTTTGACTGAACTTTAGATGTTTTTGTAGGACCAACATTTAGAAGAGAATTATTGTTAGCAACTTTTGAGCTAGAAGAAGAATCAAATGACTTACTTGGTATAGTAGCATGCTCTTTGGCAACCAGTGAGTCTGGTTTTTCTTTGGCTGATTCCATGGAAGGTGGTAATGGTGATCCTTTGGTGATGATTTTATTCTGTGTAACCTCTAGAGGAAAATCTTCTTTATTCTTCTTCTTATCCTTTGCTGCAACTGTTGGGGCTGAAATCCCTTTCTTAGATTGAGCACGAGTGAAAACAACACATGAGAAACTTGGAACTTCTTCATCACCTTCATCTTCATCATCAACATACTCAATCAGGCCATTGTGCATATCAACTTCCTCAATCTCAAGATAGTTTTCATAATCTTCCATGTTTTCTTCTTCAGTTTCATCAATTTTTGCTTCCTCCTCTGGCTCTTTGGTGTCACAGATGGCATTGACTGGTGGTGCTTCAAGAGCAAGCTGATGAGGAGGTGGAGCAATCCTTGGCCTATCTAGAGGGTTTGGTCTCCTTGAAGCATTCCACATTGTGATCTGAGATAGCTGCTTCTTCAAGGAAACCAAGTCATTTGCCATTTTTTGGAACATCGGATCTGTGGTGACAGAGTTTGAATTCTGACCCTTTTGTTTCCCATTGGGGCCTTTCACCTTTCCAGAAAGGATTAGATCATCATCGGTTTCTATTGCAAAGTCCTGGGCTTGCCTCAATGTTCTTGGTTGGGCTCTTCTGAGGAAGAAACCTACTTCTGATGGCAGAGCACTGATGAAAAACCTCTTCAAATTATTTTTGGGAGGCACCACATCTTCAGGGATCCTTCTTATCACTCTATCATATCTTGCTACAAAGTCCCTCATTGAATCAGAGGTTTCTTTCTTCATTTGTACCAATTGGACCAAAAGATCCTGACAATCTTCCGTGGTCTTGAACCTATGTTTGAATGCACTTCTTATATCTTCCCAACAGGTGACAGACCTCGGGGGTAGCATGTAGAACCATTCGAAGCCTTTTCTTGAAGTGACTCCACAAAGAGTCAGACTGACACATCTTCATCCTCAACACCCAACACACCACAAGCAGTGATAAATGCTGCTACATGCTCTTCAGGGAGTTGAGAACCATCCCCTCTAAATTTTGGGAAGTTTTTTCTCGAGCCTCTCGGTAGCTCATGGAGTGGTTGAGCAAGAGCCAGTGGACCGGTGTTTCCTCCCCATGGTACATTAGGCCTACAGGCTTCACGATCCTGTTCATGCTCACAATCCTGATCCCCCATTTTATGTCTATTTCTATCTTCCAGCCTTGCTAAGGCTGTGGCTTCTATTGCTACTCTTTCGTCTACCTCAGCTTGAAGTCTCTTGATTTCTTTGAGTTGAGCTCTTATTTCTTCATCGGCTCTTGCTTCTCTTTCTCTAGCTTCTTCTTTGGTCTCTACATCAGTGAAATCTTCAAGGTTCTCATTGATGTATGGAAATTCACCATCCAAAGGATTGGCAACACTCAGGTTCCCAACGTGGCCGGTTGCTTGAAAAGGAGGCCTCTGGATTCCGAGTAGCTCTTGTCTCCTTTGAAGTTCCTCAAAAATGGGATCAGTTTGTCCTCCTTGTCTCTATTGCCAGGTGTATCTTCTATCCGCCAGCTTGAAAATCTATGCTCTTCTTTGCGGTGTTGGAATTTGTCTTTGCCTCTCCAATTCAGCAGTGTGTTCCTCTTCAAGGTCCATAATTCTCGTGGCAATGAAGTAGTGGTTGGCACTTTGTCTATTATGCCAGATAGCTTCCCTCAAATATGAAGCAACGTCTTCTTGGATGTGGAAGAGAAATTCGGGTCTTTCAACAGGAGGGTTTCCCAAAATAGCCATGATTTGAATCCATGTGGCTCATATAGCCATTCAAATTCTAGAAATTTTTCTCTTTTTGAATTTTGAATTTTTTGACCTTGCGGTCGCATTCAGGTGCAGATGCTACTAAATCTGCCCCACGGTGGGTGCCAAAAACTGTTGGTGAGGAAATTTTTTGGGTGGGAAAACTTGTGGATTCCTTGCCAATGCTCTAGGAATCTAAGTCCCTCTACTTAACTGGTGCAGCTACCGTATATGCATGCATGAGAAAATGTGGATTTCTGTGGTGGCCTTTTGGCCGGGGATCCAACAGGGGCACTCCACTGACCCTGCGACAAAGCTTGCAGATACTTGTAAGAGAGAAATTTGTCTGAAAGTGGGAAAGGGAGTGAGAAAAGAGGTAGGAGAACTAATGTTGTAGGTAGGAAATCAGATTCCTACACACACTAGTTAGAAAATTCGTCACATGCATTCATGAGAAGAAACAACCCTGCAAATGGCAACAAGATGAGATAAGATTGTGAACTCAAAGTTTCTGAAATCTCCTCATCAAAGAGGCTACAAAATCCTTCTTCTTGTATTGCTGCTTAAACAAAAATTGTACATAGTGGAGAAATGGAGGAATTTGAGAAGAAGGGGGGGGGAACGGAAGAAAAATGGCTATCTCCTTTGTTCTCTCAAAGTACAATATACTCTTGAGTTTACAAGATCGATTACCAACCCTCTACAATGGCGTGAAGAAGCCATTAAATCTCCTCCAAGAAATGGTTACAACTTCTTCTTTGTTAGCAAGAAATGGTTTACAATTTCTTTTCAATCATTCATGTCCATTCAGATTCTTGATTCGTGAAGAAACACCAATGGCAGAAAAACTAGACTTTTCATAATGCAGTCGTTACACTTGTTTTGTAACTTTGAATTTGAACCATTCATCTTGCCTTTGAAACCTTAAATCAGAGTCGTACACGTGGGAGAAATTTACTGGAATGGGCGCAGAGGATGCCTTTTGCATTTTGTGCCTTTTGGAGAAATGGCATTTTGGAACATTTTGGCCCGCTCACCCACTTTTGATATGGTCATGACACATGGCTTCACTTGATTAGCGAAGGAGTCGCGGGTCACTTTTATAATTTTACCTTTTTTTTAATGTGGGCTTAAAAACACAAATTGCTCCACCGGCCCACCTCCCTGCTTTGACCTTTGATGCGGGCTTAATATTTGACTTTCTCCCTTATAGCATGATCAGGGTTGTGGGTCACTTTTTAAATTTTCACCTTTTTTACAAAGAGGCTCAAAATCTCAAATCTCCCTGATGGTCCGCCTCCCTGCTTTGACTTTCCAACGGTGGGCTCAAGATTTGACTTTTTCCTTTAAGCCTGATCGGGGCTACGGGTCACTTTTTAACTTTTCACCTTTTTACAAAGAGGCTCAAAATCTCAAATCTCCACAACCTCCCTGCTCTCTTTCCGATTGTGGGCCAAGATTTGACTTCCTTTAAATTGCAGGTCACTTTTTAACTTTTCACCTTTTTACAGGCTGTCGACCCACTTCCAATTAGGTATGTCCACATACCCATGGATGATGGGGCCAAAATTTGATGGGGAAGAAAATGCCCATCGTTCCCGACTGTGGAAAAAAATGCAGAGAAGAAGAAAACTCCACCATTTCGCGCCTGATTTTCAAATTTCTTTCATGAGCCAAGGAATTGAAAACAATACAAGGTTTGACAATCCAAGGGCATAGAAAGATTGAAATTTCATTCAAATGAGGACAACAATAAAATTTTCACGCGTCCAGACAGGAAAATGGAAAATTTATCAAAACAAGCAGACTGGGGATTTGAAACAACTCTAGGGCATGGATTTCTCTATCTCTTCAAACTTTCAACTTGGCTTAAATACTTTAGGAGGGTGAGAGCTCGAAATTTTGAATTTAACTTGGAAAATGAAAATGTGGAATACATGCATGGATATACATTTCATTTTTTTAAATAATATTAGTAAACCTAACAAGGTTGTTGATGTGTTGAGTAGATGCAGTATTTTATTGAAAAATATAAGAGTAAAGGTTTTAGGTTTTGAGTTTATGAAGGATTTATATGCAAGGGATGAAGATTTGAATGGGGCATAGAAGGCGTGCATGAAACCATTCATTGTTGACATGACACCTTGGTATGAATATTTTATAAATTAAGGTTTTTTGTTCAAAGGTATATTTTTATGCATTCTTAGAGGATTAATGCAGGAGAATCTGGTGGAAGAAATGAATAGTATAGGATTGGCATGAAATTTTGGAGTGCATAAGACTCTAACACAATTGGTGAAAAGTTATTTTTAGCCGCACATGAGTGTGGATGTACACAAATTTATTCAAGAGTGTAGAGTGTATCAGTTTTCTAGAGGAAGGTCATAAAACTCATGGTTCTACCAACCTTATCCCATCCTAGAGAAACCTTGGGAGGATATAAGCATTGTTTTTATTAGGCTTACCTAGGACACAATGGGGAGTTAATTCGATATATGTTATGGTTGATATGCTTTTGAAGATGGAATTTTTTTTTCATATAGGAATACAAATGATGTAACAAACATTGTAGGTCTTTTGTTCAAGGTGGTGATGAGCTTACATGGATTGTTCCACATTGTTTTGTTTGACTAGACACCAAATTTTTTGGCCATTTTTGGCAAACACTATGAAGGAATTTGAAAACATAGTTATAATACATCTTAGCATATCCTCTATAGATGAACACATAGAAGAGGTAGTGAATAGAAGTCTTGGGGATCTACTTAGATGTTTGGCTGGGGATAATCTAAGAATGTGGGATTTGATACTAACAAAAAAAAACATATAATAGTTGCATCAACATGAGCAATGGGACAATTCCATTTTATATAGTATATGGTAGTAGCTCGTGGGGAGTGGTAGAGTTTTAGAATGTTTGTGATGACACATGTAGGAGTGTAGAGGTTGAAAGTTGTATAGGAAAACATGAAGAATGTGAACCAATAAGTACATAAGAAGTTGTAAGAATAAATGCACATTACAAATAATGCACATATATGAAGAGAGGGGAAGTTGAATATCATGTTGGAGATTTTGTTTTGGCTCATTTGTGGAAGGAAATATTTCTTAGAGGAATATATAACAAGTCAAAGTGGAAGAAAATAGGGCCATGTAGAGTGTTGAGGATGTTTGTGACAAAAACATATGAGTTTGAATTATTAGAATATATATATATATATATATATATATATATATATATATATATATATATATATATATATATATATATATATATATAATGTCGCAAACCTATACCCATATCATAAAGGGAAGAACAATGTAAAAGATAGAAAAATTGATTGGAGACAACAAATGCCAGAAAAGGTGTGTGAAGAAGTAGAAAGGGTGATTGACACCAAAATCATGAGTACATATGGCAAGGAATACAAAAAATTCTGAGTAAAGTGAAAGGGAAAAGAGGTAGAAGACATAACTTGGATCAATTCCAGGAAATTTGTAAGGCACATAATTATTGGGGAAGAACACACATGATTAGAGGATGGTGTTTTCAAATTTACATAGGGTGTATGATACATGAGCATCCACGTCCACATGTAATCCTATATTAACCAACAATAGCTAGAGTATATTTTAAGTTTTATGTGTCATTGTTGAAATGCAAGTCATACCGCAAAGGTCCCAATTACAAAATAAAGGTCTAAGTCATGCCATAAAGGTCTACCGAAGCTGAAATGGGTTTCGGATGCCATGTAAATCCATGAATGGAAGTTTATGGTCTACAAAAATCCAAGATCAAGTTGATGGACCTTGTATGGGTCCATTGGGCCTTGTTTTTTAACAATCCATAGTTGTAGAAGTCTTGATGGGTAACTTGTAGTTCAACTCGAGGATGCCTTTGGTTGGCTTGCATGCCTATATAAACAAGCCCATGAACCTCAAAGTAAAGTAGTAGAGCTAATGACAAAAATTAAAATTTAGAAATCATGGGTTATTGGACATTTGACAATGGCTTGAATTCTCTAAGTGAGGTTGCCCAATTGTGATTGTATTTCTTAAGAAGTTGTTGAGGTTGTGTCATTAACAATCGATCTGTGGTTATGTGATATTTTGTGAATTAATAATAAAAAAATTATTTTTGTAATTTGTTATATTATGTTCTATGTGTTGACTATGAGGGCTACGTAGTCAAAGCCCACCCTTAATTACATTCCCTAACCGTGTTTGCATTAGTAGGCATGTCCCTAAATGGAAGGTTCCCCAGATGGGGCATGATAAAGATATAAAGCAACTAGAAATCCATCATCGTATATCACCTTCCCACATCTAACTTGAATAATACCATGAAATCACATGCATAAAAAATGTATATTAAAGAGTTATCAATGTGGAAAGAAAACAATTTTGTAGTTTTGTGTTTTCTCATTCTTATAAATATATAATCTAATAAATGGAAAAGTAGATGTATTAAGAAGAAATCCAAAAGATGGAAGAAAACTAGAAGAAGATGATAAATGAAACATAATCCAATTAAAGAAGTCAAATAAAAAGAGGATCAACAATAAAGCATAAGCGAAGGAAAAAAACAAATAGGAAGAAAATATCCATCAAATGAAACTAAACCAAGGGGTGAAATAATAAGGAGATGATCAAGCAGTTAAACACAAGCAAAGGGGCTAGAAGAATATCATATAAAAAGAATCTAGCCTAAAAGTAAAAAATAAATTAAAAAAAATGAGAGGAAATAATTAACTCAAGGCAAAATAATAATAATGGAAACCAAGAGGAATCAACCACTGAAACACAAAAAATAAAATAAGTTGATGAAAACTATGTACATTAAGATATTTTGTTGAGCACACAAAGGTTGGGTTAACAATGATAACCTATGTAACCATCTAAATGTATGTAGAACAATTATATAACATCATGATGAAAATACACAAATTACAATGACCACGAGTATAAAGAGTTAGACGAGTCATTTTTAGTACCCAAAAATTCATGAGTAGCTATGGTAGGTGTTTATCCTCTTGCATTGAAGCATTTTGTTTGGTTTTTTTATTTAAAATCTTACTAGGTGCTTTAGCTTAAACACATGCAAGAGGTTGTAGGAAGACTATTATAGTGTGCATGGATGAAGAGCTACTTGAACCTAGGATATTGTCACTCAGGATTATATGATTTGTTGTTTGGTAGCACTATAGATATACCCAATTTAAAATTTGAATACGTGTCTCGTAAGGAGTGCCTTGACTAGTAATAACTTTATTAGCATGAAAAAACTTTATAAGTTGGTGCAATGTGGATTTGATAGCTCACAATAGTTGATTTAGGCAGAGGCATCCAAGTAATATACATTATGTCCAATTTTTTAGCAATACATGAAACCACAAAAGAAGGGTATTAGGACTTAAATTGAAAGGTAACATGGTTCCCCTAAGAGGTACTCGAGTAAGACTTTCATAATCTTGAATAAAAGTGGATATTGCATAGTCTTATTGAATGTATACATGACTAGTCAGTAGTTGTATTGCACAAATGTTTATAATCGAGCCATTGTCCACCATAATGCTCTTTTTAAACTCTAGATGTGACTATGTTAAAGCTCTCTTGAATGATGGTCTATTATTATAATCATCTCTTGGAATCTCGTGGTCATAGTAAACAATATCTAAGGAACCTCTTTATGTGCATTTGTGACCATGCGTATGAATCCATATAGGATATGAGAATTTGAAATTGATAGAGATTGTTTAGGAGTTTCTAGGTGAGCCTCATATTTTTGTCATATTTTGAGTGGTATGCTTTGGAAGAGCATTAGTAGACTTTCAAGTTTTGATTTGATTGTGATATTCATTCATTCATTGTGTTGTTTTGTTTTTCCAAGTGAATAATGTTAATATCAATTAGATCATGAATATAATGTCTCAATTTAAATAATCTACTTTACCTAAAAATATATGATAATCACGAGATACATTCACACCATAGTTATTTGATAAGGTCTAGATGATTCAATCTCAAGTTTAAGAGGCAAAGAAGTCATGTTGCATTTGAGAAATCATTTAAGCTCTTAACAAGGACTCTCAGATAATCATGTGAATTGTTGTCACCCTTGAGAAGGGGGGAAAACATGTAAGGTTGTTGTGTTGAATCCAATTTTGGTCTTATTCGTAGCTTAAAAATAGTTGTATCATTAGCCTTACCGTTCAATTTCAATTTACCTTATTTTTTAGATCTATTAGATGCATGGATGTTATTCCTACATTTAAGCATGTTGGTCATACATAGTTTGATCTCACAGTTCCTAATCAAATGATAAAGTTCATAAAAAGATAGATACATATGAAACCTAGCTCTATCTTTGATAGATTGAAGTATTTTTTGAGAGAAAATATATTGTAATTCAGTATCATATAATGTGCAAGATACCTTTGTAAGCATTATTTTGAGTTTAAGTACATACTCACTAATACATGTTCATTGGGTCCCTATTTTAGTTATTGAATCTGTGAAAATGTGACCCTTTGGATAATGTTAATTGAAAAATGAGTCAAAAAAATATCATCCAAAGCACTGAAAGAACATATAGAGCTTTATGGTAGGGCATAAAAATAGTCTAAGGTATAATAATTAAGACCTTTGGGGATGATCTTACTTAACAAATTATTGTTATGCATAAAATCCACACATGAAGAATAAAATGATATAATATGAAGTGAAGGATCACCCTTTCATTTAAATAATTCAAACTTAAAATAGATGAAATGGGAATTAATCCAATATGAAATTTGTAACTAAGGACCTCATAATCCAAAATATTGAGTAACATATCATGTGAATTAACCATTTGGCTTGATTTTTTAGATCCTTATTACAATTGTTGTATTTTTGCTTGCAGATATTGAATAGTTTGTTAAAGGAGTGCATCTTGAGAGATAAGAGAGATAGCTTGTGTAGGAATAGGCATGGAAGTGTTTCAAGAAAGACCTTGAACAAAATATGTATCTTGAGAAACATGTATAGGAGACATAAAAAATTATTAGGTTGGGCAGCAATGTCCATCGTAATATGAGTAATAACAATAATTTTAGGTGTTTAAGTAAGAACACTAGGTAGAGACATGAGAGTAGAAGAAATAATAGTTTTAGCCTTGGTACCTTAGATATAAGGGGAACCTCTAGTAGGTAAGACATGGTCATTTAAAGGCTTAGTAAGAAAATGTAATTCCTCAATTGTATATTTTTTTGTTAACTTGTTTAATTTCTATCTAGCCACATAAATCATTGCACCATTCTCCTTATTATATCATAAAATATATTTTTCAAATAAATCTATGTCATGTACATTTAGAGTAGTAACTTTTGAAATATAATCTTTGCTAACATTATTACCACAAGCACTGTCATTCACAACATGATCATTAGAAGCATTGACATCACAAACATCCACATTTGCATCATTCACATTTATACCATTTGCATTGTCATAAATATAAGGAACATGGATATCACTAATGACCACTATTTTTTATTTTATAGGTTTTACAAGATTAAGGACCCTAATGACAGGGTTGTGGATGATCTCGATGATATCAAAGTGGTGGTTAATTTTTAAAAAACTTTGTTGATGGAAGAGGAAGGAAGGGAAGATCATGAAATGGATAGATTTTTATATCCTATTACAAAAATTACATCAACAAAACAAAATGAAGAGTTGATGTAACCTTTTTCTAAAAGATGAGGTTAAGGAAGTCATTCGTCAAATGAATCCAATAAAGCTCCTAGTCCAAATGGGTTTCCGATTGATTTATTTCAAATTTTTGGGGATCTTTTTACCAAATATGTAACATGGGTTGTGAATGCATATTTGAGATCCTTAAAAATGTTTAATGATCTTAATTGTATCTTCATTTCCTTGATTCCCAAGAAACCAAATGTGGAGACATTTGCAAATTTTAGACCTATTTTTATTTGTAATACTATTTATAAAATAACATCTAAAGCCATAACAAAGAGATTAAAGTGTTTACTTCCTCTTATTATTTCTCTAGAGTAAAGAGGGTTTGTGAGTGGGAAATATAATTTGGATAGTTTTGTAATGACTCATAAGATTCTACATACCAAGGATGTTATTAAAATTAGATATAAAGACATAATTAATTAGAAATTCCTCATAAAGGTGTTAACGTTTAGATTTTGTAATGAATGGGATTCTTGGGTGCTTCATTGTGTTACTAGAGCATTTTTTTATTCTTAGTGAATGGATGTCTGGAGGGTTTATTTTCAAACTCAAGAGGAATTAAACAAGGGGATCCCTTATCTCTTTATTATTATGTTTAAAACCTTGGGTAGGCTTCTTAGAAAATTGAGAGAAAGTAATGAACTTCAGGGGTTGAAGGCCTTTGTTATGGATGATGGCAACACTCATGTATAATTTTTGGATGACCTCCTTTTTGGACTATTAGAGATGAAAGAAAAATTTCTTATAAAAAAGGTGTTGGAATCTTACAAAAAATGTCAGGTTAGTGGATTAGTTTACAAAAATATGAGGTATTATTTATAAATGTTCCCTAGGAAAGGAAAAATGAATTGTAGAAACATTGGGGGTTAGAAATGGCACGTTCCCTAAGAAATATATGGGGATGCTTTTGTTCACAGAAAAGGCTAAGTCAACAATGTGGAAGAATTCAATTGAGAAAATACAAGTGCGTTTAGTCAAATGAAAGGAAAGGTGGTTAAGTCTAGATGGGAGAATTATTTTGATCAAATTGGTGTTGGATGTTATCTATGTTTATCTCTTCTTGTTTGCAGATTCCATTAGGGGTGATACATAAGATGAATAAAATCATACGTCATTTCTTATGGAGTGATAAAGAAGAGAAGTTAAATATTTATCTAAAAAATGGGAGAATGTTTATCGGCCAAAATAAATTGAGGGAATGACAATTAAGAATTTACACCTTCATAACTTGTATCTTGGTGTGAAAATGGCTTGGTACATCTATGAGGAAGAGTCCAATCCTTGAAGTCAAATTGTAAGAGGAAAATATTTGGAAAATGGGAGAATAAAATGAATTTTCTTAGTATAAAATTCACCTTAGGGCTCACATATCTAGAATTTCATTATCTCAATAAGAAAGGTGGTATGTGAAAACTTGACTTGGGAACTTGGGAATGGTGAACTAGAAAAAATTTAGGATCACTCTTGGCAAGTGAACATTCTCTTCTTCAATAAAGTGATTTGAATGATATCTGAAGGTTTCTAGTTTTGGTGTGGGGTTGTAAAGTGAAACATTATTGGGGAGAATAGGAGGTTACCCCAAGCTGCATGTGGAATTAGAAAATTTTGAAGTCTCGTGGTGGAATAATGGAGAAGAAATTGGATTTGACTCATATTCTTGAATCCAATAGGGTTTTTTCCACATAGTTATAAGATACTTTAATATGGATTGGGGGAAAATAAGGGTTATATACATTTAGAGCAGGTTACATGGTTTTGGCTAAGGAGGTGCAAGGGGAATCTGACCGGTTTGCTTCTATTATTTGGAATGCAATTAGTACCCCAATAAAAAATGGGTTTGCATGGTTATCCTATTTAGAGAAGATACTTGCATAAGATAGGCCAATGAAGATGAAATATATTGGGCCTTCAGTCTGTATGCATTGCAAACAAGATGGGGAAACTATGAAGTGCATACTTCTTCACTGTCCTTATGCAAGAAATATTTGGTCTAGTTTTTGTTCCCACTTAGACTAGCCATGGGTTTTCCTAGATGAGTTAAGGGTACATTTAGTGCATGGCCTGAAGGATTGAAGTGGCTGAAAGTAATTTGGTTGTTTTGTTCAATAAATGTGGTTTAAAACATTTGGAATGAGAATAATAACCAATTTTTTTAGGATAAGGAATTGGCTTAGGAAAGGTGTTGGGATTGGATTGAGCTTACAAAATCTGAGAAAGTTTCTTATTATGTTAAAATTAATAAATATCTTTTGCGAAATAAGGATGTATGAATCTTACTGTGTTGGCCAAAGATTACTCTTTTGAAAAATAAGGTATCAAAAATTGGTAAGATTGGCAGGCATGGTGTCAGATAGTTTCCCCTAAAGAATGAGATAGTAAAATTATATTTTGATGGTTCTTTAAAAGAGAATCCTATATTATCTAGTATGGGTTGCATTCTTCGTGACTATAATAGTCGAATGTAATGGTTTTGGTCATTTTTTTTCCCACAAGCTACTAATAATGAGGTAGGAGTAATGACATTGTTTGAAGGACTGATACTAGTTAACGATAAAGGATATAATGATTTGGGTACTGAGAGTGACTCCATGATCATAGTTAATGCTTTGATACGAGGTGTAAGACTCAATTGGAAATTTAATCAAATAGTACATGGGCCCCATGATTTGGCATCCACTATCTGTTTTGTAACTTTCCAAAATTCTATTTAGGAGATAGATAAGGTTGAAAATGTTCTAGCAATTGTTGGTACAATTTTATATCCCTTATTTGTGGTGATCAGTAGTGATCCTTTGAAGTGGCTAGAACTCTTAGAAATTATACGGGCTAGTGTAAGATGTTGATTAGTAATAACTAATATAATGTGGGTTTTCTCGTATATGGCATGAATAATTAATGTTATGGATTGAGTATACTTTGGAAGCTATGAAAGGGAAAAGGGGAGTATTTTGGATAAGGAGATGAAAGATTTTTGTTCCCAATTAGATTTTTTCTAGAGGAGGATTTTCTATCTGCTAGTTTCATAAACAAAAGGGGCTCTATTTAGACCATTTTTATGTGTAAAATGCCATTCGTAGAGATTCCAGCTTCCATTTTCAATATAAAGGGTGAGGAACTTGCAACCCTCCTTTTTTACCAATAAAAATCATACCCTAGTGTTGAACTGATTTTCTCGCTCATGTTTTAGATTAGTGAAATGGTAACAAAGAAAACAAGCAACTCCAATATGAGAGGGTTTAAGGTTGCCTCTAGATGAGATGATGATGAATGTGGACGCAAAATATCCTCCTCACAACGAGCTTAGTAACTTGTACGACAAAGAGAAACTCAACAAGAAAAAGGATTAGTAGAAAGGATGGTAGGTTTCCTGACAAATTCGACCCTGAGATGTGAAAACTTCCTATGATGGATGTCAACCCACTTTTTAATAAAAGATAGATAAAATAATGATGGATGAGCAATAACAAAATATGAACTGATACATAAAATTAAAGATGTGCAAGAAAAGATAAGATGTAAATATGAATATAGAAAATTATAATCTAAACCAAACCTGAGTGGTTCAACGGCGACCCGAGACTACTAGGCATAGTCGAAGGCAACTGGGACAGAGTAAGCCAAAAATAGATGCAAAAAAGACAGATCTGAAAGTATTGTTCTGAAGTTGATCTAGAACTACAACTGATGCTGAGATGTTGTAATGAATCCGGATCTAAATGAAACAGAAGGGATGCAATAAAATTGATGAAAAATGAGAATTGTTGATATGGTCTATGTTGACTGGTCCCGATCGACAATGACTGGATGTGATGAAGATGCGATCTAAAGTTGTGGGTGTGTAGAATGGCAAGATTGACAAATTCTGAGGGACTGTGAGAAAGGAGAGAAGATAGGCACATATTGGATAACATAAAATCAAACAGAAGTGGATCAGGTCAACGACGATTGGGTAGGGTCGATGATGACCGAACAGGGATTTAGGGTTTGAGGAGTAAAATGGATGAAGATAATGAAATAAAGAAAGATGTTGAGGATGGATAAAGCAAGGGCAAGGCTTCCAATACAGCTGAAAAACATGCAAGACTGAAAACATAATGATGATGGGATGGTAATGGAGATTTCAAACATGAAAAGTTGTGGTACCAAGCAAAGGGAAAACTCCAAATCTCCAAGGGTGATGCAAAATATCTCCAAAGTACCTCCAAGGTTGTGATATCAGCTGCAAAGAAGAGTGAAAAACGAAAGTAAGATCGCAAGAAATCTCAAAGTATCCAAAGTTGCATCCTCAAGACAGGGGGGGTATGGTTGTATTTATAGGGTTGACAGTGAACCGGTGAGTTACCGAGGATTGTGGCAGTCCGTTGATTTGGGCAGTGGAATATTGACGAGCTCGAGACAATGAGCCCTTGTGAGGTGTGATTAGGGTTTCGGGTGGTAAATATGGGCTAAGGCTACTTAGGGAGGATAAAAGGGTAGGTGAGAGGTAGAAAACATTAAATAAAGGAAAAGGGGAGGTAAATCTATTAAATGAAGGCGTAGGGAGGGAAAAAGGGGGAATTTATGGAGGATAAATGGATTAATGAAGGAATTTAGGGACAATTAAGGGGGATTAGAGATTAATTAAGGGAAAGAGAAATTAATGATGTGATTAGGATAGAATTAAGGTGGAAAATAACAATTTAAAGGGATAAATAGAATTTAGGAGGGAAAGGGGGATTTAAATGAGAAGAGAGGTATGTATGTCGACAATGACGATGAGGGGGAACAGATGTAGGAAGGAGACATGATACCAAAAATTGGTGTCTACATTTGCCCCTTTTTGTCGAGTCGTTTGCGTTGGGCAAGCCATGAGACAAAAACGAGAGGTGATGAAAGATGATAATTGAAGTGCTCTGCCTCAAACTAGGGATCGATGACACGAAGAGGAATCGATCATGAGTTTGAAAAAGATATATTAAGGGATAAATATTGGAAAGGATATAGGAAAGAATATGCCCCAGGCGAAGAGGGATAAGGAAAAAAACAAAAACAAAAATATGGCAGTGATTTTCAAATCACTTCGGTAGGGAACAAAGTACGGCCTCAATGGAGACAATGACAATGTCCTATGGACTTATAAGTTGTCGAAAATCACTGCAATATGGATGATCAAGTCATGGGACCAATCGGTCGAAGGTAGACATCAAAAGTATGTGCAAACAAATGTGAGGATAGTCAAGACAATGGTCCGAAAAATTGCGGGGACAAAAATGAATGTGATATCCTTTATACATGAGGAATCGAAAATATGTGTTTGGGTAGGACAAAGAAAAAAGATGGCCACAATGGTCGGCTTAGGATGAAATATAATGCCCTATAAGGGACATAAAGATGAGAGCATATCGAGTTGGTGGATGCAATTATAGATACATGATAAGATAAAATATAGATGATGGGGCCCAGTGGGACAAAGAAATGTGATTGACGAACAACACACAAGGTAAAGTGGAAGAAAAAAGAATTTAATGAAAAAAGGGGGTGAAATGAGCAAAGGATAAAAAATTAGGGTAGGTTCAATGACTACTAGATATGATCGGAGGCAACTGGAGTTGGGTTCGTAGAGTGGATGATAGAGGCATGGGCAGCCCAAGTGGTTGAGGAGAGGGTTGAGCTAGGATTGGATGATGGAGGAGGAGGTTCCAACAGGCACCTGGAGGAGAACATGGTGAAGGAGAGGTAGAAGTGGAGATAGCCCGCCTATGGGTGAAGTGAGATACTGCTGGAAAGGAAAGGGATGCAGTGAGCCAGGAGGCGACATGATTACGCTAGGAGAGAGACCTGACTATTTAGTAGAGAGATAGATATCGGTGAGAGAGGGAGGCCTATAGGCCATATTTGGAGATTTTGGACCTATAGTTACGGCATTAGGGAGTGAGGCACCAACATCCTCTCAGGGAGCTGAGCAGATGGCTCCACCGAGTACTATCTCACTAGAGCAGTATAAGGCACTAGGTGCGGAGGCGTGTTACTATAAGTACATAGCCATATTGACGCTATCAGATGTGTCATGATACATAACATACCTAACATGGCATCATGGAGCAGGTGGATTGGTGTGACCAGTGCCATCTGGTAACACGACTGATGTGGCATAGTCGGGGTGAGAACCAAGTCCAGATGCAAGATGTGATGGTCAGAGAGACGTGCATGAACCTGCCCCAGGGGGCAAGGTTTGATATTGAGATTATATGATGTTAAACTCACTAATTAGGTTAACATTGTATATATAGATTTTGATGATGTGTCAATTTTTGAAATAAATCCCTTAGAGGTGTATTACGGATGTATGGGTACATTTTGATGATAATATATATATATATATATATATATATATACACACACACACACACACACATGATTTTTTCAACGTACATGTGTTGTGTGATGAACTATTTGTTGTTTTTTATTATTTGATTGTGCTATAGATGTTAGTTTATATGTGATGTGATGATGTGATGTTTATTTTGGTTGATGTGACATTGGATCAGATTTTAGATGTTGACATATATTTTAGATTAGATGATGATGAGATGATGATATGATAGATGTAGATTGGAAAATGATGTGATTGATGATAGAGAAAACATGTGAATGTTTAGATTAGATTTATGTGATGGATGAATGTGTTAGATGGTATGAGGAATTTATAGGAATGTATGCACGACAAATTAGGATTACATGATGAGATTAGACATGACATGATGAATAAATGTAGAACTTAGGATGTTTTAATCGCACAGCCTTAAGAGGGTGACCCAAGCGTGAGACAGTACACTATGTTGTGGAAATGAGTGAACATGGAAAAGATGCTTTCAAACTGGATTAGAGGTAAACGTGAAAGAGAATGAGACAAAACAATGCACTTGTGACCATTGACAAGTGTTAACACATAACCAACGATAGTTAGTCATACTTAAGATCCCCAGGAAAAGATGGAAAATGTGCTTATAGACCCATTGTAGACATGAAAAAGGGGTTAAGATGGAGCTCATATGGGGAAAATAGGTTCTCGTTAGGTGGAAGTTCTAGGTTATGCCTCAGCTTTGAGCAATATGGTGCAAACTGATCAATGCAGGAAGTTTGTTGCAAATGGGAAAGTTGATCGATGTGGGAAAGCTTTCTAGGGATGCTTGCCTTTGATTCTTTTCTTTTTCTTTTAGATATTTTGAGAAGGTTGACCAAGGCAGGAAGTCTTTTACTGTCATAATATAGGAAGGTAGTCATCCTTAGAGGGATTGGTCTATATTTAGATTTTTACGTTTTGATTTTTTGACTTTTTAGATAGTAGGATAGAATATACATGATAGTTTTTCTTTGAGGGATTAGTCTATACTTTTGAAAAAATTGCTTTATATGAACAATTGTCCTTGAAGGGAGCTATCTTTTTTTGGATAAGATAAGATTTTTTATATGAGCACCCAAGATTTTGACTTTAGATAGATCTGGGGATAACCAAGTGGACAACTTGGGGATGGGATGAGAAGATGTACAAGTGACATCTATAGACCCCTAACATGGTTTTGATAGGTAGATAAGAGGGTGATGGATGTAATGATCATGGAGTTCCCACCTAGAAGGAGGAACTTGTCCATAAAGAAAATGCTATGGGAAAATTCGTGGTGCCTATATTCAAGGTCATAGAAAGGAAAGTGACAATAGACCACATAATTCCAAATCATTACGATGAAAGATGGAAAGGCTGATGAGGGAGATATGATTGTTGATATGACTAGGATTACATTGGTAGATATGTTAACAGTAGAAGGGTCACAAGTATAAATCGTTGAGAGGTTCCATTTTTTATTTACCATCTAGAGATGCCAAACGATAGGCTCCAGACCCATACTTATGTGATAATGTATGGTCCAATCCAGTTGGGAGAAAACTTTCCATGTTGGCTCCTTTCTAGAGTAGTGATGTTTTTTAATTTCTTTAAGGACAAGGTCACTGATGTTAAAGTCATGTTCCTTAAGATATTTGTTATAGGCATGTTTGATGCACTCGAAATAAACATGGTGATATTGAAGAGTGATTGAGTGATGTTCATCTAGCAATTCAAGTTAAGCTAGACACTCTTGACTGTAGTCTTCATCAAAGATGAAGTCGCGGAGAGAAACTCGTAAGGATGGGATTTGGACTTCTAGAGGAAGAATGGCCTTGGTGCCATAGATGAGGGAGAAAGGAGTAGCGCCCGTAGAGGTGTGGATGTTAGCCTGATAGGCCCAAAAAGCAAAAATAATGTGAAGATAATTACATCTTAATTTGTCGATGGTCTTAGCAAGAATGTTATAAAGAGTTTTGTTAGTGGATTTGGCTTGGCTGTTAGCTTGAGGATATTAAGGAGAAGATAAGTTAAGCTTAATGTTAAAGGATTCATAAATATTCTTAATATATTTGTTTTTAAAGTACTTTTTGTTGTCCTTGATGATTTTATGGGGAACGTCGAAGCGACAAATGATGTACTGATAAACAAAATCGACAATTTTTTAGCCTTAGTCGACACGAGTGGAATGGATTCCACCCATTTGGTGAAATACTCGATTGCGGTGATGATAGAATGATGAGGATGAGAAGAACATGGATTGATGAGGCCAATGAGGTCAAGCCCCCATTGTGAGAAAGGCCATAGATCTTGAGCTGGTTGTAAGGCCTGGCTAGGAATGTGGATTAGATTAGAATGTTGTTGGCATTTAACACACTTTTTAATATAATCACAGAATTCTTGATTGAGGGAGGGTTAATAATAATCCATCCAAAGGAACACTTGGCAATAACCAAACCACTAAAATGACACCAAATATGTCATCGTGGACTTCTTGGATAACACAGATAGATTCAGAGGATTTAAGGCAACGAAGAAGATGCCATCAAAGCCATGTTTGTAGAGGATGCCACCAAGAATGACATAGTGGTTAGCACATTAAAGGAATGACCTCCTACCATTTTTGGATAGGTTCGAAGGGAAGCTTGGACTGAGATAGATAGTCAAAGATTTGAGAATACTAGAGATCTGATGGATTGATGTCAACATGATTGATATGAGGAAGCTCATGGACATGAGATGGTTGATTGAGATGATGAACAACAACAGAAATATTAGATTCCCTTATTGCCCATGGGATGAGAGATGCGAGGGATGCCATCATGTCTATAAAGTGATTAGATGATCGAGGGATGGTTTGGATGGTATAGAAGTCGAAGGCTTCAAGAAGAAAATCAATGATGTCCTTATATTTTTTAAGGACTTCATTTTTGCATTGATAGATGCCCTTGACTTGATTAATGATGAGTTGAGAGTCACCATAGATGTCAAGGATTTGGACATGCCAAGCATGACAACAGTTTCAAGGCCCAAAATGAGGGCTTCATACTCAACCATGTTGTTAGTGCATTCAAAATTGAGTTTATAAGTGATAGGGATAGGAGTATCCCAAGGAGGAATGATGATAACGTTGACACCTCCCCCTTGTTGACACTTAGATCTATCAAAGAAAAGTGTCATCTATAGGGGTGAAAAATCATGATCAAGAGTGAAGATAGACTCATTTGGAAATTGTTCATGAGGAGGATGATTGTTAGAAAGAGGGGCCTCAACTAGTTGATCCGTAATAGCTTGGCCCTTGCTAGATTTCTGAGAGATGAATTCTAGGTCAAAATCAATCATGAGCATGAGCCATCAAGTAATGTGATCACTGTGATAAGGCTTAGAATGCATGGTTTTAAGAAGATGAAATTTGGTGACAACGAAGGTTTTATGATTGAGGAGATAATGAAGAAGCTTAGAAGTGGTGAAGAAAAGGGTGTAACACAACTTTTCATCTTCAGTGTAATGAGTATCATATTCGTGAAGGGTGTGAATGATGTAATAAATGACCTACTCCCTACCATGTTCATCGTGATGTACCAACATGGCACCCAAAGCATGATTAGTGGAAAAGATATAAAGATATAATGGATCCCTCTCGTGTGGAGGTGTGAGCACATGCGGGGATAGAAGATATTGCTTGATATCATAAAAGTATTTTTGGAAATTTTCATCCCAATGAAAATTGATGTCTTTGCGAAGATGATGGTGGAAAGGTTGGCAGTGGTCAGAGAGTCGTGAGATGAAGCAACAGACAGATTGAAGTCGACCTTAAAGGCTATGAAATTGCTTTAGATTAGAAGGGGGAGGCATATCGAGGATGGATTTGATATTGGTGGGGTCAACTTCAATACCCCTAATAGAAATGATGAAGCCAAGGAGTTTTCTAGTTAGAACACCAAATACACACTTGGATGGATTTAGACAAAGGAAGAATTGGATGAGATGTGTGAAGAGGATTTCAAGGATGGAAATATGATCCCCTTGATGCTTGGATTTACCCAAGAGTTCATTGACATATTCCTCTACTGTCTTGTGGATGAGATCATGAAAGATGTAGGTCATAGCACGTTGATAGGTGGCCCCCATTTTCAAACCAAAGGGCATGCCATAATAATAGAAGGTCCCCCAAGGAGTAATGAAAGAAGTCTTATGTTGGTCTTCAGGTGCGATGAGGATCTAATTATAACTAGAAAACCCATCCATAAGAGACAAAATCTCATGGCCTGCAGTGAGGTCAATGATTTGATCGATGTTACGAAGAAGAAAGTCATCTTTAGGGCAAGAGAGATTTGAATCTCGAAAGTCAGTACAGATGTGCAGGTTTTTGGATGCTTTAGCAATGGGAACAACATTGGAAACCCACTGCGGATAGTCTATATGGATGATCAAATTAGCTAAGAGAATGCGTTGCAACTCTTCTTTGATAAGGATGGAAACACAGGGATGCATGCAGTGAAGCTTCTACTTAACTAACTTAGCATTGGGGATAGTGAAGATGTTGTGGACGATGATGGAGGGATCGAGGCTTAACATGTCAGCATAGGACCATGCAAAGACTTTACTATATTTGGAAAGGAAGGTGGTGAAAGATTCAAGCTCTTGGGGATCAAGGGATTGACCCACTTTGAGGATGTGGGGCTCTTGCAGAGTCCCTATATTGATGTCGATTGTGGATTCATTAAGAAGAGTGGATGTGTCTAGAGCTAAGGTCTTATGAAGATAGGAATATTCTTCCCCCATGTAGGAAAGAATGGAATTGTCATCGGTGCATTGAAGAATGTCAATGGTAGGGGAATCTTCCTCTACCATATCATAAAATTGAAGAGGAAGGGACCTAGTTTCACCTTCACACTGATAAGTGAGAGGTCTCAAAGTGATTGTGGAGATTAAAAAAAAAGTTAGAATACATGGACATGGTATCATCCACATCCATGGGCTCATCGTATGGAGAATAAGTGGATGAGGGATCGATTTTTATGGAAGATGGAAGAGGGTAGGTGGATTCCACTTTGAAACCCAGACCAAACTTCTCATGGGGTTTACGAGATTAGTCAATGATAAGATTGTGTACACCTTGCTCATAACACTCCATACCAAATTTGTTCCATGCACAATGATGGAGGTAAGTATAGGTGAAGGATTTTTTAAAGAGGAAGTCAAATATGTTGGTGTAAGGCTTGGTATGAGGTTGGGTGTCAATGTGAAAAGAAGGGCGGTTGATACCACCATAAATGAGATTGATTTAAAGATGAGGTGGTCCAAAAGAAATGATATCCCCAACATTTGGTTGGCACATTGGTACTTTATTAGGTCTACCAAGTTGATTAGGCATGGGAAGAGCATTGAGGGCGAGAAGGTGATATTCCCTAATAAAAGATGTTGCATTACATTATCAATATAAACTTCATTAGGGAGCTTGGATGTAGGAGAGGGTGAGCTAGTGGATGCTTCGGAAGGATCTTGTTTTGGGATAAGCAAGTCGTTAGGTCAATAAGTCATGTGAAATGCTTTGAATGGGGGTTGACCTATGGGGAGTGTTAGGATTTTCCCTTCATGTTTGTATTTGATGCAATGATGAAGGGTGGAAGGAACGCAACGCATGGCGTGGATCCTTGGTTTCCCAAGAAAGACATTATATTGAAACTCTCCTTCAACGATATAAAAGACCTCGCAAATAATTTTCTCACCAACACAGAAGGGGAATATAATTGTACCCAAAGCAGGGGAAACATCATCATATAAAGCACGGAGGACCACGGGTGATTGGGTAATAATGGAGTTAGGAAGCTTAAGTTGATTGAAGGTATGAGATGATATGATGTTGATGTTGGCTCTATTGTCTATCATTGAATTTCAGATGAATGTATCATTTATGGGGAAAATTATGAAGAAGGGAATATCGTGGTGTTCAAGTGAGATATCAGGAATTTCAGTTTTATCGAATGAAATGGTAGCAAAAGATTTAAGCGCTCTAAAAAGGGACGTGAAAGGTTGAGTCTCATCACTAGTGATAGGGATGCACCGTAGAGCATCGATGAGATATTTTCTATGATTGGGGGAGCTTTGGATGATCTCATAGAGTGACATCTTAACTGGAGCTTGATGGAGTTGTTTCGTAATACTTTGTTCAATGGCAACCAGTTTCAAAGTGCGTGGAGTATCTAAAATATACCTTGGCTTTAGATGAAGAAGATGGATTAGGTTGATCAGATGGAGTGGTGATAACAAATTTAGGTTTAAATTGGGTAGACAATTAGGGGTCATAAAGTCAAGAGATGGTGACGATGCAAAAATTGTCGATAAAGAGAGGGGGGGCCTATTTGGAAGTAGTAGTGTTTGGTGGGGGGATTGCGACAAAGGTTTTAGATGAAGAAGTGGATTTGAAGATTGTGGATTTCATGGGAGGACTACAATTAGATGTGGATGGGAGAGGATGATATTCTTCAATAAGAAGGTCATCTTCTTCAATTGAGATTATAGATGAGGGTTTGGAGAGCCCTACAATTTCTAGTATTGTGTTCAGGGGTGCAATGATAGACACACACGATATTATGGTCAAACCATGTGGGTTTTTGTTTGCATGAGTCAAAATATTTGATAGGAGGAAGAGTGATGACAGATGTTTGGACAAGAATTTGAAAAAAATTAGTATATGACCCAAAGGGGGTGCTTGAAGGAGATGTTGTGGAGATGGTCGATGATTTTGGTGAAGGTAAGAGTGGCATCTTTTTTATGAGGCTATATGAGCACCTTGGAATCTGATTTGATCTTTGGAGAAGGAGAAACCAATGGTTATGGATTTGATTTAGATGTAGGAGGGAGAATAGATGACTTTGATTTTGAATTTGATTGAGTAACGATAAGTGATTTAGATAAAGGTGTTAGTCCCAAAATAGACAGAGGCACTCCTAAGATTGATGATGAAGCATGATTTCTTAGGAGAGTGAGGCTTAGGAGTATGGAGGTCCAAATTTTTATGTGGATGGGTGAGATATTTTTGAATAAGAATGCCAAGGTTTTTGGATTTTTGTTGTGATTGTTTTCCTTTGGCATGAATGACAATGATCTCTATACGGGGTGGTCCTTGGAGGCAAAATTGGGTGATTTGGATGCATATTTCGTTGAATATGTAGGAGTTGAAGATGAATGTTGATTTGGAATAAGAGGCTTAGAGGCATTCAAGGATTCCAAGGACTTTAAAAGTGTTGATGTAGAAGTGGTTGAAGACACAGATGAGATGGGGGGAGTGTTTGTGATTATAAGAGGAGGAGAAGTTTTATTCGTAGGTTAAGATGTTGATGTAGGAATCATGATAGCTGTAGATGCGGGCGTAGAAGTGGACATAGATGAATGACTATGTGAAAAATAAGTTTTGACAGATGTAGGGATATATAAATATAGGGGGCTAGATGTGATTAGTGTAGTAGAAGTAGATATGGTTGAAGAAGTAGATGTGATAGGAGTAGCTGTGGGGGGAATAATAGGTGTGATTATGATGGGTGTTGAATTAGGTGTGGATGTAGGCAAGACTGTGGGTGGAGGAGAGATATCAATGGGTGTAGTGGATGAGGGAATGGTGGGTGTAGGTGACATTATCAATTTTTGGTTTGTAGTGTTAATCTTGTGAGCATTAGGTGCTTGAGATGTCTGAGGAGTGGTTTGATTATTCAATGGATGGTTGGGGGAGGGTTGTTTGAAGACATTGAGGGGTTAATTAGGGGGTGCATTAGGGTTATCTAATTGAAGGTCACCACAATCTATGAGTCGTTGTACAATATCCTTAAAAAATGCGACACTTCTTAATGTCATGACCACGGACATGACAATATTTATAATAGTGCTCCCCATGATACCATGTTGGTTTGGGTTGTGAATCATCAAGAGGTCGGATGGGGGGAATTTAAATGAGATGCACGTCCATTAACTTGTTGAAATTAGAACTATAGTATTTCCCAAGAGGGGTATAGTTAGGGGTTGGGCTATGAGTTCTTTGTGGATGCTCTATGTGAGAAGTGGACGCGGATGGAGATTTGATTATGATATAATTATCTACATTTTTAGATTTTTTGCCATGATTGGATGGCTTGGTGAACTTAGGTTTTGGTTTACTAGATCGGAGTTTAACATGGCCTTGCTCAAGGGTGCGAAGTTCAAGTTTAAGACTCATGGTGAATACTTCTTTGAAGGTTTGGAAGGATTGATTCCAAAGATTTGATGAAATATGCTTCGCACAAGACTGTGAAAAGAGTTTGATTAGCTCGATCTGTGGAAGAGAGAGACAATTAGTTGATTGATTATGCCATGTCATCTAGCTATGAAATTTCTGTGATAGATTCATCATCAAATTGTTTAATGGTGTAAAGATTGGAAATGGTGATTTTAAGCGTAATGTTGATAGAAAAATTCTCTAGGAATAGTTGTGTGATTTGGGTGAAGGAGAATAGCGAATGTTGAGGAATGCCACTATACCAGTCCAAAGAGGGGTCAACCAACGACATAGGGAAGGTACGAACCATAAGATCTTGGTCATGAGCAATAAGGTAACATGTGTGCCTAAAGGCATGAAGATGTTATTATGGGTCCTCCTTACTGTTAAACTTGGAAAATTTTAGGAGCTCCTAGTGTGGAGGATAGAGTTTTACGAGAACCAATGGATTCATGGGTTCGTTACAAATTTGTTCGTAAGAGAAAGTGGTTTTAGACCCTAAAGTAGCGGCTTCAAGGTTGATTATTCTACTTAGCAAAGCATGAAAATGGTCATTAGATGTGTGAGGATTAGAAGCAGATGGATGAGATTGTTAGATGTCAAAAATAAATGGGTGAGATTGCAGATGAGATAGATATTGTTGTGGATAAGTGGGTGTTATAGGAGGTGGTTGATAAGGGGGGAGGTTTTTGAAGGGTTGTGATTGAATGGGTTGGGAAATAGGATGTTATTGAGAGGTAGGGATGTAATTATATGGGTAAGTTTGCATTTTTTGTTGTTGAGAAATGGGGATTTTGGATTGATTTTGCATGGATTGAGTGGGGATATAATTATGAGGTGGTTTATATGCTTGAATAGATTGATTAGGAAGGATGTACTGAAAAATAATCCTAAGGGGAGCTTGGTGAGTTTGGGTAGATTCCAAAGGGTGAGGTTGTGAGGTGACGACGTTTGCATGGATGTGGGATGTAGAAATAGGAACCAAAGTTTGATTGTGTTGTTCAGGTGGTGGAGGAAGTAGATAGGATTCTTGCAAGGTTTGGATAGGGATGCTAGTGACGACAGTGGATGAGGAAGTGATAGGGATGGAGGAAAGTGGGGCATGGTGTTGATACGAGGAAGATTATGAAGAATGAGATCCACCAATTGATTAGACTGGTGATTTTGAGGAATTTTAGATGAAGGATGATGAGAGCCAAGATTTTGCTGAGCCACAACAAGGTCATTCATGTCACTTGGGGAAAACATAGTGTATTTTTATGTGAGGACTTGGGTATACTTAGGATGAGAATGATAGGTGTAAATGTGTTAAAGAGGGGGGCCCTCAATGGGGAGATTGGTAGATTTATGGAGGAGATATTCATGCAAAGTAATGACATTGGCATCAAGGAGCTCTTGGAATTCTGCATATCCACAAGGGATGATGGGAGGTCCAAAAGTGTCCAAGGAAGCGGTGGATGGAGGTGTAAACACCCTAATTCTACCATTTCCCTAAACTAATTAATCCTCCACAAATATTCCCACAAAAATCCACATCGAATTGATCAATGTTAGTTGATTAATTAATCCTTTTCAATCCATAATTAAACCTAATCCTCCTCACATGTCATTATTCTCCATATTTCTCCACTTGTGAATTAAAAATACAAGTTTAATCCTCACCTACTCTTTATGTCTCACACTCACCTAATCATGCCCACTTTTTAAAACTATGGTTAGTTAAAATCCTCTAAGTTAATCCAATTTCTAGACTATAAATAGAGCCTTACCCCTCCCCCCCTTTAACACACATAGACAAAGAAGCAAAAATCATGTTAAAGCTCTTGCATTCTTTCTACACAGATCATTCCCTCCATCTCATCCTAATGTCTACATAATCCTTATTCCATCCATTACTAAATCCTCCATCCTCTCTTGTTTGGTGCAAACTTGCGAGTCGATTGTTTGTACAATGGAGCTATCACGCTTTGGGGAAAACACCTATATATCAAGTAGTCCGGGCACGTCTGCATCAACGCTCATTCTGAGGTTTGCAAAAGAGATGCATGAAATAAGGGTTCATGGAAAATCTTAGATGTATTCTTTCACTTCTTTGCGACTATTTGTTTGCATTTCATCTTTTTGTGGCATTCATTGTTGTTTTATCACAATTTTGGACTTCCATTTTATCATCATTTTTTCTTTCTTTCATTTTTTCTTTCTTTTGTGAAGTTAATCACACTGCAATCATGCATATACTCTTGTTGATATCCTTTTCTACCTAATCAATTCATTACAATTAACTTGATTAATCACCACATTTTTTTAGATTCACCTTAATTTTTTGTAATCGTGATTAATTGCTAGATTTATCTGCATTTCTAAATAGTTTTTTTATCGCAAACGTGTATGCTCTTTTCTTGTGCTTTCGAGTGATCTAGAAAATAAAAAATGGCTACGATCATTTAGTTTTTCTTTTCTAACATTTTCTGCAGGATCCTTGATCAAATAGCAATTAAAAATTTTAATCAACATTTCATTCTAACCAGCCCTTTCGTTATAAGCAACTTAATTAAATTACTTCGTTTAATCTAGCTTTATTTTTTGTCTTTAACTATCATCTTGATCATTACTTTGTTTCTTAGAAATATTAATATTCGTCTGATTATTAGTTGTGTATGCTCTTTTCTTGTGCTTTCAAGCTATCTAAAAAATAAAAAACAGCCACGATCGTTTAGTTTTTTAACATTTTGTATGCAAGATAACTACTAATTTGTTTTCTGCAGGACCGTGTCGCTTGAAATTTATCAAACAACAAAAACCAAACTTCTAACACTTTCTACAGGATTACCTTGGTCAAATTACGATTTGAAAACTGCAAGAAAAAGTAAAAACAAAAAAATAGCACACTTAAGGTACGCTATCATTTTTTGCTAGTGATTTTCTTTCAAGTTCGAAAGAACTTTATTGTTAATCACTTCATCATTTGTATTAGCACATAACAGAAGTGGATTTCATCACCATCTACTCTAGATTGGTGATGTGGAATTCATTACCGCACACCACCATCATCTGTATTTGCATTACACATTAAGACCCAATCTTAAAACAATGTTTGGTATCTACCTCACCTCTGGTCCCCGGTTACAGGTAATGATGTCTTTATTGGGACTACTATGAGTAATACCTAAATAGTTGTAACAACAAAGTCTGGACATCATCCCTATAAATCTTCAGGGAGTAATAAGGACACCATACACACTTTCATTCCCCCTATCACCTACCAATTTTTCACAAAGTTTGTCTTGGAGGTGGTGATTCACTCCGAAGCAGGTAAGTAAGAATCGGTGAGTCTCCTCCAGTATTCTAAGGGTTCCCCATACCAATTTTATCCCCATATAGAATTAGGTATATCAGGACAAGGATATATCAGAGGATGCATCTTTTTGGAGTGATGAGAGCTTGCATCTGCCCATGTCATGGCATATTACCTATTACATGATCTACAAAACAATGATTATTCTTGAGGAATATGCCCTTTGAGCCAAAACATCAGATAAACATGACTACTTGTTGCTTGTAAAGAAGTTAGTTTATTAGTTTATATATCATTAAACTTGGATGATACAAATATGTTTTTTTATAAATTTCAAGTCCTAGTGTGTTCCACAAAATATTTCAAAATCACTTGAATATCGACAAAAGATTGAATCAATCAAGCAACAAAGATCTAAATGTTACATTGATTTAATTAGCTTGCTCAAGCCAACAAAAAATCCCTCATAGCTTGTTTTGAGCTATATCAATTTAATATCAAGTGACTTGTTTAAACTTACTCCATATGCCATCACTTGTCAAGCTTATTTAAGCTACCTCCACAAATGAATCACTCATAACTTGTTTTGAGCTATATCCCACTAGTATCGAGTAAATTTTTTGACTTTACTCGCTATGTTGTCATTCAACATAGCTTGTTTAAGCTAAACTAATTGACAAATTCATCATATCTTGCTTGAGCTATCTCCCACTTGTATCGAGTACCTTGTTTAAGTGTACTCCTTACATTGTCGCCCATCATAGCTTGTTTGAGCTATATGCCACTGGTATCAAGCAACTTGTTTGAGTTTACTCCCTATGTTGTCATTCAACATAGATTGTTTAAGCTAAACCAATCAACAAATTCATCATAGCTTGTTTGAGTTATTTCTCACTTGTATCAAGTACCTTATTTGAGTGTATTCCATACATTGTCACCCGCTAAGCTTGTTTAAGCCAAACATAAACCATATTAATTATAACTTGTTTGAGTTAATCATATTTGGCCCAAGTGCCTTGTTTGAGCTGACTCCTTAAAGCCTTACTTGTTAAAGATTTCTTAAGCCAAAACAAGGATCACAATTGATAGGTTGAGTTCTTCATGGCACCTTTCTTCATTCTCCATCTCTTTCAAACATGATGAACTCATGCAACAAGTTATTAGAACAACTTACTAAGATGACAACATAAATCTCTCATATGGATACTCGACTTAGAGAACGATCACCCAAAAATCTAACCATACAACCTAACGAAGACATCACTTTGCACAAAGTCAAACGTTAGTTTACACCCCTTGGAGAAAGTATCTCTAGTGTTTTTCATAAACTAAAAGAGGCTAAAGTGATAAGATATCCAATTTCAAAACCCTTTGTCGAAGGGGAACCTAAGCCACATTGGTACAAACCTAACACATACTATGACTTTCATTACATTGATGGTCGCCACACAGATAGATGTACGTCCAAGACTTGATTGACGATGAAGTCATCTCTATAGATCTTGATGACCAAGCTCTTGTAACTAATGACACATCAACTACCACAAATTTCAATGAAGATTTTACTACTATCAAAACTCATGTACATGCTGAGATTCCCCGAGATCATGACAACAAAAGTCAAGACTAACTCCAAACCAATTCATCTCTTCTTCAATTTTTCTTCCATTAGTTCACACAAACATTGAACCTGTTTTGGACAATAACATTTTTCCAACATCTAACGAGAGCTTGAACTCGCTTCAAGAATCCCTTTTAACCCTTGATATAACTGTAAATAATACATAAGAGGGCCCATCATCAAGTACCATCGAGATTTATTCTATTCTTCCATTACTGGATCCTATGCCCAACATCTCTAACCTTGTTGTTAAAACACAACCACAACAAGTTTGGACACTTATGACCATGTAACCTTCCATGTTTGTTATGCTTCCAACGATCGATCTTGCAGGAATCTCATCATTGATGATTCCCACCTATCAAGACTTCTACATACATACATTTTATGAGGTACATATACCCAAGAATTTACTGACGCAACCTTTTCCAGCTTTAATTGTGAATCTATTGTGAAGTCATTTAATTAACAACCAAGTTGAAGCAACGAATAAAACATTAAAAACAATCATGGAACAAATCATCCACACACATGGACAAAATTGGCACATCCAAATCTATCCCATTCTTGGGGCTTACCACACATCTTATCACACGCTTATTGGAGCTACTCCATTTTCTCTTGTTTATGGTTGTGAATACATTTTTCCCATTGAGGTTGAACTCTCGTCCTTAAGAATATCCCTTACAGATGTAATTAATGAAGATGAATATCAACAGTTACAGCTTAACAAACTTGATATTCTCGATGAAAGATGAATTAATGCCCTCAATCACCTTCCATTCTATCAAAACTAGCTATGACATAGCTATCATAAAAAATTAAATCCTAAAAAGTTCGAGATCGGTGATCTCATTCTCAAGGATAATCAAAAGTATACAACCAAAGTGAGAGAAAAACAAGGGAAACTTGAACCTAATTGATTAGGACCCTATGTAATCATAACTAAATTTGGCTCTGGAACCTATAAGTTGGCCATTGAAGATGGTCATGAACTTAACGAACCAATGAATGCAATCCATTTAAGGAAATTTTATTCCTGCGGTGCTCTTTATTCTTGGAGAAACCATTTGTACATTCCTCCTGTCTGAATAACCTCTAAATAATTTCAAACCTTTAACTCCATTGACAGATATTCTTATTATAAAAATTCATATTCTTGTATTCATCATCACAAGAAAAGTGTTAATATAGATCATATTGAGTCTTGTGTATCTCATACTTCTTATAATTTCTCCCATTTTCGGTTGCTTTCGCCTATGGTCATATCTAAAAGCTTACTGGTGGTAATGTATTCCCTCTAAAGTAGTTCTCTCTTACACAAAAAAATCTCTAAAATTCTTACCCAGTTTGTTTGACCGCACATTTCAGTCTTCAATGTTGAACCCTCGCGTCCTACTAGTCGTGTGGGGCTGAGATTGGGGGCAAATGTTCCCTCCCAAATAAAAAGCACTATAACACAAGTTAGTCAATCAAATAGCTTATGGATAATTAATTGTTACACATTTAATCCTTCATAGTCTTTGGTGTTGAGCCCACACTTCTTACTAGTAGTGTGAGATTGGGAATGAAGGAAGGTGCCCTTACTCGTCTACGTCTTGTCTTCGGTGATGAACCTTGCGTCTTACTAGTGGCATGGGGCAAAGCGTAGAGAGTCATTCATACTTGCAAAAAGCATAAAAACATCATAAAGATCCAAAAATCCAATAAATAAATAAATAATACTTGCTTATGCCTTGTCTTCGGTGATGAACCCTTGCCTCTTACCAGCAGCATGGGGCAAGGCATAGGGGGTCGCTACAAAAATACAAAATCTTGTAAATTTAAAAGTGCTTATCATTATAAAATCCCCAATAAGTAATTTATATGCCTAAGTGCAGAGAGAACTATCCCTTCACCTAAATATTACCACTCAGTAGGCCACATAACAGTCTAAGTCTAGTAAGTGACCTATAAAGTGAAAGTCATTTTGAAACTAGTTCAGTAAACTTACGAGGAATTGAGTCACAATTTCCCAAATGGATCATTGTTAGCACTTGTATTTATATTCATTATATGTATCTGGTGTGCTTCTTGACTCTTAGTGATGAGCCCTCGCATCTTACTAGTTGTGTGGAGTTAATAACGGATTTGGACTTATTTTTCATCATATCATCATCAACATATTTTGCCAATAGAGTGAAATGTTTTGTATTATTTGAAGCATGAGTTACCATGAGGAACAATGTACATGAGGATGATACCCTAGCTTATCACCTCTCAAAATAAGTTTACATTCTAGTATAAAATCTCAAAAAACTAAAAACATTAAAAAAAATCTCAAAAAAATCCAAAAACATTTGAAAAATCCCCAAAACATTCGAACATCCTAAAAATCCCAAAAAAATTCATAAAAATTCATAAAAACCCATAAAAAATATCCAAAATCCAAACACATTGGAGAAATCTAAAAAAAAATTATCAACATTTCATAAATCTTAGAAATCCACAAAACTTTGAAAAAATCTCAAAAATCCAAACAAACATTAGAAAACTCTTAAATCCCAAAAACATTCAAATAATCAAAGAAATCCTAAACATGTCAAAACAATCAACATAATTCAAACTTTGAGCTCATTTCCCTAATAAACGTTCCAGCCACTTTACAACCCAAATGAATTCTCCCTCACGTGAATGCTCACTTGGGGAAAATTTTGGCTCTCATTGATTCCTTGTTTGAGAATGATGACCCAATCCATTCTAAATCATTGTATCCTTGCTTGGGGGCACATTTAATCAATCATCAATAAGAACATGTTTAAAATTTCTTATGTTGCTTTCTTCGTCACAAGTTTATTTGTTATCTTATATCTTGATATATTACAAGGGGCATCTTGATTTTATGTATCCTAGTGTTCCCTCTAATATGATTTTGTTGTATACCTACTTCCCTTATATGACTATGTATCGTACATGAGCATCATATCTTTTTAATGGCATGTGTATGCTCTCTTTCATATTATAGTCTAGTCATTATGATCTTCTATATCATGATGCATCCTATTATGTGTTATATTAAAATTAAGATGCTTTCGTCACATGAGTATCTTCTTGCACGATCAAACACTTACTTTGTACCCCATCCTTTCACCATTACTAATACATTTTCCAGTTTGGGAATCCTACTTGATCACCATTGTAGTTTGTGAATCCTACTTGAGGATATTTCTCAAAAATATTTCACTATCCTACAACTCCTCATTCCCCGCCATGGTCAAACTGTCTTTTATCCATTTGTCCTCTCTCTTCATTTCTACCCCCCCGCCACTTATACACACCTCGTACTTCTAACCATTCATATCCCCTTTCACCACTATGTGTATCTTCCTTCCCTTTCTTAGTGATTTTCCCTTTTCACTCTTCCGCTTTCAGCTTGACAATCTTACTTAATCACCCATACAGTGTGGCACTCTTATTGAAGGTATACCTTCTTCCTGAGATCTTCCCACTGTAGAAACTCCATCATTCCATCTCTCATCGAACGACAATCACCACTAGAAAATTCTTTCCACTCCACCTCTTCTGCTTGACATTTGTGCCTCGTCACTCCCACCCCATGGGCATCCTAATTAAGGATTCCCCTTGCAATCTGCATTCTACACTACATTCTCTCCTTGCCTTCATCTTGTCACAAATCATCACTAACCCTTTCTTTACTCTTTTCACTCCATCTTCTCGAATTCTCCCACATATCCACCCCTTTTCGCACCCATCATTATTGTTGGATTCCTTCTAACATTATTTCATCATCATCTTTCATTTCATCATTTACCATTCCCCATACTACCATTCATGCTTCGCACTAATAATTATTATTGTTCTACCTCTAAAATTCATTCATCGTCATTCTCCATTGCCCTTTTAACTTTTTTCATTTTCCTCATCTCCTTTATTTTTCCATCATTATATCCCTTTATTTCACACCTACCTCTTCACTTTATCTTTTATAGTCCACTCCCTTCATTTTGCACATCTCTCCCTTTTTTCTTGATTTTACCCTCTGCTCTATCATCTCATCTTGTCTTCTTATTCTATCTCTTTGTTCATTCCCTTCTTCCCCTATCATCCTTCTATGTTATTCTCTTCCACCTCTTTCATTCCCTTTTCTACTCCTCCATCTCCATCTGCTCTATTTCACACCCTTGTCTCCTTCACCTCTAATTTTTTCTTTCCTCGCCACATTTTCCCATTTTTCACCTACTCATAATCAACCACAACTCCTATCCATTCATTTTTTCTCTTTCCACTCTCAATTGTTTCTTCCTTCAACATATCTTCACACCTAGCATTCAAGGTCGATTACAATATCCCCCCATTTGTGCACTACCGCTACTCCATTCGCTTACACCTTATTCTCGTCCTCCTCTCCACAACATTGACCTCTCCTCTTTTTGAGAGCTTTTTCGTCTCTTCCATTCTCATCAGCCCTCTCGAGGGGGCATCATCACATCTGTCCCTAATCACATATTCCCATGGTATTTTTTTCTTGGAGGATACCATAAAATTCATCCTCTACCACCTTTCATTCTCACAAAATAACCTTTGCTCTATTTTTTTCTCAGCGAAAGTAGATTGAATTCTTCCCCCATTCTCACGAGAATTTTTTTGTTCTACTTTTTTCTCAGAGAATGCTCTCTCTTTTCTTCCTTTAATAACTTCTTATCGAAGGAACACCTTCCTTAAGAAGAATCTCTTGAAAATATTAAATCCCGCCGCTTGGGGCATCTTCATCCATTTCATCTACTTTCTTTGAAAGGACACTGCTTTCATAGTATCCTTTCAAAGGGGGGAAAATGTAGACACCCAAATTCTACCATTTCCCTAAACAAATTAATCCTCTAAAACCGAATGACAAATTAGATTCTAATTTTTGGGCTTCAGATGGCAGATTCTGGGCCCGATGCTATAATCGGCAGGGTGGGTTGATAGGTGCATTCGTTTCATCGAAACAGGTGGTTTAAAAAACAGGCACCCAAAGCATAAGTTATCACCTTTTCAAGTTCCTGCTAACATTATTGCATCAAGAAAACTTCCTCTCCATGAGTGTCCCACATCTTTTCAATTAAGTGTCTTAGGGTGATACAACAGTCGATGGTCGAGTGCCTTGGCCTAAAGCCTACCCACCTTTTTGCTCTTTTACCCTCTCTTTCGGCCCAAATGTTGATTTTATGTTATATCATGCTCCTAAAAAGTTTACTTAGAAGAGGATTTACCATAATAGTGCGATAATTGGATGGATTATTGATATCACCACTTTTATAGAGAGTAATACCTACACTAGTCGTCTAATCCGCATAGAAGTCATCCTGGTTGATGTTATTGAACAATCTTTTGATGTGTGGTGCAAGAGCCTTAACTCTCCATTTTAAAAATTTAGCATGCAACCCATGTCTATGTCTTGTGCTTTACCACTTGCCTAGTTCTTTATGTCATGCTTGATATCTTCCACCAAGAAAAGCTCGACTAATTGATGTAGGAGCATAACTTCTGAAGGCCATAACTTTTGATCCGATCAGTAGATCATCTTGAAATTTTCCAAGGTGGTAGATCTTGATTATACTATGCCATGAAAAACATTTTTAAAAAATGGATGCCATGTCAACATATTTTAGAGGCCAGATTCCTTTCTCTAGTGGTCTAAAATTGGCTCCGAACATTTTTTGTGATTTTGTCTAGAACTTAGAGTTTTAATAAATTTTGCTATGCTTTATAGAATAATCCAAAGTTTGGCGTGAGCCTTCCATTATGAAGGCATATTTTGTATGGAAAATTTGGAGCCCATCCGAGGTGTTTTACTAGTGGTAATTTTTGGCATTTTAGGGTTTTTTAGAGCTAGAGTGAAATAAAATGAAGATTATAACGATGTAAAAGATTAGTGTAGATTTGAGAATGAGAAGAAAACTATTTTAAAGCTTTTGGTTTTTTACAAATTGTTTGTGTGTGTTTTGGAGGTATTTTAACCTCTCGTAGCTAGATCCACATCATTGATGTGTTGATTATGGGAGGAGTGTCCTTCTGTTGGGGTTCTTTATAGAGGAGCCTCACATATTCTAACCAATGGGCATCCGTGATAATATTCTTTATGTTTTTTCTTTTTCTATAACTCATTCCAAAAAACCTTCGGGATTGTGTTTTTCGAGGAAAATTAATTCTTTCCTTCTAATGTTCACATAACTTTCTTTTTTAGATTGCACCAATTTCTCTTAGTTCTTCTTATTTTCTCTGTTCCTCCCACTTTCTTTTAAGAATCTTTTAGACGCCTTGCACTCTTTGTCATACCACATGTTTGTAGGGAAAGTATTTATTTATCCCTTCCTAGCCTGAGATATTTTTCAAGCACTTAATTCCTTTTTGATTAAAGGGATCAACAAATTATTGGAAACACAACCACTTTCCTCTTTAGATACTATGTTTCATGTTATTCCTTATCAGGTGAAGGTGTTGTTCAAGGGATGCAGTAAAGATTTCTTGATTTTTCTTGTTCAAGATGATTTTACCTTGAGGTTGAAACTTATTTTCTGTGTAGTAGACCTACTTGCTTTGTTGTTTATTTGATATAGTGCCAAGTTTGATGAGGAAAGGTTTATGATTAGATTTTAGTACAATAGGGTTGTCCCCAATTTCAAACCCCAATATCCTAGAGATAGATCCCTGTGAGTAGATTATATAGTCCACTACACTTTGACCATTGTATGTTTTACAAGTAATACTTCCCGAATTTGGCCATGCTCTCATGCCATTACAAATAACCATGCCACATAAGCTATATAATCCTAATAGCTATGCCCTAAAGTGTGTTACCCCTCCATTGCCATCCTAGGATGTTTTTTCCCAAAGTTGGCCCTCTCCTTCTTCTAGCCATAATAGATTGTCATCTTCTCCTTCCTCATTACACAACTGGAAAGATTGATTGTTTGTTGTCCTCGCATTAAATTCACCCTCAGAACTATTTCTCCCAATGTGTTGAATATAGAAATGTATTTTTTTAGTGAAGCATACGGGTCTTCGGCATCTAATTTTCTCCTCTTGTAGGTCTTTGAGCTCTTCGATGCAAAGTAGAAAACAACCAATCTAATTGTTACCTCATTATCAAATATTTTCAATCATATGTATTACTTATTTAGATCTTCTTTTTCAACTTTCATGGTCTCATGCCATATTTCCTTGATTAGCATTGTGACTCCCCCATGCCATTTTCCTGTTTCAGTCCCCTCATGTTCCAAATTGAGATTTTTTTGTATCCTTCAAATTTTGGGACTTTGCAACCCTCATACTCATATGTTTCCATAAGAATGATAATATCTTTCCCCTATGCTATGGGCCCCAATCCGGTTCCTCTTCTCCGTGGGTAACCCCTATAATTCCAACTTATAATGTGTATGAACTTCTGTGGGGCCCCGATTCCCTATTTCTTGTCTACTCGTCAATCACTGATTTGGGCTTTCCCATTCTTTAACCATGTCCACTTTACCACATATCTTGCTTCTATCACTTTCTCCCATTCCTTATTTCTCTCTTATTGTTGGGAAAATGTCAAGTCATCATGTAGGTAAATGTGTGTGCCTTTAAGAAACCCCTATTCTTTAGAATTGCATTCTTGTCTTCTATACTTCTTGTGACAACCCTCACATGTCAGTCCCTTCCTCCATCTATTCTCTTTCCAATCCTATTTTCCTGGTGAATATAACATGTCCATTTCATCTCGTCTTTAAGGAAATCTCTTCCTAGAATGGCGGTTCTCTCTTTTTCATCTACGTCCTTCAAGCCTTTGATAATGAAGTTTATTGCTTTGTCTTTTTTGTCTCTTTCTTCTTTAATTTGCATTTTAATGTGTTTCTCAATTATCTTCTTTTGCTCGTTTGATGACCCACTTACCACTTGTGACCAAGATTTGGCTTCTTCTATCCAATCTCTTAGTTGGTTTTCTTTTATTTCCATGTTCTCAATTGCTGATTGAATCTCATATACTTGTTTTGTGTCACTTACTTTTACCATTTCTGAGTTTTTTGTTCCAATTATTTTCAGATGTTCTAATTCTTGTTTTAAAGTTACTAGCTCTTACTACCCTCTTTCTATGTTGTTTTGTAGGCTTAGTACTTACTCTCTTAGGATTTTGTTTTCCCTTTCCAACTTGTAACTAGTGATTGAGAATCGGCCTTATGCAAGCGTAAATGGTCCATATATTTTGCATTGTACTTGAGTGAATGTAACCATGTGAAGCGACGTCAAATAATTATTATCTCCTTGTTCAACAAGTTCAGGTCTTCTCTTAAAAAGCTTTAAAACGACACCTGTATAATCAACAATTTTTAAAACATATGAAGCAATTTATGCATTTTACAGTATCTTAAGAAAATATTTATATAAATAACAAAGAAACTAGAAAGAAATTTGAGATGCCCTGTTCAACTATTTCATGTAATTATACCTCTTTCTAACTTTGTTTTGTTGTTCTACATGTGAATCGAAAAGTATATCCAAGAGCATGTTTATAATAATGAGCATCCTACTTGTGCATAGCTTGAACATAGCAATATGCAACAGTGTTTGGACATTAGAGGATCTCTTGTCATATGTAGAAGTTGTGGCATCCAAAAATGTCTCAATGATGTTGTCACATCCTTTCTCTACACCTTTGAACAAAAATGTTTCACATGCATCATTAATCATGCACTCCAGTTCACCATCCTCTTTCAATAAAATCCTCATTGCACAAGCATGTCAGCCCTTTTCCATCATCTCCTATACAATAAATCGTATACGAAGACAAAATTTGATACCTCCACTATGAGGGATGCCATCCTCCAATCATTTTTTTAATTTTCATAGTTAGTATGAATTCAGACTTGGACATTACATGGAGACGATAAAGTGAAACAATTTGAGTTGTGGAATAGGTGTGGGGCATTATGTAACATTTGTAAATAGGTGTGGGACATACAACTTGTACGTATTTAATTCCCACCTTTGTTTTTAAATTTCCATTCACGTCTTTGTGTTGGCTAGTAAAAAACTAAATGTTGTTTAATCGAAAACCATAACACCATTATTTTTTTAGCAAATCCTTTTTTCCCATATTTTCTCAACATTTTTTATTTTTTTCCCTTGTTTAAGGGTCAATTTTCAGCAAGGGCCAATTATCAACGCCCTGATGGATAAGTTAATGACGTTGATTAACTCAAGAAATAATAATAAAAATGTGGCATGACGTTATTCGTAAAATTGATACTATTTTTGATTAAGCGGACTCATGTTACTCAATACTTACTTCATCATATCAACCCCAAAAGATTCTCTCCTCGTTTTCTTCTCGATATGGAAAATATTTAATCAGATCATCTAAATAATTTCCTCTTTTATGTTTGACATCTTCTATACCTAAATTTTTGGAAATTGTTTCCTATTTGGTGCAACATGGATAATAATATCATATGTTATATTTGACGACTACCTCCGCTTGTCAAACAATATTTTGGTCGTGTTAATTTTTTAAAGTTGGAAAATACAAAACTTTGTTATTTATATATTATTAGTAAAAAATATATAAGATTATTCTATGTTTATTTTACTAATTGTAATATATATCTGTGTCTATAAATACATTTTTTATATAAATCTATATTAAAAATGACATTCGTATTTTAAATATGCAAGTTGTATGAACAAACTATTTCAAATATTTGCAAGTATTTTACAATTAAAATGATGAAAAATGTCTACACAACCAAAAAGTTTAACCCCTAGTAGATATCTCATGGCCCACTTCATTGATAACTTTCTAAAATAGCTTCAATACTATGTTGTACAAGTACAAATGTCATCTCTTATCCCCAAAATATTATAATGAGTGATTTAATGAAATCGTAAATCTTAATCAAAGGATTGAGATCAAATGAATATAGTAATATCACGTTGGAGTTTAGTCTTTACATTGGTATTCACTTTGGTAAATAAGTATGTACATGAGTGATTTTATTATGGTTAATAGGACATATTGTTAGTTCTTCAAATATACTATTCTAACAATATATTTCGTATATAGCTCTTTGTGAGTGAATTATGGAGAGTATTGTTATAGCTATCTCCTAGTTTACAGGAGTTTAATAGCCTAGATGTACTTATGACATTCATGTATGAAATAACAGAGATTATTATTGTGTGTTTGATTATCATTGCTCCGATGTACAATTTAAGTTCAGCTCCTCCATTATTCACGACACAATTTGAAGCTCTATGTATGATTCCTTAAATTACTAACATAACAAGCAAAATATATCATGCAAGAAACAATCGTGTACAATAGGGAAATAAAAGTGACTTAGCTTGTATCGGCAGATCTTGACTGATTCTAGGATGAGAAATACGATGAGAATGATAAATTTGAATTGTGTATGCTTTGTTTGGTGAACTGGGATCTATAACCTCTTCATATAGGACCGTCCAAATGAGGACAGGATCACCCGAGTATTGGTGTTTGAATTGGGTGCTAGTGTCTTGACAGTTACTCTGCTTATGATCTTTTCAGCGTCTAAACTTGTCTTCTTCCTTTCACTCTCTGTCACATCCACTTTGTTGTAGGGTTCTTGTGTCACACTAAACCTGCAAAAAAAACCCTAGCTACCTGCATAAAGCTCAAACAAACATTACATGGAATAAATAATGCATATTCTTGAGTCGTACTGACCTCGACGGTCACCCTAACATGATTGCCACTGATTGTTGCACTATATTTCAGACTCTATGTAGTTTTAATGTATATGTGATTAAATTTTGTCCCTTGAAGATAGGTTTCCTTTATGCCAATCGTACCAAGATAGTAGGATACAACTACTTCCCCCCCAAGATGAATGTGTGATATGAAATTCAAAAATAACCTCTCTTATGTAGTGAATAATGTAACCCAAATGTAGTCCTTGAATGTTGGTCTTTGCCCAAGTAGTAGATAATAAGTATTAGCCCCAAAGTTGTCCAAACCCTAATAATAGTGAGCAAGTCGTGTATATATGATTCCATTGTTTGAATTTCATCGTTAACAATGAAAAAGACCAACCCAACGTGATAAGAAAGAGTTTAGAAAAGATAACAAATAATATGGAATTTCAAATTTGAGAAAAGGAGGGACAATAGTGCTTGGGTGCTCCTATCCCTAATGGGAAATGTTGTCCAAGATTTTTGAAGGATATAATGGAAAATACAGCGTTGGCTCATATGTTGTCCAATGTCAAAAAGTAAAGTTACCATTCGAGAAAGGCAAATAGCGAGAGTGTAGAAAGGATAAAGCAATGTAAAAGCAAAAACATGTGTTGTTAATATATAGGTTTCTTACTTATGAATAATTCATATAATAACATACTTAGAGGCGTGATGTAAGTAGTAAGTGTGTGATTTTGTGACTATACAATGAGTGGTCCCACTATATTGTATTATTGTTGATGTTACCGTGCACATCCAAAAACTTTGAAGAAAAGTAAATATTTCTTTGGGTGTTCTTTTTCCATTAAGAAAATTATATTTCTTTTATTTTGTGGTGAGTGACAAGTTGGTAATGCCTTTGCTTGTTCCTCAAAATGTTGTAATCTATGTGGAACAAATGATTGGCACCTAGGGTCTTATCACCACTTGTGCTACCAAGAAAATCTACGAAATCCACCTATTAAGTTTTGACGGTTGCCTTTGCCATGTTCTTAATTCCCATTTTTGGTGTAGTTGGAAGGTCATCGATGCAGGTCTTAAAAGGACTAGATGGAGTCGTATGTCATACCCTTGAACTCATTTTTGTTTACAATTAGCTTTTGATTTACCTTCTGCACTTACGTTCTTAAAACACATAACAATGTGATTGCAGTAATCCCTTAAAATATTTAGTGATGGTGTCAAAGAACATTATTTAAATATTCACCGATTACTTTATTGGGGTTTCTAGGCTTGCACTTTAACATAACATCCACGTGGGTTAGATCCCTCATTGCAATTATTTCTCACATTGTGATAACTTGGATGCCGACAATGTTTAATTTGCATCTCCTGCTTCAACAAGATTACATCGACACGAGGCTTTGCAAGGGGTGGTGAAGGAGATGTTGCAAATGTATCCTCCACCCATGGCACCAATGTGGTTGATGGAATGTTCTCATCCTCTCCACCTTTCACCGTCAAGTGCTACACCATTTTGATTGACTTCCCTATTTGTAACATATCATGGAACTATTTGTGGCTATCCATTTGTCTACCGAGATGGCATCTTTTTTGCATGTTGTTCCATTGATATCCTCAATTTTGAGTATCATTGTTGGAAAAGTGTATTACCATCAATATCGGATATCCCTATGTTGCTCATGTCGAACATCATGTCAAACTAGATAGTGATGGTTGTGTCAGGGTCCCTAGGCTTGCACTTCCACATATCTTACAAGCTGGCCATATCTCGTACATTAATTCTTAATGCCTTATATGTTTCAATAAATAAGGTGTATAATTTATAAATGAAATTTTTAGTATTAAATTTGCATTCAGATCCATCGATCAAAGACGCTCCACATGAATGTAATAAAAATATCGAATGGTTTCTTTTTCTCAAGTGGTAGGTATGGAAATTTACTAATCAAGATGGAGGAGATCACACTCAAATTCCCATCGCAACAAGGTCTCATATGAGGGAGACCTTCCTTGCTCCTTCATTTCTACTCTCGGTGTTGAAGTCTTGCTAAGGCAAGACTGACTCGTACAATTTTATTTTCACAACTATTATCGAGTCGTCGTACGGTGGAATCACATGCCATTCCCTCTAAATCATTTTTGTTTGTCATTGTCTTTTGGTTTACCTTCCGTAATTATGTTCTTAAAACATAAAATAAACTTGATTGTAACAATCCCTTAGATTTGGAATATTCGACGATGGTGGCAAAGAGAATTATTTTAATAATCGACAATGACATTATTAGGGTGTTTGGGTTCGTGCTTCAATATAACTTCCATGTGGGTCAGATCCCTCAACGCAATTATACCTCATATTGTGACGAGTGGATGTCGAGAATGCATAATTTGAGCCTCTCGCTTCAATATGACTGCATCAACATGAGGTTCTATAGGGGGTGGTGAAGGAGTTGATGTGAATGCATCCTCCACCTATAACACCAACGTGGTTGACAGAATGTTCTCGGCATCTCCACCTTTCGCCTTCGGGTGCTACATAATTTCTACTCACTTTCTCATTAACAACATCCTGTGTAACTGTTTGTGGTCATCCATTTTTCTTCTTTGATGCCAACACTATTATATGTTGTCCCATCGCTATCCTTTATTTTACATATTAGCATTGGCAAAGAGCATTTTCGTTAATATCCTTATGCTGTCTGCACCAACCGCCATGTCAAAATAGTCGGCAACGGTTACATGTTGATATTCTTAGGCTTGGACTTCCTCATAAGTTGTAGGTAGGTCAAATCCCACGTTGAATTCTTAATGTCTCCTATGTATATCACCTACTTCTTCATTCAAAAGGTAGTCAAAGATGTCTCACAAGGCCTTCATCCACCTCAAGAAAAATAGGAGCAAACAAATGCTACTTCCACACCCCTTTTGGGATTTTTCACATCTTTGTCTCCACGTTGTTGCTTCCCCCTTCTAACTTCATGTAAAAGAAATTTCTCTTTTTCATGTGCTTCAATAAAGATTCTTTCTCCAAATTCATTAATTAAGCTTCCCTCCTTTTCAAAATAACATTGCCTTGCACTCCCTTTTATATCTTCACTTTATTGCACTAAATGATGCATTTCTAACATAACATTAACATATCTTGCTGTGCATAAGAAACGATTAATTCTTTTCTGCTTATCAACATTTCCATTGCAAGCATTCAATGCGATTGCTAGTTTCACAAGTACGTGACAACAAACAAAAAGAATGTGCCAAGAAATATACTTGATATATGACATCATATGAAAATGAGATGGTACAAATACACACTCTTCTCCTTGAATTTGTATAGTAAAAGAGAAGGGTTGGTGTATAGTTACTATGTTCTCTTTATAGTTATTTTAGAATAAATGTTGTTTTCTCTTATATTTTTGTTGTGTCGTTTTTTAATTTGAAGGATAAGCATCCCAATCCTATGTATTTATAGAATTATTGAATTCAAATTAGGATTCTAATAGTGTGCACGCTAACACACATCGGATAAAAAAATCAACAAAGAAAACTCAAAAACCTTGTGAAAACTAAAGACGGGTCGAAAAGCCCTGTAAATATAATTGTGAATGATTTAAAACAATAATCGTATGATTTTGGGGAACAACTAAGAATAACAAAAAAAATAGAAGGAGAAGATAGAAAAAAGAGGAGAGAAAACAAGAGCCGCGTAGCAGCCAGTTCCTGCCATTCATGCTACAAAGATGTAATTGTATTTTAGCAATTGCTTAAGTGATATGTTGATTGTAAAAATTCAAGAAAATTAAATTTAATAGATTTTATACCTATTTAAAAAATGATTTAAATGTTATTTAAAATTGATAACTATTGAAAGTGAAAAAATTCTTAACCATGATTGGTTGCATGGAGAAAATTATTGTGTTTGGGAGAAATTAATAAATAAAATTTGCCACATTTAAGAAATAAGAACAATGTAAATAAATAAGATTTGACATTTAATAAATAAGAACAATGTAAATAAATGCTATTACTATTTCAATGGGACACATGGAATTAAATGAATTGACAAATTGACAAGTGTTAATAAATGCGAGGCCACTTGGCCATTTACAATTTTTTGGCTTAAAAAAAAAGAAAAACTTGTAGCTCAATAAGGGGAAAAAATTGTCAAATCTCTCTTTCTCACCAATCAAAATTCTAATAAATTAATTTATGTGAAATTATATTTATGTAAATATGTCAATTCAAAGTTTATACATTAGAAAATTTGACATAGGCAAATAAATTATCATTTGTGATTGGTCCATTGACAAAAAATATTTCGTTGAACTAAAAACTATAGTATTCCCGCTATAAGCAGGTACTAATAAGAGAAAACAGAAAGGAATCATTTTAAAAAACCTATCATAAACATAGAAAAATGCGAATAAAAACCTAGGCCAAGAGACACATAAATACCACAAATAATGGTATATTACAACATATAACTAGTCCCGTATGTGATTTTTTTTCACAAAAAACACGTCCTTACCATGTAATAATAATAATAATTAAAAAAAAAAAAGAAAAACATTGAGAATAGTGCCGTCTACCTTATAAAGCGAAAATATTAATAATTAATAATAATAAATATACACGGGAATAATTTAAATAAACATACATCTTGCGAGGGCTTTTTGATTACAAAGAAACATTCAGTCCGTGGGCGAGGAATTTGGATTTCTTGGAAGCAGACGAACTTCAAATAGATCATTAGCAGAAATTTGCACGTAAGGAATCCGTCGTTTAAACTTTTCTTTCGGGTATATTTTAATCGGAGTAAAAATTTTGTTATAAATTTCAACATCTCTATTCAATAGAACATGTTTAAAGCTGCTCTCGTCTTTATTTTTTAGAGATTTCTCAGACGATCTGTAATAATTTTTTATGGGTTGGTTGCCTATTTCATTTTCAACATTTGAATTTTGTTTAAACTACGATGGGTGCATTTTGTTTTGCGATTTGCATTGGATGGCTTTATGGTATTTGTGTAATAATTTTCAGGTTATATGGATTTATGTGTATTCGCGTTTCATACGGTTGTAGTGATATCTTTTTAAAAAAATATTTTGAGTCCTGTGAAGGGGGTGGGTAGCTGGGTAAAGAATCGAGAGTTCAAGCCCTTGCACTTCAGAATTTTATGACAAAATATTGAAATGGGATGTGCAATTAGGACATTTGTTTTACTTGGTAAAACTTGGGCTAGATTATTTGCTGCCTTTGATGCTGTGCAGGGCATGGTAAAGGTTAATAATTTATACCTTACTAAAATGGATTCTACCCATTGAATTATGCATTTCCATTACACCACAACCTCGTCACTTGTCTGCCACGGTCATGCACTGCCTTACTGGGATGAGGAAGATTTGGACTTGGGTCCTGTTATTTTAAGTTTCAAGAATTACTGTTATGCCGCCACCACTTGGCTTGTGCAATTAGGAAATTAAAGAAGAAAACAAACAATATTTTGGGAACAGTGGAAGTAGCATATCCACGACTCTCCATATTCAGCAATTTTATGGAGGTGTATAAATTCAGTTGTCTTTTTCAACTAAGGTATGTTGTATTCACAGAGGGGTGCCCACTTCCATTGTTCCCAAAATCTTCTATCTTTTTCTCCTACCGCACAAGTCCACAGGTTGCAGTGTAACTCTAATGGTTCCCTATAGATTGGTAGAGGAGTTGACATTTTGTGTTTCAGCATTTCTACGGAGATATGAAGACTTTGTTAGCTTCTCAGCTAATGCATATTGGGTATGGCATACACTATCAAATACTGGCTGCTATAAAATGATATGATAGCATTCTTTTAATTTTAAAAATTTATTATCATATAAAACAATTTCAGACATTAAGGGAATGCTAATAACAAACATGAAATTGCCTGTATGGAAACATACTTCAATAATCAGGATAAAGAGATAAATTGATAATAAAATTTAACATGAACCATTAGTGCAAAATAAAAAACAAAATGAATTACAAAATTTAAAAGAACTGTAAGTGGAACGTCTCCCCCTTTCTCCCGCACTCTCGCTCTCCCTCCTTTCACTTTTTATATATGTATTCTTGATCATTATTGGAGCAGATTTACTTGACATAAATAGTAAAGAATTTCCAAAAATGGTATGCTGTTAGAGATGGAAAGAAATCCCAACAAGGGAGGTGACATGTTAATAAGCCGTTGTCCATAAAACACGTGAATACATACAATAGTCAAATATGACTAACCTCACTGTGCTGGAAAACTTATTGATTATGGCATGCACTGTCAAATACAGGCCAACATAATCAATAGCTTGAATCCGAATTTCTTAATTGGATGATGTTTATTTAACGAGTGAAATTTTATCTTCCCTAAGAATGGTAATAGAAGTCAAACACAATTGATTTTCTAGTGGTTAATCAGTCAACTGTATGGCGCTGGGTTTGATGTTTGCTACTGGCGGGAAGAGGAGATGGACAAAGTAGCTCATGATGTGATGCACCAACTCTCGGCTTTCTTGTTGTTGCACTTTGTTGATACTTGTTGTCACTCTTCGGCGCTTTAATAAATTAAGTGTAAGCTTTCAGTGGAAATTTTCATGCTCTAGAATCTATAGTTTTATTGTTTATGTGATTATAGTGATATGTATAGTTTTATGTGTTCTGTTATTTGTATCTTTTTTGAAGCCTTTCTGATGGTTCTGAAATCTAAAACTTTGACAAATCTTCCATTTCTCTCAAACACACTGATCTTTTCAAACATAGTATCTGTGCTTTTGATCCCTGATGTATAAATTCTATTTGCAAACTACTAGATTAACCTCACTTTGTAAGGAATACAGATGATAATTTCAAACACTAAAGCCGATTATGCACAATGCAATACTTTTATTTGTCTTGAAGCCATCTCACTCATCAGCAAAAGAGAGTTTTGTTAATTAACAAAACCCCAATATTTTTAGTTCTCCCCTTATTTTGACTCCAGATTGTTGGGAATCTCTATTTCTTTTCATATCAATCACCTCTCTAATTTCTTTTGGACAACTCTATTTAAGGTGAGGAATATAATGAAGTCAATACAAGAAAAATTATTGTTACAATTTTACAACGAGAAATGAGAAAATGGAAAACGTGTCTTGTGTTCATATGTTAGCTGTGAAGCCAATAACTCCTCATCAAGTATCGTTTATAGTCGATTGTTGTTTTTGAAGGCATAGATTTAATCTTATCTTGCATTCTAATTGATTCTTAGCGAGAATGAAGTGTCTTTGATTTCAGTCATCAGAGAAGTTTGCCTAGTAGCATCTGATATCATTTTTATGGTGATTCAGGCTAAACTAAACTGTTTCATGCATAGAGTCTTGTTTTGAAAACTTGGTAAGGGTAACAAAATCAAAATGAGTGAAGATGTTGAGAAAGAGTTACTAAAGGCCCATATTAGCCAGATGGAGGACACGTGGCAGGGGCAGATGACCCGGAGACAAGATCGAGAGGACATTTTAGAATCAGAACTGTTGAAGGTCAAAGATTGCCTTTTGAATGCTGAGAAGAGGCAGAAGAGGGAAGTTGATCTCCTTCGCCGACGTGTCAAGACCGCAGATAGTTTGCTGTCATATCTGAAGTCCAAAGCAAAGATTATGTCCATGCCACGTTTTGGATACATTTCTTGTGGGATTAAATGTCAAGAAGGTGTAGGATTTGTCGACAAAAAGGGTGTTCCCATGGCTGAATGGTGTAAAGATGTCAATCTTTCTCTATTTGAAAGCTCCAAGGCCAAAGAAATTGAGGAAAACTCTGTATCAAAGGCTAAAGAGGACATGATAGGATCTAAAGAACAAAGTGATGAAGAGTACACTGAGCAAATAGCTACAACTGTGATGCTAGTGACAGATGTGATGGAGGTGCTTCTCAAAAGAACTATTATAGCTGAGGCAGAGATTGTGTTGGAGAGGAAAAAGGCTAATGCAAGTCAGGATCAAGTGAAAAAGAAGGTACTGCAGGTAGAGAGCATGTGGGCACGAGTAGAAGAGATGGAGAAGGTAGCCAAGGGTACTAGTGGGTTCCTAAAGGAAGTACAACAGAAGCTTGAAGATATGGAGCAGGAGACTTCAAGGCAAAAGCAACGCGCAACAGAGAATGAGCAGGAGCTCTGCCGGGTAAGGCATGATTTTGAGGTTCTAAGGTCCAGTGTTGATAATCTAGTGGGTACAAGGGAGTCTCATTTGTCCTCAGAGAAGCGAATCCAAGAGATGGAGATAGCTTTGGAAGGGTAAGCCTACTTGCCTTCACTTATATTCGTTTATTGTGGAAAATTATTTTTCATAGGCCAGAATTTGGTGACTATTATGGTTTTTGAAGTTGACCTTAGCCTAAGAAGGATTTGCTAGATGCAGGCTTTACTTGAATCTTCAGTTGTTTAAGAACTACAAACATTTTCTTATTGTTGTTCAGTCTCTGTTTTTATTTTAATATTTTATTAAAAATAAAATGAGTTACAATGTTATAGGGTATATGGTGCATATGAAAATGAGAAGTAGGAATATAAACAAAATATACAGGCCATTGACCAGTCTAGGGCAACATTTCACGTTGGTTTCTTGTGTAATACAGGATAAATGCATTTCCGAAAAAACAGTATTTACAGTATTTTTGTGGGCCATATCATTTTTTGCTTCGTAAATCTATTGTGTATTGCATTCTCTAAATATGTAAATATGGACTATGTTTGAATGTATCCCATAATTGTTACACCACAATTTTGCCACATTTGCTGGACTTATGGGCCAACTTATTGCAGTGGGGGCATTTTAATCTTTGCCACGTGCTTATGAATATCCCCCATTACTATCACACCACAACCCTTCGGACACGAATACGTGATATGAATATGGTACATGTTAAAGGAACACAAACCAATCATTAATAATTGTGAAACAACATCTAGTCGGTACATCTTCATTTCCCAGATTTATCAGGAGAAGTTCTAGGACAATCAAAAGATTTCTTTGTGCAGGGGTACTTTGGAGGCAGAATCAGCCTTGCCAATCCCTTGTTTGTGGATTCCATGTATGGATTGAGTGAACGCTGCAATTCTATCTGTCAACATTGGTTACACTTACAAATCAGATTAATCTACTTCAGAAATAAATGCATTGCCTAGACTTATATTTTATATGGGTGCTAAATATGCTATTTATTTACTTGATTACCATGTTAGTTGTATTTCTCATTTTGAACCAAATAACATAGTTTTGTTTTTGCAATTTCAGTTTTATTTTTATGTACTTTGGAAAAGTAGTAAAATGCTGTTGAAACTGACAGACAATTGCACATTTTTTGAGAATTCTGTATGTATGGGCTCATACTACTTGCCCATCCTTTTTCCAACATAGAAGACGAGGTCAATTTGGTGTCAAATCATTGAATAATTGTTGTAAGTCAATTTTCATTTTCAAAGCAGATATGTATGATCCATCTTTTCATTTCTTTGGCTATTTTGTTTCTGAAACGGTTATTCTGAATTGCTTAGTATCCTATCATGTTACCAAACATAGGAAGAAGCTACCTGGAAATTTAATTGACTAGTGGAAGGGAAATAAGGGCCCCAGTATGATAGGATTGTTCGGCAAACATACAGATTAATGGGTGGAATCTGGAGGATCAACTGAACTAGCTAATGCCCCCAAAATCGGTAGAGACATAGAATGAGGGTTTGGCATTCACTTTCCCAATTATAAGTGGGTTATGTTGCCAAAATTTGAACTTATCTGATACTTGGTTCACGTGAACGAAGAAAGACATATCTCAAGAGCAATTAGAGTATATGTTGAGCCAAATTACAAGTCCATCAACTACTTAATTAATATTATTTGTTAGTTACAACATTCCTTGAACTGTACAAATTGCAAACAACAATCTTGGTGATTGAATCTCAAGTCATTTTTTTCGACACGCAACTATAAGAACTGCATCATTAAGGACTCAGTTTATGCCTTTGATTTTGGCAATAAAATAGATGTATCGGTTGACTTATTTCAATAATCAGTATTGCTTTAATCAAGATGGTATTCAAAATTTCAAAGGCATATTCAAGCAACCAACATCCCATTCCATGCCTGTATCTGTGCGTGCCATATTTCTACAAGGTACCATCTCTGCATCTTTATTTATATGATATGTACCCATGTTAATGTTTAATCATAAAATAGATGTATTGGTTTAATAATTTCAATTACCATTACTTTAATCAAGATGGTATCAAAAGGCATATTCAAGCAGCTAGTATCCCTTTCCATGCCTGTATATGTGTGTACCATGTTTCTTCAAGACACCATCTCTGTATCTTTATTTATATGATATGTACACTTGTTAGTGTTAGGAAATAAGAGATAAAATATGTAGAATAATCCCTCACAGAATCATAACAGTAGAAACTAATATGCAGAAAATATTACAGATCTCAAATAAAAGAACACAACACAAAGAGACAATATTTAACATGGTTCACCCAATTCGGGTTATGTCCACCAAGAATCACTTGCTCAGATTTTATTACAAGCCACCACTCTCTCAATACAATACACAGATCCATTTGGAGCTATGCTCAACAAACTCTACAGAATTCACACCCGAATTCAAAGCACATCTGTAATGCATTTCATACATCTATCATATGCATAAAACCATATAAATAGACAACTGTTTAAGCAGTTTTACAAAACCGTGGGTATTAAAACAATGAGCAAAAAACCGTCCCATAAACCTATGGGTAGCCGAAGAGGTGGTTTTACAAAACAATGGGTACTGAAAAAACCATGGGCCCAAAAATAGCCCATAACGGCTACCCATTACCCATGGGTTAATAAACCACCCATGAAAATTTGTTTCGGAGGCTTCGCCCCCGAACCCCCATTGATCGGGGGGGCTTCACCCCTCCGAACCCCCTTGACTCACTCACCGGCGAGCGGGACCACCGTAAAAATATCCGAGTGTAACACATAGAAGGTGTACCAAACTCTAAAATGAAAACAGGCTCCACAAACATAACAATCTTCCACTTGGAGATTGATTTCCATTGAGCAAGCTTCTCAACTCTTCACTGTCATCCGTGAAGGCCAACCAAAGCTGAACATAGTTTTAGTTTATCCCTTGTGACCACCTTGGTCATCATGTCTGCAGGATTCTGACTGGTATGAATCTTCTCCAACTTCAACTTATCTTCCTCCAAAGTTGCCCTGATGAAGTGATATCTCAACTGTATATGCTTCGTTCTAGAGTGGAAAACAAAGTTCTTAACTAGGAGTATAGCACTCTGACTATCACTATGTAACTTACATTCCTCCTGCGTATGCCCCAACTCCTCAAACAATTGTTGTAACCAAATCATCTCTTTGCTTGCCTCTGTGGCAGCAACATACTCAGCCTCTGTGGTTGACAAAGCCATCAACTTTTGTAGTCGTGAAATCCAGCTTCTTGCTGTCCCACCTACAGTGTAAATATAACCTGTCGTACTCCTACTGTCTACATCTCCAGCCATGTCTGAATCTACATAACCACGTAAAGTGGTGTCTGATTCACTGTAGCACAAAACTGTCCCTATGGTCCCTCTCAAATACCGAAGGATCCACTTTACTGCTTGCCAATGCTCTTTACCTGGATTACTCATAAATCTACTCACAACTTCCACTGCATGGGCAATATCAGGCCTAGTGCACACCATAGCATACATCGAATTGCCAACCGCTGATGAGTAAGGTACCTTGGACATATGGTTTCTTTCCTGCTCTGTCATGGGACACTGCTCCTTTGATAACTTAAAATGGCCTGCCAAAGGAGTCCCAACTGGTTTAGCATCCTGCATGTTAAACCTATCCAATACCTTCTTAATGTACTCTTCCTGAGATAAAGTCAGTTTCCGTTCTTTCCTATCCCAAGTTATCCTCATACCAAGGATTTGTCTGGCTGCCCCCAAATCCTTCATATCAAAGGATTCACTTAGCTGTTTCTTGAGTACTTTTATTTCCTGCATGTTTTTACCTGCAACCAACATGTCATTAACATACAAACACATGATAATATAACTTCCATCCTCAAATTTCTTTGTATACACGCAATGGTCAGAATGACATCTAATATAACCTTGCTCTATCATGAAGCTATCAAATTTCTTATACCATTGACGTGGAGCTTGTTTCAGGCCATACAAGCTCTTCTTCAGTTTGCACACCATCTCCTCTTTACCTTTGACTTCATATCCTTCTGGCTGCTGCATATATAGCTCCTCCAAATCACCATGGAGAAATGCAGTCTTTACATCTAACTGTTCTAAGTGCAAGTCTTCTGCTGCCACTATTACAAGAACAGTTCTGATAGAAGTCATTTTTACTACAGGAGAAAAAATCTCATCAAAATCTATACCTTGTTTTTGTGTAAACCCCTTGACCACCAACCGGGCCTTATATCTTTTCTTTCCTCCTTCGTCTTTAACTCTGTACACCCATTTGTTCTGCAATGCTCTTTTGCCTTCTGGTAGCTTCACCAAATCCCAAGTCTGGTTCTTCATGAGAGACTTATGCTCCCCATCCATGGCTTGCTCCCACTTCTTACTGGCATCTACCTACATTGCTTCATCAAAACTCTCTGGCTCTCCACTATCAGTGAGTAATAAATAATAAAGAGAAGGAGAAAAACGTTCAGGTTCTTTTCTTACCCTAGAAGACCTCTTCACTGTAGGAGTTTGGGGTTCCTGTTGAGTAGGTTCCTGAACTGATTCATGGGTCACTGTCCCATCTGGAAGATTCTCTACCACTGCATATTCTTTCTTGGATTCTTCCCTGTTTTTTTGTAACTGTTGTTTATACATGACTTTTTCATTAAAGACCACATTCCTAGACCAAATGATTTTCTTGTTCTTAATACTCCAACATTTAAATCCAAAGTCATCACCATCATAATCAATAAAAGTGCATTTTTCTGATTTAGCCTCTAGTTTGGTCCTATCATCCTTGTCAATATGAACAAACACTTCACATCCAAAGACTCTAAGAAATGAGTAATTGACTTTCTTACTGTACCAAGTCTCCTCAGGGATGCCTCCATCCAAAGCACTTGAGGGTGCTCTGTTTATCAAGTAAACAACTGTGCTCACCGCTTCTGCCCAAAAATAAAGAGGCAGTCCTGCATGTATCCTCATGCTTCTAGCACGTTCCATTATTGTTCTGTTCATCCTTTCTGACACCCCATTCTGCTGCGGGGTTCCTGGAACCGTTTTTTACCTGCGGATTCCATTCTTAGAACAATAATTATCAAATTCATTGCTGTAATACTCCCCTCCATTATTTGACCTGAGACATTTTAACTTAAGACCTATTTCATTCTCTACCAAGGCTTTACATTTAACAAAAGTATCAAATACATCAGATTTGTTTCTAATGCAATAAAACCCAAACTTTCCTTGTTGCATCATCAATAAAAGTAACATAATAACTTGAACCCCCAAGAGATGATACTTGAGCCGGCCTCTACACATCAGAATGTACTAGCTCTAACTTACTCTCTTTCTTCGTAGGTCCAACCTTGAGAAACCTTACTCGTTTCTGTTTCTCATAAATGCAGTTCTCACAGAAATCCAAACCTGTTTTTGTATATCCAGGCAAATTCTTCTTTATGATGTCCATGCCCTTATGGCTCATATGACCGAGCCTATAGTGCCATAATGTTGTATCTGCATCTGAGGCCACAAGATTACAATCATTAGTACTATCAGTGGTTAAATAACCTTCTTACTTCTTGCCACCACAAGAGCACCCTTGGTAACCTTCAAGAGTCAGCTGTAAATATCACAGTACAACCATCACTTTCCAATTGCCCCGTCGATATCAAATTTCTCCTTAATGTAGGCACATGTCTGACATCCTTCAATAGCCATGTATTCCCATTCTGCATCTTAACCTGAACAGAACCTTTTCCAACTATACTGCAAGACTCATCATCACCAAGAAAAACATGCCCAAAATCCCCTTGAACATAATCAACAAAATAATGCCTATGTGGAGTACATGAAAGGAAACCCCTGGATCTAAAACCCAAGATTCAGTAATATTATGCAAAGAAAGAATCAAAGCATCCTGACATACATTACCTGATGCCACATTTGCCTCCTTGTTTTCTTCCTGTTGTTTCTTCTTATCCCGAAGCTCTCAACAGTCCTTCTTTGTATGCCCAGACTTTCCACAATTCCAACATACAATCTTACTCTTGGATTTTGAGCTTGCCCGATTTTTCGATTTTCCACGGTTTCCTCTATTCTTCTGTCTCCCTCTAGTTTCCACTGTCAAAACATTCCTTGAATTAGAAGATTCCCCGGAGTTTTTTATTCGCATTTCCTCGCTTAGAATCACCCCTACAACATCATCAAACTTCAACTTCGAGTTAGATGGAACCGAGTTGCTTACCGCCATTACTAGGGTATTCCAACTCTCAGGTAAAGAGCACAAAATTAATAAAGCCCTAACATCTTCATCAAATTCTATTATAACCGAAGCTAGCATATTCACAACCGTATTGAAATCATTTAAATGATCTGCTACTGAACTATTCTCAGACATCTTCATATTAAACAACTTTTTCATTAAAAATATCTTGTTAGAGGCAGAGGGTTTTTCATACAACTTCCCTAATGCATCCATTAGTTTTTTTGTAGTCTTTTCCTTTGAAACATTAAATAATACTGAAGATGCAAGACACAGCCGGATCGTTCGAAGTGCCTTTCGATCCAACAAATCCCATTCTGCATCTGTCATACTCGAAGGTTTGTTCACCTTCTCAGATAGCGGAGTATAAAGATCCTTCTGATAAAGGTAATCTTCTATCTGCATCTTCCAAAGACTGAAATTCTGCCCGTTGAATTTATCAACCCTAGATCTTCCATCATCTGCCATAGCTCCCACTCAAGATAAAACTTTCCCTGCGATTCAACATTTCAACAAACAAAAAAACCAGGCTCTGATATCAATTGTTAGGAATTAATAATATCTAATGTGGAATAATTCCTCGTAATCGCAATAATAAGAAGTATGAATAGTTCCAACCTTCTTACTTCTTGCCACCACAAGAGCACCCTTGGTAACCTTCCAAGAGTCAGCTGTAAATATCACAATACAACCATCACTTCCCAATTGCCCCGCCGATATCAAATTTCTCCTTAATGTAGGCACATGTCTGACATCCTTCAATAGCCATGTATTCCCATTCTGCATCTTAACCTGAACAGAACCTTTTCCAACTATACTGCAAGGCTCATCATCACCAAGAAAAATATGCCCAAAATCCCCTTGAACATAATCAACAAAATAATGCCTATGTGGAGTAGCATGAAAGGAAACCCCTGAATCGAAAACCCAAGATTCAGTAATATTATGCAAAGAAAGAATCAAAGCATCCTGACATACATTACCTGATGCCACATTTGCCTCCTTGTTTTCTTCCTGTTGTTTCTTATCCCGAAGCTCCCAACAGTCCTTCTTTGCATGCCCAGACTTTCCACAATTCCAACATACAATCTTACTCTTGGATTTTGACCTTGCCTGATCTTTCGATTTTCCACGGTTTCCTCTATTTTTCTGTCTCCCTCTAGTTTCCATTGTCAAAGCATTCCGTGAATTAGAAGATTCCCCGGAGTTTTTTATTCGCATTTCCTCGCTTAGAATCACCCCTACAACATCCTCAAACTTCAACTTCGAGTTAGCTGGAACCGAGTTGCTTACCGCCATTACTAGGCTATTCCAACTCTCAGGTAACGAGCACAGAATTAATAAAGCCCTAACTTCTTCATCAAATTCTACTGTAACCGAAGCTAGCATATTCACAACCGTATTGAAATCATTTAAATGATCTGTTACTGAACTATTCTCAGACATCTTCATATTAAACAACTTTTTCATTAAAAATATCTTGTTAGAGGCAGAGGGTTTTTCATACAACTTCCCTAATGCATCCATTAGTTTTTTTGTAGTCTTTTCCTTTGAAACATTAAATAATACTGAAGATGCAAGACACAACCGGATCGTTCGAAGTGCCTTCCGATCCAACAAATCCCATTCTGCATCTGTCATACTCGAGGGTTTGTTCACCTTCTCAGACAGTGGAGTATAAAGATCCTTCTGATAAAGGTAATCTTCCATCTGCATCTTCCAAAGACTGAAATTCTGCCCGTTGAATTTATCAACCCTAGATCTTTCATCATTTGCCATAGCTCCCACTCAAGATAAAACTTTCCCTGCGATTCAACATTTCAACAAACCAAAAAACCAGGCTCTGATACCAATTGTTAGGAATTAATAATATCTAATGCAGAATAATTCCTCATAATCGCAATAATAAGAAGTATGAATAGAATTACAGAAATGAAATATGCACAACACGAAGACAATATTTAACATGGTTCACCCAATTTGGGCTACGTCCACCAAGAATCACTTGCTCAGATTTTATTACAAGTCACCACTCTCTCAATACAATACCCAGATCCGTTTGGAGCTATGCTCAACAAACTCTACAGAATTCACACCCGAATTCAAAGCACATCTGCAATGCATTTCATACATCTATCATATGCATAAAACCATATAAATAGACAACTGCTTAAGCAGTTTTACAAAACTATGGGTATTAAAACAATAGGCAAAAAACCATCCCATAAACCTATGGGTAGCCGAAGAGGTGGTTTTACAAAACAATGGGTACCGAAAAAACCATGGGCCCAAAAACAAGCCCATAACGGTTCCCCATTACCTATGGGTTAATAAACCACCCATGAAAATTTGCTTCGGGGGCCTCACCCCCCAAACCCCCATCAATCGTGGGGGCTTCTGTAAAAATATCCGAGTGTAACACATAGAAGGTGTACCAAACTCTAAAATGAAAACAGACTCCACAAACATAATAGTTAGTTGGGTCCAATGGCTGTGAGAGCCCTCTATTGGCCTTGTAATTAGTTTTTGTGGCTCCAACAATTTATTTTGTCTTTGCCTCTTTTTATGTTCCAAATGTCTATATATAAGCCCATATTAATAAGGGAATGTGACTGTTCATAAATAGCCCATGGACTATTTGTACTATAGTTATACACAGCCCACGGGCTATTTGTACCACAGTTCTATTGGCATCATCATTACTGAATAATATTTTATAATATTATCAAAATGTTCCATTCATGGTCGTTGTTGCAGCCCAAGAACATTGACAACAAAGGAATAGTATGAGGACGTGATAGAAGATGATAGGCTACTGGAAACAGGCCCACTTGACAACACAGGCCCACTTAACCTACACTAAGTGCACCTGCTTGCTTGCAGAGGGGTATTTGCTGCCTTACCTTGGTTAAATTTCTACAGGACGTGATAGAAGATGATAGGCTACTGGAAACAGGCCCACTTGACCACACAGGCCCACTTAACCTACACTAAGTGCAACTGCTTGCTTGCAGAGGGGTATTTGCTGCCCTGCCTTGGTTAAATTTCTTCCTCTCCAAAGGGTTTGCTTTATAAGAGACCTCACTTTTGGTGTAAATTTCAGTCGGACAGCTTTGCCAACCTCTTTACTAGCTATTTTGCATCTCAAGTGTTAGGGGAATAACTAACTAGCACAACATCATCATCATTGGTGTTTGGCTTCCTGCTTTTCTTATTTTTCTTCTGGTTTTCTTCTCCTCTTATTCTTCCTATGATTTTTTTCATTTCATTATATCTTTTGGATTTATAGTTTGCTTTTATTTTATATGAGTTGTGATAGGCACTTCTCTTCTGTTTGACTATTGTACCTTTTTGTGGCCCCTTTGAATCCATAATTTATAAAACCCAGCCTTAGGAGAAAAATTGCATACATGAGTTTTTCATCGACATTTCAGACCAGTTGTTGTGGCCCATCATTCTGATGAATTGTAAGGATTACATATTAGAGCTCCTTATAATGATAACTCCATGTACAACATGAGGTGGGAAACCGTTAGAATCCAATAGAGGGTATAATTTCATGCGGAACAAATGTTTAATGTTTTAAATATACATATGCAACACAGCTTTGATTAAGATCATATAATCTTCTAACTCTGTGAACTGCTGGTTTAAGAGATTCACTTAGAGATAAACCTTCATCCCTATTTAAATTATTGTGATGTTTTCCATTTTCTATAGCTTATCTCAACTTCTTCTTCATAAAATGATCTTTGTTAAAACATGCTCATCTTCCATACAAATTTCATTTTTTCGATTTATATGAATGCATAGCCAATGCTGAGCATTTAATATGAGAATAATGATTGCTTGCACAATGTTCTCGGATTCTCTTGTGAAGGGTTATCCCTATTTCACCAATGTAAGGGTGACCGCAAGATCAATGACAATAATAAACCCCGCTACTAGCTTTAGAATCTATTGGATCTTCTATAGTGCATCATTATGTAATATCCTTTTTCAGCAATCAACTGTGCATTGATATTAAGTCACTCTTCACGACCCATATTTCATGAGTAGTGGCTGCAAAGAACCCATCTCTCATACCCTTGGCCCACTTGCCACTCCTTGTGTCTAAGTGATGCTCACAAGGGTAATGCATTGGGACATCCCAGGTGACATCCCACAGTCAGACTTGCTAATCTTAGTACCTTGTAAAACCTTTTGCAAGTATTGTGCCTTATGAATCATTCATTGTGTAGCTCCCTAGGTCTTTCATTTTGTATGCATTTTGTGTTTCCACGGTGGATCCTTATGTAATGTTATTTTTCCGGAATCAATTGAATGCTAATATCGAGTCAATTTTAATGATCTGTCTCTCATGAGTAGCGTTCACAAGAATCCATCTCTCATGAGCTTGAAGAGTTGGTTCACAAGAATCCATCTGTCACGAGCTTGAAGATTTGTCGTGTGAAGTTCACAAGAATCAATCTCTCATGAGTTTGAAGAGTCGTAGTGCGAAGATACGTTGACCTGCATGTCTCTTATATCGTATATTTATGTTCTATCACTTCATTTACCTATTCTCATCTATCTGATATAAAATATTCTTTTTCTTTATTCAATAGGAAAACTAGCTGGTATATAACCATTGCACGAGAGATTCACATGTCAGACATGACATAGTGGTGGCATCGATCTCCCTTGGTGGGAACATATTTGCAAGACAAAAGAGGAAGAACATTTCAGCAAAGAATATCTTTAGAGAAAGAAATATCAGTACAAGCATATGGTCAAAAGTTACATGAAGGTAGAATTGAAGAACAGAATATAGGGAATGGCTGTAGAAATGGCTATTGATAGGCATGACTTCTTGAATAATAAAGACAGAGTGGAATTTCATTACATATAGGGTAAATGAGACTGGGGCAGCTAAGCATATGAAAGAGATTTATTACATGCAGAACAGATTTGCTGCAGAACAACTATTGCATAGACGACTGGATCAAAGGTACCTAAGTTGATGGCAGGTGTGGAAATCTCAGAGAAGCAGTTGAAGACTAAAGACACAAGTATAATATCTCAATTGGAATCTCAGATGGCAGTTCAGAAGAAGTAACACTATGGTGCTTTAAGTGAGCAGAAATTTAAGTCGATGTCATTTGTGACGGATTCAACATGGTTGAAAAGTAAAGAGGCAGTACTGAATAAGAAAGAATCAGATTTTTAGCAAAGGTCGGCTAAAGCTGATTATATGACTACTGAAGCAAGGAGTCTCACCATAGAATCAGCACACGCTGCTGGTGCAGTAAATATATATGAGAAACTAAAGGCATAATATCAGCAATTGAGAGGCCACACTTAAGCTTTGGCTTCACCCTCCACCCCATTCTTTGTTCAGTGTCGTGCAGTGCCATCGAGTTCTGTCTCTGTTCCTTCACTTGAGTATGCTCCACCATTCTCACCCTGGACTTACATTGATCAGAATTGTAAAGGATGATGGCAATTCTAGAGTGGGGAAGGGGGAAGTGGAGAATGGGGAGTTGGGGGATGGGCAGTGGGGAGGATGGATGTAGAGCATACTTTTGATCATTGTATATACCATATAAGACAAATGACTTTTTTATTTTATTTGAGACATTCTCTGGCAAACTCCCTGGGTGGTCCCTCCACAATTGTGGGAGGGGGTGCCTTGATTGTATTGCCTATCAAGAGGCATTTTGCAGACTTGAACGCGGTTTGTGAAGACAATCAGTTGGACTACAGCCATTTGATAAGACAAATGAGTTAATAAAAGAGTGACATAATTTTCCTACAGTATGATGAACTTAGGCATGGTTGTTTAATTTCTGAGTTACGGGGGTAGTCAATGTGTTGACCGTTGTGGCCAGCCCTCATATGAACCCCTTTTCTTTGTCAGCTATACGAGTTTCCTTGAGTTCTTTCTGAGATCTCCAACTTTTGTCCCTTATCAGATCATATGTGAGTCAGTCCTGTACTTGGAGACCATGTGCATTATGATCAAATGTATTAATGAAAATTTCCCGTTTCATATTTTGTTGTGTTCATTTATGATTTGCCAGCAATTTTTGTGTATATCATTGTTGATTATTTCCACCGTTGTAAATATCAGTTACTATTTTGCCTTGTCTCACAAATCTATGATGTTGGTGCAGTTGCATTTTAATCTCCCCACTGGCGACAATTACATGGGAATTCCTATTGTCAAGAAAAGACACTCTATGAGGCATAGGAATGATTTCAAAGGCAGATTATCTGCCAAATTGTATTTGTGATCTAAATAAATGGCTAACAGTTGCGATAAAAATGCAACTTTTAAAATTTTACCTGCAAACTTTACCTGTTCATATGATTTCTCTTTTTGTATTACCCCAATCAGTAGTTGATATTTGGACTGCATGTGAAAGAGTTGCCTTCGGCAATTAACTTCAACAGAATTTAAGATTCCTATGATAGAATGGAAGAAGATGACTTGGCAAATCCATGCAAGACAGATTTAATAAGTCAACTACTGTCTGCAAAGTGAGAATGGAGGCTTTACCAGATTCATTCTAGCTTTTGGAGTGCTATTACCCTGGATAATAATATTTGTAATGCAATGGCAAAGCAAAAAATTCATTTTATTTTCAATGCATCTGGATCTACTACGTGGACACAATTTAAGCATGGAAGTGTGATTCTAATGTAAGGTTTGTTCTAGGAATTTACGAATGACCAAGGCTAGGATGTGGCTGGACTTTCATCAGTAGATGCCTTTATTAACAACCAAACTTGACTGGCACTTCATACAGCAAATTATGCAAATGAAAAATTATGCTGGTGTCAGAGATTATTCGGCAATGATTGAAGTTCACACTGCAAAGGACAGTCATGTACAGAGGGAATGGAATACATGGCCCTTTCAAGACATCTCTCATTCTGAGCTCCTCTCAGCAAATATGTCATCAATGTATAGAGGGAATGGTATACATAGCCCTTTCAAGACATCTCTTATCCTCTGTTCCTCTCAGGAAATATGTCACCAATGTATGATTGGTGTATCTAAAGATTTGGTTCTCTTCTTAGTGATTTCTTGAGAATGGGAAATATAGAAGGTGATAAGCACATAGTAAAGGTAGTGATCTGAGCACAACTGTGCTGGTTTGTGCTCTTCTTCTAAGGGCATTTGGCTCCCTTCGCACACTTATGCATTCCATGCAATGTGCACAGCTCCTTCGCAGCTTTGCGTGCTTGCACAACATCATTGGACATACTGCAGATTGCTTAGTCTTTGCACACCACCTTCAGCATATCACAGACACGTGGAAGTGTTGTGCCATGCGAAGTGGCACTTCCAGAGCTTGTGACATGTCAGAGCACCTACCAACATACTGCATGCTTGGGAAACTAACTACCAACCATTACACCTGCTAGAAGGCCAACTGTCAACTATTGCAGAAGACGAACCGTTTCGTAACCATCTCTTTTGTAACTGATTTCTTGTAATGATATATTGTAAGCCATTCGATTCGAAGGGGACAATGTTAGCATGTTTCAAGCGTCTAGATTGAATGGTCATTTGTCTACCACTCCCAAGTCTTGGAAAATTAGTTGAGGTGTATCCCCCTTTTCTGATCACAGGAATCTTCATTCTCAGCTTGCTGTATATTGTACGCATATGTACCATACCTTATTCTTTTGCATGGAATAGAAGTAGCATTACTTTGCTGAGTACTGCATTCAAATGTGTAATGGTTAACTGTCGTAACTGTTTTCTATTGCATGATCTATAACCTGTAGTTTGCAAGCCAAATTATAGGGTTGTCCTTTGATTAGAAATCACAGGCCCCATGGTTCGAATCCTTGATGAGAGAGCAAGAGATTTCATATGTTTGTATACATGCGAACACAATATTAGAAAGGACATCCACTCTGTTCTATTTCAGAGTATCCGGAAGAACATCATGGCAAGAGCAAAATGGTTGATGTCTAGAAGCAAATCTCTGAGGCATCCCCAGATGTCTAAAAACTCATTTAAGACGCCTATGAGTAACACTCAACACTTGGGCCAATTATGAAAACTCATGATGTAGCTTGGACCAAGAGTGTCCCATTCTACACAGCTTGCCAATTTGTTTCAACGTCAAAGCCCTTTCAAAGTCCAAGTCAATCTTGACACTCCATTGTACTAAGGCAAAATCGATGCCACCACTTTGGATAACTGGATACAACAACTAGAGGCCTACTTCTTGGTCAAATACTCAAGTGACATAGAAAATCACCTTTGTAGCGTTTGGTTCATTTTAGTTTATCACTGGTGGGAAACCTACAACGTCCAACATGAGAAAGACTATGAGCCCATTGGGACTTAAGAGTACATTTTTCAGCACTATGCAATAGGAACTCTATCCCCTCAAACATTACGAGTATAAGTACATGAAGTTCTAGTAGTTGTGCCAATGTAAGAACCAGTGGGTTGAAGATTACAGCAATATGTTTCATGACTACATTGCATGTTTGCATGAAGACAAAATGGAGCAACATAAGGTGTTGAAGAACATTAGCAAACTCTCACCTTATATATTTGCTAGAACGGAGTTCTTGACTTTCATCACATTGGGGCAAGAATATTGCAATGCTGCCAAGATTGAGGCTAAGGCAAAGATGAAGCAAAAGTTTCCCTTCATCCATTACCGCGTGCAACAGCCTACTTGTACTGAGTGCACCATCTAACCTTCTTGCACACAAGAAGAACATGCCGCACAAGGGTGAACAACTTAAACAAGCCACACGACTTCAAAAGGCTCCATCATCTTCCACATTAGACAAAGGCAAGAAGAACCACGGTGACAAGTGGTGCCATCGACACCACACTAGCTCACACAATGATTCTAAATGTTGTGCACAATAGTCTTTGGTCCTACATTCTACAACAGATCCTGCACAAGCAGAAGACACTAATCCCAATGCTACTTGTTTGAGTGACAACACCTCTATCATCAACACTTCGAGGAACGAGAACACCTCTTCTACACTATGTGTTGGGTCAAGGGTGAGCCTCATTCATGTCATAATCGATAGTGGTAGCCAAAAGATCATCATTTCTTAAGATAAATTATTACGATTAATTATTTCTATTGAAGCACATCCTCGACCATATTCTTTGAGATAGCTATAAGGGAAAAATATTTAGATTAAGTGACAATGCGTTTTCAAGTATGCAGTGAAGCCTATGAAGGACATAGTCACTTGCGATGGCCCACCACTAGAGGTTTACAACATCTTACTTGGAAGACCATATGTGTTTAACCACGATGGTGCATATCAAACTAAGCCACAACAATGGACCATGCATGTCAAAGACTGCCTCTTCAACATTTTTAAGTCACCTTCAAAGACCAAAATCACTCTGCCAAACAATGCTGCAATCTAATTTCTCACTCAAAAGTTTGTTGTACTAATGGTTCCATATGACTTAACAATGCGACCGAGCAAACGGGAATTGCTAATGTGCCATGCTTGATAGATTATTGCAACAATTGAAGATGCCTTTGAGGAATCAAAGGGTTTTCCCACATGCTGCGTGGTAAAGTATCATATTGATTTGGTCACATACCCTCTTCCAAAAAGTACATTGTATAGTAGGTCCATTTGAGACAATTATAAAGTCTGATGCGAGATCTAAGAGCTTGTTTATCATGGCAAGATCAGACCACACTCTTCTCCTTTGGCAACTTGAGAGTCCTCGTGCCAAAGAGAAATGGTTCGTGACAGTGGTACATTGACAACCGCAACCTCAATAAGATAATGGTGAATAATCGGTATCCATTGTTGTGCAATGATGACCTCTTGGATCAGTTTTGAGGTGTACCATACTTTATTGACATCAACTTGGAGTCGGGTTACCATAAGGGACCAGTCCATCCTAAATTTGTTTGAAAGACATCATTCAAAACAAAGGAGGGATTGTACAAATGGTTGGTTACACCTTTGGGCTTCACCAATGTGTCAACAACATTCATGCACCTGATCAATGATATACTCTGGTGCTTTGCCAACTCCTATGTTACCCATCCACTTGGATGACATACTCGTTAATAAGACTTGGGAGGAACATATGGAGCACATCTCGCACGTCCTATACACATTGTGCAAACACAAGTTGCAGGCCAATTGAACCAAGCGTACATTCAACGACGTGCAGATACAATATGGGTTACATCATCAACCCAACATGCATTCATGTCAATTCAGATCCTAGGAGGTCAAGGGGAAAATGCTCTAGTTATGTTATGTACGAATGCAAAAGCAATATTGAATAAGACGGAGACTAGAGAAAGTAATAAAACTAGAACAAAAAGTTATATTAAGTTGTGTGTCGTGTACATGGCATACTCTTGAGAAAGATGGATGGTCATCTACTACTATTTGCCTACTTGACATGTACAAAAGCAATATTGAATAAGACGGAGACTAGAGAAAGTAATAAAACTAGAACAAAAAGTTATATTAATTTGTGTGTTGTGTACATGGCATACTCTTGAGAAAGATGGATGGTCATCTACTACTATTTGCCTACTTGGCACGTACATGACATACGCTTGGGAAATGTATAGTTGCATGGCATTCTCTTGAGAAAGATGTATGGCTGCATGAAATTCTCTCAGGTGAGAGGTATGGCTATTTACCTATGGCTGTTTACCCTCGATTATCTATCCACTATCTAATGCTCCATATGTGTACATTTATATTACAAAGCTCTAAAGGCATAATGATCCATAATTTGGAGGGAGTCCACTCCAAACTTGTTGATACAGGATGCTTATTAACTTAAGGTGTTGTTCTCAAGTTCTCTGCCATAGAACACCCTTAAGAATGCTGTAACAAGGTATCTTTCAGCTCCTGATTGTGACCTTTAAGCATACAACTCCTTACGCAATTCTTCACATGCTACATACATTGAATACTACCCTTCTCTCCCTAAACATGTTATTATTCCATACATGACCGCAATTCAATGTGCTTGTATAAGAGTGCAATTGAATGAGAGGTTCTTTCCCTTTATTGAACAAGTACTTGTGAATGAGCTTTCTCGAGCTCTCTTAAGTTTTAGACTAGTTGCAGGCTTGCAGCACTATAAAACATGTAAACAATGAAGCAACCATAGGAAATAAGAGAGAAACACAAGATTTTTACCCTAGAGAAACTCAATATGAGAAAATTCGAGCAAGAGTGAAGCCATGCTTCTTCATCTCCACTATGTTTTGCAGTTTACAAGGTTTGTGCCTTTATGGGCTTACAAGGATGCCAATCTCACGGGCTTCTATACTCGTAATGAACTCTGCAATGTTCAATGATAGGCTCCCCTCATGAAAGAATTCTGAACTCAGCCATATCAACTATGTATTCTTCTTCTCTCAACATTACCTTCTATGGACAATGAAAATGATGCAATAGGATTCAATCTCCTATCCTCTCTGCTAAGGAACTTTGATTTCCAACTCCCCTTCAGTTGTGAATGAATTTTGAACCAAAACTCCAACTTGCTTTGTTTGGTAATTGGAATCCAATTCCAAAACTCATCCCCCTTCCAAGCTCTCCCTCTTGTTTATAGCAACTCTTAGGAATCCTCTCATGCATTGGGGAACCCAGTCTGTGGGGTTGAAGAAGAGACATTGTCCAATTTTTTACATTTTGGGCATGTCCTTTCAGTTTTGCCAGATCGTTGTGGAAACGCCACAACTGTCTTAGCATTTACGCACTTGTTGTAACATGAAAAATATGCTCTTTCTTCTAGAGGCCATAATTTTTGCATACAAACACGATTTTTGGGTGCCTTTTTTTTGGAAGTGTGTATTTATTCAAGAGGAACCCAAATATGTTATCAAAACATACATATGATGAAGTCCATACCCTGTGAAGGCCTTTTAATACGAAGCTATTTGTTTTTTCTCAGGAATTGAGAATGCTGCAAATGCTATTTGATAGCCAATTGTCTTACCAACTAAATTGGATGATTTTCATGATACATTTTTGGATCATACGCCCCAAATTAGAGGCTTTTGGCCCCACAAAAGCTTAGAATGAAATGGGATACCAACCTTGTCATCCTCTTGGACTGCACTTTGTTCCTTTGTCTCCTAGAGAGTGTGCCCAAACTGAAACTTGCAAACCCAGGTTGCAAAAAGAGTCTTTGATCCCTTTCAATCTCAACTGACCTTCCTACACTCTTAGTGTCTTGGTCTTCCTCTTGGTTGATCCTATTACCCCTTTCAAGGCACATGCTTGTAGGATAGAGTGAAGCTCTCCTTCATGGAGCTGCTGTTCAAAATCCTCCTTGCTGTCAACATTCACAAGTGAAGAAAATACTTTGCATAATGTAAGTGGTGTTATAATAGGTCACCACTTTAACAACTTACCCTTATCTTGGGTCTTACAATTCAACAAATGCAACATGGATTGCAGAATACACAATTCCATTTACAACATTGCCCTTCTTGGGTCTTGCAAAGTTTTGCATAAGAACAAATGCAAAACACATTGAAAGAAACATATTTCAATGAAGAAAAACATTCATTAAAACAAGCAGTCTTCTTGTGAGTGCTACTCACCATGAACACATCTCTCACCTTTTGAGTCTCACCACTTTGTCTCTCTCCATGCAAGACACTTCAGCTCATGAGCATGCTACCAGATGCCCAATACATCTTTACCAACTACTGCCATACTCAAAACTGATTTGGAATACCTGCTGCAACCATCTACTTTGTGCATACCACATGCTACAACTTTGCTAAAGTTGTTACAGTTTGTTAAATGCACACCAAAACTAACATAGGCATGCTACAACAATTCTGATTCAAAGTCAGTTTATACCTTCATGCTAAAATCATGGTAAACATGCCAACTTACATTTGTCATGACATGAGAATGCCGAAAAATGATGTATATGCTTCTCAAATGGGATAGCTGCTCGTTATTCACTCTCATTGAGTGAAATACCTCCACACTTGCTCATACACAACGAGGTTAGTTCCCAACATGCTTCTTTCAACAATGGAAACCAAAAAAACGTACTTGGAGGTGCTTACATATGCACGCTACTCAAAATCTGAGTTTTGCAACTATCCTTTTAAGGGGTGATCTCTTACCATTTTTTCCTCTTGCTAATGGTGATTGGTGATCCTCTATGGGCTGCTCCCTATTGATTGATTTTTCCTTAGATAGGTGGGCTTCTTCATGTATTGCCTCTTGGGTTGTTGGTTCTTGAACAACTCCTTTATTTGCTAACTCTTGTTTTGGAGGTGCTTGAACAACGTCTTCATTGACTACCTCTTTATTTGGCGGTGCTTGAAGAACTTCCCTCTTGCTTGTAGATGCCTCTTCCTTCATGGAGAGCCCTTTGCAATTCTTCGGGTTAAGTTGTGGATGGAGTTTCCAACATTTTGCATGATAATGCCCACTCATATTGCAATGAGTGCAATAGTTCTTGTCCATTCTCTTGGAAAACACGCCCTTCTCCACATTCTTGTTTGGAGAGTGGTTTTACAACTTGCATCCTTCCTTTTGAAGGATATAGGCTTCTTTTGGATGGACCTTTTCTTCCTACACATGGCCAAAAAGTGGTTATTCATTTCACAAAAGGAACATGGATATGCATACCAACAATTTTGTGCTACATGACCACTCTTCTTACATTTGTAGCAAACAATGGAAGATTTGTTCTTTTCATACCTCTTGGGATGCCCTTCGTGCAAGCATGATGAAGTGGTAGTGGTTTACCTCCTCCTTTGGAATGTTCACCTCTCTTTGGTGATGCTTTGCATTCTTCTTTGATGCTTTCCCATGATTGAAAGGCTGTTCCCTTTCTTAGTTCCAACTTGCATTCACTCCCCATGTAGTGATAATGTGCTATCTCTTCTTTATGGAGTTTCCATCCTCTTCTTGGAGAATCTTCTTTGGCCCATGGAGGTGGCTCAATAATACCTTCCTCTTCATGAGAGACCTTCCCGCTCTTTAGAGAATCAAACTCATTAGATTTGACAAAACAAATATTGGCATTACCTTGCATTGGCTACTTTTGTAGAGCTAGTGGCTTGGGCACTTTGCCTTTGGAATCTTTTCTTGCTTCAGCTGCCTTGGAGCATTCTCCAACTTCTTCTTTGCCACTAACATATCCCAAACCTGCATATTGAGGTCTTTCCTCAACCATTATGGGATTAGTCATCCCTTGGCCATTGATGCCAAGGCCCTTTCCATCATAACCCATCTTGGTTAGCAACTTGGAGCCAAAACCTCAAGAGTATGCTTCTCAAATTTACAAAAGGAAGTTTCTATAACTTGATGGGAAGAAATAGGATACGAGGGAGTGGTTGCTTTGCATACCTCAGTCATGGTTTGTGTATATTTGGTAGAGGATGGTCTCCTTTGCATGGTAGACTCCTCTTTTCTTCACTCTTTCACCGTCATCTTGGAACTTTGTCAACATATCTTCCTTGGTTTGCAACTCAATTTGCAACTCTTCAATGATGCACATGAGAAATTCTCCATGGCTCATCAATCTATCTTGCAGCTCTTTATTCTCATCCTCCAAGTGCTGCCACATATTTCTTAAATCAAAGTTTTCCTTAAGAATTTGTCAGTTTGTGGCTTCAGGATCTTCAAGCCTCTCTCTTTAGAGCTTTGCCCATGGTTGTAATTTTGCAACCAAAATCTTGCACTTTCTTGTCAACAAAACAACAAAGCAAAATATAAAACACAATGTGGAAACGAGTTAGCAAACCCTTTAAAGGAAAAAGGAAAACCCGCTCTGATACCACTTGATCCGTAATTTGGAGGGAGTCCACTACAAACTTGTTAATATGGAATGCTTATTAAACTTAAGGTGTTGTTCTCAAGTTCTCTTCCATAAAACACCTTAAGAATGTTGAAAGAAGGTATCCTTCAGCTCTTGACTGTGACCTTTAAGCATACAACTCCTTATGCAATTCTTCACATGCATTTCCCACATGCTACATACATTGTATATTGCCCTTCTCACCCTAAACATGTTACCATTCTATACATGACTGCAATTCAATGTGCTTGTATGAGAATGCAAATGAATGAAAGGTTCTTTCCCTTAATTGATCAAGTACCATGCTTGTAAATGCGGGTTCTTGAGCTCTCTTAAGTGTTAGACTAGTTGCAACACTATAAAACATGCAAACAATGAAGCAACCATAGGAAATAAACACAAGATTTTTACCTTGGAGAAACTCAATATGAGAAAACTCCAACAAGAGTGAAGCCATGCTTCCTCATCTCCTCTATGTTCTACAGTTTACAAGGTTTATGCCTTCGTGGGCTTACATGGATGCCAATCTCATGGGCTTACTTGCAATGAACTTTGCAATGTTCAGTGGGAGGCTCCCCTAATGGAAGAACATTGAACTCAGCCATATCAACTGCATATTCTTTTTCTCTCAACTCTGCCTTCTATAGACAATGAGATTGATGCAATAGGATTCAATCTCCTATCCTCTCTGCTAAGGAACTCTGATTTTCAGTTCCTCTTCAATTGTGAATGAATTCTGAACCAAGACTCTAACTTGCTTTGTTTGGCAACGAGCATCCAATTCCAAAACTTATCCCCCTTTTCAAGCGCTCCTTCATGCTTATAATAGCTCTTAGGCATCCTCTCGTGCATTGGAAAACCCAAAAGGTCAGGCAAAAGAAGAGACCTTGTTTGATTTTTCACATTTTGGGCGTGTCCTTTCAGTTTTCCTAGATCACTGTAGAAAAGCCACAACTGTCGTAACGTTTATGCACTATCTATAACATGTCAAAAAGGGTTTTCCTTCTAGAAGCCATAACTTTTGCATATGAACTCGAAACTGGGTGCCATTTTTTTTGAAAGTGTTTTTTTTCAAGAGAACCCAAATATGCAATCAAAACATCCATATGATGGAATCCATACTTTCTAAAGGCCTTTTAAGAGGAAGCTATTTGTTTTTTCAAAGGACTTGAGCATGTTGCAAACCTTGTTTGATTGCCGATTGTCCTACTGACTAAATTGGATGATCTTCACGATCCATTTTTGGATCACATAAAGAACAGTTATGGAGGTCGAAATGTTTGAGCTTACATGTGCGACTCTTCACCTTTCGATCATTATGTGACTTGATTGCTAGGCACGGTATGCTTGATAGATTCCTTGGCATAATGCGGGCTCTAGAAGTGCCACTTGGTGCAAAGTGTCCATGTGACTAATGTGAATGTTGGAGGTCCTTCACAGGATGTTGCGAGACATTGCAAGGATGTTGTGAGTGTTGTGATATGTTGCAAGCCACTATGAGGATGCTCCAAGACACTTTTGAGGATATTGTGAGTGCTTTGAGATATTACGAGTTGTTGCAAGGACACTGTAAGATTCTAAAAAATTTGGCATCCAACAATGATGGCTTCTTCTCAATCGCTTTAACTAAGCCTTTGAAAAATATTTGCTCTGCGCATATCGGGCTTGCAAGTTGTAGACTTTAGAGCTTTGTGGCATGGATCCTGACATTGTGTGGGATGCACATGATGTTGGGAGTTGTGAGGTGGTGCTCGAAGTGTGGGGGATTTGCGACATGTTCCCTGGTGCCATGTAGAAGGTGCATGATGCCAAGGGTTGCAAAGTAGTGCACAATGCAAAGAGGTTGTGCGGTATGTTCCCTTGCCTTGTGCATATAGCACATGATGTAAGGGGCTATAGAGTGATGATCTATGGCACTGTGTGATGCCTCTACAAGGCTGCTACGTAGAAGGCCGTTGACGATATCTCCACAAGGCACTATGCAAAAGGGTCGCACACATGACGAGGGGTGGCATATTGCTTTACAGACTACACGAGAAGATGGTCTTTAAGGACCACTTCTGTGCTTGAATCACATTTAGATCCTGATAAGATCAAAGTGATTCAAGATTGACTAACTCTACACAATATCATCAAGTTGTGTTTTTTTGGACTCGCAAACTTCTATCGCAAGTTTTTACACATTGTAGCCTCCCTGCCAAATCATGTGTGCTAAATTTGTATTCCATTAACATTACGGAACATGTATTCAAGGAGCTCAAGTAGTGCCTTTGTGCAAAACTTGTTTTGGCAATGCATGACATTGTCCACTCCTTTGAGATTGAGAATGAAACATTTGACTTCACACTCGACACAATACTCTCACATGGACATCTGGTTGCCTATCACTTAGAAACATTTAGTGATGCAATTCAATGCTACGCCCCTATGAAAATGAGTTTTGTGCTAAAGTTCAAGCAACCAAGCAATGGTGTTAGTACATCTTGGGTAATACAACAAGAAAGCTTGGTATGACCTTAAGAGGATCAAAAATATGTTCGACATGCACCCAAAATGGGTGTGTGCTGTAATACGGCGTGGGTGCATTCTAGGTACGCAAAATTGTACCCGGATACGGTAGTCTGAGTACTATCTCACTTACCCTGGATGTATCTCAAACGAACTCGTAGGAAAAAACAACAAAAACGGGGTTTTGTTTTATGGTAAAAAAATCAAAACATTTAAAAATCTAAAATATAAACCCTAACCCTAAAAACACCCCTCAAACTCTTTTTAAACAACACATTTGCACATTGGCTTTCTCATCTTCAGATTTTCAATTGCTAATGATACTCTCACTCAATACACTGGAGAGCATTATGATTATGAATATGCTGATTTGTTTAGATTTTTGTGTATACATTGTAACATTTGCACAATGCACTTGTTCCAAGTTCAACAAATGAATATCATGACATTTGGCATCAAACTATCAATATGTTTTGTGGTTATTTAGCTTATTTTTTTACTCATTTCATATTATATGGTTAATTTGCTTATTTAGCTATATTTATAAATATTTTTAATAGTTTATATATTTGTTGAATGGCCATACCCAAAGTTGTATCCAAGCCCCCAGGAAAAAAACGTCGGCACCGAGTCCGCATCTCTATGATTCCATACACATACTGGCTACCTAGTAAAGATAATCATTCACTTCATTCATAAGCCAATTTAGTGTTTGCATACACAAAATATGAAGTGGATGCTATACTTGCAGTATTTCCATTTTGTTGTCGAGCACAAGAAGGGAAAATACAACAAAGGAGTAGATTGCCTCAACCATACTCTATTTCTGGCGCTTATCACAGTGCTTAACATGCACGACCACAACTCAAATGACTGGTTATCTCTCTACTTAGCACACTACGACTTTGTGTTGGCCTATACCACATACTCACAAGGTGAATATGTTTGTGATTTTCACATGTTATACAAGTTTCTTTACAAACTTGGACATCTCTGTGTTCTTGACGGTGCAACTTTCCAATGATTCATTTGGGGGGCACACTACACCACGACAACAAGACACTGTAGTGTTTCCAAAACACTAGCAGCACTACAATAACATTTCTACTAGCCTTAGATGCACACAAACATCAAGTCTTGCTTTCCTTCTTGTATTGCCAAGCCCATGACTTTACACACCTTTGTCAGTTCCATCTAGGCCTTAGGAATCTATCAACATGGGTATCACGATTTGACTTCCTATTATGAAGCACCAGAAATGATTTTGTTTGTTGTAGTGGATACATTTTTGAAGATGGCTATAATGATTTCGTGCAAGAAGAGTCATAGCAATCATTATCGCCATCTTCCAAAACCTGTCTAACTATGATGCAGGAGCATCATGGGTGCTCAGGTATTTAGAGAGTCTAGGTATATTGTCAAGAGCATTTTCCCTCCATAACGGAGTTGTACAAGTTCAAAATGTATGTAACTGTGTGAGGTAGTTGTAAATTTGCCTAGTTAAGGTGAATTGGTCTGAATAAAGCTATCTAGGCTATGTAGAAGGATAATATTTGTTGGCAACTGTGTGTCATAGGTTGTTTAAGCTTGAATCTAAGTTAGGAATCTTGTTGAGTCAATAATAGTGTTAGTTGCACTATTGTTGGGTGTTAGTTCTAGTCTTATGGTAAGAAGAAAAATTTGAGAGAGACTCACGTGTGGAGAAGTGTGGGTGGAGAATGATGTAACAATGGTGTATTATCAATAATGAAGGAGGAATGATTGAAATATGCAGGGATTGACCTTTGTTTTACATGTTTTTGTAATATTATATGGGACTGTGTTTGATCTCTATTCCAGACCGAGAGCATGAATTTGATAGTAGGACAAGAAGAAGAGTTTAGAAATCTGTGAAGGATGGAAAAGGAAGGCAGAGGCCTAAGGAGTCATATTGAATTTTTGTAGCTCATCAAACTAGCTACAGTCAGCTGTAGACCTAAATTCTTCCTCTCGGGCTCTAACTAGGGCAAGGCCTATCTTAATTTCTAACCATAAAAAATAAATGAAACTTTTGGAGCATCTCTGTCCAGATGGGAGTTAGAGGTTTGCCAATTTTCATTTTCTAACTCGCACGTGTGCATGATATATGCCTTTAGTTGCAGGTAGACTGTCACAGAGGTTGATATTGAGGGTTTTTGGTTGCATGGAGGTCTAAAACTTGGAATCAAGTGATGAAACTTGGTATACATTATGTTTTCAACATATCAGAGGTGGATCCATAAGATGTCAGGCCAAATCAGGCCAGAAAGTATCATTGTCATGGTCATAGGTGCAAAATAGGTCTAATTTGCCTAGGACAGTGGTCTAGAGGTGCAATTCCGTACAAAGGAACAGGTACTGAGTTTTGGGCACGTCCAAGAACCCCATAAAGGGTCTTCAAATTCATCTAGAGTGGGTAACATTGTTTGAGAGGAAATTGAGATTTAACAGGGTTTGTATGTTGGAAGACCTAGTAGGTCGTAAGGGCTAATATGAGAAGCATTCAAGAATGCTATAGTTTGACTGAACCAAAGGTCCAAACACTCTATAACAGGTTAGAGGAGGTGCTCTAAGAGTGTTGGGAATGATTCAGAACCCTAGAACAAGCTTTTGAGCATGATGATTAGTTTGAGTCTCTTTAGACTAGGGCGAGTTCTATAATGAGAAACAAGCATATTAGGAGAGGTAATAGTCTAACCACCTTAGATGGGTTGAAATGAGTGTATCATACATGTGGAGCATGATAGAAGACCACAGTAGCAGTATTGGGCCTATTGACTAAGAAAAGCCTCATTAGACTGGCAAAGGATCAAGAGTGTGCATGAGGAAACAAGGTTGTTAGGTGAAGTGTGTGAAGAGTACAGTCTTAGGGTGTAAGGAACACTGAGTTGAAAGCAAGAAAAGTTTAGGGAAAAGGTTTGGAGATAGTCTCATGGGTGGAGACTCAGTTATATATGTCTTGTTAAATTGACACAAAGTGAGAAGACTATATTCTAGAGTGAGTGGGGAGTGTGTATAATTGCAGGTTGGAAGAATGGAGTGTTTGTAGAAATTGATCCTTAAAACAGAGATACCAATTCAAGAGAGGATTGAAATCTCTTTGAGTGAGTGTAAGCCTTTTACAAGAAGAAACTAGCTAGTGTCAAGAAGAACAAGTTAGAAGAGAATAGCTCAAGGAGACATTTTGCTAACTAAGACAACATAGACTATCCTGAGCTAGATCCTCTACACCAAATTACAACCTTCATAGACCACACACTCATTCTTCAATCAGGCTAAGTGGATCATAATGATTGAAGAATCAGCTAGTAGACATAGTAATCATTCTAGCCAGCATTGTAGTGGATAGGTTTTTAAAGATGACTGTAATGATTACTATGGCTACTAGCCGATCATAATGATTAGCTGATCAGGCTGTGCGGTGCAACCTTCAGCAACTTCGGGTTCATTTTTCATAGCTGACCAAAGATGCGATAGGGGCTTTAGCTCCTCAAGAAAGGGCAAATGATCCGAGCGCAGCCGTGCCAGTCCGCACTCTGTGTAAGGGCTTTTGGTGCTCTACACACACTTAAGCAGTCTGTGCAATGTGTACGCCTCAGCAGTATCTTGTGGTACCCACACTGGCTTTGCATCTTGCACGGTTGCACAATGCCATTGGGCATACCACTAATCACTTAGTCTCCATGCAAGACCTTCAATATGTGGGACACACAGAAGCTTCACAATGCTTTGCGCCATGCCAAGTGGCACTTCTCGAGCTCACACTATGTTAGAGTACCTAGCAACATACTGTGTACTCTAGAAACTAATCACCGACTATTAGACATGCAAGAAGGCGAACTGTCAACCACTGCAAAAGAACAACTATTTCATCATTGTCTTTTGTAACTTCTTTCTTGTAATGATATATTGTAAGCCTTACTACCCGAAGGATATAATGTTAGCATGCTTCGAGTATCTCAGATTGAATGGTTATCCGTCTGCTCCTTACAGCCTAGGAAAATTATCTTGGAAGTGTTCTCCCTCTTTGATCATGAAAATCTCCATTCTGAGCCTTGTTGTACATTGTATATTGTTGTATATTCTTTTTCTTTGAATAGAAGTAGCATTATTCTGCTCACTATTGTATTTGAATGTTAAATGTTTAACTGTTGTAACTGTTTTCTATTGCATGTTCTATAATCCATAGTTTGCAAGCCAGATTATAGGGTTGTTGTCTGGGCCGGCATGCTAGGTCCCGTGATTCGGAGCAGGCAGGATATCTTGACATACTATTTTGCACTGGCCAACTACCTAAAGATACGTTTTGGGACAGAATTTACGAATCTAGAGCCTAGCCAATTTATGAATCTAGAGCCTAGCCCAAGGTTAGCCCAAGGTTAAAATCATTGTCTGGCTGGAAACACATATACATTCTATCATCTTATCTACTTATTCTCATCTATTTGATAGTTTATATTCTCTTTCCTTATTCAACAGGAAAACTAGTTGGTAAATAACAATTGCACAAGAGATTCACATGGCAGACATGATATAATAGTAGGACTGATCTTGATGGGAAAATACATGAATTCTACATAGTTGCATGAATTAGAGGGAAGAACATTTCAACAAAGAATATCTTTATAGAGAAATATTAGCACGAGTAAATGGATAAAAAGCTACAGGAAAGTATAGCATTGAACGGCAGTATATATAAGATGTCTGCAGAAAGGCTATTGATCAGCTTTGGTTTCTTGAATAAAAAAGTCACAGTGGAATTCCATTGAATATAGGGTAAACTAGAATTAGGCAGACACGCATATCAAAGAATTTTATAACGTGCAGAGCAGATTTGCTGTGGAGCAATTATTGCATAACAAGACCCAATCAAAGGCACTTTAGATGATGGCAGGTTTGGAAAAGACAGAGAAGCAGTTGAAGGCTAAAGATATATGGATATTGGAAATGGAAAATCAGATAGCACCCCAGAAGAACTAACATGAGTTGCTTTGAGTGAACAGAAGTTTTAAGTCAGTGCCATTTGAGGCAGATGTGGCATGGTTGATTAGTGAAGCAAGGAGTGCCACCATAGCAGCACAGGCTGGTGGTGTTGTAAAGATGTAGGAGGAACTAAAGTCAGAATATCAGCAATTGATGGGCAGCACTTCAGCTTTGGAATCACCCTCCACATCAGTCTTAGGTCAGCTTTGTAAGGTGCCTTCAAGTTCTGTCTCTGTTCTGCCACTTGAGTTTGCTTCACCATTCCCACCCTAGACTTAACCGATCAAAGCTGTCTAGGATGACGACAATTTTAGGGCCGGGAGAGGGAAATGGGGAGGATAGATGTAGAGCATAGTTTTGATTCATTGTATGTACCATACTAGTACAGAAATCTTAAACATATCTATATGAAAATGTCGAGAGATATCAATTTCAAGGCCTTTACCTTGGATTTTTCGTATACCATGTTGATTAATAACTCCATTACCTTCTCTGTGAATTTCCAGCTGATTGGTGACAAATGGCATCAATCTAGCTGCACCACAGCGCTGGGCTCAATTAAATCTTTACAGGATAAAAAAGGGCTCCAAACCCCACTGTATGGCCTAGATACTATGGTTTTTTTGATTGATTTCTCCAAGCAAAAATAAAATAAAAGTCTAAGTGACTGTCAAATGGACATAAAATTTAAGGTTAAAGTTTCCCTGTGACGGTCAAACGGATGTCAAAGTTAAGGTCATAAATTAATATTTAAGAACTCACGAATATTACAGTCCACCACTACCTTCCCCAACTGTCATTGTAGATGCCTATTGACGTAATTAGACAAATGAGTTTTGCAACCTTGAACCCGGGTGGTGCTGACAACCTGTTGTGCTATAGCCATTTGACAAATCAAATGAGTTATTGAAAAAAATGTCACAATCTTCCTACAGTAGGATTGACTTAAGCATGGTTGCTTAATTTCTGAGGTGTGAGGGTAGTCAATGCATTTCTGAGTTGTGAGGGTAGTCAATGCATTGACAGTTTTGGTCAGCCCTCATAACTACCCCTTCTCTTTGATATATACGGGTTTCCACGATTTTTTTTTTAAATCTCCAACTTGTGTCAATTATCAGATTGCACGTGAGTCAGTCCTGATAAAGGAGAGCTTGTACATTATGATCAGATGTATTAATGGACACATTCCATTTCGTATTTTGTGTGTTTGTTTATGAAGTGGTGGTGATTTTTGTTTATATCATTCTCAATTATTTCTGCTGTAGTAAACATTTCCGACTATATTCTCTTTGTATCACATATTTACAATTTGGTACTGTTGCATTTTAATCTCCCCACCAGTCCCAAATACTTGGGAATCCCTATTATCAAGAAAGTACATGCTGTGAGGCATAGGAATGTTTATAAAGGCAGTTTAGCTGCCACATTGTATTTGTGAACTAAATAAATGGCAATCATTCACAGAAGAATGCAACTTTTATCAAATTTAACCTGTTTATGTGATTTCTCTTTTTATATTATCTCAATCCGTTGTTAGATTTGGACTGTAAGCAAAAGAGTTTCCTTTGGTAAGTGACTTCAACAGAATTTAAGATTCCCCTGATAGCATGGAAGAAGACGACACGGTAAATCCATGCTAGACAGGTCTACTGAATCATGTACTAGCTGCAAAGCAAGAATGGAGGCTTTACTGGTCATTCTAGCTTCTGGAGTGCTATTACCCAGGATAATTATATTTGTAATACAACAGCAAAGCAAAAAATTCATTTTATTCTCAATGCATCTGAATCTACTATGTGGACACAATTTAAGCATGGAAGCGTGATTCTAAAGAAAGGTTTGTTTGAGGAATTTATGAATGACAAAAATACTAGATTGTGGCCAGATTTTCATCAGCAGCGGCTTTTCTTAACAACCAACCCCGACTGGGACTCAATATATCTCAGAACAAACCTGTGTTAGAGATTATATGGCAACAAAGGGCAGTCATGTATAGAGGGAACGGAATACTTAGCCCTTTCAAGGCATCTGTCATGCTCAGCTCCTCTCAGCAAAGATGTCACCTTTGTAGGATTGGTGCATCAAAATATTTGTTTCTCTTGCTAATGATATCTTGAGATGGAGATATAGCGGAAGTGATAAGAACATAGTAAAGGCAGGATATCTACACATACTACTTTTCACTTGTCATCCACCTAAAAATAATTTTTGGGACAGATTCGAGAGCCTAGCCCAAGGTTGAAATCATCTTCTGGCTGGTATTGCATATTTACTTCTGTCACCTTATTTATGTATCCTCATTCATCAGATATTTTATATCCTTTTTCCTTATTCAATAGTAAAACTAGCTAGTATATAACAATTGCATGAGAGATACACATGGCAGACATGCATAGTGGTGTTTTAATTTATGCCCAAGCACAATTAAACTAAAACTATGAATGATAAATCAAATTCTAATAAGTGGCAGTCCTAATACAACCTGATTTATGTTATTTTGAGGGTCTAAAACAAGTCACTCAATTTATAAATGATAAACGTAGTGATTATGGCATATAGATGGAACGAACTCACGAAATCAGGGTCCATAAGATAAAACAATGTACTCAGATTCTGGACAGAAGCTGGAAATGCAGTTGTCAAGGCACTCAGGAGAAATCAGGATTTGGTGATCTGCAGAAGAAGGATATGAAAAGGTAAGACAAATTCGGGTCCGAACCTATCTATCTTAGACTGTACAGGGTCTAAATGTGTTTGCAGACTCTGAATAGGTTTGAGGCAGGTTGGATGAAGTTGTGTCTTTTTGTGTAGACATGCCTAGATTTACTCTTATTTCTGTAGATCTAGAATCCTGTGATGACTGTGACAGATACTCCAATGTCTTCTCCTTGTGCCAAACCCTAATGTTTTACTTGCTTGATGATGGGAGTCCTGAAGAAGGGGTTAGCTTTTTGTGTTGGACTTGCCCCACCCATCCCACAATGGTTAAGCATTGTCTACGTACCAATACTCTGAAGAGGGCTCAAACCCATGTAGTTCTCCCCATGCCTATGATGAGATGCAACTAGCAACATAGAATATGCACTTAGAATGAAACCCTTGATCTGACCTTAGCACTTGAAAACACACACTTCGAGATCTTGTATCCTTTAGAATTCCACTTTTGGCTGATTTAGGACTGCTTTTGGAAGAGTTAGGAAGGATATGCTCTTTGTGTGTAGTGATCTACAAGGAGTGAGGTAAAGTCCCAATGATTGAATGGCTCAGGATGCCTTTGTATTTATAGAAGAGATTTCGTTGGTTATCCCTAGGAATCGACCCTAAAATCCTGCTAAGGCCGAGTAGGACAAGTTACCCATTTGAAAAAGATGACCCTTGACATTCGAAGGACATGTTTGTAGCAGGTGGATTGGTTCAGGGCTGAGCCTATTTGAGGGCTATGAAATCATCCATACGTTGTGAATTTCAGAACTAAAAGATGTATGACGTCTCTTTAGAGTGAAAGTTGGCTTCTGTATGGATTGTAATGGTTTTGATAGTGCTAAATTGAAAAATGGGAACAACCTAGTGGATTAGAGGTGTTCGGAATGGGGAAATTGTAATGCCCCTTTTCCGGGCTAAAACTGAAAACCAAAGAACATGCATAGTCCAAATAGTAAATTGAAGCAAACTGAAATTAAATTCCAAACCCTAGTAACAGGCTGTAAATATATATGTATTTTATGTTAGAAATCAGCCACAAACTTGTTGGAAATAATTTATAAACCCTTCAAAATAATATTCTTCAAATTTGGAAATGATTGCAAGAGAAAAGCACTGGAAAATATATCTTTTTACCAATTTAATGTCAGCTGGAAATTAATTAATTAACAATAGTGAATACCTTTACATATATAGCTAAAATTGAAGGTTTCCAAGTCCCAAAATGAAGTACAGATGAATATTCCAGCTACTAAAAATAGGAGAAACATGATGATGGCTGAATTTGAAGTTGTCGTGCCCTAGAAGACCCCAAACTCCACCTTAGGGCAAGCTGCCACCCTTGGGAATATAAACTTCTTATGTGATCACCCTTTTGCAAGTTTCTAGGGTTTCATCCTCAAACCAGCCCACTATTGAGAGGTTTCGTTCTTAATAGGTCTTCCAAGAGGGTTTTCGTCTTCAATGGATGAAAGAGAAAACATACATGCTCCCAACTCCAAGAGAATAAATTCCAAAAGCAAGCATAACCTCTTTTAAGCTAAGTGACCCCTTTAAATAACTAGAGGTGGCGCCAAAAAATCAATTAGAACCTTTTAACAAAGACCGACCTCCTTAGGGACATAATAGTTCCTTTTTCTTCTATTTTTCATTTAGCTTTTCTTCTTTACCCAGCTGGTGTGGCTATGCTTAGAAAATTACTAAAAAAGAATGCAAAGCTCACAAAAGCAACTGAAAAACATGATATTAACTTCCCCTGCTCCCTTTTAGCCCATGGGAAGTGGAATGCGCTCAAGGACTTCAAAGAGAACTAGCGTTGAGAAGAGGACATTATAGCTCTCCCCTTCAAAAATTGCTTTCCCTCAAGAAATTGCAAGCTTGGATGCTCCAATAACATGGATCCTGTACCCTGTCAATTGAAACAACTCTTGCAAAAACAAGCTCATATGCCCAAGTACCATCATACCATAACATCTAAATCCCATAGTTGTCAAATGTCAAGTGGAACAACATTTGTCAACAATTATCATGGTGTCTATTCTGTTCATCACCCACATCTATATGCTTTCCCTCAATGAAGCCTTCTATCCAAAGCATGAGAACATCTTTCATACACTCCCTTAAGGCCAAAGGCTGCCTCAAGTACTCACTACCGTGTTCCCAAGGTACCCATTTGCTCTTCTCTTGTGATGAAGGATTCCATACACTTGCTTCATGACTATAGCCTTGAGCTCCGTTAGTTCCCATAATGTTACCGTGGGCTGATCCCTCCAAAACATGGCACAACACAACTTACATGTAAGCTGGAAACAAGTCTTAATAGCCACAAGTCACTTGGAATTCCATCCAAATCAGTACTAGGATGGCTGGTAGGATTGTGTTCAATAGTGGAGCCCCTCCACTAACATTACCATGCAAGGAAACCCTCTCAAATTGCACAAGTGTACAATGGCTGAAAATATTATAACCAACAATATAGAAATGATGTAAATATGACGACCCATGCAAGATTTAGTAATATGATTGATGTAGAAGCGGTAGGTGTATTTTTGGACACCCAAGGCCTATTTTTATTATTTTCCGTAGGCAAAGAGGAAATTAAAGAGGAAAATGAATTAATTTAAGTTGTCAAGGAGTACTTTTATATTTTAATTGGAAAAAGGACACTTAAATTATATTATTAATCCAAAAAACCAGAAATAGAATAAAATAATAATAGAATGATGAGCTTCTATTATGGGGTGTTAAAGATAGAATAATAATTAAAGAAAATGTTCTATTTTAGGGCGCCAAAGATAGAATGGGCTGCATGAGCATCAAGATCCTATTTTTAAGATGGAGAGAGGATAAAACAATTTTATATTGTTTATTCCTGTTTTTAAGATGGGGTGCCAACATGGGAGAGAGGATAAAACAATTTTATATTGTTTTTCCATTTTTAGGAGGTGGCGCCACCTTTGGAGAGGCCTTGGAAGCTATAAAGGCAGATATAAGGTTTATTATTCATACATCTTGGAAATTCATCAATTATTTTCTTTGTTTGCAAGTAGCTTCCGCTTCTACTTCCGTAATAGAGGACGAAATCCCTCACTTCTCAGCTGGGCAATTCCATTTCAAGGGTTGTTGTGACAATTCAGGGTGCAAGTGTTAAGCTCTAAACAATTGTATTTAGATATTGGCATTTTTATTGTAGTTGGGTTGTATTCAATAAATAAAAGACTGATTTTTTACACATTATAGTTCGCTGTTTTTATATAGAAAAATCAGATTATCGTTGTTGTTATAGAAGTTAATTTTTATATTGTTGCCCTAGGGTTTTAACAAAATATCCAAATCTGTTAGAAATTATTTTCAGGGATATTACAGTAGGTAACCATACAAGGATTGAAAACTCTCCATCTTCAACTGCAATCCCATATGCTCCACCATTTGCTTGGGTGGAAAACAAACTCAGCTGCTCTTCCTTTTTAATACATGTACTTACACATGGATCAAACTTTGTAAGGAAAACAAGAGCTCCCACCAATGTTTTGACAACCTCTCCATCATGCCTCATGGGCATGTTATTCAATTCTCTTCCCATGCTTGCATCTCCTTCATAATTCCCGTCCCTAAGATGGACCAAGGGTCTGTTATTTCTACCCCAAGCATGGCTGTAGCTGTACCATTGGAATTTCTCGCTCAGAATCAACATTGTGGTGGCTGGAAAATCTTCTAAAACAGCGGCAAACAATCCCCTCATCGATGGTAGGTGGAAAATCCTTCCACCTTGTGACTGAAAATACTTTCGTGATTGTTATAAAAAGTGTTCAGGGGCTGGTTCTGATGCGGACAGCAGCAAAAAGGATAGGATAACAGCTGTCACACTTCAAAATTTTTATCAAACTTAGAAATGACAGTGATGTAGGGGTTGAAATCAACCCTATACTGACTGAAAGTGCTTCAGAAACTGCAACAAACTGAAGATTACTCAAGTGTATGACTGGGATTACTTGTACAGTGCATACAAATCCTCCTCGAGTTCTCCTTTACACCATGTGACTAAAAACATTTTTATGACTGTCATACAAGTGTAAAAGAGGCTCGTACTGTTGCTGGTAGTAGATAAAATATCGATACAACTATTATACATGACATCCTTCGCCAAACTCAGCCATGTGAGTGATCTGGGGGTTGGAAACAACCCTTCCTTGACTGAAAATTCTTCAACAACAGCCATAAGGTGAAAACTACTTCAATGACTGAAACCACGTGCACCTATGTTGCCAGGGTACCGGTTCGGGTACGGGTTTGATACGTGGATACGTCAATTTTATAAAACCTTGTGTACGATACGTCTTGGATACGTCCGTATATATATATATATATATATATATATATATTGTAGTCCATGAGAAATACAAAACTTGAAAATTATAGTAGGATCAATGTTCAAAACATTCAATATACTTGAGACTTTACATTTTCATTGATCATGTGGCTGCGATACATATGATAAGTTATTGAATATCATGTCAACATGAATACAAAAAAAAAGATGATTAGCCTACTTGTAATATTAATACTAATGTTGATTTAGTACAACAATTACTCTATATACTAAATTAACTTACTATAATAGTTAATTATACTTAGTATTATAACTATATAATAATTACTTAATTATTACTATAGGAATAATATATATGATTATTATTAACTATATATATACTTATATTATATTATATAATTAGTATATAGTTAATATATACTATAATATATATAACTAATTATATATATTAATATTATTATAATATTAGTAGATGTTAGAGCCTAATAAACTATAACTATTCTTAATATAATATAGTTTGGTATACCTATAATATACTAAGTTATTAATAATCTAGGGATAATGATAGTATTAATCAATTAATTGTAATATATATATATGTGTGTGTGTGTGTGTGTGTGTGTGTGTGTGTGTGTGTGTGTGTGTGTGTATAGCAATATTAATATGTATATATAATATATTATAACTATTAGTAATTATATCTAATACAATAACTAGTATTAGTAATATAGTACTAATATTATTAACCTAATAATAAATTACTATTTGTTTTATGGTCATTGACCAAGTCAAAATAAAAAATCTTTTTAAAAAACTTTTTGGCATCCAAACTTGTGGATCTGCCTGGGATACATCCCGGTACGTCCCGAGTACGTCGAAACGTACCCATGACGTATCGTAGGCGGATCCATTCTCGTACCCGTACATATCCATACCGAATACATATTAGGCAGGGTACGGGGGGCAAGGGGACGAACCTTGGTAACATAGACGTGCACGACAATCCAATTTTGCTTGTAGCTTGATTTCCAATCAGTCCTTGAAGAATGACGACCAATGTTCAATTCTAGGTCATGTTGGACACCCCTATCCGCTAGTGATCTTTGAGTTATATTATTGAACCCCAAACTAGGTTGCATGGGAAGCATTTGATAATCAACATATAGACCATATGGCTTATCCATTTCCCACATCAAACATCTCGCTGCCCCGACAATGGCGACTTCTTCCATAGCTTTGTCTTCAAGTGTAGGATTTGTTTCTAAGGAGTGCCTTATGAATTGTGAGCAATGATTCTCCACCGTTTTGTTAGAATGCATAGCATACTTTATAGGACTACTAAAGAACCTCTTTTCAAACCAAAAACATGAGATAGAAAATTCATTAGAAATAGTAATATTTAACTCTTCGAAGTCCATATCCTTCTTGTATCTCAAAAGATCACTTGGTTCCCAAACTTTCATGCACAAACAATTTAGAACTTGTGTTAAAGGACCTATGAGCTCTTTGCTACTCCATGTGTTCTTCACTTTCTTCCCCTCTTTCGATTACTTCTCATGATGATCGCACATTTGCATATGGCTATCCTTTTCATCATGCTGCCCACGAAGACAACAAATTTGGAATGGTATGGTATGAATCGACAATTCTGAAACACTCTCATACCTTTGGTTGTCCTTAATTTGTTCACCTTCCCTTGTTGGATGAAGGTTTGCTGAGATATCTTCAACACTTCCAACCTCGTGGCTCAGAATTTTTGAGTTAGGATCAACATTCTACTTCACCTTTGATTCTTCATATTCAACAAGTGAAGCTCTTTTTGCCTTGACTCCACCCATATTTTGTTGACACATGCATGGAGCATCTTCATGGTTCTCATCAATATATACTATCGACTTGCTTCATATTGAGTGCTGTTATGAAAAACCAGCAAACTGAACATCAACATTATTATTCAAAAATTTTGTTTTAACAACAATTCTCTTCATAATTTTGCAAATTGGATTTTTCTTCTTTTGGCTCATGCCTTGCTCTACCTTTGTTCACTCATATGAACTCTGCAAGTGATATGGCATCACGAATCTCATCCAGAAGAGCCTTATGCTCCTCATAGTTGGCAATAATGTTGTGATCCACTGAATACCTAGTTTCTACCATTGGAGCGACCTCTTCCTTTGGAAGAAGGTGGGCTGAAAGGGCCTAGTAGTTGGTGCCCTATGAGGCTCCCTATTGTTATATACATTGGAAAAACTTCTTTCTCCATTAGGCGACCTAACTCCATGAAGATTTTGCAAGGTTAGGGCTAGCAAATCTATTGTGTCTGCCGACCTTTCTTGCCCTTCGATAAGTCTATCAATCTTGGCCTCTTTGGAATCCATGTTGGCCATGTTAGGCCCTTCAAGCAACTAATCTGATTTCTTTTCTCTGCTTTGATAGTAGATGTATTTTTTGTCACCATCTTGTATGAATACCCTCAAGCTGGGAATATTTTTGCTCTGATACCACTGTAATGCCCCTTTTCCAGGTTGAAACTGAAAATGAAAGAACTTGCACAATCCAAATAGTAAATTGAAGCAAACTGAAATTAAATTCCAAACCCTAGCAACTAGGTGTAAATATATATATATATATATTTTATAGAAATCAGCCATAAACTTGTTGGAAATAATTTATAAACCCTTAAAAATAAATTCTTCAAATCTGGAAATGATTGCAAGAGAAAAGCACTGGAAAATATGTCTTTTTACTAATTTAATATCAACTAGAAATGAAGGTTTCCAAGCTCAATTGGAAAAACATGCTCCACCTTGTTTTGTTGTCACACAATACACTCTCTGATATAGTGGAGGACCTCTTCTTTGAGTCCTTTCCAAAAGAAACTGTCTCTAATCTGCATGTAGGTCTTAAATTACCCTAGATGACCAGCCAATGGTGTATCATGGACAACCCTTAAGAGTTTGCTTTTTACCTTGGATTTAGGTATCAAATAGATTTTATTTTTGTAGAGGATAAGATTATCTACCACCCTGTACCTGTTCTTCTATATTATGCCCTCAAGGATCTCATTAGTGTAACCATTCTTTACATACTTCACAATTATTAAAGCTTTCCAATCAACAAAGATTTGAGATATCAAGCATAGAAAATGTTTTCTAGATAAAGCATTTGCTACAATGTCATTCTTTCCTTTAACATACTCTTATGTCAAAAATTTCAGCCTGGAGCTTACTCACCCACTTCTATTGTCTGCCATTCAAGTCCTTCTAACTAAGAAAGAACTTCGAACTATTGTGATCAGTTTTGATCACAAACCTGCCACAAACCAAATATTGCCGGAACTTTGCAAATGCATACATGATAGCCAACATCTCTTTATCATAAATAGAGAATTCACGCTCTACTTCACTAAATTTCTGAATCTCAAAGGCTATGGGATGCCCATTTTGCTTCAAAACAGCCCCTACTTCTTCTCCTGATGTATCACATTCTAACACAAGGAATAGAAAAACTAGGAACGACCAATATTAGGCAAAAACTCATTACCTTTTTAAGTTTATCAAAGTTTGTTTCAGACCAACTGAAAGCACCTTTCTTTGTCAAATCAGTTGTGAAAATCCTCTCACAAACTCCATGTAGTAACTGGAAAGACCAAAGAATCCCCTCAACTGTGTCAAAGTGGTGGGTGGAGGCCAATCCAATATTGTTCGGATCTTCTCTTGATCAACCTGCACTCCTTGGCCACTAATGACATGTCCCAAGTATACAATTTTAGTCATTCCAAAGTCACAGGATTCTTTTGCAAAAACAATTTTTCTGCTCCAAAATTTCCAGCATTGTATCCAAGTGTTTTAGGTGCTCTTCCCAAGTCTTATTGTACACCAAAATGTTATCAAAGAAAACTAAAACAAATTTCCTCAAGTGCTCACTAAAAACATGGTTCATGCATGACTGGAAAGTAGCTGGAGCATTGGTTAAACGAAAAGACATTATCAAGAATTAAAAATGCCCAAAATGACAACGAAAAGCTATTTTGTGCACATCTTCATCCCTTACCTTAATTCGGTGATAACCGGATCTCAAATCAATTTTGGAAACAACGCTCCATGTAACTCATCTATCAATTCATCAATCCTGGGTATTGGGTACCTGTTTTTGATACTCTTCTTATTCAAAGCACGCAAATCAATGCACATCCTCATTGTCCCATCCTTCTTCACCAACACAACGAAAGAAGCAAAACGGCTAGAACTAGGCCGGGTATGCCCCATCTTCAAAAGCTCTTTGATTGTCTTCTCGATCTCCTCTTTGTAAACTCTAGGATGGCGATAAAGAGTAATCATAACTGGTTTAGACCCTGTTTCTAGAACCTGTTTCCAGCTCTATGATGTATTGGAATCCTCTATACGGTGGCAATCTTGATGGTAAATCACTGAATACTGTACTATCCCTGTTCAAAATAGATTGTATGTCCACATGATAAGATCTATCATCAATACTAGAAGTGGAAATACTTACCAAACAACGGCTGCCCATGCTATTTGCTCCTTACGAAAAGCTCTCTCCATCCGCTTTGCTGTGATAACCCTAAGTGCTCCATTGGTCATACCATGAAGTACAACCTCTACCCCCTTGGTTTTGAATTTTAGCTCGATAGTTTAGAAGTTTTGTGCGATTTCACCAAGTGAATGCAACCATTGCACTCCCAAAACCACATTGGTTTCTCCTATGCCTACCATGTAGAAATCATCACAAACCTTATGTTTTCCAAGAGTAATTTCCGACCCCTTCAAAGTTCACCCTCTCTGTGCATGGAATAGTAAAGCCATCTGCTACAATAACATTATAACCTTGGAAATCCTCTATTTTCAAACCTCTTTGAGCTACTAAACTCTTATCAATAAAGTTGCAGGTTGCCGCACTATCAATCAAAATAGTTACCTTATGCCCATGTAGTAGTCCACAAACTCTGAAATGATGATACCAAGGAGCACTTGAAAGTGTAGCAAGAGTACTGTCTAGAGTCTTTTCTTCGCCTTTATTTTCAGCCACTTGTTCTCCTTATTCTTTGTCCACTTCTGGTTCCTTTTCTTCCCCTTCATCATTTGATATTACCTCTATGTAATGTACCTGTCCCTTGGCAAGACATCTGTGACCTGGTTCCCATGGATCTCTGCAAGTGAAACACAATTTCATCCTTCTCAGTTCATTTCTTGTTTCTATCTCCTTGTTGGTTTTAGGCAACTCTTTTTATTGAAAACCACCCGACTGAAATAATTTTTCCTGTTGCCCATAAGGTGCTGGTTTTGGCTGTGTTGTAGGCTGTCCTATAGATTGATGTCTCCCTTTTGAGGTTGAATTCTCCAAATCCAAAGCCTTTTTGATGGCTCCTTGTAGAGAAGTAGGGCTAAAAGCTTTCACTAAACCCCTAAGAGATTCAATTAAACCTTCCATAAACAAAACAATCAATCTCCTCTCTATCCCATTAGGTACCATCACAAAAAGTTTATGAAATTTAGCTACATAGTCGTTTATTGAATGTAGTTGTTTGAGTTGAGCTAATTCTCGGAAATGAATTTCTGAATTCACCATGTCAAATCTCTCGATCAATCTATCAATGAAATCACTATATGAGCGGATGAGATTGTGTCCTTGTGTGATTAGCCCACGGTACCACCATTCATGTCATATACCTTCTAGATGAAGGGTTGCAAATTTGATGGCTTCCTCATCTATCATTGGCCTGAGTGATAAGAAGGTTTCCAAATTTTGTGTCCATGTGCGAGTTGAACTTTTACCAGAATTGTCAAAAGTAGGGAGTGATAACTTCCCTAATACCTATTGCAGGTCTCTCTGATTAGCTTGTGGTCTAGGATCAGCGCTTGGTCCACTCCTGTTTTTCTTCAGGTTGATGAAATTAGTGAGCGATATAGCCTCTCTAATCTCACTTGGAAGTACTCTGTACTCCTCATAGCTGGTAGCAATATCATTTGTTATAGATGGCTGAGTTTCTACCTTTGGAACTACTTACTCTCTGCGAAGGAACACAGGCTGGAAGGGCCTGACTATAGAACCGGTGGCTGTCCTAGCTGAAAGAGTTTCCCACACTGTTTAGAGCCCTTTGCATATTCATGTTCTGCATGTTGTGGACTAATTGAGCCATCATGTCAGCTAACCGTTCTTGTCCCTACACACGCCTATCGAAGCATACATCGTCTGGGTCTTTGTTACCCATAAATTTTGGCTGTTTTGTAGCTTTTTTTTTTTTTCTTTGTTGGTACCTAACTTCTCTATCACTACTCTGCATGAAGTTTAAAACTGTAATTTTTTTCTTTCCCTTTGTTTTTTTTGTTTTTGTAAGAATTTCTGTTTACAAGATGGGAGGAAATTCGCTCTGATACCACTGTAATATCCCTAAAAAATTACTTTCTAGCAAACCTAGATATTTTGTCAAACCCTAGGGTATTAGTATATAAAAAAACTAATTTTTATTACAGCAATGATAATTTGATTATTATATAAAAACAACAAATCATAATGCATCAAAACAACCTTTATTTATTGATTATGAACCAACTATAATAAAAAATACCAGTGTTTGAATACAATTGTTTTGGAGCTGAACTGGTGGAACACTTGTGCCTTGAATCGTATATGTAACCCCTGAATGGGATTACTCAGCGGAGATGTGAGGGATTTTGTCCTCAAATCTGTTTGTAAAGGAGGGTTTTCGTCCTTTATTACGAAAGCAGAAGCAGAAGCAGAAGCTACTTGTAGACAAATATGTAGTCGATAATTTTCTAAGATGAATGTACAATAAACCCGAAATCTACCTTTATAACCTCCAACCCTTCTCCAAAGTGGGCGCCCCTTTCTGGAAATACATGCATGCCCTATAAACAAATAAAATAATACTTTATTATCTTCAAATTGGTGCCCCATCCTAATATTAGGAATATGCAATATTAAAAAACTCTATCTTCACTTTACCCTGAAAATAAGATCTTTCTTCTCGTCCAACCGACTCTATCCTTGGCGACCCCATTATAGATTGCTTTATTTAATTATTATCCAACTTTGTCATCTAATAATAGAAGTACACTGTTCTATTATTATTTTATTCTATTTCTACTTTTTGGATTAAAATATACTTTAAGTGTCCTTTCTCTAATTAAAATATAAAAATATCCTTGGACCACTTATATTAATTTATTTCTCTTTTAATTTCCCCTTAGCCTACGGAAAATAATAAAAATAGGCATTAGACATTCAAAAATAATTAATTCTAAAATAGGGACATCATGATTTTCGTCCTCAATGGATGAGAGAGAAAGCAAACATGCTCCCAACTCCAAGAGAATAAATTCCAAAAGCAAGCATAACCTCTTACAAGCCAAACGACCCCTTCAAATAGCTAGAGGTGGTGCAAAAAACCAATTAGAACCTTCTAAAGAAGACCAACCTCCTTGGGGACATAATAGTTCCTTTTTCTTCTATTTTTCTTTTAGCTTTTCTCCTTTACCTAAAAGACTCGACTATACTTAGAAAATTACTAAAAAATACTGCAAAGCTCACAAAAACAGCTGAAAATAATTACATTATACCTTGCTCTATCCCTTTTAGCCCACGGGAAGTGGAATGAGCTCAAGGTCTTCAAAGAGAACTAGCATTGAGAAGGGGACATTACAGAAATATGCATGCATAAGGTCAAATATGTATTAGAGGATCAAATGTCTGTAAATATGCTAGAAGTGTTGTTGCCAAGTGCCTCAAACCAATTTTAGAGGATAGTTACCAAGTCCGGAAATCCGGATCCAATCGTGAGTGCAAAAAAATCCCAAAAATCTGAAACTCTTGAAAAAGTTTGGAAAAATTTGATACGGAACGTATACATATTATATATGAGCAAATTTATAAATATGCAAAAATTGACAAATACAGAGAAAAACATTAATAACATAATATAAAATGCTAATATATTTAATATCAAATAATTTAGGAGGGTGTTGGGAGTCTTCTTATCGCAAAAAAAATTGAAATAAAAATAGGGCTGACCTGGACTGAATTTATCTGGGCTGGCTTAAAAAATCAGGGTCTGACTGGATTTTGTGCAGATCCCACTGGATTTGTTAACTATGATTTAAAGTACAAGTGATAGCCTTGATTTGCCCTCTTGATGGGAAAATTCCTGAATTCTATATATTTGCTTGAAAAAAAGAGGGAAGATGATATCAATAAAGAATATCTTAAGAGAACAACATTAGCACGACCACATAGTCGAGAAGTTACAGCAGCGTAGCTTCGAAGGACATAATGCATAGGATGACTGCAGAAAAGGCAATTGATCAGATTAGCTTCTTGAATAAAAAAGGCAGAGTGAAATTTCGTTGCATATAGTAAACTAGAATGAGGCTGATAAATCTATCAAAGAGTTCTATGATCCACAGACAAATTTTCTGTAGAACAAGTATGGCATAAGTAAACCGGATCAAAAACACTTAAATAAATGGTAGGTGTGGAAATGTCAGAAAAGCAGTTGAAGACTAAAGATATGAGGATATCTCAATTGGAATTTTATATAGCAGCTCAGAATTAGCAACATGATGGTGCTTTGAGTGAGCAGAAGTTCAAGTCAGTTTTATTTGAGATGGATGTGGCATGGTTTAAAAATAAGGAGACAAAATTGTAACAGCAAGAATCAGATTTTTAATTTTTTAGCAGAAGTTGGCAAAAGCTAAATCTATGACTAGTGAAGCAAGGAATCACACCATAGAAGTAGCACAAGCTGCCATTGCGGTAAAGATGTATGTTAAAGCAAAGGCTTAGTATATGCAATTGATGGGCCACACTTCAGTTTTGGCATCACTCCCCACCTCAGTTATAGTTCAGATTTGTGCAATACCTTTGAGTTTTGTCTTTGTTCTGACACTTGACTGAGCAACACCATTCCCTACATGAATAACACTGGTTAGAATTGTTAAAGATGATGGCAATTCGAGAGGGCAGAGGTGGTAGTGGAGTGGATAGATGCAGAGCATAATTTTGATCATTGTATGTACCATATAAGATAAATGAGTTTTTAATTTTTAATTTTTAATTTGACACATTCTCTGGCAAATCCCCGGGATGGACCCCCCTACAGTTGCGAAGGGGGGTCTTGCTTCTATCACATATCAAGAGGCATTTCACAGACTTGAACTTGGGTCATACTGCAAGCAAACAACCAGTCAGGTTACAGATGTTCAATAAGACAAACATGTTAATAAAAGAATGTCATTATCCTCCTACAATATGATGGACTAATGCATGGGTACATAATATCTTAGTTACGAGGATAGTCAATGCATCGACCGATGTGGACGGCCCTCACACCTACCCCTTCTATTTGATATATGTATATGAGTTTCCTCGAGTTTTTTTTGCGATCTCGAACTTGTGTCAATTATCAGATCACATGTGATTCGATCTTGCACATGAAGACTGTACATTATGACTGCTGACTAGTTTGTCTTAAATCACATGTCTACAATTTTTGCGTCTTTGCATTTTAATCTCCCCACTTGAAACAATTACTTGGGAATTTCTATTGTCAAGAAAGGACTGCTGTGAGGCACGGGCATGATTTGAAGAGCAGTTTAGCAGCCAAATTGTATTTGTGAACTAAATAAATTGCTAACATTTGCTAGAAGAATGTATCATATCAGATTTGTCCTGCAAAATTAACATGTTTGTATGATTTCTCTTTTTGTATTATCCCAAGCAGTTGTTGATTATAACTACAAGGGAAAGAGTTTCCTTTGGCAAGTAACATCAAACAAATTTGAGATTCCATTGATAGAATGGAGGATTTACTGTAGGAATAAATGAATAAGACTTCCCCTTTTATAATTGTTTTGTATGGTTATGCGGTTGTAAGCGCTAACTAATTTTGTAACCGTCTTTGCATAATAAATACCCAGACACACAACCCATTTGAATAGTGTGTATTCCGGTTTTCTCTTCAATCATTCTTTACACATTTATTCAGTTTATTCTCTCTCTGCAAATTCTAACAGTGGTATCAGAGCGTGGGGCAACCCGGGCAAGCAAAGAGAGGGAGGAAGAAAGATATTTTCGTGCATCCCATTAGGGCACGCTGCAGTCAGAAATCAAGGGCACGAAAAATCACGCTATACAGTCGCGAATCAGAAGAATACAGTCACGAAAATCACGCTGTATCTCTCTGCAAATTCTAACAGTGGTATCAGAGCGTGGGGCAACCCGGGCAAGCAAAGAGAGGGAGGAAGAAAGATATTTTCGTGAGTCCCATTAGGGCACGCTACAGTCGGAAATCAAGGGCACGCCATTAGGGCACGAAAAATCACGCTGTACAGTGGCGAATCAGAAGAATATAGTCAAGAAAATCACGCTGCACTCACATTTTTTCGCGAATGGCACGTTTTTCAGGAAATAACAACATTTTCGAGACACAAGGAGGCTTTCGAGAAAAGGAAAGACAAAGACTGCAAAATCATGAGTTTCATATAGCCACGGTTATATACTAATTCGAGGTTTTTCGCAGCATTTTCAACTCATTTTCGTGGCATCTTGGTGGCTTTCGTGGACTTCCTGAAATATGTTGAAGATTTTGTGCTAGGGCATGAACAATATAACCATGAAAATACAGTCATTTTGAGCACAAAATAGCCACAAAAACAGACATGAATATAGTCGCGAATTGCAAATAAATACGGTCGTGGCTTGAAAAGAAATCGCGAGGGCTAAAAAAAACAAAAAACTGGGGTCGAGGAGCAAGGAAAAATCAAGAGCACCATCATACAATTTATATAGTCGTGAATAACAGTTGCAGTCATAAATTTACAGTCACGTTTTTTAGGAGAAAAAACAAAGTTTCAAGTGAATACGAACTAGGGCACATTACAGTTCTATTCTTCCTATATCTAGGGAATGGAAATTCCCATAGAAAAATATTGTGGTCTAAATTTTCATACATGGAAAATAAAAATACAAGTGCAACTTATGAATAAAAATTCGAGGGGCATAGTAAATGGGAAAGAGAAAGCACCCACTAGATGCAGAAGGTAGTGAGGACAGTGACGGATACGCATTATAAAGATGCTCTAAACTTTGAAGGCAAGAAAGGATACAGGGTAGTTGAAGCTCAGTATGGATGGTTGCTCAAATAGTTTGGGAGACTGTGGATCTTGGGAATTATACCCTCACGAGGGTCATGAGACAACTTGATGGAGCTTGTGGATGGCTCAGTATGGATGGTTGTCCAATAATTCGGGAGATCTGTGATTCGGGAGTTCGGGGAGGTGGAATCCGGGAACTCGGGAATTCAGCTCGGGAACTACACCTTTACGAAGTAGCTTGATGAAGCCCTACCTTATCATAACATTGCTTTCAAAGTGAAAGTGTTTGAAAGATTGCGTAGTTCTGTTTTGTTAGATTATTTGTTTTTGAGTTATGTAGGGTAAGTCTTAAGAGGGGGTGTAGGAATAAATGAATAAGACTTCCCCTTTTATAATTGTTTTGTATGGTTATGCGGTTGTAACCACTAACTAATTTTGTAACCGTCTTTGCATAATAAATACCCGGAGACACAACCCATTTGAACAGTGTGTATTTCGGTTTTCTCTTCAATCATTCTTTACACATTTATTCGGTTTATTCTCTCTCCGCAAATTCTAACATTTACTAGTCATTTTAGCTTCTGGAGTGCTATTAACGAGGATAATAATATCTGTTTTGCCACACGAATGAAAAAATCATTTTATTCTCAATGCATTGATTGCATAGGCACAATTAAAGCATGGAAGCACGATTTCAAAGAAGGATTTGTTCTGGGCATTTATGAGTGACCAAAAGGCTAGGTTCAGGCCAGACTTAAATCAGCAACTGCCTTTCTTAATGACCAAGTCTGACTGGTATTCTATTCAGCTAATTATGCAAAGGAAAAAATATGCTAGTATCAAATATTATATGACAACAATTGAAAGTTCATACTTCAAAGGGCAGTTATATAGAGAGGGAATGGAATACGAAGCCCTTTCAATATATCTCTTATCCTCGGCTCCTCTCAGGAAGAATGTCACCAATGTAGGATTGGTGCATCAAAAGATGTCACCAATGTAGGATTGGTGACATCAAAGGATTTGTTTCTCTTGCTAATGATATCTTCAGATGGAGAAATACTGAAAGTGATCAGTTCATGGTAAAAGGAAGGATATCTTGGCTTACTCTGCACTGGTCAACTACCTAAAGATAAACTTTTGAACAGAAATGTGAATCTGGAGCCTATTTTGCAATTAAAATTGTCTTCTGGCTTGAAGTGCATGGCTAAATTGTTAACATGGGAAGTTTTACAGCCTAAAGAATGGAAAGCCACTCTCATTGTTTGTTATGTACAAAAGCTAGAGAAAATTACTTGCACTAATTCACTTTAATTCCTCATTGATTCAGGTCATTTGAATCTTGTACACTAGAGTTGTATTAAATCTTCCTTTCTATGCTCGATACTATGGTTGAAGAATTTTAGAATTTTTGGTGCTGAAGAAAGGGACATGGAGAAGATGGCTGTAATCCTATGGAAAACTTTGCAACAAACCACTTCAAATAACAGTGGTCATCCAAATAATTGGTAATAATCACAAGGCAATGGGACCCACTCACAAGCAACTTTTAGCATTTGTTAGAAGGGTGAAGAACGGTAAGTATAATACACTGTTTGGGGCTCTCCATTGTTTAGTCTCTTGCCTCATTGGCACTACTTTTGGAGCATGTAATTACTAATAGGATACCCTTTTGTCAAAACTCTTACCAGTGTGGAATTAACCCAATTACATCCCAATCATGCATTTATGTTATGTGATTGAAGGCTTCCAGGTTACATTTTAAATTTTTGTGGGATTTGAACCTTGTGTTTTGAGTCATCTCAAGATGATTTCCATGAGTATTCATTGTACCCGAAACATTTTTTCTCATATATGTTGGTAACAATTGCAGGCAAGGGAACCCACTTAGCACACAGGCTCTTTCAAACATTTGTTGGTAGGGGGGAGGAAAGATAAACACAATCTACCACTTTGGGATTTTCACCCTCTAGCCTTGTTCCCCATTGGCAAATTATTTGGAGCATTAAATGCCTTAATAGTTCACTCTTGTCTCGCTATTCTTACCAATGTGGGATTAATTCACCCTTGTCTCACTGTTTATGTAAAGTAGTTGAAGGTTTCAATGGACATTTTTGGTTAGATTTTTAATTTTTTTTTGGGAATTGATGTGTATTCTTGAGTTGCGTAAGCGTATCATTGAATATATTCCCCATGACCAACTTAATGGAAAGTTTCTGGTCCTCATGTCTTTCCTATGTGTGTTTTAAATGGAGGTACTAGATGTAAATTGATTACCTTATGTTTCAAGATGATTGAAACAATAATGACAAGCAAGTTGCACTCCTCGCATCAAAGACTATGCTTCCTCAAAGTAGTTGATGTTGTTATCAAATTGTTCATTGTATGTTATCTACCCTATATTGTTTCTATTGTGGAATATTCCTCTTGCCCCTGCTGCCTTTGGATTACCCATACATGAGACCTCAAAATTTAATTTTGTGTAGGGAAAAGAAGGGAGTGTGAATTTTGGTGATGGGGTGAGAGACACCCTTGGAAAGAGGTAATGGTGTGATATGTTCCATTTTGGGCAATAGCTAAGTCAAGAATAGTGGTAATTGAGGCATCGGGGAGTTTGGTGAGAGCTAGGATTGTCGACTTGGCTTGATATTTTACTGATCATATAATTGATCAATTTTACAAACATTTTTTAAAATGTTGTTCCTTTCTTGCCACAGAACACGATATAAAAATCCTGCAATGATAGCATACAAAGAAGGGATGTGGTTGAGATGGGAGGCCTAATCAAAGAGGAGTCGGGATTATGGACGAGGTGGACCATACCACGGATAGATTGTGGGCAGTTTTGTGCCAAATATTATGAGCTTGCAAATAATGGATTAAAAAGTGGTTGGTAGTTTAAGCATCAATCATGCAATTAGGGTAGATTGTGGGGCCAAGGATGCATTGCGATTGTAGTGTTTTGATGATGTTTGGTTGGTTGGTTGGTCGTATCACATATGGCTTATGGCTATGGTATTCCATACAGATTATGATTTGGTAATTCCATGGCCATATTATTTTCTATTGTCATTCCCCCCGTATAGAATATCGTATCCTGAACCCCCCATCTCAGAATCTGTCCTATCTATATGTGGCTAGGCTATTAGGCCTTGTCTCTATATGGCAGGTGAGGGTAATAGTAGAGAGACTGGATAGATTCCTGACTATAGATACCCTCGATTATTGATAGTAGTCCAGCCCCCAGTCAATGTATCCTGACTGTAGAGACTAGACTACATACAGAAGAGAGATCTGCAGGGCTTTGATCAAATTTATGAAATCTAGATAGCCAGTTTCGATTTATAGAATATTAGAATAGCTCAGGCCGATAGTACTCTATATGGTAAGTATAGATCGATGTCCGGTCCCTCAGACCTATACCTCGTGACGGGAGTATTCTTCATCCTTAACCTGTCTATACTCTATATTGACCCAACCTGATGCTGAGACTATACTAGGCCATCTGCACAGGGGCATAGAGCTATAGGCTGTTTACTTGACTAGAGAGTGTAAGAAGATCCACATGAAAGCTTGGATATTAGGCTTTTATTTTATAGACTAGAGCTTTTCCCAACGTAGAGCTTGATATGGATGAGGGTCCAAGAGTGTTTTGTGAGCTTCTAGAGCAAAGAATTGACCCATTTTGCCTTACCCATAATGCAATTCATCAACCACTGAAAAGAGGACGAGCTTCCAACCATTGAAATGCTAGAGAAAAAGATGGGTTTGATGTGGACAATTCTTCTAGTATGCCCGATTCATTCAGGTTTGTGTGCCATCTTGATTCAATTCCTACATGGATATAGTGCACAACACAAAACTCCCATCTTGAATGGGTTGGTGCCGTGGAGGGGTGATTATTGGGATGGGTTGAGTTTGGAGAAACCAATCCTAGATTAGGTTGCTTTGTTATTATTGATTTTCCAGTCAAGGAGTGGTTGAAGTAGGTTGATAACTCTTTGGAGATGCTTCCAAATTACTTAGCCCTTAATTGCAAGAACCTATGGAAGAGGTGCTTTGAACTGGTTTCATGACAGGTATTTTGAAGTGATAATTTAACCTTAGGGAAGGTGGCTTAGACACTTATAAAGTTGTCAAACCATTATTCATATTAAGTGCTTGGTTGAACAAGTCAAGGCCTCTTACTAATTTGAGTTGTTATTACTTTCTTTCTTGAGACAAGTAGGAATTTGAATTATTTATCCATGCCACTCCAAAGGAATTTTCACAGGATGGAGTCAAGTTTGGACACCACTTTTTTAGTTCATGATAATAGCGTCAACATGTAGATCAACATAGATTGAAGAACAATGCAACCAACAAGACTAAGCCAACATTTTGTGCATCATAGTTTTTGCTTGACTTTGTCAATTAGATCATGCCAAGAAAAAGAAACCAATTGTTTGGTGTGAAAGGGGTACCTGAGGTGTCGAGCTTCCGTAAAGCCAAGGATGGAGAGGATGGATCCTTTGTGCCTTGGCTGGGTGTTAAAGAAGAACACTATTTACTTATCTGCATTGATTTGCTACCACAAAGATACCTATAAGCAAGCGGAAATTTGTTTGTGCATTCTAACATCTTGGAGAATCAAGGACCAGAATAAGAGTGTGTCATTAGCAAATTGAAAGTTTGTGTATCTAGCACCCTCCTCAACTGTTGGAAGTCCATGAAGTTGTTGCCGTTATTTGTGGTCAGTAATGGAGCAGCTGAGTCCCTCAAACAATCTTTTGAATAGACAAGGGGACAGTGGATTACCTTGGTCATAGTCCCAGTGCTCTCATTGCTGTCACAATAAATGATGCCCTGGTTATGCAGTTACAGATCCAGGTGATTACTTGTGGTCTGAAAAACATTTGAAGCATTGATAGAAGTTTTAGCAAAATCTGAAACCAAAGTTTTGGTGCCGATTGCATTTGTCAAAATCTTGATGTGTCAAGTTTGATCAAAACATTGACATTGCTTTGATGTGTAAGAGGCAGCGATTTCTATAATTGCAATGATTTCGGAAGCAATTTGGTGACCTGTCAGACATGTTGATAGAGTTGGGGAGATGATTCTATGGAGGGTTCTTATTTGATGAGCTATGATCTTGGTAAGTATTTTGTATTTCATGTTGCACCATGATATGGGACGAAAATCATCCCATTTGTTCGTACCATGCCTCTTAGGAATGAGGGTTGATTGTGTGCAATTGAATTGGATTTTTTTTATTTGATTGCATCTTGATTCCTTAATGGATGCATGGAGGTCCCGATATAAAATGTCCAAGGGTTTCCTTAAACTCATTTTTTCTCCCTTGGTGGTTGATAACTAGTGGAATATGTTATTAAATTGAGATTTGTTCCACTCAGATTTTCTATTTGAGGAAATAGAATTTTCCTGCAAATCATACATAGCAAACCTTAAGATAGGTGGACAGGACTGCCACCATTGTTTTACCAAATCAACAAGGTGTGGGTCATTGCTCCATATATTTTCATATTCAAAGGATCCTTCAAGTGGGGGGTGCAATGGTGTAATTTCTGGAAGGATAAGCTGATGGTCATCTGATTGCACGGAATTGGAATCCATGTGGATATACTTCGAGTGCTGCAGATCCACTTGCCAAAGATTGAGGAATCGTTCCAATTTTTCTTAAGAGTTTTATTTGGGGTTTACAGCTGGTAGAGGTCCAATAATCCAATTGCTGTAGTAATTCAGATTAAGTAGGTCATGTGGACAGGAACTTTCATATCCCCTTCTTTCCTTCCCTGTTTTTGATCATATTGAAATAATCTCTTGATATCATTTTGCAATCTACGAAGTCATGGATAAGCAGACATATTAAGGAGACCTTTGTGTTGACTGATGGGTTATAATGTGTACTGATAGCAAGGAAAATAACTCATAAGGAAGAACTTTACTGTGATTCCCCAGGAATGGGAAGTTGATTGGATTAGCCCTATATTTACAATGTTCTAGATAATGACCATTCCACATGATCGCCCATGTGGATCTTTGGAAATGTAGGTGTGTCCCCATGGAGATATTCTGGATTTCTCCAGGGCTTGACATGGGGTTCTTGTTTCTTGCATGCAAAATAGGTGAAAACGCAGTGTATCATGTTTTTATTAAATTGTCCTTTATTGACAACACTTAGGCTCCTCGTATTCCAGGTGGTTAGCTTCATCAAGGAACTGTGGTGGGTATATGAAGAATGAAAGATTTTGTTCTAGTTGATCTGGATTAGCAGTGTCTAAAATCATATCTGAATCATGGGTGTGGACTACGGCGAGACCTCCCTTATTTTGGCCTTGTTTCGTGTTTTCCCAGTAGGGAGGAATGCAGGAGAAGATCCAGTTGCTGACTTGGTTGGAGTCCTGGGGGATTAGTTGTAGCAGCCGGGTTTCATCTTTGGTTGTCCTTGGTGTCAACCTCATTGGTTGTGTTGTGGTCATTAGACTGCTCGTGAACAAGAGAATGAAGAGGTCAGAAGTGAGCAATGTGAGTGTGTTGATGACACATAAAAAATGTAACAAGATGTTCTCACAGTCAACCTTTATTACCATTCCAATCTGCGAGGTTCAAGTAATATGCATTTATGGAAGGGGTTTTCTAGATTGAGGTGGACACAAATCTCCTAGACTCGAGGGTCATCTTCGATGCAGTCCCAAATTTCTCCATGGCATCCCCAATATGCTTTAGTGATCCTTCACCCCAATATTTGCTTGGAAACAAAGAAATTTTTGCCCAGACAGATTATTCTTGTGAGTTCATCTGTGGGGTTGAAACCAGGAGACTAGTGCTCCATGAAGAGCCTGGATTTGTTAGGGAACTAGGGTCCTCCTTGAAAGATAATATCTCTCTAGTTTTGTTGAGAAAATGGCCATGAAATAGTCTTTGGGCATCATTAAGATGTCTACAGATCCCAATGTTTTCTATTGATCTTAGACCCATGCTTTAAGGTTTTTCAGACAAGGGTAGGCATCTAAAATTCTGCAGATCATGGCCTTGTCTTTTAGTGCACATAGCTGGTTTTCAACTTCATCAATGTGGGTGGGCCTACTAAAGGTTTGCATCTGTTTCAGGTAGCAACTGTTCACTTTGCAGGCTGGAAAAGTGGAATTGGAGACTGCTTGTTGTCCATGGCAATGTAAGTATGGAAGTAGCTCATCTTGCATGGGGCCTAGCTAGTTCTGGAAGACCGCTGATTTTAAAGGTGGGAGTTTCAAGGAGGCCATTGCCTCCTTTCTACCACAACCCTTCTGACTAGGCGCTTCAGTAAACTTCAAAATTGTTTTCTCCTGGGGGAAATTGATTGACGATGTAATATGCTTGCTTTTTCACCCAGTTGCAAGCCATAAAAGAGTTCTTTGATATATGGTTTAAGGTTTTGTAACACATGTTAATTTTTAACAAATGCAATTTCCCGAACATAAACAAGAAAACCCACTTCACATAGTAAAAACAATTATTATTATTATTTTTCTTAACACTTAAATCTAGAAATGTAACCAACGTAGAAAATAACAGCAAAGAGAAACAAGTATGCAGTCAAATGGTATATTGTAATCTAGAACTCTTCCCAACCTATAAGCACAGCTCCAAATCATTGGTTCAAAGACTGATATTTTCAGTTCTCAAATGAAAGAAGGCCTCCAAATCTGAAAGACTGAATATACAGCTTTTAACTCAAGTGGAGGAAAATCCTCATTGCTTAGAAACCCTGGGCCTTCGCAATCCAAAGGGCCCTTTACACCATACTGGTCCACACAAGACTTTTCTAATTCCTCAATCTCCAAAATACTAAAAGCCTACCCTTTAGAATACCTGTGCTTCCAATATATAACTTGGATAAGCATGGTAGGTAGGATAAGTTAACTTTATTTAGTGTGCATAAGTGGAGATAAGGCCGCCTTAAATGTGCACAATTGGAGATATGATTGGATGCAGCTACCTTCTTAAATATGCACAACTGGATATAAGCTCTTCTTAAATGTACGTAAGTGGAGATAAGGCCGCCTTAAATGTGTGCACAAATGGAGATAAGATTGGACACAACCACCATAGGCATTCACAAGGGAAAATGTACATAATTTGAATATATACATTTAACCACTTTCACTCATCACTAACTACACGAAAACTGGTAAGTAGGGCCCACCAGAGCTGTTCAAGCAATTTGGAACCTTACAAACATTGTGTAGTAAGGATGAATGGGATGTGTTCATTCAGGTCTTCCTCAATCCAATTCTGAATCAATCAGCTGCATTATGGTTTTATATTCTTAGTGATCAACAATAGCCTATCCCAAAGGCAAATCAACACATTCCAGTCCCACTACTAAATCAATGTGATGGAATATTATTGAGAGGCTAGGAGCGAGAATAAGCAACTCAGCCGGGCATCCATACTCTATTCAAGTGGGTTATGCGAGCAACATTTGGGATAATGTTCTCTCAATTGCCTTTCCTTCGCTTTGATTATTATGCCTTTGCATACTGGTAAATCCTTGTATCTATCATCTTCCAATGCTGCACCATCTACATTGGCCAAGGCTCTCTCCGAGAGGACCTCGAGACAACTGGTCAAGAAAAAATAAAATATTTATAATTTTCCCCGATGGCATGGATCTAGATGTTCATTCAGGGCTTCCTCAATCCAATTCTGAATTAGTCAGCTGCATCATGGTTTTACAGTCTTAGTGAGTAATAATAGTGTATCCCAAAGGAAAATTAACACAAATTCCACCCCCACCACTAAATCAATTTGATGAAGTATTATTGAGAGGTTAGGAGTGAGAATAAGCAACTCGGTCAGGCATCCATACCCTATTCAAATGGGTTATGTGAGCAGTATTTGGGATAATGTTCACACAACTGCCTTTCCTTCACTTCAATTATCATGCCTATGCATACTGGTAAATCTTCTTTATCACTCCTCTTCCAATGCCATGCCATCTGCATTGCCAAAGGCTTCCTCCTAGAGGACCCCAAGACAACAAGGCTAAGAAAAAACATAAATTTATAATGTTTCTCGTGGCATGCATCTAGATGTGCATGAAACTAAGCAATTCATGGGGAAACTTTGTAGAAAGCTGACAATGATGAATTCGAAATTGATAAATGAGCCATACTATAGGATGTAAAAGAAATGGAAGGGAGACTAAACAGAAAAATTGATGCTATTATTGCCACTTCTGATCTTTCCCCCTCCTCGGCTGCATTTTTAGACTTAGGACTGCATGTCACAATTCTGTAATTGAGTACCCACTCGACTTCCTTCAGCATTTATCATGTTTAAGGTAGTTTTTGGAACATGTACCGGAGAGATACCACAAACAATACAGCCACAGTTCCAGCTTAGTCAAGCGTAGCATTTTCCTCAGCAGCAGAGGAATCAGCCTGGTTGCCACGACATTAAAGTTCATAAGCTTAATTCTTTAAGTATATTGATTTATCATAAATATTAAAATCTGTACGAAAGATGATAAAACGGTTCGGATTCAAAAATAGTCTTATAATTTTAATGTTAGTTGAGAATGCTATGAGTTGATCCACCCTCTGGGCCACTTTTCTAAACCTGTTAATAGTTACTGTTTTTAAAGTCGATCTTTTGACGGTGGCAAGACTGTTGCAAATACTGCCACATTTTGTATTTTATCTGTACTTTGTTTGACCTTTATTAATCCAATTTAAATATTTTTAGTTAGCAATTTTATTTCGAATCTGGGGTTATGATTCTATTAGGAGTTGTCTTCATGTATGTGACAATAAGTTGGAACAAGAATTACAAACAAGTTTCCAATGTTTCAGGTAGTTAATGTGATATTAAAATACTACAAACAAGTTTCCAATGTTTGAGGTAGTTAATGTGATATTAAAATACTCTATATTACCAAAAAAAGGATATATTGTGTTGACGCTTTTTCCTTGTTTAGGTTAGAGTTTTCACCATAATATTGCCTATCCCAAGATATTTTTATGTACATTTATATTCAAATGTTTGATCTAATTTCATATTAATTTATCTATTTCTTAATTTTTTTTTCGGGGGGACAGGATTCATGCTAAAGTTGCAAATTTGGAGTCTGTAAACGAACAAAAGGAATCTGAAGTTTGTGACCTGTTGAAAACAAATGATAGATTAAGAGCTTCTCTGGATTTGAAGGAGGCAGAGTTAACGGCCACGAGAGAACAATGCAAGATCCTTACAATAAAATCTCAAAAAGTGGGAGATACATTACTCAGCTGACGATGATACTTCTGACAAATTGTTAGTGAGAAGATGTGTAAATAATGGTCCTCTCTTAGTTTGTCCTCAAAATTGTCTATTTTTCATCTCTCAGTTCAGAAAATTGGAAACTCCAAATCTAAGCCCCAAGTTATGATCTTGGCTGCCTCAAGTTATGGAAATTGGCTGCCTCAAGTTATGATCTTGAGAGGACAATTATTCACGAGTGCTCCATGTTAGCTGTCAATAAAGCTTGTAAACATCCATAGACATATTTGAAATCATTTTCAGAGAGACGGATCCTTTCTGTGGAAATATTGCTGAACAGAGAAATTTTCTGTGATTCATTTATGGTGTTGTGACATGTCTTTTTAGACTAACAGTTTCTGCAGTCTGCTAGCATTCGTATCTTTCTAATGGTGTAATGAAGAGAGGTCATTTTACAAGCATTTAGTTATGTTAGACTTGTATCGTTTATACGTGTCTTACTTGAATGGCTATGGATGATTGTAAATTTGTTAGAACCAAATGTTCTTTGTAATTTTCTGTTTTCCTGTTAAATACTAGCTTGTAGCTCATTGCTCTTCATGATGTCTTGCGATGTTGGTGCATTCGTTTTTAAGTTCAAACTATATTTACAAGCATTCATGGATGGAGTTTCAGTTGAATTTTTATAATTATATAGCATTCTTTTTAATTATTCTTGTTAAGTTTTTGAACAATCTTGAAATAGATGATCAGACATCAGGGTCAGCTGATCCACAAAAAAAACTCACTCAGAAGTATTTTAGCAGCATTATAGTCCGGATACTTATTCAAAGGTACACACACAAAAATGCAAAATTACAATGAACATTTCTTAAGAAGTGTACACAAACCTCCTCTATATATAAGAATGAAGAGATAGAGAGGATAAGATGATCTAAAGATAAACTGGGAAGAAATTAAAAGGAAGATAAGAAAAATCTAACGAAGCTATCTGAAGTGTGCACAACTTAGGAAGTAAAACATCTAAGTAACTATTAATATGTATTTACATATACCAACAATTCTAAGGTTCATGTGTTTCACATTTTTAAAATTTCTAATTATATTTTCAGGAGATGCTCATAGCAGATAACAGCATACCACTGAAATGAGATGATATTAAATATCATACATCATATGTGCACGAGTAAGCAAGGGAGGGGCAGAAATGACGACCATGGTTTAATCCTTCAACTTTCAATCTGATACATAATAATTTGATACATTCCTCCAATGAACATTGAAGGGTCTTACCCCATATCATGAATTAACAAGAGTGGTGTATGTTTGATGAATCTCAAGCCATCTGCAAAAAGATTCTTTTCCAAATACCAAGGATTTTAGCGTAGCACTACAAACAAAATTGCTAACAATTCCTTAGTCAACCCACTATATTTATCGGGATTATTCTCTTTCCAGAGATGATTCATTTCAACATTATCTATCATTGGCCTTTAATTTAATATGACAAATAAAACACAAGTTACCCCATGCCACAACAATATTTGGTTTCAGCATCAGACAATAACACTGTCATACTGATGTTTAAAACTTAAATTTTCTATATGCTTTTTGTTAATGATATAACCAGTCCCTTGGGGTTGAAACCTAGCGGAGAAGGTAAAGCTAAATAAAGAGTATATGAATAATAAGATTGAAAATAACATTGATTTTGTGAATTTTTCAAAGCACTATCGTCTTCACTATTAATGAGGTGCACTCATATTGAAAATACCCAAGTTGAAATCCCCACATCTTGTTAGGGTTGCCTACAAGCTAGAGGATCCACCTTCAAAGCACACGAGTGATTAAGCTAACCATGTTAATCCGTTATATACATGCTTAAGAAATCAGCCAAACAAATATCAAGCAAATGAAGGTAGTTAATAGGCTACAATAGAGTTATTCACAACCCTATTGGATACAACCCATTCTAGGTGTGTTCGGGGTTTCAACATTGGCCCAATGGATATAGCTCCCTCCATTGCATCAACATAAGGCTCTTCATATTTAAAAAGGAAACAAACAAATTAACAAAGTTTGTAGAATGTATCATTCGACGCATTCAACAATAGATCCACACCATCTTATTAAAAAAGTGTCGGAGTATAAGTATTGTTGTACCACACTAGTACAAAGTTAGGGATGATTTGGTTGTGCATGCAAAGATTATGCCGAGGTTGCAACATAAAGATTAGCTATCCATGTTACAAGTTCTATACCATCACTATATATATACGTAATATATGTTTTGAGCTCAAATGTGGTTTTCAATGTGGAGCTTCTTTGATCCTATTTCTCCTATGCTAAACATGTGACATGTGACATAATAATCAAAATATTATATACCTACTATGAAATCACAAAATCAACAATATATATAGAATATTACATATTAAATACAAACACAAAATATAATATATATAGAATATTACATATTAAATATAAACACAAAATACAATTTATAATAGATAGTAGTCCATCAAATTGTTTATGCATAGTGGTTTAACAGACAATTCAATAAGAGAATTTTTGGATACATGTATTGTTATTCAGCCACTTAAACTTCAGTTGCACTTAGATTTATGTATTGGCGTCACATTTTGGACATGTTCAAATACATGCTCGTACCACCTACCAGGCTACCACCACGTGTTCAAAGAGTCCCATGTGCCTCTTGAGACTATTGATTGTTCTAAGTTTTTCATCACCCTCGAACTTAGGTTTGGAGAAAGGAAAAAGAACGGGAAAGTTTCGACCCAGAAACGTGGCATCCCCAATTTCAACACCAACACTTGAATTGCATTTAATTATATGAATCCGCTTTCCTCACAAAAATACTTTTGGATTTGCAGTTTCCACCACAACAACTTTGCACATGTTTTTGAACAAAGGGAAGCTGTGTTCATTTTAATAGAAAAGCCATCTTTTATACTTTAAATGTATTTTATGAAATATTATTTCTATGGTGTTTGACACCCCACGTGACATATAATTTTAATAGCAACCTTGAACATAAGAGGTCCAAGCGTCAATTCACCCAAGGGGTGAAAGTTTTCTACAAAGAAATATATTTTTTTAATAGTAGAGGTCTATAGTGTATTGTCTTGTTAGTCAAGTAAAACATTTGTGTGACGTCGCATTAGTAAGGTCTTTTTAATCCGTCAAATTTTTAATTATAGTTGTTTGTTGTGTTAAAAATTGATGTTATCTAGTATTAGAGTTGTAGTCAAAAAAGAGTTAGTCTTTTGTGTCTTTAGGAATAACTTGTCATTTCAAATTTCAATATAGTCTTGTCATGCAACGTTCACATTGTTGTCTAGCTTTGTTTCAAGAGCCTAGAGTTTGTCACATATAAAAGTCGTTTTGTTTTCATCAAAAGTCAATGTGTCATTTATAGTTGGAGGTCAATAGAGTCATTGTTGCTTCATGTCATTGTAAGTCAAAGTCCAAATTTTGTAAAAAATACAATAAAATTTGCCTTATGGATGCATTTTCGGTGGAAGCCGACATCTGAGATAAATTAGTGAGCTTCATGATCAAATCTGGTTGAGCTAGCAACATCATTCATTGGAGGATGAAGGCGTCAGAGGTTGGAGGTCGATCAACGAGCTCTCGTCAATCACCAACGACGGGGCCGCTTCAGCTGGGGTGACATTTTTATGTTGTATGTGTTTTTCAGTTGTGCAGTGTGTTTCTTTTCAATTTTCTACTTTGTGTGGTTTGTATTGGATGTTGGAAAACAATTGTATTGGAGAGCAAATGACTACAAAGATCCTTTGACTATGGTGATCCTCTGACTGCCATACTTCATTTGAAGATGATCGGTCAATGAATACGTTTATTGGCAATGGTGATCATGTGCAGTAAGATCCATACAATATGATACGATTCGCTTTTCAGTGCTCATGTTTGATGAATAAAGTGAAAATTTCACATTGTGGGGCAGAACATGACACCAACGTTCCATTTCTATTATGCGCCAAATCGACTAAAGTCAAGGGCAGTTTCCAGTGGCAGTGGTAGTTTCCTATGTTGTTGAGATCATATGGCAACGATTGATAACCATGGCTACAATTAAGAACTTTCTGATTCTTGTGAAATGTAATGTGAAATCTTTCCAGTATGTGTTATATTGTTCAGTTTTTTAATATGCAAACTGTGATTCCTATATACTTCCTTGATGTACAAGTATAGTGGCAAACAAAAACACCAAAGTAAGTTAGTTCATGGATCTTGAAAGGGTTTGTCGGAAGATCCAAAAAACCACGGCAAAGTAGTTTATTGGTGATTATAACCAAGCTTAATACAGAAAATCGCTACGATAAAACTCATGAGATCACACCCAAATACAAATATGTATCTCCTAGAGCATATGAATATTTTAAATCTCAGAAAGACAGTCTTCAACATGCAGATCGCAGCCTTCAAACAGTCATGCATCACAAGAGAATAATTGCAAAATGAAATCGCTTCCTTAGGGCATAAACATCACATTGAAATCTGGCTTTTACACAGAAATATTTCACCATCAAATTCGTTGCTCAAGAGATCATTCAATGGCACACAAACAGGTGTGAAACTGCTCAACACAGTTTGCTGCAGTGATGCTATAGTGTTTTGAGCTCAACAATGCGTAAACAAGCAAACACAAATTTGCTACAGTGTCGCTACAATGTTTTGAGCACAAAAATGCATAAAACTACAAGCTGCCAACAAGAGATCAATGCAACATCACACAACAATATGATTGCAAGAGAGAATCTTCAATATCTTCAACAATGAACCCCAAAGAAGCTTACAAGAGAGCAAATCTAGGGTAAACCCTTGCCAAGAGAGGAAATCTAGGATAAATCCTAGCCCTTTTCTTCAAAGAAGAAAATCCAAAATAGATAATCCAATAACATGACAACTAAAGGCCATGCAACCTCTTTTTATAAAATAAGGGGTGCAACATTAGAATTGGCCAACCTATCCTTTTTGAAGGGAAAACATAAATTCTCATTACAACATAATAAAATATTTAATAAACTAAAACTATGTGCACTTTATTTATTTATTTAGTTTAATATTAAGAAATTGCTATCCTATGTGCACATTAACTACTAAGAAACATCTCCTCCTTGTAGCGCGAGCCGTACCAAGGAGGTTACAATGCAAAATAAAGTAGATAATAGACATCTTAGTAATGCCCCGGAAAAGGGGACATTACAGTCCTCCCCACTTGGAGATTGCTTGCCCTCAAGCAATAGCATGCTCATAGATCCATGTATCATGTACCCAAGAGAAGAGATGAAGTGATACCTCCAAAGTCTTGCTCTGGTGCTAGTCAAGTGAAGAAGCACTTGGAAGAACATGCGGGCTTCCTTCGTGACAATCCAAGTATGTGTGTGATCAATTCCAGAGTAGTAATTCCAAGAGGTAGTGTCTTCATCATAGGATGTGGGGCCAAAAATAGGATGGGCTTTGCTAAGCTCCAATGTTGCCCACTCAAAGATACTTTCGTGGAGATTGAAGGTCAACATCTTATCTTTATGTGTCTTCATACCTACACATGAAGAAAACTCATTAGAAAAACCAGTGTTGAAAAACATTTTTCCAATATGTCTCCATGGTGTGAATGGCTCACAAATCTCCTTCATGTATGGGCTGCCCCCAAATGTCACTATGCTGCCCCATTCACTGTTATACATTTCCCTCTAAGAGGTAGTGGCTGCCATTCACAAATCAATCATGCAACATACAACAACAGCCTTGTGCCATGAACTCTCCATGTGAATGGTGAAATACTGAACTGTAGGAGGAACCAAAGAGGTGGGAATGGTTATGACAACAAATAAAATTTTATGGCGGCGGCTATTATACTCCAAAATTATCACCCAACCATGCAGGGATAACAACATAAAGACTGAAATGTGCTCAACCATGATAGCAATTTGAACATCTATTCCCCAAACATTAATCTTAGCATGTTGGGCAGCAAACCAAAGAGATAACCAACTGAAAATCGAAGGCATAGCAATTCTACGTTGTATGATAGCAAACAACAAAATTGAAAACTCATGTTTCCAGTAATGCTTCCAAGTTCTCACATCTACTCTCATGATGTAAAACTGAAAATCACTCATATATACAACTGGAAAGGAGTGGAAGGCAACAAGATTAGTCAACATAGAATCATAAATTCCATTGTGCTTCATCAAGTTTTAACCATTACCATATGTCGGAATCTTCTTTTGCCTTCCGTCAACTTGCACCTCCCAACATCTCTTGGATCTAGCATAGAATTGACAAGGTAACATACTTGTGTTTTTCAAAAAGGACTGATAAAAAATATTACCTGGCGGTAGAAGAGTATTTTCTTGCCTACATGTAAAAGCTTGTGTAATGTCCCCTTCTAGGGACATTTTCCACATTGAAGATTTAAAGACCCTCAACCCAATGGGTTCGAGGACTGAGCTCAAAATTTGTCTTAAGATGTCTGTTATCTATTTTGTAACCCCTTCGAGGGCTCTTTAGTTACTTAATGTGCACATAGGCTAGTTATCTTTATTATTTAATTAAAATAATAGAGTGCACATGGTAGTAGTCATTAAATATTTTATTTTAATGTAAAAACATTAAATGGTCAATTATTGGAGATTGCACCTCTTAATTCTATAAAAGAGGGGTCACATTTCTTTGGATGGACATGTTGAATTATTAAAATTTACTCTCTGCATGGAGAAAGGGATGTATGCCCAAATTTGATATTTTTGTTCTCTCGTTGTTGAAGGATCTCTCTTTTGTGGTTGAAGAATTAATTGAAGACATCCTTTGCAAGTATATTCTCTTTGTTATGCATGGAGGAATCTTTCTCTTGGCAGCCATTACTGTAGCGACTACAGTAGCAACTGTTTTGAGGAAAGTAAATGCCATATTTTCTAGTGCTTGAATCCTCTTTGGCAACGATTCCTTTGTAAGGGTTTTCATGTATATTTTGCCTTAGTTTGGAGTGCCTTATTTGAAAGATTTGACTAATATTTAATTGCTGCTATTTATTAAGTGGATCGACTGGTTTGGAAGGTAAATTTGCGTGTGAAGTTACATATATTTGCAGCGAATCCATCTAGATAAAGATCCTCTTTGTTGGCTGATATATTCCTTGTTTAGGAGGATTGTTTGGTTGAATATCCTTGTCGATTTGGAGATCTAGAAGCTGTTGTGGTAAAACTCTTTATAGCAAAATTCTGAGCATTAAAAATGTGACAAGTGTTTGAAAACTCTTTTCCAGCCCAATTATTATTCTCCCCTCATAGCGACTTGCATAAGCATTTTTTGGCAAGGGTGACGACCTGTTTAGAAAGGGTTCGGGAGTCTATCTAGACCTGCCGTATTTTCCCACACTCAGTGAACGTCCTAAGGGAGTCAAATCTGATTGTAATGCTTGATAATGCCTTTATGGATACACTAGAGACTATATACCATTAGCGACTTGGGAAAGGAGTATTGGGTTGAGTTTGTATGATGTTTGGGGGAAGGTACAAAGCCATATTAATTACTGTTATTTCCTATGATGTATGATCTACAATATTGACCTTCGTTGGAGCTTAGAACTAACCATTTGAATGCACTGTTCATACTCTTCTTGGATAGCGAATTTTATGGAGAAGTTGGGAATTGTTGGTCATTGATTTGTTAATGATAACAATAGATCTAAAAGGATGGAATTTATGCATATATGGTGGGTTGGGTCTGGTACAAAATCTAAAGTATGGAGGAGTCATTGCATTATTAGTTCAATTGGTTGTGTTGATTTATTATGAAGATTCCAGTGTTAGTTGATTGATCTAATCTCTTGGTGTTGATCTCTAGTCTTTGTTGCAATTTCTCATTGGTCCCCTAAGGGGGACATTACAGTTGGTATCAGAGCTACTTTCCTCTATTCCTTGTGGGTGTTGTTTGCCAAGATTGAATTATGGAGCTTTGTAATATCTCCTTGTAGAATGTTAATTAATTATTATTATTCTACTTGCAAAAGAAGCAAACTTAGAAGAGAAACCCTTCTAGGTTCACCTCAATTAACCTAGTGTCGGCTTCAATACAACCCAAATGAGGTTGGAATGAGTCAAGGTAAGGGTTCAGATGGGCTATTTAGTTGGAATTTACACTCCTTTAACCAATAAAATTTGCAGAAGTAGAAAAAATAAATTATTATGCCTAAAAATAGATGAAAATTACTGCAAACTTTAGAAATTAAACTCCTTCAATCTTTATCCGATTTGAATGAAATAAGTTGCAGAAGGATGATAAAATTATGCACTTTCCAAATAACTAACAATTTGAAATTTCTGATCACAAAAACCCACTTAAAACATCCCTCGAAACAACAGTTCAAGTCACTAGGGTTAGGGCAAAACATGTAAGATAATTCCAACACCTTTCTTTCACTCCAAAACTCAATAAATGCAGTTTTCAGATCTGCAATTAATAGGTCTCTAACAACAAATTGAAAAACACTTCAAACCCTTTCAAAATATGATAAAAAAACACATAACCCAGTCGATTTATTTATCATAAATTCCAGCAAGGTTAGCAGCTCCAGATATCATAAAACGAATGTATTTGCAATAGAATAATAAGCAAGAAAAGATTAGATTTTATCCTTGCAAAATTGCCACTAAGAAAACATCATAAATCTCCCTCCACAAGTTGATTTATATAATGACAAAACCAACAACAAATTCCAGAATTTATTGACCAAGTAGTAGCCCAAACACTCTCAAAATAAACTCACAAGCTCTCGCAATAATGGTGATTTACTTGGATCGAATAAACATGCAAATAACTCATCAACTCAAGCTCAAAGGGCACACACACTTCACATTAGGTGGTGTTGATGAACACCTTTTATTTTTAACATAAATGGGCATACATCCCTTCTTCAATCATGAAAATAAGTTTAATAAACCGTCAACATGCGAAAAAGGAGTACCCACATCTTCTTTTATATCTTTTTTCTTGCACATTCTCCAAAGTTCTCTCTCCATCTTTGGCACCAAAAGTTAGGAGGGAATATCATTTTAAAAAGTGCCTAAAAATCACACTCAAGGGAAATATTAAATACATAGGGAATTTAAATTAAAAGATTCCCATATGAATCGACCCATGCTTAGAAATAATCAATTTATCCAAAATATTAATTATTAAATAATTCCAAAAAAATACGACTTGCTTGATAACTTGATTTACCTCTAAAAACAAATATTTATTATCCCAAGGAAATCAATTTTCTCTCTTATAATTGATTTGCACAAAAAATATATTTGATTTCTTTTAACTCACATATGCAAATCGATTTATTTCATATTTTAATTTTTATTTGAAAAGGGGGACATTACAAGCTTGTTAGTGATGAAAATTTGAGGACCAAGCTCTATAAGTTTAGGAGACGCCTCAAGAAGCCTTCACTTGAGAAAAGTGTATTGTACATCACTCTTGAGAAGGTGGTAAGTTGCCTATGTATGTTATAGAAATCAGATTTTGACACACTGTCTTTAGTTTTAGATCCCTTGGTGGCACATTTGGCTATATTAGATTTATTGGGACATGAAGAGGTGGATGTGAGACTCTTGAATATCACAAGCATTAGTGAAATCACACGGATAACAACCCAAAACTTGTCTTATGATGACATCACTATGGAGGAGATCTATGAGCTCATGGTGGGAAGTTTCCAAAAGCTTTGGGATACCACCCACCCTCACTTTGGCAAAAGGGTCAAAATTCTAAAGAACAAGGCTAAGGTAAGGTCTTGCATTCTCATCTTAAATCTCAATTGTGAAGATCTCATTTCCCATATGTTTGAAGTCTTCTTTGGTGTTCTACATGAGGACCATTCACATGAGATAATAGATGTCATTCAAACTATGATGACTCTAATGTTGAATGAGTATGAGGAGCCTCTTTGCTAGTGATACTTGTGGAAGAATTAAGACAAAAGAAGCCATGTATAGCTCACATTTTAAGCAAGAATTGTGGTGGAGCAATGTTCAAGCAAAATAAAGTCATGCATCCAAGGTATGGGTTCCCTTGTTTTTTATGATAAAATTTTGGCATCTAATGATTATATGAAATTAAGTGGTTGCACGGATTTGTTTGATGAACATGAAGGGGATATTGGTGTCAAGCACATGCTTGATAAAGAAGAACAAAAAGAAAATTCAGATCTGCACATTGAAAAGACAAGTTTGGTGGATGAAATACCAAAGGAGGATAGTGGTTTTCTGATTGTTGTACAGTCTGGATCAGCCACCCATAAGAAGCATACAAGTGTGGTAAGTTTGTTGTATGTCTTGCCAATTCAGATTTGTTTTCATGCAAGAAATAATGATGACACAAAGATTGAGGGTAGCAAAAGTGGGCAAGAAGATTCCTTGGATCGATGTCCCATTAATGGGCACTCTAAGGTATAGGATCCGGGTGTCAATTCTGATTTTCTAATCATTGTGACTGATTTATGAGCATACATGCAAGTTTAGAGCTATTTTTGATGGGATGAGTGATGGACTGCATTTGGGAGATCCGGATTCTAAGCTAGAAGGCCAACACCTTCTAGATTTCAGTCCAAGCAAAAGTAAGGGCAGCAAGTGCATGATTCCTAGTTGTGGTAAGCTATTTTAATTTGTTTCTACTCAATTCAGTTTTGATAGCATTATTGGGGCCAATTCATGTAAGGAGAAATTTGAAGTTGCACGGGGAAAAGGTTGGTTGCTAGAAATTGCACATGGTAGAGCAACAATCCTCCACTTTCATTTGTATGAAGATTCATTCTCTTGTAAGCATTTTCAGATTTTATGGCTTGCTTTTAAAGTGAGAAAAATCATTCTTCAATTAAAGGCTGAGTTTGTGCATTCAATGTTGACACTTGGGATACTTGAACTCCATCTCACACTCCATGACAAAGAGGGTATGGTGGGAAATGATGCGAAGGTAAAATTTCGGAATTATATGATTGTTGTTATAAGTTTGCTTTGGGCTTCTAACACATATGACAACTCTTCTTACATCTTGTTTGCTGTCATAACCAAGAAGGTAGCTTTGGAAGGTAATGATTTTCAGTTATGCAAGTTACATACAATCAATTTTGAGGTGGGATTTATTGATAACATTCCAAGTGTAAATTGGGTGAAGGACAATTGTTGGGACAATTTTACAATTGCTGATTATATGAGCATAATCTTGGGGACTTCCACAAAGGTTTGGAAAGAGAAGGAGTTGGTATGAGGTTTCCTTATGGTAAGATTGATTCTATATTTTCAGCTCCTACACTCTTCATTTCATAAGTATTATCAGTCCTTCATTTGTATGTATGATCTTAGAGAGGGGTTCCTAAAAAAGGTAGTGTTCAATGGGGGATACTACATGTTGACTAATGATCAAAAGAGAAGACATCTTGCAACTTCTAAAGAAGAAAATCAAAAGGGACTTATTGGCGGAAAGAAGGATTCTTCATTTTTAGCCTATGATAAGTTATTACTTAACATATACTTTCAGATTTTATGGTTTACATATATGCATCATTACAGCAGTAGATGGGGCAGCTTGGTGGCATATGGTGGCAGCGCACACACGAGTGGGGCTTGTGATTCCTTCAAACCATGCAGACTTGATGGGGCAACAAGAAAAATGTTTTTCAACACTTGTTCTCCTAATGAGTTTTCATGTGCAGGTTTGGAGAAGAAGTTGCAGTTGAAAAACACTCCCAACTTGCAAGAGAAAGAAGCAACACAAGTTGTTGCAAATGCTTCATCACTTGATTGGCATGGGAACACAACTTTGGGAGTGCTACATCATTGCATGCATGAGTTTGATATTGCTTGAGGGCAAGAAATCTTGGGAAGGGAGGACTATAAAGTCCTCTTCTAAGGACAGTTTCCACATTGAAGATTTGAAGACCCTCAACCCAATGGGTTTGAGGACTGAGCTCGAAATTTGTCCTAAGATGTCTGTTATCTATTTTGTAACCCCTTGGAGGGCTCTTTAGTTAGTTAATGTGCACATAGGCTAGTTATCTTTATTATTTAATTATAAATAATAAAGTGCACATAGTCTTAGTCTATTGAATATTTTATTATAATGAGAGTTTATGTTTTCCCTCCAACAAAAGGGAAAGGTCAGTCATTGGTGATTGCACCCCTTAACTCTATAAAAGGAGGTCCCATTTCCTCTGGATGGGGTTATGTTGATTGATCATTATTAAAATTTCACTCCATGTTTGGAGTAATGGGATGTATGCCCTAGTTCGATGCATCTGTGCTTTCTCATTGTTGAAGCTTCATTTGGATCCCATGTGGTTGAAGAGTTAATTGAAGACATCCATTGCAAATCTCTTCATTGTGTTACTCTTATGGTTGAATGTGTTCTCTTGCATGCCATTACTATAACAACTGTTCTGAGAAAAGTAAATGGCATACTTGGATTAGGATTGTTTGAAACATATTTGGCATTGATGTCCTTTGAAAATATATTTCATGTATGCAATTGCCTTAATTTGGAGTGCATAATTTTGTGGGTATGTGTGACTAAGATTTGAGGGTTTCGATTTAGTAAGTGGATCAAGTGGTTTGGAAGGTAAATCTGTATGTGCAAGCAACAATTTATTTGCAGCGAATCCATCTAGATAAAGATCTTGCTATTGTTGGCTGATATATTGGGGGTTTAGCAAATGTTGTTCTAATTTGGTTTGAATCATCCTTGTTCGATTTGTATGTTTCTTGAAGCGGCTTTGGGCATATCTTATATTGCCCAAATTCTGAGTGGTTTTGATCTGAAGGTGATGAAGTGTTTGAAAACTCTTTTGCAGCCCAGACTGGGGTATTGATTAACAATTGTTTTCAGACTGTGTATAATCAGATTAAAAATTTGGCAAGGGTGTCTATTAATTTTTTTTTAGGCAGGGTTTGGGAGTCTGATTTGGACCTGCCGTGTTTGCCCACAGCTTGGAGAACTTCCTAAGGAAGTCAAATCTGATTGTAATGCTTGATAATGCCTTATATCTATACCCTAGCAACTTGAAACCAGATTTCTGGGGAAGATTTGAAGTGGTTTAGTTGCTCAGAAAATTCAGATCCATAGTGCATTGGAAAGGCTTTGGTTTCTATGAGGTATTGTGCAATTTATTTCATGCAAAAATACTAAGTATTGAAGGAGTTATTAATTTTTGAAGTTTCAGCTGTTCTGGGTGCTATATTAATTAATTAAGTGTTGCTAAAGATCAGATTTGGAAGTCGTTAGCTTTCTAATTAGTTCTCTCATCTAACCCACCACTTTGACATACTCCAACCCCATTTTGGGTTGTATTATTTCGGACATTGGGTTATTTGAGGTCGAACTACGAAGATTTAATCTTCCTAGATCGATCGAGTTAATTAATTTTTTAGATCTATATTTATCCCAAAAAGGGGACATTACCGTGGCATCAAAGTGACTTTCCTCTACTCTTTGTGGATGTTCTTTGCAAAAATTGAATCATGGATCTTGGTAGTGATAGAGATTTGAGGGCCAAACGTTATAAGCTTGGGAGACGGCTCAAGAGGCCTTCACTTGAAAAGAGTGTATTGTTCATCACTCTTTAAGAGGTGGCAAGTTGTCTATGTTTGTTAGAGAAATCAGATTTTGGCACTATGTTTTTCAGTTTTAGATCCCTTGGTGACACATTTGGCTAGATCAGATTTATTTGGACATGAGGAAGTGGATGTGAGAATCTTGATCGTCACATGCATTAGTGAGATTACACGGATAACAGCCCCAAGCGTGCCTTATGATGACATCACTATGGAAGAGATCTATGAGCTCATGGTGGAAAGTTTCCAAAAGCTTTGGGACACCACCAAACCTCACTTTGGCAAGAGGGTCAAAATTCTAAAAAACATGGCTAAGATAAGGCCTTGCATTCCCATGTTACATCTCATTTCCCATAGTTTGAAGTCTTCTTTGGTGTTCTACATGGGGACCATTCACATGAGATAATGGATGCCATATAAACCATAATGACTCTAATGTTGAATGAATATGAGGAACCTTTGCACTCATTGCTAATGATACTGGTAGAAGAATTGGGACAAAAGAAGCCATGTATAGCTCACACCTTAGCAAAAAGAGTGGAGCAATGTTCAAGAAAAATAAAGTCATGCATTGTAATGTTTACATGTTTAAATAAAAATTAAAATAAGGAAAATTCGATTTGTACATGTGAGTTTAAAAATCAAAATATATTTTAATTGTGCAAATCAAGAATAAAATAGAAAAATCGATTACCTTGGGATAATAATTATTTATTTTGAAGGTGAATAAAGTGACTAAGCAAGTCGCATTTTTCTGGGAATTATTTAATGATTGTTATTTAAAATAAATCAATTTATTCTAAGCATGGGTCGATCCATATGGGCCCCATTTGATTTAATTTCCCCATGCATTGAATATTTGTTTTGAAGTGCATTTTCCAGGAAAATTTTAAATAAAGATTTCCGTCCTAGATTTTGGCGCTAAAAATGGAGGAGCCTTGGAGATTGAGCAAGGAAAAGATACAGAGGAAGATGATGGACACTCCTTTTCGCATGTTGACGGTTATTATAACTTATTTTCATGCTTAAAGAGGGATATATGCCCACTTGTGATAAAAAACAAAATGTGTTTATTCTACATCCACCAATTACCTACACAAGTGTGTGTGCGCTTTGCCAGAGCTATCCAATTAATGTTAACCCTCTTACCAAAATAAGGGTTTGTGATGTCCCAAGAGGCCTTGGAAACTTCCCACCGTGTGCTAAGAGATGTTTTGGGAGTGATAGCATCGGTGATATGTAATTTATTATACGCCGCTGGTTTTCCCTTGATGAACCTCGACTAATGCAAGTGATGACCATAATTCTTACTTCTCCGTCTTGGAGGTGTTTCAAAAGTTTGCTGCCTAAACAACTTGCTATTCATCCCAGGAATCCCTTAGTAAGCTCAACATGGATCCGTAATCAGCTTGCTCCATTATTGCCAAGCAACTCGCCACTTCTTCCAGAGTGTTGAGCAACCCATCCTTCGACTGAGGTAGGTGCTTGAATTCTCTGCCCAGTTCCCGGAACTTTGTTCTCATGTCACCTACACTAGATAAATCCATGATTCATAGGCAATATCAAACCTCACAGGTGCAAAGAACATGCTCTGATACCACTATAATGACCCACAACTGTAGTTTTAAGACAGAATTGGATATTCTAGGAAATCCCAAAAATTTTCAACTTTCGTACATTATTACAGCAGCAACAATACTTCAACAATCCTTCACAAAGATCTTTCCAATGATTTCAATTGACTGCAAGACCTTGAAACAACTCCAAATTATGATTGGATCAGGCAAGGTGCCTTGAACTCAACCGAGCTCTGGATCTAATCAGGCCTGATTACAAAGGATATATTTGCTCAATAAATCCATAATAAGATTTAATGGCATTAATGACTCACTAAACCCAAGGAAGGGTTTAATGGCCTCAACTAAGTCAAATAATTTGAGTACAAATAGATAACTTCCAGCAGCAACAAATATACTCAAAATCCACTTAAAGACCACTTGAAATATTTTTTCAAAAAATACATGGCAAATTAGCAGCAATCTTCAAAATATCATAACTTCAACAAAACTCAACATTACGACTTCAAACCTTTTCCAATAAATTCTTAATATCTTTATCTTTCAATTGATCACAATTTCATAAGATTTCAATGGCGGATAGCATAGTTCTAAAAATCGTGATTTATCGGGCGATAATCGCGATAAATCGTTTTCCCCATGCAAAACGATTTATCTTTCCATAAATCGCGATTTCTTTAATGGCGATAAATCACGATTTTTGGCACTGAAAAACCTGCACAAATCGTGGAAACTCGGCAAATAAATCGTGGAAAATCGCGAACTTAGGTATTAATGAAAAAAAAACCCAAATCTGCCTCTTTTTTCACTTGCGTGGCTCGGTTTTCCTCCTTTCTCGTGCGTGGGTCGTTTCTCCATTTGCGACTCGATTCGTGCTATTTCATGACAGTATTTGTGCATTTTGTGACAGTGTCTGTGCATTTCGTGACAGGATTTCTGCATTTCGTGACAGTATTCGTGGATTTCATGGTGGTTTTGTTCATTTCGTGGCAGTGACAAAGCATTTCGTGGCAGCAATAGTGGTTTTGGTGGTAGTTTTTGTGCATTTCGTAGAGGTTTCTGTGCATTTCATGGTGGTTCGTGGCCTAACCTTGTAGGTAAGACTATATTTTTTATTTATTTTAATATCTTAAATATTAACAATATAGATTTAAAAACGAATTTACATATTAATTCATAATACGCAAATGAGTTTACATTTAAATGAGAAAGAGGGACATTACAGTCCTCCCTTAATATAGTTTACAATTTACATTTAGATGAGTTTAATATATATACTTATAGTTTACATTTAAAACATTTCTAGCTCATTCTAGTTTATCGGGTCAAACAAGGCTGCCCTCTCTCTCCTACTTTGTTTGGTATCTATATTGATGAGCTGGAGGATTTTCTTAGAGACCACATACAGGACGGGGACGACTGTCTTCTCCACCATGTTCTAATCTACATTCTTCTCTTCGCAGATGATGTGGTCCTTTTGGCTTCTTCGGCGGAGGGGTTACAAAGACAACTTGATGCTTTAGCCCTCTTCTGCGATCATAGGCAACTTACAGTCAACATGGGTAAAACCAAGGTTATGGTCTTCAATGTGTTGAAGACCTCTGATTTCCATTTCTTCTACAGGGGGAGTTGGAGATCACCAACTCCTACACCTATCTGGGGCTTCTCTTCTCTAGACCTCGGTTCAGTTTACGTCCGGCTATTCAACCCCGCATCAACAAGGGGTATGGTTCCCTCGCGATCTTGGAGAGACAGAGCTTCCGCCATCACTTTCAGGACACATTGTCCAAGATGTCTCTCTCAAACTCTCTTGTGAGACCCATTGTTCTTTATGGTTCTGAGGTTTGGGGCCCCTCCCTACTCGAGTCGGATTGCGCCTCTATTGAGCGGGTTCAAATCCTTTTGCTCAGACGGATCATCAGATGCAAAGAGACTATTTCCCATCATATCATCCTTGCCGAGTTTGGGGCTTGCCCTTTCAAATTAAAGGTCATCTTTGGTCTCATCTCACTCTTGCACCGCATCCAGGGACTTTCGGACTCCTCCATTGGTAGGGATAGATACATCTACCTTGCTTACTGTTCTTCTGAGGCCATTACTCTCTCCGACTGTAGTGGTCGTGTTCGGTGTTGGTATGCCGAAACCTCTCGTCTTCTTGGATCCCTTCGGATCAACATGGACCGTCTCCCCCCTTTTAGGTACTCCATGGATGCTCCTGCTCACCTCCTTCTGAGCACGCAGGATTTGCATAGAATTATCAGAGACGACATATATAGACTATTCACCGAGAGGAGCTATGCCCAAAAATGGCCTTCTACGCCAATCACTTCCTGGAAGTCAACAATGGACTCATCATTCGGCCCACCTATATCTCCCGTCATTGGATGCATGCTCTTTGCATATCTTTGGGCCAATTCAGATCCGGATTCCACAGGCTTCGGGTCGAGAATGATCACCATTTGGTTCGTTCTGAGAGGATCTGCCAGCTTTGCTCCCTCCAAGACGTTGAGATAGAGGAACATTTCATTTTCCGATGCTCCATCTATTATAAGATCAGAGGGAGGTTTCATTGTCTCTTCCGTGAACATCCTACGTTCATGACCTTCTTTAGGTATTATGATCAGAGGTGTCTCGCTCTCTATTTACAGGAAGCGATTAAGCTCCATGACAGGGCCCTCCATCTTCCTTCCAGGGAGGCTACTACTCGACAGTTCACATCTTTCTTTGATTTGTTGCCGGGTGTGAGGGGCACTAAGCGGGGGCATGACCCTAGTGGATTTCCCCTGGCTAGATTTGTCAGGATTAGAGGAGTTTCTTCCTTGACTAGAGATTTCCGCATTCGTGCATAGCCAAGAGCTCCCTCTTTTAGACGACAGACCACCAGGTCCACCTAGAGAACTCGACATTCCACAAAACATGGGCGTCTCCAATAGTTTCCAATACCTGACACAAGAAAATAGCACATCACCAATTTCTTTTCAACTGACCTTGGGCGACAGTCGTGAGGGTTGGTGTCGAGGCCTTTTCCTCCACCTTCCTCTCATCCCTTGTACTCTCTTCTTCTTCTTCTTCTTCTTTTGTTGTTTTCAGAGACCCTCTTGGGTTTTCCCTGCTGTTTCTGCTTTGCTTTGTATTGTACAATCCCATTGACCTATCTTTGTGGTCACTTGTTGGGCATTTAATATAATTATCTTATCTTATCTTATCTTATCTAAGGCTTGTAAATCTAAAACAATTTTGTTTTGTTTTGTAGAATGGCATTGGGGTCCGGTTCAGCTGCTCGTAATAAGCTTAACTCAAATGACCTAGGGTGGAAGCATTGTGAACGAGCAGAAGGCAATTCTGTTATATGCAATTATTGTGGCATGGAGATGAGTGGCAGTGTTTATTGCCTTAAGTTCCACATTGCCCGGATACCAGGGAGTGAAGTGACAATGTGCAATCAAGCACCACCTGAGGCTCAACAAGAATTGTTTGCTTTCCTTGCGGCTTATGCAGAGAAAAAAGAAGAAAAAAAGAGGAAAGCTGATACACTTGCAGCCCTTGCAAATAGGAGGGCAGCGAGGGAAGATTTTGACATTGGGGCATCTTCTATTGCCCAAACTCCACGAGGTTAGGCACTGCGACGAGGTTCATCCATTGATAGTAGTTCAACGATGTTTTTTGTTCCTCAAAGTAGTCCTGGTTCACAACCTTCACTCGAAGGTACTGCTTGGAATAAAGAAATGCACAACGAAGCAAGAATAGCTACGAAAACTTTTGGTACTACAACATTCCTTTCAATGTGGCAAAAAGTCCATAGAATTTGGTCACTGCATTGACTGTTGCCGGGAAGGGCTACAAAGCGTCTACTCCCCATGATTTGAGTGGCCCATTGTTGGAGGATTCCGTCGCACATACCAAAACTCTTGTAGAAGAGCAAAAAAAGGTATGGCAAAAAAGAGGATGCACCATTTTGTCTGATGGGTGGACAGATGGGAAAAACCACACATTGATTAATTTCCTAGTGGCATCAAGTGGGCAGGTGGTCTTCTTGAAATCAATTGATGCCTCCCACCAAGTCAAAACTGCAAGCACTTTGTGTGATATGTTAGATGAGGTGGTGAAGGAGGTGGGCGTGGAGAATGTCGTCCAAGTTGTGACAGACAATGCGGCGGCATATGTAGCAGCAGGGAGACTTCTTGAGGAGAGGCACTCTACACTGTTTTGAACCCCTTGTGCAACCCATTGTTTGGATCTCTTATTGGAGGACATAGGAAAACTCTCATGGGTGAAAAATGTGGTTGAAGACGCAAGAAATATTACAAAGTTCATCTACAATCACACTTGGGTGCTAAATTTGATGAGAGAGCACACCAATGTAAAGGAGCTTGTGCGATCAGGGGTCACACGATTTGCCACAAACTTCATTACATTGCAAAGCATTGCAGCCTCATTAACATCCCTTAAGCAGATGTTTGTGAGCACGCGATGGATGAGTCTCCCTATGCCAAAAAGACCGAAGGGGAAAGAGTCGTGAAGACCATTTTTAATGATGTGTTTGCAAAGCAAATGGAAGAAATCATGAAGGTAAACTAAACTTGAATATTTGTTTATTTATCATTTGTTTGTTATATATTTTTTTATTAATTTTGATTTTAAATTTATATGTTATTTTGTTTTAGGTGTCAGAGTCTTTGGTTCAAGTTCTACAGATGGTGGATGGGGAGAAAAACCCAATGGGTTATTTGTATGAGGCTATGGATGTGGCCAAGGAGGCCATAGCTAAATATTATGGGCACAATCAGCGAAAATATAAACCCATTTGGCGCATAATTGATTGGAGATGGAACAAGACACTCCATCGACATATACATGCAACGGCGTACTACCTAAACCCAAAGTTTTTCTTTTCCCCATCATTTAAGGCTGATGAGGAGGTTATGGATGGCATTAATACATGCATAGAGAGGATGGTACCTGATGAAGATATTAGAGATGCAATTGTTAACGCGCTGCAGATTTACAAGACTGCTAAGGGGAGGCTCTTTTCTTCGGCTCTATGTGTGAAAAGAAGAAACACTTCTCAGCCAAGTAAAAACAAATTGAGTCATCTGTATTTAGTCTCTTTACACATAGAACTAGATACTAGAAGTTTAGAATTCTTTTATTTATTCAAGCCTAGTTAATTTACAATTTTATAAATGTTTTATTTGCAGATTGGTGGTGGGAAGATTATGGTGCAAAAACACCAAATCTTCAAAAGCTAGCCATCCGCATTTTGTGTCAACCATGCACTGCTTCTGGATGCAAACGTAATTGGAGCATGTTTGAAGCTGTTCACACAAAGAAGCGCAACAAGTTGACAACACAACGCCTCAATGACCTTGTCTTCGTGCGATACAATCTTCGTCTTCGTGTGAGACAAGTGGAGGGGGCACAAAGTTATGATGCAATTGACTTGGCTGACATTGATCCATATGATGACTGGATTGTTGACACTGATGATGCGGAGCCTATGTTTACTACAGAGGAGATAGCTGCTTTGGAGAGGGAGACTGAAGAAGCAATACCATCAGGGACATTAAAAGTTGGTGATGATCTAGATGATATGTTTGTAGAAGACAATGTTGGTGTTACAGAGGAGGAATGTTTACCTTCCACTTCCACGAGGCAGCCGCAAGTGCAACAGACTTATTTTAGGCGTGCTTGATGAAATAGAATATTATTGATATTTGATAGTGATACTTCAAAAGTCACATGTGACATGACTTTATGAGCATTTTTGTTTGCATACTTTGTAGTTTGTACTCTCTTTTTTGGTCAAAACTTAATCATAAATATGCATATTGGCCTATGACATTCTATAGAGTCACTTCTCGCATCATTTAACATTGTTTTTACATTTAATTTAAGTTTATTTTATGAATTTAAATTTTTTTTAAAGTAGCGATAAAGTTGCCGATTAATGCCGATAAATTGCCGATTCTTGATTTCTGAGTCAAAATTTGGCCTACCGATAAATTGCAATAAATGATTTTTTGAACTATGGCGGATAGGGTCCCAATAGCTCCCCCAAGTCTGCAGACAGGTAGCTACCCTTGATAGATTATTTAGTGCATGAAGGAAGCTCATCAAAAGTTAGTGAGGCATCAAATAAGTATGCATAAAGATTCATTGTCATAGAAAGGGACTTAACATGCAAGAACCATGATTAAGACCCTCCAAGGGCAGTCGCTAGGAAAAGTAGTTTATTGCTGATCATAACCAAGCTTCATACACAAAATCGCTGCAATAAAACTCATGAGATCACACCCAAATACAAATTTGTATCTCCTAGAACATATGAATATTTTAAATCTCAGAAAGACAGTCTTCAACATGCAGATCGCAGCCTTCAAACAGTCACACAACACGAGAATAATTACTGTTGGCTATATTTTCTGCATAGCTGAAAACCTAGGCAGTCATGAGATAAATCTCCCTCATTTACCGGTGAGGCTCTCGTGTAAGATTTGTCAATAAAATATGCTAGTATCTATTTTGGGGTTTTACTTTAACCATGCAGTTCATGAACCATAGTTGTATAGTTTTGCAGCAAGTAAGTAGTTGTTTTAAAGAAAGGAAATATCTAATGAAGAGGGAAATAATAAAAACACAGGAAAGAAAGAGGGAAGATGTGCAACCCAATCAATAGATTACAAAGTTGATTGCATGCACATAGACAAAACCAATAGATATTAACACACAAAATTATAAGCAAAGGCAGTTTTCAGATCTAGATCTAGAATAACACAAAGTTGATAAGTTGATCTAAGACAAAAAGCTAGAAAAAAAATACACCGTGACACAAAGTTCTCCGGAAATCTGCTCCTTTCTATTCTTTTGCTTCAAATAGCTATCTGGGGTTTCAGCACAAAGTTTGGAACACAAGAATGCTGCTTAGAAATTTTGATCCCTTAACCCGTAGGTTCTTCCTCTACTTATAGCATTTAGAGGGGCAATTACAAATAGGAAGTTTTTAGTGAACTGACACATGTGGAAGTTGTCAAGGAAACAACTGGCAATCTCCCTCCTGGAATTCCTCTTTGCATGACATGCATGATTTGCAACTGAAGATAGAACCTTCTATTTTGCATGTCTGCCACCTATCTCCAAGTAATTGACTTCTTCAAGTAATGGCTTTTAAACCAATCACTTAAATTTTATAATTTAATTGATCGCTCAGCTACTTTGTCGGAGGAAATAAGAGAGAAGAAAAAAGAGGAAAGCTACAGTCTTGTCTTTTTTCATATTCTGCATGCAGTTGATTCTTTTGCCTTTGATTATCACCAAACTGGATCTGGAAGCAGCTGGATCTAGAAGCAAGTGACTGTGATTTGTTTGCGGGTATTGCCTTTGACTTGTCTTTATTCTTATCCTTGAAGCTTTCGTTGTTTGCTGTAAATTACTCATCATTTTTATTTTTAATTGCATGAGCAATTAAAAATTCTGGAAAGCACTCCGAGTGAATGCCAATTCAATGAAGGCTTCAACTGGAAGATTAGAAGAACATGCACAAGGTTCTGGAAGGAATTCTCCATGCACTGACTTCTTCATGGGCTGCATTCGAAACAAGAGGATGAAGCCTTTGCAATTATGGATCCGGATATGGATCTGGATTTGAATCTGGATCTGAATCTAAAAACTATGCATGATTCTGTTGATCATTTTCTTTCATCATGCTTCGTAATGGCTAGAGCAATCTTTTTCTGAGCAACTCTTTTTCTTTTTACTCGACCGGAATTCTTTACAATTGGTGCAGATCTGGAAATTTTTTCAGATTCGGAAGATATATTCAATGTAGTGGACATTGATTTAAGCTCCATTTCAATTATATAAGCACCTGTAATGAATACCTGCAATTAATTCAGACAAAGACGAAATCCAGAGCATGAACACTTGATTTTTATCATAAAAATTTGCATAAAAAGCCCGCTGCCCTAAAATTTGAGGTTTTGCTTGCATGCAAAGCAAGCATAAATATTTGTAACTTCACCTGGGCACCTGTAATACTATGCAGACAATTAATCAGACTTAAATCAAGCTCCTTCAAACCTAGGCGCTAAACTTTGAAGCTTTCCGGCAGTGAAAACACATTTTTCTAAGCAAAATTCCTCCTTTGGGCACCAAAATTGCTTGGGCTGCACTCCTTTGCTAAAGAATTAATAACTCCATTAATATGGCAGCCCATGCTTATATAACCTTCATCATTCTATAATTAATAATTGCCCTTCCTATTTCCGACAATTAATTAATTAAAAATCATGTTTTTCTCTTCAATTTGGGTGCCTATTTTGTGCATGCTCATGGCCTCTCCCATTTGTTCATCCATGATTGAATCGGGAAGGGAATGTGTGTGAATCGAAAGGAGAAATTTGAAGTGGACAACATCTCCCTACACAGGCAACTTAAAGATATCCCTATCTTTGAATATGTTTTACCATTGTTATATTTTTTCATTCCTGCCCTGCCCTGCCTTGACTGCCCTGCTTGCTCGCGTCAACCATGACTACCTTGCTTGTTCATGACAACCATGTCCATGTCCACCCTGACTACCCAACTTGCTCGTATCTTCCATTTCCATTTCCACCCTACTCGCTTTTCCTGTTCACGTCTAATTGTTCCCTCCCCGATTTTCATTTGCATGCCCTCGAATCCATTCGAATCACTATCATGAGCATTTTCCCACAAGGAATTTGTGACCATTTTCACAGTAAAATCGTGGTGGTTACTGTATGTTCGTTTCCCTTCCTCGAACCTGCCTCTGAACTTCCTAGACTTATCTGTCCAACAACACGACCTACTATTAACCCTTCCCTTGCAATATCGTGGAGGTTTTCTGCTCATGACCTCACATCTTTGCATTGTCGTGGGGGTTTCCTTTGTTGTTTTTACCCTCACATCTTCTCCCCCTGTCGTTTCCCCTTCCGCTACCTGTATTCCCTACCCTAGCGTCTCGTTTGTGCCCTATCGTGTGAATCCAAGCCAGTCGTCTTCGTGTTTGTAGGCCATTCTACCCTATTCAATTCTAGTTCAGAGCTTGGAGTTTGATTAATGGGTTCGTATCGGTCCGAGCCTGTTGGCACTCACGTTGGTTTTAATAGTGGACGCTTTACCTCTCCCACAACCAACTCTCTTATGCACAAGTACTCAACCAATAATATGAATAATTTGGGGGGTTCCCTCAGCTCTCCCCTCATCTTGACATCATTACAAGCAGTTCATCCTTCACAGATGTCTCTTTCCACTTCTTTCGTTGCAATAACCCCTTTTGCTAGAAGAAACGAACAGGAGCAACCTACCCAACATCATAGTGGAATTACTACACAGGCTTGAGATAGTGGAATCATCCAAAAAAGCGTTACGAACATAACGGTTTGGGTCACCCAGATCTCCTTTTTGTTACGGAAACTCGTGAGAGCCCCGTTCGTCCTCTCCCGGACATTAGAGAGTACTACTGGCTCTCTGTTTGCAGGCAGGATACTAGGAGCTCTGGTGGAGTTAGAGGTTCTGGCGGGGTCAATTGTTTGGTCAGGGACACTCTTCTGGGCACGATTTCTTTGGCAGCCAAGGACGAGTTTGCCTGTTTTCTCTGGATCAAGGTTAGGCGGACCCCACACCTCACCTAGAAAATTTATATAGCAGTTTGTTACTTCCCTCCTGTCTTTTCTACTTTTGCCATTGAAAATGGCCTGGATGGGGACCCCTACTTTGATCTTTCTACTGACATCTCTCAGTTCTCTGTAGTTGGTGAGGTCATCCTTTTGGGTGATTTCAACACTCGAACCAAAAATTCACAAGTTCCTTTGTATGACAGGACTAATGATGCTCTTTGTACTTTAGAGGTGGACCCCAGTTTTGTTGGTCTTCAGAGGGAGTCTAACGATGTGGCAAGACCCTTGACAACATATGGCCGGCACCTTTTACAGTCGGGGGAATCTCATGACCTACTGATCCTTAATGGCATAGCTTTTTTCCCTCACTGTGGTGGCGCTAGTGTGGTTGATTACATCATGATTACCCCTGACCTTCTTCCGTTTATTCACCACTTCTTCGTCTCCCCCATTCCCCTTGCTGACCATGTGGCCCTCTCCTTCTCCTTGGAAACTACCCCCAAAGGCCAAGGCCCTTAATCCCCCTCGCTTCCCTCTACGTACCACTCTGAGACTTAATGAGGGTGACCCCATAACCTTTTCTTTTCATCTCCGTCAGCTCCTCCCCCCTTATCCCAATTCACTATGTTCCCTACTAACAGGATGTACAACCTTCTTGCCACTGCTATCCACGAGGCAGCCTCGCTTTCCTACCCTCATTGCACCTCCAATCCCCTAAGTTCGAGGACTTGCCCCATGAACCAATGGTACGCTTATGACTGCAAAACACTTCACTGCTAGCTCCGCATGGCCTTTACCCATGACCCCCCATCCTTCCCCTCCCTCGAAATTTCCTATCGTCATCTCCTTCGTCACAAGAAGTGTATCTTTATTGCCCTTAGGAGGAAGGATCTCCACACCTCACTCTTGCATTCCCTCGAACATTTTTGGCGTACCATTATCCCTCGGCACTCACCCTTAACCCTGGAGCTCGACCCCCACACTATGTTTACCCACACCTCCATCCACACTTTATGATATCCCTGGTCAGCTGCAGATCCAAGTTGTGTCCCCACCCTCCACCTGCCACATCTTCACCTACACAAATGTTAAGAAGACCATATCGGTGATGAATTGCAGCAAAACAACAGATGAGGAAGGCTTCCAGGAAGAGTTTTTCAAGCATGGGATCAACACCATTGACGGTTATTTAGTAGACCTTTTCAATCAGGTGGTGTGTACTGGTTTCCCACATTCTTGGTCCCACCATATTATCCATCCTATTCAAAAATCTGGTCCTACTTCCAATCCGAATAATTACAGGATATTATGTTGGGTCACACTTTCTCCAAGTTGTATGCCATTGTTCTTCACTTGCAGTTATCCGAGTTCCTAGAGAAGTACCAGTGCAGAGTCAGGGGACAGGCAGGTTTCAAGACAGGGCATCAGACAATTGATCACATTCTCACCCTTTGTGTTATTATTGAGGAAGCACATCACCATTCATCCAGAGTTTTCTACTGCTTTGTGGACTTTCGGAAAGTCTTTGACTCTAGTCCATGGGAAGCTCTTTTCTGCAGACTTAAAGACATTGGTATTTCCAAAACTCTACTTGCTGCCATCACTCAGCTGTAGAGGAGGTCTTAGGTCGCCATCATACTACCACAGGGTTTTCTGACTTCATTAGAAGCACCGTCGGGGTCAAACAAGGCTGCCCTCTCTCTCCTACTTTGTTTGGTATTTATATTGATGAGTTGGAGGAATTTCTCCAGGACCATATTCAAGATGGAGACGGTTGTCTTCTTCACCAAGTTTTGACCTACATTCTTCTCTTTGCGGACAATGTGGTCCTTTTGGCTTCTTCTGTGGAAGGGTTATAGAGACAGCTTGATGCTTTAGCCCTCTTCTGTGATCATAGACAACTTATAGTCAACCTGGGTAAAGACAAGGTTATGATTTTCAATGGGGTGAAGACCTCCAACTTCCATTTCTTCTACAGGGGGGAGGAGCTGGAGATCACCAGCTCCTACACCTATTTGGGAGTACTCTTCTTTGGACCTCGTTTCAGCTTACGCCTGGCTATTCAACCCCGTATCAACAAGGGGTATGGTTCCCTAGCAATCCTGGAGTGATAGTGCTTACGCCACCATTTTCAGGACACGTTGTCCAAGATGTCCCTTTAGGACTCTCTTGTGAGACCCACAGTTCTCTATGGTTCAGAGGTTTGGGGTCCCTCCCTATTTATGTTGGATTGGGCTGCTATTGAGCGAGTTCAGATACTTATTCTCAAACAGATCATCAAATGTAAAGAGATTGTTCCTCGCAATATCATCATTGCTAAGTTTGGGGCTTGCCCTTTCAGCTTGAGGTCATCTTTGGTCTTGTCTCATTCTTGCACCGCATCCAGGGAATTTCAGATTCTTCCACAAGCAGAGACAGGTATATCTACCTTGCCTATCGCTCTTCTGAGACCATTGCTCTCTCTAACCGTAGTGGTCGTGCTCGCTAATGGTATGCAGGGGCCTCTCATCTCCTTGGATCCCTTGGGATCAACATGGACCGTCTCCCACCTTTAAGTTATTCCATGGATGCTTCTGCACACCTCCTCCCCAAGCAGGACCTGCACAGAATCATTAGAGACGATATATACCAATAGTTCATCCAGAGTACTTGGACCAACCCCCAAGGTGAGCTACGCCCGAATATGGCTTTCTACGCCAATCACTTCCACGAAGTCAACAATGGACTCATTTTTAGGCCCACCTATATTTCCCACCATTGCCTGCATGCTCTTTGCATATCCCTCGGCTACTTCAAAGTTGGCTCCCACAGGCTTTGGTTCGAGAGTGATCACTAGTTGGACCGGTCTGAGAGGAACACTTTATTTTCCAGTGCCCCATCTACTATGAGATTAGAGGAAGGTTTCACTGTCTGTTTTGTGAATGCCCAACGTTCACGACCTTCTTCAGATATTATGATAAGAGATGTCTCACTCTGTATCTACAGGAAGCTCTTAGGCTTCACGACGAGATCCTCCATCCCCCTTCCAGGGAGACTACCACTCGACAGATCACATCTTTCTTTGCTATGCTCCTGAGTGAGAGGGGCACCAAGCGGGGACATAGTCCTTGCAGAGATTCTCAAATTAGATTTGTCAGGACTAGAGGAGCTTCTTCCCAGATCAAAGGTATCCAGACTCAGACACGGCCTAGGGTCCCCTCGCATAGGCGGCGGTCCACCAAGCCCACTCAGAGAGCTCGACTTTCCACGGATCCTAGGCGTCATAGACATCTTCTAATTCCTGACACCAGACATCAGCACATCACATATTTCTTTTCGGCTGGCCTTGGATGATAGTTGTGAGGGTTGGTGTCGAGGTCTTCCCCTCCACCTCCTCACCTTATTTGTACTCTCTTTCCTCTTCTTTTGTTGTTCTCGGGGACATTTTTGGGTTTCCCTGCTGCTTCAACTTTGCTTTGTATGGTGCAGTCCCATTGACCTACTTTTATGGTCACTTGTTGGACATTTAATACAATTATCTTATCTTATCTTTAATTGTCTCCATTTCTTCATTCAACGTTTCTAGATCACTTCAAGGATCAAAATAGGAAGGCAAATTATCCATGATCATATTGAATTCATCACCTTCAGTCCATGATGCAGAATTGATCTCTAGCACTTCTTCACATATCTTCATTCCATCATTAATCGAAAGATCAAAAGTTGAAAGGAGATTATCCATGATTATCTCAAACTCGTCATTTTGTACTACTTCATTGTTGGTGGAATCTTCGGAAAGCATTGAATCATCCATCATGCAACAAGAATCTTCCTCTCTTGAATCCATTGCTCCTCCAATGGGTTGTGCCTCGAGCCAAAAATAATTAATGAATGGCAGTTCCACCTCCATGTCTCTTTCATCATCTTCAAAGGTGTTTCCTTGATTTTCAATAGAGGGTTCAAGGAGAAGACATTCCTCAGAAGCATCCAAGAACCTTCCAGGGACGAACATCTTGTAGTGCAGACAATCATCAGGATCTTCTTGAGTTTCTTCATTATTGACAACACGAAGTGATTCAAGTTGTTCATACCTTCTTTGCAGAGCTAAAACATACCTCCAAATTTCATGATAGGCTTTGGGGTCAGCATTTCCTTCTATTATGCTTTGAAGCCTTTCCACATATTCTTTTCAAACATCTTCTTCGTTACCGTATGCAAGGAAGTCATCTAGAGAGCGGCAGAAGGACAATGTCCTCAATTTAATAGTGAGCTATGTGGAATTGCAAGTCTTCTTTGGTGGATACTGCACCATCATCATCCATAGGACACATGTCCTCTTTCTCTTCCTTGCTATGGAGTACGTAAGTTGCTCATACATTTCTTGCAGGGCCTCGGCATATTTTAGAACTTCGAGGTAGGTTTGGGGATTACAATATTCATGACTCTTTCCACATACTCAGTTTCAAGGATGTCATCTCATCATTTCTATATGCAAGGAAAACATCCCAAGGTAGTGCGATGAAAGACATGGCCCTGAGCTGTGCGAGATTGGAAGTATTACCTTCAGTAGATTCTTCATCTCCATGGGTTTCATACAATGTCTTGTACCTCCCTTGCATCTTTTTCATCAGTCTCTTGCATTCTGGATTTTCAGTCGCAGTAATTCCCATTTTCTTTACTTTAATAAAGCTCTTCTCGAAGTGTAACCACCAGGATTTGATGACGAGTTCTTCACAAGCATAAGATGACACTCAACAATGATAATGTCCCCTTTTAGGAACAATGATAAGATGACACTCAACAAGAAGATTCAACACCCAAATTGATTAGGACACTGCTGTAAATGATTAAACTCAGCCAATCATACTTGAGCATTCAAGTAGATGACTCAATAAACCCAAAGAGAAGGGTTTAATGGCCTCTATCGAATGGCTTAAATATTTAACTTCTAGCTGAAACTAATGTGGTATGCAAACTCGGTACTCAAGTAAACTAATATACAACTCCAGCTGAACTAATGAACTCGGAAAAATCAGATTCCAACTGTATAAAATTAGACCTCAGTTCATTAATGAATATTACTAAACAAACAAGAACTCAGCTGCAAGGGATACTTGAAATCATTCTCCAATACCTTCATCTGAACCTCAGCCAGACATGATTATTTAGAGCATACAAACCCAAGGTTTTTCTTCTAATACAAACCGTTGAATTATATATATGATTTGATCTAATATTTCACATATAGATAAGATGAACTCTCATTCAACAAATATCTAGTCAGCTGCAATATGAATCCCAAAACAGATCAGAAATCGCTATCAATACTGGAATACGTCAACCCTCAAGACAAGTAGAAATCGCTGCCATTCGTATATGCTTTGATACAAATATAAGTCTCAGTCAAGTTACCATAAACAGTTATGTGAATCGCTGCCTAAAAATACATATATTTTCATAGACATGAACCTCCAAATGAGGTCGCTGAATTAAAAAACAAATAACAGATTATATTGATGAAAATCAGACCCTTAAACATATAGATTCATCACCAAACCTGCCCTACTCAGATCGGTGCCAAAGGCCACAACTAACATGCAACAACCAATCGATTCATGCACTATTTAATTCATGAAAGATCATCATGCAGTTCATTGGTCGTATGAGGTCCAAATCATGCCACAAACATCTAATATCCACTCACAATGAAGTCGTACTAGGGATACAATGGCAGATATTATTAGTCAAAACCCAAACCTTAATTCAGGAGAATTACTTGCCAAATATTGCCCAAACAAGTCGCAACCAGACACAAAATATTCACTCTAATGAAGTTGCTAGCATAAGGGATTAAACAGCAGTTTTCTATTAATCAAAAACCAATCAATATTCATCCAAAACTATCATAAACTTGTCTCCAATGAAATTGCTGCAGTAAGGGCACAAAACATGCAAAACACTGATCGATTTACCTCAAACAATACTCCAAAATAGTCCACAAAACACTAAAGCAAAGTCGCTAGGGTTGAGAGCCAATACACACAAAAGTCGATTTGCAAAAGTACTCCAAAGCTCTTTAATTTGATCACCAAAACCCAGCTGCAACAGTGACATAGCTACAGTAGAAAATGCAGATTTTCTCTTGCAAATTTAACCAAAATATTTGCCAAGGGCCAAAACATGGAATTCACAAATAATCTTTTTAATTTAATAACAACCAGCTACAATAGATCTTCAAGCATGAGAGAGAAAGTATCAATGGTGGGCATACATGCCTACTCCAAACATGGAGTCAAATCGATTTCATCCATAAGCATACCAATAAAAGAAATGTGACCCCTCTTTTATAGAATTAAGAGGTGTGATCTCCAATGACCGACTATTAAATGTTTTCTCCTAAAACAATATTTAATGACCCACTACCTTGTGCACTTTATTTAATTTCTTAATTTAATATTAAGAAATAACTAACCTATGTGCACATTCTAGACTACCTAGAAACTCCCACTTGTAGCGCTAGGCATACCAAGAGGTTACAATGCTCATAAAAAGAGTGAATCGATTTGATAGTAATGTCTAACAAAAAGGGGGGACATTACATCTTCCTAATTCTACCTTGTCTTTCTTTGATCTTTAGAGACATGTAACTGCTTGAAGAAAGAGACCTTTCTGTCGTTCTCGAGTTCTTCTTACTGCAAGAACTGGTTCGGAACCATGGTTGATCAACAATCTTTGTTTCTCGGTAACCATCTTCTTCTTCTTCTTCGCTCTCACTCATTGGTACTTTATTATGATCTGGGAATTTCTTCATTATGTGCGGGAAACGAATGTGACCAAGATTCATTCCTTGACAGATTCGTCTTCACAAATGATTTTTCTTTGAAATATTTTTTTTATTTTTTGAATATATAATTTTTTTGTATTTTTTCGGTAGAGATCCTTTTTTGGGTGCAATTGGGCAAATCTCTCCCCAGCGGAGTCACCAAAAATTGTTTTAAAATGTCCATTTCTTCGTCACCGTATGCAAGGAAGTCATCTAGAGAGTGGCAGAAGGACAATGTCCTCAATTTTATAGTGAGTTGTGTGGAATTGCAAAAGTCTTTTTGATGGATATTGCACCATCATCCTCCATAGGACACATCTCCTCTTCCTCTTCCTTGCTATGGAGTGCTTCAAGTTGCTCATACATTTCTTACAAAGTTACAGGGCCTCAGCATATTTCAGAACTTCGAGGTAGGTTTGGGGATTAGAATCTCCTTATACAATACTCATGACTCTTTGCATGTACTCAATTTTCAAGGATAAACAGTTTTTGGCACCCACCATTCAAGTAGAGGGACTTAGATTTAGTGCTCAAGAGTGAAAGCCATAATAATGTTTCTAAAGGCCATAGAGCTCAAGGTAAATTTTGTTGTTTTGGTAGACATTCTTGCCAATCTTTCATCAAGTGCTCAAGAGTGAAAGCCATAATAATGTAGGCAATAAGACCACCAATTCGTTCACCCGACAAATTTTGGCGCCCACCATGGGGCAGACTTGGCAGCAATTTTCCATGTAAGTGAGAAAAAGATGAGGGGATTAATGTACAATTTCACTCAAGCACTTGATGAAAGATTGGCAAGAATCTCTTGCTAATATGTTTCATTTACATTATTTTGGCTTTCACTCTTTTGAGCACTTGATGAAAGATTGGCAAGAATGTCTACCAAAAGGAAAAAAATTACTTCCAGCTCTATGGTCATGTATTTCGTTGTTAATTTGGAATATATGGAAGGATAAAAATAAAAGAATTTTCCAGCAAGAGATAAAAGATAGGGAGTATGTGTGGCAGAAAACTACATTTAATATGGCAGAAACCATCAAGTAAAAGGTTTCCCTTCCCTCTACTCTTTCTCTAGAGTGGGCTAATATTTGTAAGGTGCTTTCTTTACTGGCTAAAAACTCCACTTGACCTATTTTAAATCTGCCAAGGAGAGATGACAAAAAGCAACCATGGGTTCCTCCTCCTATGCAGTTTGGAAAATTGAATATGGATGGGGCTTCTACGGGGAATCCAAGGATTGTTGCGATGGGGGTTATTGGAAGAACTCATGATGGATAAGCAGCCTTTATGTTTGCTACAAAATTGTGCATCACTACAAATAATATTACTAAGGTAAGAACTATTTATCGAGGACTGCAAGAGGTTATTATGTGTGGATGTCCAGACTTAAGTGCAAGTGGATTCTGATTCTAAGGTCATTGTTAAGATGCTAACTATTAATGGGACTCGGAAGAGCTCAAATTGGCAGATTGCGAGAGAAATAGATAAAATTAAAGGTCTGCAGGCACATATTCCTAGACAAAGAAATAAAATGGCAGTTACATTGGAAAATTGGGCTCTGGATAATCATGACAAATGTTACTATGGTGATCCTCCTCTTTGGCGGCCTCTCAATGGGATCAGGAAGCAATGCAGGCTATTCTAAAACTTGACTATTCTTAATGTTTTGTGATATGTTTATTTTCCTTTATAGTGCTTTGGATTGGACAAATAGCTTTCAAGCTTGGCATTGATGTAATTGTAAAAATATTTCTCCTATGAAATAAAATATTTGTCTTTAAAAAAAAAATAGAAAAGGTGAATTTCTAGTAAGGCAAAATCAAACATCAAAATAGAAGTGGGCCATCCCATTTGCGGACCTTTCCTCATAAAATGTACCATGGAAAGTTATAAAAGAATATAAGGGGTCATTTGGAGCTCACTTTTGAACTACATTTGACAACGAAAACCCTCTAGTGTACTCATATTTGAGGACGAAAAACCTCTAATCTTTAAGGGTGAATCCGTACAAGAGTTGCATTTGCGCTGCGCAGCCATTCAATTTTTTGCAATCTCAGATCTGATTCATTAGCTAGGACACATTTTAGATCAGTTTCTAGGACTTTTCAGCTAGTACATCATTCCATGACAGATTTCATGATTATACTAGGGCATCAAATACACCAGTTGGGACGAGTTTTGGGGTTTTACCCTTATTTTGGACAGATTTTAGGGCTCGATGACCCCCTATGAAGGTTGTTGCAGCTGTGATTCGAAGCGGGTTGGGTGTCAGGGTTTGCACAGCCAAATTTTGCCCTATAGCATACCTTGGCGGACGACTTAGAAAGACCATAACTTGAGTTCTTGGATGAATTTTCGCACGTTTCTTTATATGGTTTCGCATGAAAAAGGTCTTTTGAGAATGATGGGAGGGGTCCCATGGCTTGATTATGCTTGCCACACCTTCAAAATCCTCCTTTTTCCTCAGGATCGCCCGCAATGTATGGAAAGACTCTGTGTAGCCCAATGGATAAGGCACTGGTCAAATCTAAACATTGAGATTCCGGGATTTCTCACGTCATGTCCTCGTTGCACTTGATCCATAATGTGTCCCCAAGCTAGAGCCAATTGTTATCCTATGTTTTTGCATGGGCAAAATTCACCCGAAAAAAGGACAACCATACCCTAGTGTCAAAAATTTTCCATGTCATACTTTTCTAGGCACCCCCTAGATCAACCTACCCCTCAATGTCAAGTCCAATATTGACTTTCAGTGGTCCATTTGTGAATGTCATCAGTCCCCCTAGGTGATTTAGGAAAGAGAAAAATCATTCCAGTGCCTTTGGAGCAGTATTTCTCAAGGTTGGTTTTCAAGCAAGCTTAGGAAGGGCTTTCGTCAACCTTTCTAAGCCAAGTGCACCAAGCCCTGGAGCGGATCAAAGGCTAGGTTTCATCACGGAGGTGTATCTAGGAGCCAGAAACATCAAGGAACAATTTTGGAAGATTCTGGGAAGTTTCGGAGGTTTAGGAGTCAATTCATTGAGAGTGGGTTTTTGGGCCCAAAGGAGCTTTCACCGTAAAAGAGTACCTGATCTTCGATAAATGATTCTGGAAGCTCTGGAATGAGTTGTGAGCCCAACAAGATATCATTGGAAACCATTTTCAACTCTCTACATGGTGGAAAAAATAGATCAACTTCAAACCCCATACATTTTCCAAGAAGCTCATTCTTTCCATGCACAGTAAGCGATCCCGAGAAAAAAAGAGGTTTTTGGAGATGTTGCAAAAAGAATCAAGCCATGGGGCCCCTCCCATTCTTCTCAAAAGCTTTTTTCCATGCAAAATCATATAAAAAAGCGTCCAAAAATTCATTCAGGAGCTCAAGATATGGTCTTTCTAAGTCACCCTCCAAGGTATGTTATTCGATACTAGGCTGAGACGCATTTTTATGTCCTCATTGTCCCTCACCAAAGAGACAATAGGTGCAAAAAATTGTTCCCTACCCCCTTTTAGCACTGTGTACACCCATATGACCCCGGCAGCTCATTTCCAACCCCTTTGACCAATTTGACCTGCTCCTCTGCCTACCTCTACATGCATGCCACTTGTCAAGTTGGGGCTTAGGCGCATTTTCTTGCACCTATTGTCCCCAAAAGCACCCCACCCCTTGGTTTCCTCTTGGACCCTCATACAACCATTTTTCGGCCCCGAGGTGCTTGTTTTAGCTCCCTTCTTCACTTTGCCCAACGAATAAACACATGCCACTTGTCATAAGAAGCCCAAGGTGCATTTTTGTGCACCTATTGTCCCAAAGCAAAGGAACAATAGGGGCAAAAAAATGTGCCCCACCCCCTCTCTTCATTTTCAAAATCTATAAAAGGTGGGAGTTAGCCATTTTTCACCCATGCCCCCACATTTCTCCTTCGGCTGCCGAAACTTTGCCAAAATTTCTACCGAATCTTGCATCCACCATTTTCATCCTTCGTTGAATCCATTCATGCTTCAATGAAAAAGGGGAAGAAAAAACAACAAATAAATCCAAGTTTTCGAAGACAGAACAAGATTTTTTCCCTAAAAAACTTCGAAACCCGTGTGCGAGATTTCTTCATATCTCACAAACCAGTCCACAAATAGGCATGCCCTATTTTGCAATCTTCAAATTTTCCAGGCACCTTGAATCTTCAAGAGGAATTTCTCACATGCACGATATAGATTTTTTGTAGCGAAGAAGCCCTAGGTTTCCCGCAACAAAAAATTTAAAATTTAAAATCTCACAATCCAGTAACCGGGTAGGCTTGAAATTTCAGAGGTCCACTAAAGAGAAAAACCCATATAAAAAACGGTGGTTTCGTCGTGAACCGAGGTCCAGAACCCTACTTTCCAAAAATAGTAAGCCTCCTACACAGGCACTTGTTATTTTTGGTAAGTCATCATAAATGGCAGTTTCAGAGAAAGTAGTGTGCACCAAGAACACCTAGAAGGTCAGAGTGAGTGATCGGAGATGAAAAGCGGTAAATTTATCACTTATAGAAAGTGCTCTAGAAACCATGAAGTTCGGGTTCATAGGGGTGAAACCCATAAATGCCCTCTCGTCAGAGTATGCCGAAGTGGGTGACAGTGATGTCACTTACATGGATCTCGATAACCTCAAATCACGCATGCTCGCGGACCCGAGGGGACAAATTGAAGACAAGGTGTGCATGAGCGGACCAGAAACGAGGATCATTAAGGCAGATGATGGAACAACCATGGCAGTGATTGCCCCTAAGGCTATTTCCCTTTCTATTCAAATTCCCACCTGGAGTAACATGGTAGTAAGATAAGATAAGATAAGATAAGATAATTATATTAAATGTCCAACAAGTGACCACAAAATAGGTCAATGGGACTGCACCATACAAAGCAAAACAGAAGCAGCAGGGAAACCCAAAAAGGTCCCGAAGAACAACAAAAGAAGAAGAAAGAGAGAACAAAGATGGAAAGGAGGTGGAGGAAGAAGCCTCGACACCAACTCTCAGGATTGTCGCCCAAGGCCAGCTGGAAAGAATCTAGTGATGTGTTGGTGTCTGGTATCAGGAACTGGGAGATGTCTGAGACGCCTATGATCTGTGGAAAGTCGAGCTTTCTGAGTGGAATTGGTGGTCTGCCGCCTGTGAGAGGGGACCCTTGGCCATGTCCGAGTCTAGGTGCCTCTGGTCTGGGAAGAAGCTCCTCGAGTCCTGACAGATCTAACCTGAAGATCACCACTAGAATTAGGTCCTTGCTTGGTGCCCCTCTCATCCGAAATCACAGCAAAGAAAGATGTGATCCGTCGAGTGGTAGTCTACCTGGAAGGGGGATGGAGGACCCTATCACGGAGCTTATGAGCTTCCTGTAAGTAGAGAGCGAGACACCTCTAATCATAATACCTGAAGAAGGACGTGAACGTTGGATGTTCACAGAATAGACAATGAAACCTCCCTCTGATCTCATAGTAGATGGGGCACCAGAAAATGAAGTGTTCCTCTGTCTCAACCTCCTGGAGGGAGCAAAGTTAGCAAATCCTCTCAGACCAATCCAAGTGGTGATTGCTCTTGACTCGAAGCTTGTGGGATCCAACTCTAAACTGGCCCAGAGATATGCGAAGAGCATGCATCCAATGTCGAGAGATATAGGTGGGCCAAATGATGAGTCCATTGTTAACTTCGAGGAAGTGATTCGCGTAGAAGGCCATCTTCGGGCGTAGCTCATCACGAGGGTTGGTCCAAGTAACCTAGATGAACTGTTTGTATATATCATCTCTGATGATCCTGTGCAGGTCTTACGTGCTCGGAAGGAGGTGTGCAGGAGCATCCATGGAGTAGCTGAAAGGGGGGAGACAGTCCATGTTGATCCCAAGGGATCCAAGGAGATGTGAAGCCCCGGCAAACCAGCAACGAGAACGTCCACTATGGTCAAAAAGAGCAATGGCCTCAGAAGAACGGTTAGCCAGGTAGATGTACCTATCTTTGCCTATGGAAGAATTGGATAATCCCTGGATACGGTGCAAGAGTGAGACAAGACCAAAGATGACCTCTAGTCTGAGAGGTCGAGCCCTAAACTCGGCAAGGATGATATTGTGAGGAACAGTTTCTTTGCATCTAATGATCCGTCTGAGCAAAAGGATCTGAACTCGCTCAATAGCAGCCCAATCTGACTCGAGCATGGAGGGACCCCAAACCTCAGAACCATAGAGAACCGTGTGTCTCACCAGAGAGTCTGAGAGGGGCATCTTGGACGACGTGTCCTGGAAGTGGTGGCAGAAGCATTGTCTCTCCGAGATCGTCAGGGAACCATACCCCTTATTGATGCGGGGTTGAATAGCCGGGCGTAAACTAAAGCGAGGTCCAGAGAAGAGAACCCCCAGATAGGTGTAGGAGTTGGTGATCTCCAACTCCTCCCCCTGTAAAAGAAATGGAAATCGGAGGTCTTCGGTACATTGAAAACCATAATCTTGGTTTTACCCAGGTTGACTGTAAGTTGTCTACGATCACAAAAGAGGGCTAACGCATCAAGTTGTCTCTGTAGCCCTTCCACAGAAGAATCCAAAAGGACCACATTGTCTGCAAAGAGAAGAATGTAGATCAAAACATGGTGAAGAAGACACCCATCCCCATCCTATATGTGATCCCGAGAAATTCCTCCAGCTCGTCAATATAGATACTAAACAGAGTAGGAAAAAGAGGGCAGCCCTGTTTGACCTCAATGGTGCTCCTAATGAAGTCTGAAAGCCCTGCGGCAGTACAAAAGCGACCCAAGACCTCCTCATACAACCGAGTAATGGCGGCAAGAAGGGTTTTGGAAATACCAATGTCGTGGAAAAGGGCTTCCCATGGCACAGAGTCAAAGGCTTTCTGAAAGTCCACAAAGCAGCAGAAGACTCTAGATGGACAGTGACGCGCTTCCTCAATAATTGCACAAAGGGTGAGAATGTTATCAATAGTCTGGTACCCTATCTTGAAGCCTGCCTATCCCCTAGCTCTACACTGATGCTACTCTAGAAACTCAGATAGCTGCAAGAGAAGAACAATGGTGTACAGCTTGGAGAAAGTGTGGCCCACCATAATTGTCTTGTAATTGTTGGGATCAGAAGTAGGACCGGATTTGTGAATAGGATGGATAATATGGTGGGACCAAGATTGCAGAAATCCCGTGCACACCACCTGATTAAAGAGGTCAACCAAATAACTATTGATGGTGTTGATCCCATGTTTGAAAAACTCTGCCTGGAAGCCTTCCTCAGTTGTTGCTTTGCTGCAATTCATCACCAAAATGGCCTTCTAAACATTTGTGTAGGTGAAGATGTGGCAGGTGGACGGGAGTGACACAACCCGAGATTGGGGCTGACTAGGGATATCATATAGGGTGGAGGTGTGGGTGAACATAGTGTGGAGGTCAAGGTCCAGGGGTAAGGGGGAGCGTCGAGGAATGATGGTACCCCAAAAGCGTTTGGGGGAGTGCAAGAGTGAAGTACGGAGATCCCTTCTTTTGTAGGCAATAAAGGTACACTTCTTGTGCCGAAGGAGATTACGATAGGCAATTTTAAGGGGGGGAGGATGGGAGGTCATGGGTAAAGGCCATGCGGACCTGGCGGTGAAGGGTTTTGCAATCATCATCATACCATTGGTTCATGGGGCATGTCCTAGAACTAAGGGGCATGGAGGTGGAATGGTGGTAGGAAAGCAAGGCTGCCTCGTGAATAGTGTTGGCAAGAAGGTTGTACATCCTGTAAGTAGAGAGCTTAGTGAATTGGGACAAGGGGGGGAGAAGCTGATGGAGATGAAAGGAGAAGGTTATGGGGTCACCCTCATCAAGTCTCACAATGGTACGTGGAGGGCAGTGAGGGGGGCTAGGGGTCTTTGGGGGGGATAGTTTCCAAAGAGAAGGAGAGAGCAGCATGGTCAGCAAGGGGAATGGGGGAAACGGCAAAGTGATGAATAAAGGGAAGGTCAGGGGTAGTCCTGACATAATCCACTACACTAGTGCCACCGTCATGAGGTTTGCAGGTGAAGAACTGAGAATCTGGGAAACAAGATATGCCATTAAGGATCAACAGGTCATGATATTCCCCCATCTGTAAAAGATGTCAGCCATATGTCGTCAAAGGCCCTGCCACATCATCAGACTCCCTCTGAAGACCAACAAAACCCAAGTCCACCTCTGAAGTACAAAGAGCATCAATAGTCCTGTCGTGCAGGGAAACTTGGGAGTTCTTGGTTTGAGCATTGAAATCACCCAAAAGGATGACCTCACCAACTGCGGAGAACTGAGAGATAATAGTATAAAGGTCAAAGTAGGGGTCCCCCTCCGAGCCATTCCCAATGGCAAAAGAAGAAGAGATAAGGGGAAGTAACAAACAACAATGTAAATGTCACGGATAAGGTCGGGGGTTCGCATAACTTTGATCCACAAAAAACAAGCAAACTCATCCTCGGCCGCCATAGAAACCCTGCCTCGAAGAGTGTCTCTGACCAAACGAGCTACTCTACAAGAACCCCTAACTCCTTCGAAGCTCCTAGTATCTTGCCAGAAAACAGAGAACCAGTAATACCCCCTGATGTCTGGGAGGCGACGAATAGGGCTCTCATGTGTTTCCGTTACAAAGAGGAGATCTGAGTGACCCAAGGCATCCTATAAGAGACCGAGTGATGACCAGTAAGACTCGTTTCCATTCCAACATGAAATGGAAATGCCCCTGTTATGACGCCTCTTCTAGCAAGACCGTCATTTGAACCCGGGAGCCCAGCCAGGAGGGAAAGTGTCACGAATCACTGGTCTGAGGTTCCGAACCACCGCCCATTTACCTGCCTTCCTGGCTGCCATGACTAACTCCTGAGACTGTTTGAGTTATACTAGTTAGGCTCTAGTAAGATCTTCATCTAGGAATATCTTATCCGGAAGTGAGAATAATTTCCATTTATCCCTAAGAGCCCGAAGCCTGTCTTCTGCTGATTTGAAGTAAAGGAAGAGGGTAGAATCAAGACCAAGCCATGCTCTTTCAATTTGCACCTTTGGCAACCCCAACTTGTTTGTGACGAAATCTAATGCAATGGTTAGAGGATCAAAAGGAGGTGTGGGCAGCCCTCTTACTTTGAGATTGAGCTCTCTTGCTCGTCTATTTCTCTCTTCCACAAGTTTTCCCTATACAAATTCCTCCACAACTGTAATAGAAGAGGTATTTTGGTCCTTGCCTTTCACAATTTGTGCCCATGAATCCAACTGTTTCCTGAGATTTTCATGTTGGGTTTGAATCTCTTCCTGTTTTTGCTTCAAGTATGAAATTACTGCATGTAATTGGTCATTACAACCTGTAGGAATGGCCTAGGTCGTGATATCTGTAAGTTTCCTGCATAGAGAGATGATATCCTGTTATCAGCCAATTTTGACTGCGCAAAATTGCCAAAAAACAATTGAATAATTAAAAATTAGAAAATTTTGAAAAGTATTACTTTGCGCGGTTCATTGGACTCCTTGCGATCGTCTTATTTTTGTGATCGTTTCGGTCTTCGTTTCGTGATTTTCGGGCAAGAACTCTTCCCGCCAGGCTATAAAACGCATTAAAATAATTAATTAATATTTAATTAATTAATTGCTCCTTGTTTGATTAAATTAATCACTTAAGGAGTATTTAATTAAATAAATATAAATGAAGGTTCATCCAACAAGTTTTAGTGCCGGGGAAGTTAGCTTTTGTTTCCAACTGCCGGGTTGGCATCCCGAACCCAGATTTCCACTTTCCTGGCAATTTCCTTCAAATTTCCCGCACGTGGGTTTTCCTCTGCCAATTGCCAAATCATGGATTGGCAAACGGGCATAAAATTCCCCAATTTCCCACATGGGGAAATTGGACGGGGATTGCCAACCCATTTTGCCATTCCCGTTGGCAATTGCCCGTTACTTTTCCCATTTCCCCCTGGCACTTAAGCCACTACCCGAGATGAGAGGAAGTTGAATTAATCCTCGTAACTTCCTCCATCCAACCCGATGGAAAAAGTCAGAAGCTTCTTTTTCTTCAGGAAGACATAATATTTTGTTAACATTATGCAAGAGAACTCACGCCATTGTGAACAAAGAAATATCAGTTGTGCATCCAAAGAAGGTTTTTAGTTTTTCAAGCTCCACGCATTCATCAAAAAGGTTTTATCAAAATCTAAAGTTGAATTTCACACACAGCTGTGGGAGAAGGGTTTCCATGTTTTAAAGGAAGGAGAACAGTTTGAGGATCACCACGTTTTTGAAGAAGAACAGCTGTTCTATCACATTTCCCAAGACCATTGTTCAACGCAGCAAGTGAACAGTCCAAAGGAAAACTTCCTACGCTGGGAGGAGGCGCCCAACATAAGGAAAAAACTAGAACAGTTTTTAAAGGACTCAGAAATTGACAAAAGCCACGCACTGGCCGAAGAAGGATAATCCAAAAAGGGATGTAATCACATGAACAGCTGAGGAAAGGAGACCACTCCACGCATGCAGAAAGGAGCAGCTCAGGCACGCACCAACTAGAGGAAAGAACTTTCCACGCGCTAGGAAGAGAAGGCGCCAGAACACCAGAAGCTTTCCGTGCATGCAAATGATGAGAACGCAGACAAGCATTCGTGATTTTGGGCGAAGTTTAGGAAGCATACGGAACAGTGCGCGACCCATACTCTCAAGAAACTTCACGCGCCCATTCAAGAAACTTCACGCGCCAAGGACAGGACACGCACAGTCTGGGGAATGTTGAATGTTATTCATCTTGTTCAATATCAGCACTATTACGGCGCACTGCTTAAGAAACTTGCTCCTGAAAGCTACAGGCAATCCTACAATAATGACCACAGTCGTCATCAGTTGCAAAATCTTGCAGCTATAGTAGAAGAACGAGATAAAGTTTTAGTTGAGTTGACTCGCCTTTTCATTTTGGAAAGTCGCTTCCAACAAGCAGATCGACCAACTATGTTGTTATCTGCTCAGTATCGAATACATCCTCAAATTCGGGATTTTCCTTCAAAACATTTTTATCAAAATCGATTGACAGTGAGAGTGTTACCAGGAGACCTGATGAAGGTTATTACGGTGCAGAATGAAACGATTCATATTGTTCAACATTTTATTTATTCTTTTCCCTAGAAATGAATTGAATGTGAAGGCCAACTCTGAAAATACCTGGTTGGCCGTTTCGTGTACTACATCCTTGTTACCTGTAAATGGTCTCTTTGAGAAACTCTAAGGGCAATAGGCAATATTTATACCCTTCCATTATGTACATCCAATCAGACAATAAAAAAAAAAGTATTCTTTTACCAAGTTCAGAGAAACTTGTTGATTGGAGCCGGGATTGCAGAATCCACTGCCAAAATACCGAGGGACAGCAAAGCAAGAATCAGTCTTAAGGGTGTCTATCGACATGCTGAGGGCTTGAACCTGGGTCATCATCATGGCAGCATTAGGTCTTTATTGGTAATGGCATTTTCTCATCGTTTGAAAGGGACAATTGTGCTTATTATGGCAAAGCCAAAACATTCTTACTACAAGTGTTACATAATAAGGAAGAACCGTGAGCATTGTGATAAAACCATTCTTTTCAAAAATGTTGGGTTAAGCTCGGTATTCAAGTGAGTTGAGCTAGAGAAGAACTCAGGGAGTTCAGTTCTGGAAAGAAGCTAAGACGACACGAAGGGAATGGATCGCCATGGGAGTTCGAATTCAAGTTGAAAATGCATGAGCTCGTAATCAAGCTAGGAGCGATATGATTGAAGGCTCATTCGTGAGTTGAGTCGTCTAAAACACCTAAGTGAAGAAGGAGCACATCTCGAGAATTTCTCATTCCACTCATCATTCATCTTTGCATGATTGCCCTAATTCTTCAGGCCTAATCAACAACACAACACTATAATTCAAAGCATTGGTTCATGCGCAAGCACCTGTAATCTATATCACACAATTTCTAGAGGTGGAACTCGTTGATGAAGTACCCTCAAAATATACCAGGCCAACTTGTGGAAGTAGTCACAACTTCTCAACCAAAAGTTGATGATCCAGTTCTTTCACTGCCTGCATTTGAAGAATCATCACAAATGGAGAAAATGGCGACAACATCTTTCTCACAACAAGAAGATCCAATTTCAGCAACACCCGAAGGTGATCCCCTTCAGCGTGATGAAGATCAATTCCCAACGAACACGAGAACCATGTACAATGAGGTACTTAGAGAGGTTCCCACCTGGCTACATGATACCTTGAAGAATTGAAAGAGGGTCATCAAGCCAATAGTGATAAACTTGGAAGCGATTGCGTAAATGTTAGAATCCATCACTCCAAAAAAGACCAAATACTACGCTAAGGTGTGTGTCAACGAATTCATAAATCACTTCGATGATTTTTCAACACCACTCGTTCACAATGAGGAAAAGGAGATGGATTTCCAAGACTCTGACGTCTCACGAATTCTGCTCGGGAGATCAACACTTTGGGATGGTGACAAAGACAAAGGACATAACTCCAGGCAGTGAATTGCAATTTTGGCTCTTAGAGATCTTCTCAATGGCGAAAGACCAGAAGCTGGATTCTGATAAACCAAGGTGGCGTAACGACTACGGTCTCGTGACAAATGAATAATTCACCATGGAAAGGTACTCTGAGCGTGTGGAGAATTGTGAATATGAATACAAATGAAGACAAATCTTCTCACACCAGGATATTGCTCAGATAGAGGGGTGGATGAATTGCTCAAGTTTCAAACTCAGCACTCTTGTCATTTGGAGGATTGCAAAGCACAGTCAATGAGTTCATTCCCGTACGATCAGGATAGGCGGACTTTTGGCCCAATGGATAAGGCACTGATCTTAGGTGTCTTGATCTAGGTGGCAAATTGCTGACTAGGATGTCTACGTGTGCATACAAGTCATTTAAGTGGGGTCCACATGTACCCATTTCTTTTATTTATGTATTTTTCCTTAAATGACCTTCTAACTTAAGTGGTTTCTATTTTTAGTCACTTTTTAAAGGTTGGTTGAAAAAAGTCAAAGTCACTTAAGTGCCCTATTTAATGTGCATTTAAAACCCTAACTACTTTGTAACCAACTTTTGGGTTATAAAAGGAAGTCAGGAGCTCATTTGTAAAGGTGACTTTGAGAGAGAAGAAGAAGATACTTTTGTGCAAGCTTTGTTTCCAGAAGAAACTTTGTGTTCTTTGTGAAAAACATTTCGGAGTTAATAGAATAAGAACTTTGTGTCTCATTCATTGTCTCTTGTAACATTTGGTGTTCTTATGTTCATTAGATGTTAGGTGTTTGAATCTTGCATGCAAATATTATCTTTGATCTTATTGTCAACATTAGCAATCAGTTGTTCTAGTTCACAGTGATCAAGCTCTGGCTATCTACTTGCTCATGTGTGTTCCCTTTTGCATGTTCTTGTTTGGCTAACTCAAACTCCGTTTTATTTGTGTTGGTTATTCATCTTTTCTTTTCATGCAATATTAGGCTCTGTTTTTACCTAACTCTTCCCATGTTCTTTCAGTCCATTCCATTCCACTCCTTTCTTTCATTTCATTCCATTTCCTTCATTCACTTTTCTTCCATTGATGTTCCAAAACACCCCCCACATACAATTTTGAATGTACAGATGTAAATACAGTTTTGGTTTTCAATAAAGGCAGCCTCACCTTCATTGAGGAGGGACTTCGTTCCCACACTGTTGCATGTCATTTGCATGCGTGCAAATCCATATGCTAACATATCCGCTTCAGCTTTCTCCATTGGGGATGTCAGTTCAAAAACCTCTGTTCGTAGCATTTTGTTAGATGATTCTACTATCTCAAGCTTGTGTAGTAATTCCCCAATGACGTTGGGTAAATCTTGCTGACCCTATTCGTTCTTCTCAGAAGAAGGGGTTACTGCAACGGCGGACGTGGAAAGAGACATCAGTGAAGGATGGACTTCCTCTAATGGTGTCAAGACAAGGGGAGAGCTGAGGGAGCCTCCCAGTTTATTCATATTACTGACTGAGTACTTGTGCATAAGAAGCTTGGCTGTGGGGGGAAGAAATGTGTCCACGATATGCTCAGACCCAGCAAGGGTTCAATAATCCGAAAGCTTCGAATTACGAGCCTTAAGCCACAAAGGAGGGCTCGCAGGTTGCAGTAACCACAGCCACGAAAACTGAAATCTGAGAGCTTCGAATTATAAATCTCGAGCCCCAAAAGAGGGCACGCAGGTTGCAGTAACACAGCCAGGAAAAAGAGGGGCCACAAACACGAAGTTACAGTTTCCCACAAACTACAAGCTGGAGAACCCACAGATCGAGCCAAAGAAGCCACGATTTGAGCCCAGAAACAGACATGGAGCTATGGAAGAACCCAACCACGAACCCAAAAATCGCGACTCCCAAAGACCACGAGCCCATAGACACGAGCCCTCAAGCCATGAAAAATAAAAAATGTGCCCTCATGACTAGATTCACGAGCAATGATTCACTAAAAGCCAAAAGCGTGTGCCCTCATGAACCAGAAAAATATGAGCCCTGAAATAAAATGAAAAACGTGCCCATGAACCAGAGAAAACGACCCACGAAAATCCAGAGAAAGAATAGAGATAGTGGCGAGCAGGGATTATAGTGAGTCGAAATCATGGTGATGGTATACACGAGCAGGAATCATGGCAGAGCACCCTGGGGTCAGAGAATAAGCGACAAAAGTCATCTCGAAAGAAAGGGCAGTGAACGAGTGGAAGAACAAAAATTCATATCTGCAAGGCCTTACACTGGGCTCATGGTTGAAGTCAGGGAGAAAACCTTCCCGAATGACCAAATCTCTCTCAAATGTGAGTTCCACGAGGGATTTTTTGATGTGATCACCTTTCTCACTAGGGTGATAGGAGAAGTAAACACAAGGGATTTCTAAGAATGGATGGTACTCTCCATCCTGACGATCGTCGAAGGAAATCAGAAGATAGACTGGAGCCAGATCATAAGCGACAATCTGCACTGTCAATTGCTCCAAGTGCCTGTGGAACAACACAAATTCATATCTGCAAGGCCTTACACTGGGCTCATGGTTAAAGTTAGGGAGAAAACCTTCCCAAATGAACAAATCTCTCTCAAGATGTGAGTTCCACGAGGGATTTTTTGATGCGATCACCCTTCTCACTAGGGTGATGGTAGAAGTAAACACGAGGGATTTCCAAGAATTGATGGCACTCTTCATCCTGATGATCGTCGAAAGAAATCAAAAGATAGACTTGGGCCAGATCATATGCGACTACCTGCACCGTCAATTGCTCCAAGTGTCTGTGTCAAAGAAGTTCTCCATGACTTCTTACTTGGTGTATCTCCTCCCCATTATTCAAGGGGTTAACCCTTGCTCATAACATCTCTTTGAAATTCCCTACATTCGAGAAGTTTCCTCAATGTTGAAAGAAAGTCATCGGCACTTCACCCAGGTGAACGATGTCTTCACAATGTTCGCTATCAAGACTCTGGATGGAAATCTGTATTCAAGGATGTCGCCACAAGCAGCCTCTTTGATAAAGAACTATGGCGCGTTCTTCATTCAGTTCCCCACCTTTTCCTACATTCGAGTCTTGAACTTCGATCATGCTCCACTAAGGTTACCCTGATACGTTAGTGATCAGATAGCACTGTTCGAGCTTTGCAGGCAACTAGTACATGTGAACAATAGACTCAGGAATCGGAAGAAGACCATCACTTTCCCCATCTTACTATAGGTCTTCACTTGTAAGAAAATCAACGATGCATTGCACTTAGAGGCGGCTTTCGCTCATTTAAGTTTGCATTCATACATCCCAAGGAATTTCAAAATCCAAGTTGATCCTGACACATTCCATCTCCGGGAGTTACATCATATCCCTCAGGTAGAACACTATTGGGCCAATTGTGTGGATGATTTCAATGTCCGAGAACGAGACTATATGAGAATGACAATTGGAGAAATGAAGAAATACAAGTTCCAGTGGTACGAAGGAGTACAATATGATGGTACACAGTTATATGACCCAGAGTACATGGCAGTAAAGGCTTCTCCTTTGTCGTTGGTGAATTGGATCGTGCATGAATTAGGTGATATTGATGAAAGGACAGAGGTGGTGATCAAAAGAACAAAAGAGTGGTTTCAAAAGAAGAAGGTTGCAGCCCTTAAGTCAGGAAGTTTCCCCGCATTCCAGAGGCAAGCCTCATATCATTCATCACAGAGAGTTATTGAGGTCACTTCCAGTTCGGGCCATTCAGAAGGAAGCTCAAAGCGGAAGATCATGGAGTTGGGAGTCCCCCACTACGAAAGGCCACACAAGAAAATCCAAGTAACAGAAGAACCCGTAGTAGGGGCACAAGAAGAAGTTGAACCAATCCAAATTCCAGTTCCTGAACCACCACAGGAGGTTCCACCCCTTGTTGTCACTCATGCACCCCCCTCGCAAGAAACAACCCTTCAACCCGAGCAAGAGATGAAAAGTGTGACAGTTGCAGAGCCAAAAGCAATTGAGGTGTTCCCTTGGATGAGGGAAATAATTTCAAAACAAACTCGTACCGTCCTACAGGTCACCATCCCTTACCTATCAGCAATAGCGTCATTGGCCAGAGGAAAGAAGAGGAAGTTCACTCATGCGGCCTCACACTTCTTCAGCGGCGAGACAGGTGAATAGTATGTTAAAGTGGTCCGACCCAAGGTGATCAAGCCAATAGAAGAAATGACACCAGCTGATTACAAAATGAATACCATTCCATTGGGCCCGGCCACTCATGAAGGAGACGAGCATATGTTTCAGCAATCTTCCACTCGCCTCATTGCAAGAAATCGAGAATACAAGAAGAAGATTGAAGATTTGGAAGAACAAGTACAAATGTTCTCCTCCTACATGCAGCATTTAGTGGATACGAGTACTTCATCAATCCCGATTGAGGAAGTAGCCCCAATAAACAGCATTGATCCGGAATCCATCAAAAGAACTTAGGAGTTCACCATATAGGGACGAGCAAACAGTAAGTGGACAGGTACAATCTTGGAGAAAGGCAAAACATTGATCCCAGAGGTAATCTCACTTTTCAAATACATGTGCGCAACTGCGGAGAAAGCTCGGATACTCGGGAAGTACTGGAAAAGGAGGAGCATTGGGACCCGATTCACGCGTTGGTGGTAGAGATGGGGGATACTCATTCCCGAGAATTGGTATGTAAGAAGATCTTCAGTGCCCCATCGGAGGACTTGCCACGTGTGTGGTCAAGGGCTCTCATCACCAGGTACAAAATGATTAATCAAACTATCAGCGGAGTTGGACTCGAACGAGGAACGGGCCTACAAGATGCAAGATCGTGTCAACAAAATAATTAATAATACCACTATAGATGAGTAGCTGAGTCCATTTGAAGAACGTGTTAAGAAAGCAGCTGGAGACCCACTATGTTTCAATGAAGACACCTTGGAGTATCTATCGGGAATTCGAGCCACCATTGCATTCTTTGCGGAGAAACATCAGTCATGGTTTGAGAAATGCAAAGATATCAATGATACTACCGATTGTTGGACAGAATCTTTGAGTTGCATGTGCATCCCTCATGCGGACAAGGTGGCATTTGCAGCGGCTAAATTCAGCAAAAAGTTCAAAGGAGTTGAGATTTACCAACTAGAGCTGGTCAGAGAACGGTCAGGTAGCGAGGCAAGATCAGCAGGAGCGGCTTCTTTGTCGGCTTAGTCCTCTCTCTCACTTCTTTGTTTCTTCCCTCCTCACCCCCATTCTTTTTCTCTCCCTCATGTTCTATTTCTTCATTGGGGGTTGCAATTTTTCATCATGCCTTATTTTTGTAATTAAAAAGTGATTTTAGGATTATAATGTAATAAGTCACCTTTATTTCATAAAATAGGACTTAATTCTTTTCTAAGCATTTGAAAAGTCACAAGTCATGCAAAGGCATATGAAGGGTCGTTTGGGGGGTAGATGAAGAGTCATTTTCAAGTTCTATAAATAGTAAAAGGTTGTCATTTTTGTGAGTTCATGTGAGAGCATTCCTTGTGAAGAAGCAAATAGATAGCAATTCTTCTACTTCTCATTCCTACAGGAGCGGCTTCTTCATCGGCTTAGTCCTCTCTCTTTCTTCTTTCTTTCTTCCCTCTTCTCACCTTCCTTCTTTCTCTCTCCCCCATGTTCTATTTCTTCGTTGGGGGTTGCATTTTCTCATCATGCCTTGTTTTTGTAATTAAAAAATGACTTTAGGATTATAATGTAATAAGTCACCTTTATTTCATAAAATAGGACTTAATTCTTTTCTAAGCATTCAAAAAGTCACAAGTCATGCAAAGGCGTATGAAGGGTCGTTTGGGGCATAGAAGAAGAGTCATTTTCAAGTTCTATAAATTGTAAAGGGTTATCATTTTTGTGAGTTCATTAGAGAGTGTTCCTTGTGAAGAAGCAAATAGATAGCAATTCTTCTACTTCTCATTCCTATATTCTTCTCACTCTTGCCATGTTTTCGCTCGAGCATCAATAAACGGAGTTTCTAGCCTTTTTTGACTAGGGGATTTATTGATACTGGTCTTGTTGTCGTTTGCTTAATTGTTTCTTCTAAATTTATGTGTGTTGGAATTTTCTGATTAATGGTTTGTAGGACTCTAATTTCCTACCTACAACATGAATCCCTCTCCCTTTTTCTCACTCCCTTTCCCACTCTCTAAGCAAAGTCCTCTCTAGCAAGTAATTGCTAGTTTTTTTCATAGGGTCAGTGGAGTGCCCCTGTTGGATCCCAAGCCGCAAGGCCACCGCAGAAACCACATTTCACACGCGCATATAAACACGGAGCTGCACCATTCAAGTAGAGGGGCTTAGATTCCCAGAGCGTTGGCAAGAAATTCACCAATTTGTCTACCCAACAAATTTTCTCGCCATCAGTTTTTGGCGCCCACTGTGGGGAAGACTTGGCAACATTTGCACCCAAAATACGATCATAGAAAATAAAAAATAAAAAATCCAAAAAAAAAATTGGAAGTTGAAGAGACATGAGTTTTATGTCTCGTAACCATGGCTATTCTAGGTAACCCTCCTCTTCAAAGGCCTGAATTGTTCTTCCACATTCAAGAGGACATCGCCTCGGATTTGAGGGAAGATATTTGGCATAGAAGAGAAAGTTTTACACAATACTCCATTGCCACAAGAGTATTGGACCTTGAAGAAGAACGTGTTGTTGAATTGGAAAGAGCAAGACAAATTCAAGCACTAAAAAGAAGGGCCTAAATTTCCAAACTAGTGGATAGAAGGTACACACGGTCACAAAGCCATGACAGACATACTGACCCAATTTTTTAGGAACTTTATCGAAGATGAATCCGAAATTCAAGGTCTCCCCTTCATCCGAAAACTTCTCTCACCAGAAATCCAAGTGTTGTTAAGCCATTGGACATTGAGTTTCTGTATATCAACGAAAAATATTGAAGACTTCACAGACGTAGAGACTGAAGAAGCAGTCGAGAAAGAGAAGCAAGAGATGAAGCTGAGATAAGAGCTGAAATTGAAGAAATGAAAAGAGCTCAAGCAAGAGCCGCAACCTTAGCCGTAGTCAGAGCAAGCTTCGAAGCAAAAGCTGAGGAAGAAATGGCACATGAAGATAGACCCAAACCAATTGTACCATGGGGCAGAAATACCGGTCCACTTGCACTTCCACAACTGCTCCATGAGTTACCACAAGGATTGCGGAAAAGCTTTCTAAAATTTAGAGGAGACGGTTCCCAACTCCCTAAAGAGCATGTAGTAGGTTTCATCACCGCATGCGGAGTGTTGGGTGTTGAACATGAAAACGTGTCCGTCACATTGTTCGTGGAGTCATTGCAAGGAAAGGAGGCCGAATGGTTTTATATGTTACCGACAAGGTCTATCACTTGTTGGGAGGATATAAGAACCAGATTTGAGAATAGATTTAAAACTACAGAAGACGTTTACATTACATTGTCCGTGAAGTCATTGCAAGGAAAGGAGGCCGAATGGTTTTATATGTTACCCACAAGGTCTATTACTTGTTGGGAAGATACAAGAACCAAATTAGAGCATAGATTTAAAACTACAGAAAACGTGTCCGTCACATTGTTCGTGGAGTCATTGCAAGGAAAGGAGGCCGAATGGTTTTATATGTTACCGACAAGGTCTATCACTTGTTGGGAGGATATAAGAACCAGATTTGAGAATAGATTTAAAACTACAGAAGACTATCAAGATCTCTTGGTCCAACTGGTACAGGTGAAGAAGGAACCTACTGAATCTATGAGAGACTTCATATCCAAATACAACCGAATAATTAGAAGGATCCCTGAAATTGTCATGCCTCCTGACAATAATCTAAAAAGATTCTTTATCAGTGCCCTATAACCAAAAGTTGGGTTCTTCCTCAAAAGATCTCTACCCACAAATTTGAAAGAAGCACAAGATTATGATATTAAAACAGAGGATCTGATTTTGTCTGGAAAAGTAAAGAATCCTAATGGAAAACAAAAGGGCCAAAGTTGCGGCTCAATGCCCACTGATCCAATGATTTAGAAAATGGCTAATGATATGATTTCTATGAAGAAGCAACTCTCCCAAATCACGATGAGGAGTGCACCGAAGAAGCCCAATCCTCCAAATAGGGCGAGAATAACTCCGCCTCCTCGTAGGCTCTCCCTTGAAGCACCTCCAGTCAACGCGACATTTTATACCGAAGAACCAGAAGATGAAGGAGAGTTGGAAGAGCCGGGAGCTGGAAGTTGAGGAGGAAATCGAAAATGGCCATGTTCTCGAAATCGAAGAGGTTAATGGTGGTACGTAAAATGGTCTCATTGAATATGTTGAGGGAAGTGTTGGCTAGATTTTTTGCACAATTGAAAACCTAGGCAGTCATGAGATAAATCTCCCTCATTTACAAGTGAGGCTCCCGTGTAAGATCTTGTCGATTATATTTCCTAATATCTATTTGTTGTTTTTACTTTAACAACGTAGCTCATGGACCATAACTAGGCAATTTTGCAGCAAGTAAGCAGTTGTATATATGCAGAAGAGGGAAATAATTGAATGCGAGCTGAAAAGAAAGAAGATGTGCAGCCTAACCAATAGTTGACAGAGATGGTCACATGCACAAAGTTTATGCAAAGATCTAAAAAGAAATAAGAAACAAATGCACCGTTGACACAAAGTTATCTGGAAACCGGCTTTCTCTCTATTCCTTAGCTTTCAGAAAGATATCAAGGGTTTTAGCTCAAAGTCTATGTTGATTACAAATTTTGATCCTTTAACGTGTAGGATCTTCCTCTATTTATAGTGTATAGAGGGGAAATTACAAATGGAAACTACAACTGAACTAGAAATGCGGGAAGTTGTAAAGGGAACATCTGACAATCTTTCTCCTAGAATCCCTCTCCGAGCGACATGCATTTGTAGGTTGATCCAACATTGTGCACATCTGCCATTTATCTTAGAGAACTTTTCCAAATAACTTAAAGTAATGGCTTTTAAACCGATAACTTTAATCTTACAATTCATCTGGGAACATAAGGAATAAGAGAAAGAAGAGAAGAAATAAGATCTGCCAGATGTTACACCCTACGCTTTCTTCTTGTTCTGATATTGAATATACTTGTCGAACATATAATTCAACAATTTCCCATTTGTTTTAACAACAGCCTCTTTCTCGATCCTAAACTGTAGCAATCCTTTGGACATAATGTCAATGTTTACTTCCACCTCCTTCAAAGTAGGCCCGAACTCTTTAATATCCAATTGAAATGTTATCAGCTTGTTGATTGAATTCAACGTGAAAGCCTTAACAGCTTCATCAATCCTCTTCTGAATCATCAGAAGCAACCCTTCAAGAGAAGCAGGCACCTTGTTTGGAATGGTTCTTCTGTAAGAAGAATCATCCCCAGCTACTTCCTCCTCGGTGAAAGCAACTATATTGCCTGGCAATGACAATATCCTATCCTCGAGCAACTGCATTCTTTTCAGCATAAGCTTGAGAATATCCATCTGGAAAGAAACTGAAAACTCAAGTTGCTTGCCCTTTTCAATCAGTCCATCAGGCACAAGTTGTTCCACAATCAAAACTTCCTCTGGCAGCTTATTTATTTTAACCAAAATGTCCAGGTTACTTTCAGCCACTGCATTCTCATCCACTATGCTTTTCATCAGTTGTTTCAGCTGAGATAACACATCTTTCATAACTTCCAGACTAGTTGGTACCTCCTTGAGTTGATTTGAAGCTTGGTGAATGATTTGGCTTTTCCATTCATTAATAGTCGTGACTTGATTGCCTGCATCCTCCACCTCTTCAATCAGACGGTTGCTCACCTGCTCATGTGCTAAAACTGGCTGAGAGGAAGGTTTGGCAACCTTAGCAATGATTTCACACAACTGGGAAACTTGCTATCGAAGTATAGTTTTCTCTGCCTTCTCTCTGTCCAGCTTGAGGAATAAAGCATTTATTAGTGTTTGTGTATCTTGCTTTAATCCTTCCATGGTAGTCTGAGCAAGTGGCACTTTGGTTACTGAGATAGCCGCCGCTGTGAGTTCTCCCTTCTGTTTTCCCTCTGTTGGAACTGTCAACTCGGCAAACTTCTGCCTTCATTCTTCAATAATCAATCTTAAAGTTATCTTGGCAACTTTAGGTCTTCTATCCTTTCCGCCCAACCTCAGGATCAGTTGCAAGTCATGTTCTTCCAGGTTGATCTCCTCTCTGGAGTCTGGAACTGTCTGCAAAGCCAACCATGATGAAAAATTGCTTCTCGGGGAATGAGAAGTTACAGAGTGTACCACCCTCTCATGCTCAGACTCTGTTACATCCGAATTTGCCACAGTGTTGTGGCTGCCATCTTTTGAATTGTCCAAAGACAATGCTCTTTCAAACTCTGCCATATGTGCTTTTTGAGTGGTTGAGGAGCAAACACAAATGATGGTGGATTCATCGGAGGAACAACAACACTTGTATGGGGTTCAAGGGCTGCTGAAGTGTTATGAGTTGACACAGGGGAAGCTTCGTTTGAAAGTGGTACTAGCACGATAGCTGAGAATTGACCTTCTCCATTATCTGAGACTTCTTGTATACTTTAAGCTTCTCTGGCCTCCTGCTACTTTCACCTTCGTGCTGTCTTTTGCTGGAGTCTCCTGCAATAAAATTACCTGTGATCTGATTCATCAAAGTTTTTTCTATGCAATACCCCTTTGTCAACAACCAGTTTGAAGTGTTAACTAGAACTGCGGAAGACCTTTCCTCAATTGTCTGACACCAGCCTATGCTTTCCTGAAGAGCAACTCTATCTCCTCTCATTTGATGGTATGTGTCAAGTACCACATGCCCATCATCTGTGAGATCTGCAAGTATTCGTGCTAAACCATAATCAAACACTTGTTGCGCTGATAACTTGCTGAAATCTTTCTTCCTAACCTTGTACTCGCTTCTGCACTTCATCCAAAAGTCTTCCAACGAAGGTACATGCGAATATTCTTGGGAGATTGTCTTTCGCATTATCCCATATGGATCAAAGTTTAATCGTGCTGTGAAGAACTCATGCTTATATCCAGAAAACATTTCCGCTTCGATTCCTTTAGCTTTATGGATGCTTTGGCAACTTTAATAACCCGTTATGACCGGAAAACAACCTGTAGCTTTGTGCTGCTTCGATTGTAAGTCATGCATCTCTACAAGCTGCCTACACAACTCCATGATGACCCATTTGTCACTTGGATACCTCGGAAACTTAACTGGTTCTCCTGAAAAGCTATTGATCCTTAGATATGTGAAGTCTGCAAACTGGATGAAGATACAGCCATGCTGGGATACAGCTTCCCAAGCTTCGTTGTTCACCTTGCTGGTCTTCAGATCACTATTTAATTTGCAGATGAATCCGTAGAAGAACCCATCATTGACCACCTTGTAATCTTTGTGGCTCTCAAGAAATGTCAACTGTGTGAAGCACTCAAAAATAGGATCTTTTGACAGTATGCCCCACCTATCCAATTTGGAAAATATACCCTGCAAGGCTACTGCATATACCAGGTATGAAGTCATTTTGAAGTTGAACGTTCGTCTCACACTTCGGAGTTGTTCGTCGATATTGTCACTGATGATCTCTGCCCAATTGATTATTGAATCCGCTCTGTTGATCTCAATGGTTCTCACAAAAGCATACATCCACGAGTGGACGTTATGAGTATTGGCTTCTTCATTTATCCTGCAAAGTAATTTAGTAATATCATCAACTTCATGCACCAAATTGGATCGTGGAAAATTCCTTGGGAACTTTGATGGAGCTCTAGGTCCTCATTTGCTACCGTTCCTGATTAGACCTTGGTCCTCATTTGCTTGCCCCATTGCCCCCCCGCCTGTGGGGGTATTGGATTCGGGTTTCAAATCTGTTGTCTTCTCTTCTTTTCTATTTTTGGGAACTCGTTTTGAGTTGTCCCCGCTCGCACTTTGTATACTATTTGGGCTGCAGTCCCATTGACCTACTTTTTGTGGTCATTCGTTGGACATAAATATATTTATATTATCTTATCTTATCTAGGCTTCTTCATGTATCTGCTATTCATTATGCCCACGCAATCTACTTTGTGTTATTCCCATCTATTGCCAGCGTCCAGCATGCTAATTGCAATCACCACTGACCGTGTCGGAATCTTCAGACAATAATTAATAAACTGTGCATCCAACCTAATTATTGTTTTTCCTGCAACATTAGGAATTGTTTTGGAGAGAGGATGATAAGACCTGGCACACTCCATAACAAATTCATGCAACTGAGTTGTGACTGGAAACACTGAAGCTTGAATAATCCTAGTACTTTTAATTGCCCGCATGAGAGATGTCCTTCCGACTCTGGATCTATCAATTAAATCAGTGATGGGTTTAGGGCCTATGTCTGTATCATTGATATCAACAAATATGGAAGCTATGCATGATTTTGTTGATCCTTCTCTTTCATCACGCTTCATCATGGCTGGAACAATCTCTGTCTGAGCTCTTTTTCTTTTAATTCTGTCGGAATCCCTTGTAATTAGATCAATTTATGTAAATCTAGCAATTTCTTCAGATTCGGAAGATATTTTCAATGTATCTGACATTGATTTGAACTTCTTTTCACTAATATGAGCACCTGTGATGAATACCTACAATTAATTCAGACAAAGATAGAGTCTATGGCATTAATACTTGATTTTTATCACCAAAATCTACATATAAAGCTTGCTGCCCTAAAATTTGAGGTTTTGCTTGTATGCAAAGCAAGCAAAAATATTATTTAATTCACCTGGGCACATATACCAACATGGAGACACTCAGAATGATAAAATTTAGGCTATTCCAACCCTAGGCGCCAAAACTGGAAGCTTCCCGACAGTGGAAAATATTCTTTAATGCAACATCCTCCTTCCTTTGGCGCCAAAACTTGTCCGGGCTGCAAACTTCATCAAAAAGAATTAAGTGCTTCTCCTTTATGGCGTCTCATGTTTATATAGCCATCTGCATGCTATTTTTAATAATTGTCTTTTCCTATTTCTGGCAATTTAATTAATTAAAAGCCATGCCTCTTCATCCAATTTGGGCGCCCAATTTTGCATGCTTCAAATTGTTTTTTAATGAATTTATTTTATTTATTTTTAACATGCATCCTTGACTTCTCTTTAGCTAATTATGCATCGACTTTCTTCCTATTTATGGTGGCAAACTTAGCTAGGAATACCATTAATTAAATGCATTAATGCCAAGGTGGGTCACACTTTTTGGCAAGGGTATTTGTTAAAAATAGAAAGTCAAAGTGATGGGAATTTCCAACCTGCATTGCACTCCAAAAATCCCATCTTTCACTTAAGTGATTTAACTTTCATAATGGGAATTTTAACCCTGCGTTGCAGATAAGAAATTTCCGCCTATCTGCCATTGCCAAATTTCTCATTAGCAGCTTAAACCCTTCCTTCCCAAAAGTGCGACTTGCATGGAAAATAGCCTTCTTCTAAAAAAAGCAACTTGCATGGGTGGATAAACTTCTTTGATGGGAAAAGTTACCCTGCTAGGTAGGCAAGAAATTCCCGTCGGTGCTTTAAGTGATTTTTCTTTATAATGGGAACTTTCACCCTGCATTGCAGATAAGAAATTCCCGCCTTCCAGCCTCCTCTGAAATTCTCATCACAACTTAAGTGACTTTGACTTGATGGGAAAAAGTAACCTGCTATGCAGGCAAGAAATTCCCACTTGTCTGCCACTGCCAAAATTCTCATTACAACTTAGATCTATTTATCCCAAAAAGTGCAACTTGCCTAGGAGAGGCTTTTCTGCTTAAATTCATCTTTTTTGGTCAGAATTCTACACTCCGAGTTTGATTACTTCCACTGTTGAGGCTACAAATGACTTCCAAATGTTCTAGGCAATTAAACAGACTATACAAAGTACAGAACGGATCAAGGGGAATTATACAGACAGACCATGGAGGAAACCGAAAACAAAAGCAAAAAGAAATAAATAAAAATGAAAAACGTTGCCAAAAGTTGCAGACAATTGCTCTGAATTCATTCCTGGTGGAAACCCTACTGAGACGTGGGAATACTAACATGGAAAACTTCAACAGGGTTCAACCGGAGCACAATTTACTTTAAATGGGGCTTTATTTATTAAATAAATAATTAAATAAAATTCCCGCAGACAAAACCTGGCAGAGGGATAAAATGAGTTTTAGCATTTGGGTATTTGTTGAAATTGGCTCATATGATTTACTAGGAATATGTTAACATAATAGAGACGACTTCTGGCAATAAAAACACTGAAAGACCCGTTATTTTAAAAAAAATTAAATGGGTAGTCCCAGATTTCAGGGTGAAATCTGGGGACACCAAGAAGTGAAGATAATGATGATGATGAATCACCAAGCTTCTCATGTGTTGTGTTCACTCGTGCCCAGTCAAAGAAAGGAGCTTCATCTTCGTCAGCGGCAACAAAGGAGGATCCTCCTATGGAAATCCCATAGAACAAAATCATCAGCACGGGATCTCTGCTCCCACCATCGATGGATTCGGCCAAGGAGAAACCTGACCCGCTAGCAAGTAGGAATCCTTTTACCACAGCCAGTAAGTCCCCTGGCGCTTCTCCTAGTTCAAAATTTGTTTCTAAAACTAGCCCTTCACCTAATGCTAGCCCGGTTAAATCTACTAAAGCACAGTCAAAACCAGCCACCCCCTCTCCTTCTAAATCCGTTACCGCACCCACTAAAGAAACTCAAACTCCCAAGGTAGCAACACCCTCACCATGCAAAGCCTTTGTTATCCCTGGAACATCAAGTCCACTCACTATAACCCCATTCGATTATGTGGAACATGTAAGTAAGACCAAGGTCCAAATCACAGAACTTGAATATTTGCAAACACACCCGGCCCAATTCGATAGGTTTGTTGATGTTGTTCGAGGTGGTAGTGCTAAACCAAAGAAATCAAATTCTAAAGGCCTACTACTACCCACACCATCCACACCTTCTCAGAACATGCTGGCACTCAGTGCATCAAAGACCAAAAATGTAGAACCTTTCTACCTCTCTCTTCTTGTCAAAGGCTACCAACTTAACAACTGTATCATAGACTTTAGAGCCTCTGATAACGTTATGCTTGTCAAAGTAGCCAACGCCTTAGGACTTACCTTGACTCGTGCAAATGGCTCTTGCTATTCAATGGAGTCCAAAGAAGTGTCGTTGGTGGGTAGAATAAAAGATGCTCAAGTGGCCTTGGCTGATTTCCCAGAGAAGAAAGTATTGCTCACAATCTTGGTAGCTGACATTCCAACTTCTTTTGGCATGCTCTTAAGCAGAAGCTTCTACAGAGATTTGGGTGGTGAAATTAAAATGGATTGGTCCTCTGCGACCATACCAGTGAAGGGAGACATGAAGAAATTGTTGCCGGTGCATAAGATGAAATACATGGTGCAAAATTTAGATGATCCAAGGGAAAACATTTTGTTTCAAGATAGCGGGATGGGAAATTAATTTCTCACATCAGAGAGAGATGAAAATATGCCCTTCCTCACTGAAGAGGAAGAAGATCAGCTTTTGACCATGGAGTTCAATGGAAGCCACTCAAGTGTAGTGGTCCGGAACCGGCATTGTTTTGAATTCACCCTTAGGTAAATATTTTCCATTTTCGTACAAACTGTAATTTGAAAATACAAAAAACACTACAGAATACGAGTCTCTACTCCTCAAGACGGATGTTGTTGAGTCTATGGGAATCAAGAAGTTCAAGTGTCTCGGAGATGCAGAGGTGATTGTGAAACAGGTAAGAGACCAATATCAAGTGAAGAATCCAAGACTTCGGCACTATAGAAACAAAGTATGGGACTGCATTGAATCCTTCGATGCCTTCTCCATCCATTCTGTCCCTCGAGAGCAAAATGAAAGAGCTGATTCTCTTTCCGTTTGAGCATCCTTGGTAACTCGGCACCCATCTTTTGACAAAGACAAAGTAACAGTAGATTTGGTTTTCAGGCCAAGTGTACCCGACAATGTAAATCATTGGCAGGTCTTTAATGATGATAATCAACTCCTTGCCTTCCTAGAGCAGAAAGATAACTTCAGTAGCCTCTTCTATGAAGGAAGTGAGAATCCACACAAGGAATCAATGGCAGCAGAGAGAGAGGGAAGGAATCGAAGGAGTAGATTCAGAAGGGGTGACCAAGATTCAAGGAAACAAAATTCCTACAGGCCTAGTGTCACTTGAAGATCTGTTTGACAAGCACGATCGTTTCATCAAAGATATAGTAAAGGAATCATCAAGGTGCACCGCCGAGTTCAAAAAGAGGAGCATTGGGACCCGATTCACCCGTTGGTGGTAGAGATGGGTGATACTCATTCCAGAGTATTGATAAGCAAGAAGATTTTCAGTGGCCCGTCTGAGGACTTGTCACGTGTATGGGCAAGAAGTCTCATCACCAGGTATGAAATGATTAATCAAGCTATCTGCGAGTTGGACTCGAATGAGGAACGGGCCTATAAGATGCAAGATCGCGTCAACAAAAGAATTCAAAAACTTGGAGTGCCAGTGATGGAAGAAAATACCACTGCAGATGAGTTGTTGAGTCCATTTGAAGAACATGTTAAGAAAGTAGCTGGAGACCAACTGTCTGTTGGACCATGATTGCCATTAGACCAAAACCCATAGGTGTTAGTCTCCGCTACAATCGCCAGAGTTAGGATCTACGAGAGGCGGTTAGTCCATGTCACAAAACTCATGGGGAGTGCTGGACACACAAGCCAACAATCTCCCCCTCAGCGTTACCCGAGTGAGTTTCAAATTCGGGACCTATCACTCTGATACCATTTATTGGACCACGATTGCCATTAGACCAAAACCCATAGGTGTTAGTCTCCGCTACAATTGCCAGAGTTAGGATCTACGAGAGGCAGTTAGTCCATGTCACAAAACTCGCGGCGAGCGCTGGACACACGTGCCAACGTTGTCTTTCAATGAAAACACCTTGGAGTTTCTGTCAAGGATTTGAGCCACCATTGCATTCATCACAGAGAAACATCAGTCATGGTTTGAAAAATGCAAAGATATCAATGATGTTATTGATGATTGGACAAAATATTTGAGTTAAATGTGCATCCCTACGCTGATAAGGTGGCATCTGCAGTGGCTTGATTCAGAAAAGAGTTCAAAGGAGTTGAGATTTCCCAACTGGAGTTGGTCAGAGAGCGGTCAGTTAGTCCTCTCTCTCTTCTTTCTCTCTTCCTTCTTCTCACCCCTCTTCTTTCTCTCTCCCCCATGTTTTATTTCTTTGTTGGGGGTTGCACTTTTTCATAATGCCTTATTTTTGTAATTAAAAAGTGAATTTAGGATTATAATGTAATAAGTCACCTTTATTTCATAAAAAGGGACTTAATTCTTTTCTAAGCATTTGAAAAGTCACAAGTCATACAAAGTCATATGAAGGGTCATTTGAGGAGTAGACGAAGAGTCATTTTCATGTTCTATAAATTGTAAAGGCACCCATTTTCTAAAGGATTGTCATTTTTGTGAGTTCATGAGAGAGCATTCCTTGTGAAGAAGCAAATAGATAGCAAATCTTCTTCTTCTCATTCCTACATTCTTCTCACTCTTCCCATGTACAATTTCGCTCAAGTATTTCACCATTTTCCAAACTGGATATGAGGAACCCATGGTTGCTTTTTGTCATCTCTCCTTGGTAGATTAAAAACAGGTAAAGTGGAGTTTTTATCCTGTGAAAAGAGCACCTTACAAATATTAGCCCACTCTAGAGAAAGAGTAGAGGGAAGGGAAACCTTTTACTTGATGGTTTCTGCCATATTAAATGTAGTTTTCTGCCACACATACTCCCTATCTTTTATCTCTTGCTAGAAAATTCTTTTATTTCTTTCCTTCCATATATTTCAAATTAACAACGAAATGCGTGACCGTAGAGATGGAAGTAAATTATGTCCTTTTGGTAGACATTCTTGCCAATCTTTCATCAAGTGCTCAAAAGAGTGAAAGCCATAATAATGTAAATGAAACATATTAGCAAGAGATTATCATAAAGGTATCACCCACAAACATTGAAAGAAGAGATGATATCTAGTCTCCTCATCCTGCCAACATAAAGTGCATTTAAAAGGACCATAAAAACCTCTTTTCATAAGTTTGTCTCCTATTAGAATTCTACCATGGACTAAGAGCCAAATAAAGAAACTGACCTTGGGCCATAAAGTTGGCTGCCATATTTGCTTAAACATTGTCTGGAAAGGGTGAGAAATGCTTTTAAGTAAAGCCTTATATCCTAATTGAACAATATATTCTCCTGTTGAATTATTTCCCCATCCTATTACATCTTATTCATTAGATAAAGAAAGAAGATACTTTTGTAACAAATGTTCAATCAAGACTTGATCTTGCTGCCCAATCTGAATAGGCCATTCATGAGTAGGTATCCAACATCTTCCCATTTCTCAAGGAAGGGATGATTGTCTAGTATAATGCATAACTCTTGTCCATCCTTTTTGATGCATTGCTGCCATAAGATTATGTAAATGAGGAAATTGTTGAATTAATGGAGGCTGGTCATCCCATGAGTCGAGCCAAAAATAAGCCTCGTGCCCATTATTTATTATCCAAAAAATCCTTTTTTGATAATGCCTTCCCCATTTTGAGAACAGCCAAAATAGGAGATCCTCTTTGCGGAAGGGACGATCTAATAATATGTTCTAGTGTATAATTTTCCATATATTTGGCTCTAATATTAACAGCCCACAATTCATTTGGAGATGTAATCAACCTCCAATAAAGTTTGCCAACAAGAGCTTGTGGTTGTTTAACTGTTGATCTAAAGCCTAATCCACCTTCCTTTTTAGGGCGACATAGAGTGTCCCAATTTACTAATGACCATTTGTGTTGATTTTGTGTGCCATTCCACAAAAAAATATGACAAATAGCATCAATTTTTTTCAAAACTGATTTAGGAATATTAAGAATAGATGAAACATAAACAGGAATAGCTTGAACGACAGCCTTAACTAGAGTCATTCAGCATGTTATAGAGAGCCATTTATTGGTCCATTTTTGTATCTTTCCTTTTGTCTTTGTTAGTAGCCACGCCCAGTCTTTATTATGTTTAGCAACAAGAGGAACTCCCAGATATTTAATAGGAAGAGAACCTTTTTTTAAATGGAAGAACTTGAGAATTCTCTCTTCCTATTGTATAGAGCAATGAAAAAAGATAATACTTGATTTTGTTTAATTGATAAGTTGACCAGAGGTAGAAGAAAACACATGGAAAATTTTGGCAAATTGTTTAGCTTCCAATGGAGTGGCTTTCCCAGTGAAAATAAAATCATCTACAAACTGCAAATGAGAAAGAGGCTTTATAGATTTGGCAAGCTGCACACCTTGTCTTCTTTTTTCTAGACAAGCTATATTTACTAGTCATCCTAGACATTCTACCAAAATAATGAATAAAAAAGGCGACAATGGATCTCCCTGTCTTATTCCCCTGGAAGCATGAAACAGATTTGTAGGAGCTAACACAAAGAAAGAGACTGAAGTTAAGCATGCCTCTATCCATTTAATCAAATCATCAAAAAAACCAAATTTCGCTTAGACCTAACTAAGAAACTTCTAGTCCACTCTATCATATGCTTTGGATAAATCCAACCTGATAAACATATAAGGAGACTTCTGGAGATCCATAGAATGCGGGATTTCTTGAGCCATAGCAATTTCATCATGAATATGACGTCCTGGAACAAACCCTCCTTGTTCAAGGGAAATAATCTTATGTAAAAGAGGTTTTAATCTTGCTGCCATGACTTTTGTGATAATTTTATACAAAACATTGCGTAGAGCTATAGGTCTGTAATCTAAAATTTCAATCGCATCCGCAGATTTGGGAATGAGAGAAATGAATGTTTTGTTTATTTCCTTAAGCATAGCTTTTGAAATTCTAGTCTCTTCCACAACACTAAGTAAATCATACTTAATGATATCCCAAAACGTCTACTAGAATTCAATGGGAAATCCATCCGGACCTGGTGTTCTACCTTTCGCCATACTGAAGACAATTGTATATAACTCCTGTTCAGTAATTGGTGGAATAAGCTGTTCAATTTCCTCTCGAGAAATCAATCGAGAAAAAAAATCTAACACTTTTTGCTGGTTCTCTAAATTAAGAGGTTGAGCTGTGAATAAATCTATAAAAAACATAACAACCTCATGTTTCATTTCATCCAGAGAATATATCTGTTATCCCTCTTTACTCTTTAGAGAATTAATATGATTATGCACTTCTATCTAGTAATGATTTATGGAAGAAAGCAGAATTTTTGTCTCCTTCAGTTGACCATTGAATTCTAGATTTTTGCTTTCACATTATTTCCTCTCAAATTTCCCATTCTGTCAATTTAGCTTTTAAAATATGTTCTTGCTGAAGAAAATCACTTATATTTTCCTGTTAACGCATTTGAGAATTGATAGGTTCCAATTGTTTCAGAATACTTGTTTTCCTAGCCTTTATATCTCCAAAATCACTCCAATTCCATTTCTTAAGTTTGGACTTAAGATAATCCAGCCTTTTAACAAAAGAATACATCTGAGTACCATACCTTGCTTTACCCTCCCTCCACCCACCACTGTTGGATATAATTTATGAGATTCTCATGCCACAACCACATCAATTGGAATCAAAAGGGCACATAATACCAATAAGATTTCCCTTACTCAATAGACACAGGCCAGTGATCGACACCTATATTATTTAGAAGTTTTGCCTTAGGAACAAAATCTTTTAGCCACCATTCTTCAGATATTAAAAATTGATCCAATCTTTCCATAATACACTGTTGTCCTTGTCTTCTATAATTCCATGTCATAACACCATTTCCTGTTGGAACATCCACTAAATGGAGTGACCCTGTTTTTCTTGAAGATTGAGAATAGTATTAAAATCTCCTCCTAAAATAAGAGGGGCCTCTGTAAACAAATTAGCCATTCAGGATATCTGATTCCGTTGCTTTAGTTTAGCACCAACATCCAAAGGGGCATTAATACAAAATTTTGGCCATCTACTTTAGAATACACATGAATAAGAAGCCCTCCATGAATAACACGTGAATTTAACACTATAACAGCCTTAGGATCCCATAAAGTAATAATACCTCTAGAAGATCCTTGTGAACTCAAAGCCATATGAAGGGCTTTAGGCCAAATTCTCTCAGCAATGGCTGCTATAAGATCTATAGAAGCTTTAGTCTCTTGAATGAAAACCACAAGAGGACAGTTAGTGTCAATCATTCGTTTTATTTCTTGAACTTTAGATGGGCTGCCTTTTAACCCCTTAACATTCCAAGTAATTATCTTCATGATGGAGGAGTTTGGAAAAATTGGGATAAATCCTGTACCATCCCAGCATTGCTCGACTTCTTACCCTAATTATGAAGAGATATTTGAGTTGATTTATGACATGATTTTATATTTTTATCAACTTTTAGTTTTTTCATTTGTTCCACATCAACTCCTAATGAGGATTCATCAATTTGTTTTCCCTTACATGATTAAAAAGAACCAATGCTTTATCCAAATTTTTCATTACCTGGATATGCGGCTCTACATCTAAAAACTTATCTTGATATTTGGTTTTCCTCTTATAGCTCTTTATATTTTACCCTGTTGAATTTGATATAGGTTGCTGCTGCATAGCCACTAGCTGATCTTGATTTTCTTTCCTTTGCTGATCCATGATTTGTTCCTGTTGAGTAAGCTGATTAAGTTGTGTTTTAGGGACTTGGGATTCCATAAATTCCTCATTTCCTTCTTCCTCTTGAACCTGTTGCAAACTAGCAAAGCGATTGTGACTACTTACTTCCGATTTTGCTTTAGGATCCTCTTTGGCTGTTTTTTTTCCTTTTGGTTTGATAAATTCCTCTTGATTTCTTCCTTCTACAGTGGTATCTGGTATTTTGAGAGGACACCTTTTAACAATAAACATAACTTGCCTTTTTATAACTATAACTTGAAGTTACTTTTTCAACTTAAGTCACTTTATAAATATAACATAAAGTTACTTTTTCGACAACTTAAATTGTTACATTATTCCCCTTAAGGACAACATGAGACTGTAATCCACCATTACATTCAGCAAGGTGAGGCTGGAAAAGTCTTCTCCGCACTGCTATTGCAGAAGATCAAATGTTTCCCCCGGAGTCTGTAAGTACTAAATTTGCTCCATGGTAGCTTTGATCACCCCACTGCTAGATTCTAATTATGAAATTGTCCAGTCCTCGAGGTGGATACAAACAATTTGAACACAAGGAGATTGTTTATTCCTGCTAGTGAACGTAGTTATTCTAGTGAGCCTCATACAAAGGATGAGGCACATCTAGGCTATCACAGTATTTGGAATATCTGTGTCCAGCGGCTCCAGACTATATAGATAGATGGCCACTTGTATGTACCCATAATTATAGTTACTTTCCTTATAGGCAAGCACAAGCAGACAAGATAGAGGGGCAGAGTGTCACGTCTTACACTTCCTTCAGTGCAAGTATGGAAAAGGTTGACCTGGTAGACCAGATGTATCATATCTTTCTCTAAGAAAGGACCCGGGGCTATTTTCCTAATGGCAGACGCAGACAAAGTTGAGGATGATGAAGACCTACAGAAGACGCTTTGGCTCAAGGTATGCCAAACATGTAATTGAGCAGGAGAAGGGGACAAAACGAGAGAACAAGTTCGAAAGGCATTAAACATTTCTCAAGGAAACAAATGGCCATTTTAGACAGATGGGACAGATATTCCCTCTACCTTTCTACCCCATATTTTACTCTGATATAGATAGGTTATTTGGCAAGGAAGGCCCTTCATCATGTTCGTCCTTAGAAGACTACAACTAATCGGGTATTGCAGAAACTGAAGCAGGAGCATGAACGATGCAACACATGGAGCATATCAACTATCAAGTACAAGACATTAGTGCTTCAGGCACAAAGATATCCCTGTTGTTGACCGTGATGAACCAATTGTGGGGTGATGAAAGTTGACAGGGAATCTTGGATGACTTGGGAAGAAGTGGACTTCTCCCAGTGAAGCAAGGCATCTATAGATGATGGTGTAGAGGAATCCAGATATTAATAATCAGTTGTATCATGCTGGCGAAAATATTACAACTCAGGCATAAAATCTGTGCATGAGTTAACAAATGTTATAAATGAGCTATTGCCCGTAATTAATTTTGCTCAACAAGGTTAATAAATATGGGGACACTCTGGTGTGAACAAGTTATCATGTACCCCATGTATTTAGATTGGTCAACTATTGTGTCATCAAATTAATTGGAAATATCATAATTTGATGTGATAACCCAAGTTGATCAGTCATAACTTGCCCAGGTCACCTGCCAAGGGTTAGAAATAGATGGTCAGGTAGTTCTGTATATGTTACTGCTTGGGAACCTAATACCTATGGAAAAGGCTCAATTGTAGCATTGTAAAAGGGGGCCTCTCATTCTCATATAAAAGTTTCTATTGGGAAAAAACTAGCTATGTATGATGTCAAATCATCCCTGCTGTCAACGTTGTGTAACACAGACTTTCTCCCTTAAGAATAGCACCTGTTTTCTCTACTGTTGTGAATATGAGGGATTCTCAATCACAAAATCTGCTATTTTGTTGGTTGGTTTAATCTGTATACCCATTGATTGGCTGCCTTCATAGTGTGGTTGATGCTAAGGTGATTAGACTATCTACTCACTGCGAGAGTAACAACACGGCTATATTGAGAATAGGTCGCCATATCTATCCCATATTATGAAGAGAGGATGAAGACTTTGTGCTATCCCTAGATTTTATTCTCCCTGCTAGCTTGGCTATATCCCTTCCACCAGATAGAGAAGTTCTCCTTTCTCTCAATGTCATCAAACCTTGTAGGGGAATCTGGAGAACCAAGAAGGATAGGTGTGTCCCAGTGTTTTATAAAACCGGACAAACCGGAACTCAGAACCGGCCGGTTTAACCGGTTTAACATCCTTAAAGTTCGTCGCAACCGTTTAGTAAACTTTGATCGGAAAATGACCGGTTCTAGCCCAAACCGGCCGGTTTTTATACGGAGACCGGCTCGGTATATGGGGCTAATTATGACCGGTCCAAACCAGAGTCCGACTATTCATATTTGTATAGTACCGGCCGAAGTCATGTAAAGATAGCATTTCATTCCTTTCTCTAAGCAAAGCAAGCCAAGAAGTAGCCCAAAGAACCTATATCGTATAAGAATAGAAATATGCCATTTTTGGAAAGGGTCAACGAGAAGCATGTAGATAAGTCACAAAACTTGCATGTGCCACTAACTTTCATCCAATGTGGGCTAACAATTTGTCAGGTGTAACGTTTTCTCTAAAAGTGCATATTTTCTCGTGCTCTACGCATTGATGGCAATATTTTTCTTATCTCGGTTCATCTGATATTTTTGCACCAATTTGGACCGAAACAACTATCTTGCATATCTTCTGACCCCATCATGAGCTCTGATATGCCTGTAGACAAATTAGTAATTAAAAATATGGGATAGCAAGGTTGGGGGATGAAATTCGGATCGAGGGTGTGGGGGTGCCAATAACCCAGAGAAAAAGACTATATGGATGGATGGAATATGTGCCCGGAAAGCCAAGGCCCAATTGAACTATATGGTATGGAGCAGTAGCCTCTATCTATAATAGCTTGAGTTACATTTATAGTTCACAAGAGATCTACATAGATAGTGAGGGATGTTACATACGTATATATAACATTTCATTGATGCCCGCATCAACAATCACATTTATTGTTCTCTCATGGGGGCCAAAATCCTTTAGGCATTCAACTGATTAACAAATTAAGGGGTGGGCATGGCAAACCAATCAATTGATTTATCAATCACGGGCCTCTATTTTTTTCCATTTATGCCCCTATTTATATATGGAATTTATGCCCACTCTCTTCTATATAAGCCGACAATTCTAGTCCTTCTCAAGAGGATCTATATATAGTTAGGGCCCCTATTCATATATGGAATTTATGCCCCTTGTGCCAACAACCTATATAGCTTGTTATCTTGAAGAGGCTAAGTATATTTATTCTTAGAAGACAGAGGACAACTAGATCTATATAGGTGTGGGTACCTATAAATAGGGCATCGACCATCTACACTTCTCTCAGGAGGCCAAGGTATTCCAACAAAACGAGGTCGATGATCCCCCAACATCTATAGGAGGTCAAGCCATATATAATAGATATAGATATAGACCGGGGTTGAGCATCTACCCTCAGGAGGCCGCGGTACTCTCCTCCCTCATCCTTTTATCAAAGGTTGTGCACAAAAATGACTTTGAACTAAAGGGCTATCGAGTCCTCTCTTGGTGCAAAGCATCTAAATTCACAGGCAATCCTAGATTAACCAAAACCGGTCCTAATCATTTTGAGTCCATTGTTTTCATTTTTTGTTGTTGGAAGGTCGCTTTGTGAAGAAGTGTGTTGCTTGTTGGCAGGCCATAGAGTACTAGTTTTACATTTTATGGTGTCAGAGTTGTTCGCAAGCGTATTGTGCAATATCTGTGTAGTACATAGTCCTATTGCGCAATGTCTAGTCTTTAGTACACTCCGCGCAAGTCTATGGAGTCTCTTCACAAGCCACACAAATTGTTGGAAATTTTTATTACAAGCATTAGCTGATTGACAGATCTTGCAAAACACTAAGGAAGCTAAGCAAAACTACAAATTTTGAATTAAAGCTATGAATTTGGAGCCACGAAACACTACAAAGATGTTTGGAAGCCACAAAGCATTGGAGAAAGATCATTTGAAGCCATGAATGCTTGAAAAGGCCGATTAGATCTATATTGAACTCAACAAGTGATGTGAACTTAAGACTCAGAGCAAAGCAATGAAGGTGTAAGTAGGTTGAGTAAGATTGTAACAATCTCACTGGTCACAACTGTATCGTTGGTGATCAGTCTGTGTGCGTGTTGTTCCTCTAAGTATATGAATAAAACTTGTTGATGAGTGTTTTCTATTGTTGAATTAAAATTTGAGTTAATTGCATACATTGTTTGTATGTTTTCCATGCCATGCATGGTTCTGAAGGGTGTGCAATCTAAGGTGGCTCTTCATTGAGCACCCTCAAAACGTTTGTCTTATATGGTATTGTTGGCTAGATTTTCTGCACAGCTGAAAACCTAGGCAGTCATGAGATAAATCTCCCTCATTTACCGGTGAGGCTCCCATGTAAAATTTTGTCAGCTATATATCCTAATATCTATTTGTGGGTAATACTTTAACAATTTAGCTCATGAACCATAGCTAGACAGTTCTGCAGCAAGTAAGCATCTGTAAAAGAAAGGAAAAATCTGCATAAGAGGAAAACAATAGGAAACGGGAGAAAGTAGAGGATGTGCAACCCAAACAATAGTTTACAAATTTGATTGCATGCACATAGATTAAAACAAATAGATCATTAAACACAGAATTCAAAGCAAAGGAAACTTTCAAATCTAGATCTATAATAACACAGTTTATGAATAGATCTAGAAAGAAATAAGAAGCAAAATGCACCATTGACACAAAGTTCTCTGGAAATCTCTTCTCTATTCCTTTGCTTGCAGAAATCAGGGGTTTCAGCTCAAAGTCTTGAACACAAGAATGTTGATTACAAATTCCGATCATTTAACCAGTAGGCTCTTCCTCTACTTATAGTGTGTAGAGGGGAAATTACAAATGGGAAACTGCAACTGAACTAGAACATGAAGAAGTAGTAAAGGGAACATTTGGCAGTTATCTTCCTAGAATTCCTCTCTTAGTGACATGCATCGGGAGTTTGAGCAAAAATTTTGCACATCTACCACCTATCTTAAAGAATCTTTCCAAATAACTTAAAGTAATGGTTTTTAAACCAATAACTTTAATTTTACATTTTCATCCGAGAACATAAGAAATAAGAGAAGGAAGAAGAGAAGAAAGAAGATCTGCTAGCTGTAACACTTATACTTACTTTTTGTTTTGATATTGAATATACTTATCAAACATGTAACTCAACATCTTCCCATTTGTTTTAACAATAGCATCTCTCTCGGTTCTGAACTGTAACAACCCTCTGGACAAAGCATCAGTGCTAGCCTTCACTCTCTCTAAACCAAGCCCATATCCCTCAACATCTGCCTGAAGCTTTATGAGTGTACCAATTGAATCCATCGTGAAATCAACTTCATCAACTTCTTTCCGCACAACCAACATAAATTCCTCATGGGAAGCAGGTAATTCATTTGGGATGCTCACCGGCACTTCTCCCATCTTACTCTCAAGCAACTGCATCCTCTTCAGCATGTGTTTGAGGATCTCTATGTGGAAGGAAACTGAAATCTCTAACCGCTTCCCCTTTTCTACCAATCCGCCAGGCATGATTTTCTCTGCAATCAACACATCCTTCGGCAACGAGTGTATCTTAGTCAAAGTATCCAGATGTTCAACAACTATGTTCTCATCTTCTATCTGTGTCATCAGTTCCTTCAGCTGAGATGATGCCCTATGCATGTTCTCCAATTGAGCCGGTATTGGTTCGAATTGTTCTGAAGCTCGGTGAATGATTTGTTCCTTCCAGTGGGCAATAGCTTTAACTTGGTCCCCTGCACTTCTACTTCATGTATCAGATGATCACTCACCTGCTCATGTGCTGGAATGGGCTAAGAGAAAGGTTTAGCAACCTTAGCAATGATCTTGCATAGCTAGAACACCTGCTTTTGAAGCTTGGATCTCTCAGCCTTCTCTTTGTCAAGCTTAAGGAATAAAGCATTCATTAGTGTCTACGTATCCTGCTTTAATCCTTTTGTGGTAGTTTGACCTATTGGCACTTTGGTCACTGCTATATCAGCTGTCGTGAGCTCTCCCTTGTGTTTTCCTTCTACTAGAATAGATAACTCAGCGAATTTCTGTCTCGATTCCTCAATAATCAACCTAGAAGTCGTTTTGGCAACTTTAGGTCGTTTATCTCTTCCTCCCAAACTCAGGAGCAGTTGAAAGTCGTGTTCTTCCAGGTTGATCTCCTCTCTGGCTTCTGGGATCGTCTGCAAAGATAACCATGACGAAAAGTTGCTTCTTGGGAAATGAGAAGTCGCTGAGTGCCACCATCTCATGCTCTAACTCTGCTCTATCAGAATTTGCCACCGTGTTATGACTGCCACCCTCTGAATTGTCCAAAGATAATGCTTTTTCAAACTCCGCCATCTGTGCTTTCAACTTCTCCACATGGATAGCTGAAGACCTGAGTGGTCGAGGAGAAAATACAAATGACATTGGATTAAAAGGAGGAACAACAAGATCTCTCTAAGGTTCCGAGGCTGCTGAAGTGCTATGAGTTGATGTTGGAGAAGCTGGAACTAGAATAATAGCCGTAGATTTGGCCTTCTCATGTATGTGAGACTTCTTGTGAACTTTAAGATTTTTTGGCCTTCTGCTGTTTTCACCTTCGTGTTTCCTCTTGCTGGAGTATCCTACGGTAAAGTTGTCTGTAATCTGATTCATCAATGCTTCATCCAGGCAATACCCCTTTGTCAACAACCAGTTTGAAGTGTTAACCAGAACTGCGGAAGATCTTTCTTCAATTGTCTGGAAGCCACCAGTGTTTTCTTGAAGAACAACTCTATCTCCTCCCATCTGATGATACGAGTCAAGTATCACATGCCCATCATCTGCGAGATATGCAGGTATCCGTGCCAAACCATAATCAGACACCTGTTGCACCGATAACCTACTGAAGTCTTTCTTTCTGACTTCATACTCGTTCTTGCACTTCATCCAGAAGTCCTCCAACAAAGGCACATGTGAGTATTCCTGGGAAATTGTCTTCCTCGCTACTCCATATGGGTCAAAGTTCAACCGTGCTAGGAAGAAATCAGGCTCATCCTCAGAAAACATTTCAGCTTCGACCCCTCTAGCTTTATGGATGCTCTGGCAGCTGTAGTAACCAATTGTGACTGGAAAGAAACCTATAGACTTGTGTCGCTTTGATTATAAGTCATGCATCTCTAAGAGTTGTCTGCACAACTCCATGATGACCCACTTGTCGTTTGGATACCTCGGCAACTTTACTGGTTCTCCCGAAAAGCCAGTTACCCTGAGATAGGTGAAGTCTGCAAACCGGATGAAAATGCAACCATGCTGAGATACAGCTTCCCAAGCTTCTTTGCTCACCCTGTTGGTCTTCAAATCACCATTTAGTTTGCAGATGAATTTATAAAAGAACCCATTGTTGACCGCTTTGTAATCTTTGTGGCACTCAGGAACTATCAACTGTGGATAGCAATCAAAGATAGGATCTTCCGCCAGTACGCCTCGTCTATCTAGCTTGGAAAATATGCCCTGCGAGGTTGCTGCATATACTAGGTATGAAGTCATTTTGAAGTTGTAAGTCCACCTCACACTCCGAAGTTGCTCACTGATGATCTTTGCCCAATTGATTATCAAATCAGCTTTGTTGATCTTGATAGTCCTCACGAAAGCATACATTCATGAGCAAAAGTTGTGAGTATTGGCTTCTCCACTTATCCTGCAAAGCAATTTAGTGATATCATCCACCTCCTGCACCAAGTTGGATCGCGGAAGAGTTCTCAGGAACTTTGATGGAGACCTGGGCTTCTTCATATATCGGTTGTTCATTATGCTAATGTAATCTTCTTTGTGTTTCTCCCATCTGTTACTTGTATCCAGGATGCTAATTGCAATCACCGTCGTCCGTGTCAGAATCTTCAGACAATAATTGAAAAACTGTGCATCCAGCTTGATAATTGTCTTTCCGACAACATCCCGGATTGTTCTGGAAAGAGGATGATATGATCTCGCACACTCCATGACAAATTCGGGCAACTGAGCTGTGACTGGGAATGTTGATGCTAGAATAATTCCATTGCTTTTCATTGCCCGCATGAGAAATGTCTTTCCATCATTGGATCTATTAATTATTTCGGAGATGGGCTCTGGGCCCATGTCTATGTCATTGATACCAGTAAATCTGGAAGATATGCATGATTCTGCTGACCCTTCTCTATCATCACGCTTCATCATGGCTGGAGCAATCTTTGTTTGAACAATCTTTGTCTGTGTTCTTTTTCTTTTAATCCTACCAAAATTCTTTATAATTGGTTCAATTCGTGCAGATCTATCAATTTCTTCAGATTCGGAAGATATATTCAATGTACCTGACATTGATTTGAACTTCCTTTCACCTGTATGAACACCTGTAATGAATACCTGCAATTATTTAAGACAAAGATGAATTCCAGAGCATGAATACTTGATTTCTATCACCAAAAATCTGCATATGAAGCCTGTTGCCCTAAAATTTGAGGTTTGCTTGCATGCAAAGCAAGCATAAATATTTTTAAATTCACCTAGGCACTTATAACAACATGCAGATAATTATCATTGCATAAATCAAGCTATTCCAACCCTAGGCGTCAAACCTTGAAGCTTCCCGGCAATGAAAAACACCTCCAGATGCAAAAATCCTCCTTTCTTTGGCGCCAAAACTGTCTGGGCTGCAATCCTTAGCAAAAAGAATTAATTGCTTCTTCAATATGGCAGCCCATGCTTATATAAACCTCAGCATTCTATTTTTAATAATTGTCAATCTATTCCTGGCAATTAATTAATAAACAAACATGTTTATTCACCCAAATTGAGTGCCTATTTTTGCATGTTGCTGGCTGCCATTAAATAAATTTAATTTATTTATTTTTAGCATGCTTCCTTCAGTTCTCTTTGGCTTATGTTCATGCATTGACTTTTCCTCCATCCTGGGCGCCAATATTAGGCAAAGCAGCTATTAATAAATATCATTAAAAGCTTAATTTAATGCCCAAATAGGTCGCACTTTTTGACATGGGTGAATTCTAAAATTAAAGTCAACTTCTGGTGGGAATTTTCACCCTCAAGCTCTAAAAATCCCTTCTTCCACTTGTTATTTGACTTTTATAATGGGAATTTTTACCCTGCAAGGCAAGTAATAAATTCCCACCTGCCTGCCACCTCCAATTTTCCCACTGCAGCTTAAGTGACTTTCTAAAAAGTGCGACTTGTATTAAAAATAGCTTCTTTTGGAAAAGTGTGACTTGTATGGGTGAATAAAACCTTCTGATGGGAAAAGTTAGCCTGCTAGGCAAGCAGAAAATTCCCACTGGTGCTTTAAGTGATTTTTCTTTATTTTATAATGGGAATTTTCACCCTGCAAGGCGGATAAGAAATTCCCGCCTACCTGCCGCCTCTAATTTTCCCATCGTATCTTAAGTGACTTTGACTTCATGGGAAAAAGTACCTTGCAAGGCAGGTAATAAATAGGCAGCTACCAAAAATCCCATTGCAGCTTACACTCATTACTTCCAGAAAATGCGACTTGCCTGGGAGAGGCTTTTTGTGCATGACTTCATCATTTTTGTTCAAAAGCTTGCATTTTGAGGCTGATTCCTTCTGGTGCTATGTTGGTAGATGATCTCCAGATGCTATAGGCAATTAAACAGACTATATTGGCGAAGGAATTGACCTAGGGAAATTTCACAAAGAAATTGAGGAGAAAATCGGAGAAAAACACAAGAAATAAATAAAAGCGAAAAATGTTGCCAGAAGTTGCAGACAATGCCCTGAATTCATTCCTGGTGAAAACCCTAATGAGATGAGTGAATACTGGCATGCAAAACTTCAACAAGATTCAACCGGAGCACAATTTACTTCAAACGGGGCATTATTTATTCAATAAATAATTAAATAAAAATTTCCCACAAACAAAACTTGGCGGAGGAATAAAATGAGTTTGGGCATCTAGGTATTTGTCGAAATTAGCTCATATGATTCGTTCAGAATATCCTAACATAATACGGACATCTTCTGGCAATAAAAACACAAAAAGACACGTTATTTTAAAAGAACGAATTTTTTTTAAATGGGCGGTTCCAGATTTCAGGGTGAAATCTGGGGACACCAGGTATCAAAAAAAGGTATTGTTTCCTTGCGAGTGGTGGCACAATAGGTGCGGATGGTTTTCCACATTTGTAAGTGTATACAGAAAATCATTGCAGACATCTTCCAATGGGTAATTATTGGGTAGAAGGTGTGAATATTACATAACAAGCGTTGTCAGTTTTCCACTTTTGTGAAGGTGGGTAGAAATTCGTTGCAAACATCTTCCACCGAGTAATTGTTGGATAGAAGGTGTGAAGGAGCAAAAAGGTCGCATTCATTTGAGGAAATACAATGCAACACAGTAGGAATGTTGTTGTTGAAGCTCGCCAAAATCAGGGAACAGGATTTGATGATTTGACTGAGTTAATGTGGACTATGCAATCATGTTTTTAGGCTGCAAACGCGAGCGCGAATGAGGAGGAAGAATAAGTGCTAGCCGATGATCGAATAGACAAGTTATGTGCAATTAGTAGAATGGAGAGTAAGCCTAGATTGGATACACCAAATTATTCTAGAAGTTTGGAACCAACATAGCTCATTGGTTGGATTACAGAGCTCAAGAAGTATTTCGAGTATGAATACATGGAATATCCAAGGAAATTCAAATTCACCTACATGAAATTGAAAGGTCGTGCATCTCTACAGTGGAAGCATATCCAGACCAACAGAGTGCGAAGAGTCAAACAGAAGATCAAGACTTGGGATAGAATGATTGCAAAGTTGAAGGAAAAATTATTGCATGCTGATAACCAGCTTGGTTTGTCTAAAAATTTGCAAAGTTTGCATCAGAGAGAGCTCGGTGTGAAGGAATACACTAAACACTTTTACCGATTCACTATTCAAGTGGGACATGTAGAGGATGACATAGAAAAGATCTCCAAGCATATGAATGGATTGTGTATTGTGATTCAGGATGAGTTTGGAATGATCCAAGTAAGGTTAGCTAACAAATCCTATCGATATGCGTTGAAGGCAAAAGATAAGTTGGTGCGCAAGCAACACAACTTTGCTCACATAAAGGGAAAAACCATGTAAAGTCGTGGACAAAGTGGCGGCAAAGGAAATTCTACACATCATGAAGGTGAGGCGAGTTTGACATCACATAGTGAAGGAACAAGTAGAAGAGGAAATGCAACCAAGGAATGAGGATCCTTTGGTCGCGGAAGAGGGTTGTGGATTCAGTGGCATGTGTTACAGGTGTGGAGAAATAGGCCATAAAACTTTTGAGTGCCCGCACGCCCAAAATGATGGACAGAAGAATAATGTGTGCGCACACATTGTGCAAGGTGATGAATATGATGCACAAGGTTGTAAAGAAGACCCAGAGAGGGGTGAAGCATTAATGTTTAAGCACATGTTGTTGAAACTAGCAAAGAAAGAGGCTGGTCTTGAGTAGAGGAAGATTTTGTTCAAAACAACATGCAAGTCAGGGGTAAGTCTGTGAGTTGATTGTGGATAGTGGCAGCACCGATAATTTGGTCGCGTGAGTGGTGGTAGATAAGTTGGGGTTGTATAGGATTGAGCATCCTAATCTGTAATAACCCCTTTTTAGGGTTTTTAATAAAATTTCAGAATTCTGGTTATTAATTGCAGCAGACAGAATTTTTATTGCAGCGGTTAAGATTCTTCAATTAATGTGGCCAAAATTGTTACAAACACCTTCAAATATTAATTATAGATTTATGTATTTTTTTATGGATTTGTGAGCCCAAATCAAATAGGAAATTTCAAAAATAACACTGCTGGAATATGCTTTAATTTTGGAAATCGCAGCAGCAAGGAGGAGTTCGATTTGGCATGAAATAATGCTCTGTAATTCACAAAAATTCAGATATAGGCCTTCTAAATTAAGACGGATTAGATAATCAAACCATTTTGATGAAATACTTTGCCAAATAATCAGATTTCAATAACATACAAGTCGCACTTCTAGAGAATATTCATATAAAATCTGGAAATGCACAAAAATATCTTCAATTAATATTCTTTCTTCAAGTACAAATAGTTTAAGTCTAAGTGAGAGGTTTTCGTCCCTCACAAAGACCTCACTTGGGGTTTTCGTCCCAAATGGTGAGATAATGAGAGTTCACTCTCAAAAGTCAGATTTACATATAAAGTCCATATCCACAAATGAAGCTCATGACCCTTATTTATACTAATTCAAAGGTTGGCACCAAAATAGAAAAGACATGACCCTTCATTATGCCTTATAATTATTTAATTTTTCCTTATCTTGGCTGACCCCCTTAATAGTCTTTTGATTTCTTCATGGCTGACCCATACATTTCTACATAGCTTACTAAAAACATATTAAAAGATTTGATATTACTTTCTCCCTTATTTTCTTAACTCAACCAAGGAGAAGAAATTGCCGAAAGCCCAATTTTATTCTCTGAGTAGGAAAAAGGCACATTACAGTCCTCCCTCCCCAAGATTGCTTGCCCCGAAGCAATCACAATCACCTGGATCCCACATGATCCTTGTAATCTTCATTTTTTTATTGAAAATTAATAGCTTCTTCTCATTCACGTTGCAAAGAGAAAGCATGTCAAGAATGAATTTAGTCTTCACACCATCATTCAGATCTGCTACCATATCACTGATATTGCTACGATGGGAATCCAACCAGCCTGAAGCACTATCTTCTTTCCCAATACTTATTTTCTGCAATGAAGGATGTATGCAGACTGCAGTAGATTGTATGTCTTTACTGAGTCTGGTCCCTATATAGTCTTTCATACTCTTCAATGCTTCTTGCTGTGATGCATTGAGTTTCAAAATCACTGCAAATTCTGTAAGACCAGTTAATTTTTCAAGAATCTCACCCTTATAATGGTGGACAAAGGGTGAAAGCAACTCTTGAAGATTACCCACAACGGATGCTTTCATTTCATTACTACTAGTCTGCACAACCAGATAGACAATGAACTCCATTTCCTCACAATGAAGATCCTTTGAATCATATAATGTTTTCTGTATGTTAGAACCTTTTTTGATCGCATTTTTCACCTTCCAATATCTAAATTAGAGGAATTGCCAACTTTCTAACTTAAAATGCAATTTAGACTAAATTCTTTCAAAAATAGGAAAGATTTCTAATTCTTTAAGAATATCGTTTTTCACCTTCCAATATCCATTTGTAAAGATCAGGCCTTACAAGTCTCAAAAGGTTAAAGAGCTCTGTAATATTATTCTGGAAGAGAGTACCTAACAAAAGCATCTTACGTTTGGTATGTATCTTCATGAGAGCATTCAATATGTTTGTTACACTATTTCGGGGGAAGTGCCCTTCATCTAACATGAGCAATCCAGGACATTCTAAGAGAATTTCCCGGCTTTGGTGGCTAGCTTTCATATCATTCCCACGCTTCTCAGACACTATACTTGAGAACTGAGCATAACTGACAAGAAGAATGCTTTTCTTTTCTCTCCATTCTTTCAATATTTCCAGCTGGTTACATCTTGATGGTTCTAACCTGTTGTTGATTTCATAGAGGTTATACAGAGGAACTTCCTCTATTTCTCACTCTTTAAATTCCTTCATCCATGTACAATAGCATACTCTTTGGTGCTACAATCAAGGGCCTCTCTTTTGGGTACTTAGCTAAAAGACTTTGAATAAAACTAACTACAAGAAAAGTCTTACCAGTTCCTGGAGCATGTGCCAAAATGCATTCCCCAGGCTCTTCAGTTATTAAGTTTTTTCTCAAGAACTCAAAACCAACAAGTTGGTGGCTTTGCATACGCTCTTTCAATAGTGGATGGAGAACAATGTTCCATACAAGAAATTTATGTGCTCTTTCCTTTCTGTCATGCATCTCAATTATATTGCCTTCTGGAAAAATCGTAGCATCTTCATTAAAGTTGTCCCTGGCCTGATGTGACCTCCTACGTGCCTTTGACCAGTCAAACATTTTTTCAGCTCTTTGGTGAATCAGCCCACAAAATCTGCAAACATGACCAAGATCCTCTTTATGAAGGAACGAATGATTACAATCTTGTTCATGTTTATTTCCCATCTCTATTTCATTCACACGGGGGTTCTTTGAACACTCAAAAGATGTAAGCATTTGCCTCCATAGATGTGAAATGTCATCCGTATCATCTTCATCATTTTCTTCTTGCATGCTTCCCTTGAACTCGGCATTTGGGTTCATACACAGAAAATCCTTTTCTGAATAATCTGCCACATCAACCTCCATTGGTTTTTCAACTACAACCTTTTAAGATTCTTTGGTTTTCTCCTTGGGTACCGTTTCTATGTTCTGAAGGACATGATGGCTGATGTCCTTGGCAAAATCCTCAAGACCTCTCTCTTTCATGCAGTGAAATTTGTCCTCATTCTCAATTTTATTAATGCTCGGAGAACTAAAGTCACTTTGAAATAGATTTTTTCTATAGGAATTTTTCTCCTCATTGAACTTGGTAAAAACAAGATCTGAAGTTTCTACCAAGATCAAAGAGGTTATCAAAGTATACCAACCATGGGTCTTGGGAAGAAGGTCATCCTTTGCTACTTTCATCTTAACTCTTGTGCATGCATGACTTGGGGTTTTTCGGAAAGGATGTGAGTACCCTTTACCACTTAATGTGCACCATATTCTGCCCATATTTGAATCAGGCTGATGATGAAAGTCAACTCTTTGTGATCAATGATAAACTATGAAGCAATAAATTTGAGATGTCTTTGATCCTCGGACCTGCAACAAGGTTTTCATCTTCTTTGATACTTAGAATATCTTGGTTGCTCTTGTCCAACTTTGACTCTTCATCTTTGGGATTTGTAGTGCCTGCTGTTACAAATGGACTAACGGACTTTCTTTTATCATTTTCATCTTGAAAATGAGTTTAATTCATTCCTAACACCACTGCTTCTTGTTCGCCACCCTTGCTTTCATCTTTAGTGCTCGTGTCACTTATCTTTTGAGGGATGTCTTTATGGCCATTCACATTACCTTCAGGTACATGCTTCTCTTCGTTCTTCCATATATCATAATTATTTGTCAAGCAATGATCACTGCTTACTTCACTATGTTGATCATTTGGAACACAAATGGAGATAGGGGCTGCATTATTGTTTCTGGTTTTTTTCCCATTTAATCCCACGAATTCGACAAAAGACATGGCATCACGGATCTCTTCTGACAAGGCCATATATTATGCAAACCTTGTCATGATATCTCTTCATTCCATTGTTTTGGGCTCATTTTCTGGAGTGGCTCCTTCTTTAGAGATGAAATTAGACTTCCAACTCAATCCTCAAGTGGAATTATTAGCTTGTCTGATGTTATTTATTCCATTTGATCTCCCTTCATCTCGTTGAACTCTTGGCTCGACATTTTTTTGAAGTGATAATGCTAGAAGTTTCATTGCTTCTATTAATATTTCTTACCCGGAAATGAATTTTTCCATCTCAGCGTCTTGTACATCCATCTCCTCTTATTCGTCCTTCAAGATCCGACTCTTATACCACTGTAATAACCCCTTTTTAGGGTTTTTAATAAATTTTTAGAATTCTGGAACTTATTAATCGCAATAGACTGAATTTTTATTGCAACGGTTAAGATTCTTCAAATAATGTGGCCAAAATTGTTAGAAACACCTTCAAATATTAATTAAAGATTTATGTGTTATTTTTATGGATTTGTGAGCCCAAATCGAATAGGAAATTTCAAAAATAGCACTGCTAGAATATGCTTTAATTTTGGAAATCGCAACAACAAGGAGGAGTTTGATTTGGCATGAAATAATTCTCAGTAATTCATGAAAATTTAGACATGTAGGGCTTCTAAATTAAGATGAATTAGATAATAAAATCATTTTGATGAAATAGTTTGCCAAATAATTAGATTTCAATAACATGCAAGTCGCACTTTTAGAGAATATTCATATAAAATCTAGAAATGCACAAAATTATCTTCAATTGATGTTCTTTCTTCAAGTACAGATAGTTTAAAGTCTGAGTGAGATGTTTTTGTCCCTCACAAAGACCTCACTTGGGGTTTCCATCCCAAATGGTGAGATAATGAGAGTTCACTCTCAAAAGTCAGATTTACATATAAAGTCGATATCCACCAACGAAGCCCATGACCCTTTTTTATACTAATTCAAAAGTTGGCGCCAAAATAGAAAAGACACGACCCTTCATTATGCCTTATAATTATTTTTTTCCTCATCTTGGCAGACCCCCTTAATAGTCTTTTGATTTCTTCATGGCCGACCCATACATTTCTATATATCTTACTAAAAGACATATTAAAATATTTGATATTACTTTCTTCTTTATTTTCTTAACTCGACCAAGGAGAAGAAATTGTCGAAAACCCAATTTTATTCTCTGAGTAGGAAAAAGGAACATTACATAATCCGTATAAGGTCTCTTGGTTGTAGAAGGGACATCAATTAGTGACTAAGCAATGTCTTGTGAAGTTCCTAATTGGGAGGTATGAGGATGACGTAATGTGCGACATCGTGCCCATGGACGCATGTCATGTTCTACTTAGAAGGCCTTGGCAATTCAACTGGAAGGCATAGGATGGTTGTGCAAACACCTACAGAGAGGTGAAGGATGGTAAGGAGTACACTCTAAATCCAATGAAGAATAAGGGTGAAGAGCAAAGTAGGGACCTAAGGTTCTTTTGCTATCAAGAAAGCAATTCCTAAATGAGGTGAAACAAGACTGCATAAGTTGAATTGATTGTGGAGCCCATACAAAGAGAATGTGCAGGGACAGTGGCAGAGAAGGATAGATCAATGCCGCAGGAAGTGAAAGATATGTTGGACGAGTTTACGGAGATCATTTCTAGCAAGTGTCCAGAAGGGCTACCTCCAATAAGAGACATAAGTCGCCACATGGATCTAATTCCAAGTTCAAGTTTGCCGAACAAGGTAGCTTATAGGATGACACCATAGGAGAATGCGCAGATACAATGACAAGTTGGGGAATTGTTGGAGAGAGACTTGATCAAAGAGAGTTTGAGCCTATGCGCAGTACCAGCAATTTTGGTGCTGAAGAAGAGTGATGAATGGCAGATGTGTACAAATTCGAGAACCAAAAACAAGATCATCATCAAGTATAGATTCTCGTTGCCACACATAGATGACATCATGGATTGTTTAAGTGGCGCAAAGTTCTTCAGCAAGAGCGATCAAAAGAGCAAATACCATCAAATTCTCATTAGGGAAGGTGATGAATGGAAAATTGCACTCAAGATGTAGGAAGGACTATATGAGTGGCTAGTTATTCCATTTAGTTTGAGCAACGCACCAAGTACCTTTATGAGGTTGATGAATGAAATCCTAAAACCATTTTTGGGCAAATTTGTGATCATGTACCTTGATGATATCTTGATATTCAATGCGATGCACAAACAACATTTGTTGCATATAAGACAAGTGTTGCAGCCATAGTTCACATACTCGTATTTGGCAAATATTCAGTAGATACGAAAAAAATTGACTCGGTAAGACTCGACAAATATTTGGCAACTTAAAAAAAATACGCAAATTTCTTAAAAAAACATAAATTTTATGCAAATTCTAGCTACAAAATGTATCAAATGAATTTATAAAACATTGGGGAAGTGTTTCTATTAGATTTGAATACAAATACAATACAAAATCACATCATCATGTGAATACAACAAGCTGATAAGTGCTACGAATTTATGATGATTGTCATTGAAAATTATAATCAAACATTGCATATCTACGCAAGTTACAACTTACAATAATTTACGTTTTCCTATTCCCCGATCTAGAGAAATATTGGGGAGAGGAAAATGTAAATTATTGTATTGTCATTGAAAATGTAAATTATTGCATGTATAAGACAAAACGCAGCATTTTTGTAGTGTAAAATTCGCATTTTGGGAGTGTTCCACGTCCCATCCGTGTATGGCGAGTTCGAGGGAAAAACCCTCTGAGTATTCAACGAATAATTGTGGCAAGTTTTGGGAATATTCGCCAAAACATGGGTCGCAAGTTTTTTGGGCGATTATTCACCTAGGAGGTACTCACTGAATAGGCAAACTAGTTGCAGCAATTGCGTGAGAAGCTGATGATTAATTTGAAAAAGTGCAGTTTTATGCAATAGTTGTTGTATCTAAGACTTGTAATTTCCAATGAGGTTTTGAGGATGGATTCAGAGAAAATTCATGCCATAGTTTGCATACTCGTATTCGGAAAATATTCGGCAGACCCAAAAAAAATTGACTTGGCAAAAACACGGCAAGACTCTGTGAATATTCAGGAATCTTCGACAACTTAAAAAATCCGCAATTTTTTTTTAAAAACATTAATTTTATGCAAAATATAGCTACAAAATGTATCAAATGAGTATGTAAAATGTTGCAGAAATGTTTTCTATTAGATTTAAATACAAATAGAATACAAAATCGCATCATCATGCGAATACAATAGCCAACTGATAAGTGTTATGAATTTATGATGATTTTCATTGAAAACTATCATCAAAAATTGCATATATATGCAAGTTACAATTTACAGTAATTTACATTTTCCTCTTCCCCATTCGAGAAGGTTAATATTTTAGATCTTCAGCATTGTGTTGTGGCATATGGCAATCCCAAGTCTAGTAGTTTTTCCAGCGTTTTTTCCACATTTTTCATATTTTTTCACGTCAGACCCGCATATGGAGAGTTTTAGGCTCGAACTCGCCAAGTATTGGCGATATTCGCGGCGAATATTCACCAATACTCGACAAAGTTGAGTCACAAGTTTTTCTGGCAATTATTCACCAAATAGGCATACTACAGTCCACACAATTGCGAGTCTGCCATCGCTGCGCAGTGCTTTTGAAGCACAAAGTTTTCATGGGTTAGCTACCTCCTACCACAAGTTCATCAGTGACTTCAGCAGTGTGTGCTATCACAAAGGCCATGTGAGGAGATAGATGGAATTTTGTTTGGCGCCAGTGCGCACAAAACAGTTTTCAAGGGTTGAAGAAGGTCACTAAACAACGAGTGTTGTTTTTGCCTGATTTTGCAAAGGAGTTCCAAGTGGATTGTGATGTTGGTTGTTTAGCTATTGGTGCAGTGTTGAGTCAAGAAGGGAGACCATTAGCTTAGTTTAGCGAGAAGTTGAATGATGCAAAGATAAAGTATGGCATTTATGATCAGTTCTACGCAATTGTGGAAACACTCAAGAAGTGGAGGCACTACCTATTGCAAAAGGAATTTGTGCTATTTACTGATCATCAAACATTGCAATTTATTAACAATCAAGGAAAGTTGAACCGGAGGCATATGAAGTGGGTTGAGTACATACAAGGCTACACTTTTGTGCTAAAACATAGTACAGGAAGGTCTAATAGACTTGATGTGTTGAGTAGATGTAATATATTGTTGACTGAGATGAGAGTGGAAGTAGCAGGTTTTGAACCCATGAAAGAGTTGTATGTGCAAGATTAAGACTTTGGTGTAGCATGGAGAGCATGTGCAGTACAAGTTGCTTATTGTTTAAGGGCAACCAGTTGTTCATTCCCAGAGGATTGATGAGGGAGAATCTAGTGAGAGAGAAGCAAAGTGGTGGATTAGCAGGGTATTTCGGTTTGGATAAGACATTAGCATAGCTAGCTAGTGGAGAGTTACTTTTGGCCGCAGATGTCTATAAACATGCGCAAGTTTGTGCAAGAATGCAAAATATGCCAATTGGCTAAGGGGACATCTCAAAATCCCATGTTGTATCAGCCTTTTCCCATTTCAAAGAAGTCATGGGAGGACATTAGTATGGATTTTGTTTTGGGTTTACCCATGACGCAGAGAGGGGCTGATTCCATCTATGTTGTGGTGGATAGATTCTCTAAGATTGCGTATTTTGTTGCTTGTAGGACAACTAGTGATTCGACTAACATTGCAAATATTTTCTTCAAGGATTTTGTAAGACAACATGAATTGCTGCCCTATATTATGTTTGACAAGGAAAATAAATTTGCTCGCCATTTTTCGCGGACACTATGGAAAAAGATGAATACAAAGTTCCAATTCAGTTTTAAGTATCACCCGCAAATTGATGGACAAAGAAAGGTGGTGAAGAGGAGTCTTGGAGACTTGTTGAGGTGTTTGGTTAGAGACAAACCAAGGACATGGGACTTGGCCCTTCCGCAAGTAGAGTTTGTGTATAGTAATTTATTTAAGCTGGTTTGGTGCTTTCTAGGGCACAAATTTCAAATCTGATTTTATATTTTGAATCTCCATATTTTATAAGGCCGTAATTTGAATTTTGGTGGAGATTTACTATTAGTATTTTTCTTAGCCCTCGGTTTGGCAGGACTGCTGCAGTTATAAATATTTAATTTACGTTGTGCTAATAAGATATTTCTTCAATCTTTTGATGTATTTGTGATGTATAAATATTGCCGTGGCTAGATAAATTATTTTGTGGCATTCTACATTGATTTGCATAGTGAAAAGTGGACTCAAATCTTATAGGCAGTTCACTGCCCTAGGAGATTGCTGATCTTGAATTGGTTAATCATTCTAAGTTATTCTTAGCTACTTTCAGATGGTTGTGTGTGTACTTGAAGTTGTTTTTAGATCAGATTTATTGGGGATAGTGGGTAAACCCCTTTTCTCCATTTTCAGCCCTAAAAGGGACATTACAAAGGGGTGGCACCTAAAGATGTGACCATGTAAGCTTTAACTTTCTACATTGAATTTGATATCCATACATTGACTATTACTTAAAAGTTTCTTTTTAAATTTCGAAAAATCAATAAATAATAGTAATATCTTGACTATATGGTGGAGTTTGGGGTCTTTTTTTGGAAAACTTTTTTTTTTGTTTTTAGTAAGAGGGAAATATGAAGAGAACGAATTAAAAGTATTAATCAATGTGATATGCGTAAAATCCAAGGAAACCTTGAGATTGATATATATCGACCTTTTCAAAACGGTGTATTTAAGATATTTGTAATATCATGACCATATGGTAGAGTTTGGGGCTCTTTTTAAAAATCCCAATAGGAATTCAACAATGGCTGCAAGGGGTGGGATGTAATAATGCGACTATGTAAATTTTATTTTCTATATTAAATTTGATGTTCATTTGACCATCACTTAAGAGTTTTTTTAACTTTGAAAAGTCAATCCAAAAATAGTAAGATCTTCACCATATGCCAGAGTTTGGGGCCCTTTCTTTCCCCAATATTTTTTTTTACTGACAAATAGGAAATATGAAAAGAATTTAATAAAAATGTTAACTAATGTCATATGCATGTAAAATCTGAAATAAGAGCTTTGAGATTGATATCTATTGCTATTTTTCAAATAGATGTACATTTAAGGTATTTGTACTAGTGGGAACACACGCTCAATTGGCCAAGGGGAAACCTCAAGCCGTGTGACCAATGACATTGGAGATGGTGAGGATGGCATAAGATACCATCTTCCACCTGTAAGAAATGCTCTTTGTAAAGAGCAAGCTTTGGGCTGAGTGGCACGGGAGGGGAGATCCAAGTGACCTGGATGTACTGTCTGTAGATGTCCCTTATAGCAGCAGCTCTAGTGATGGTCTCTTTTGAAGGAAGGAGCCGATTAGGAGTGTCCAAGAGACACCTTCAATGTTATCTAGTTATTTTGTTTGTGGGATTAAATGCTAGTTTGATGAGATCAACTATTGGAGTCTGCAGTGTTAATAGCTTATTACATTAGTCCACCCAATGTTATATACTACATTTTTTCTGAGATACCATTAGTGCCAAAAGTATTTGGCTGCATTGTGTTAAAAACATGTAAATCAAATGTGCTGACAATGTATTTAAATACTGTTCTTTTTAGTGTGATGTCAGTGCAATAAAAGTATTTAACAAATATGATATTCAGTGGATATTAATATAGGCAGGATTATTGAAATTCGCCTCAATGCAAGTATCAACCATAATATGGATACTGTTTGTGTTGCTATGCTATAAATGCAATACAATTATCAAACAAAGATTGAGATTTTCCTTAATATCTGTATTGTCAATAATTATGCAACATGAGCATATTTGTAATGCAGATATCAGTGAATCAGTTTAGTTCATGAAGGCATGTATCATGCTCCTGTTTTGGAGGATAGTTGTGCTTTGCTTTCGTAAAGTTTCTAACAAATCTAGTTTCTGATCAGTACTACTTTTTAATACTGTTTTATGCAGCCCCAAGCATTTGAACCAGAGACACCAGACACAATTGTGAAGAATGTGGAGAACGATTATCTTATGCCAGATCTTGATCGTGATGAATTTCATCCTAACAAGTGTGGTAGACAGTGGGAGTTTGATTGGTTTAATAATGCTACTGTGCATCTTGATCCATCTGTTCCACGCTTGACTATTGTTCCAGTTTGGGAAGCGCCATATAGACGTGCCTGCAAAGAACCGGGGCGGTAGGTGGCACTAAAGAGGAACAGACGGTACCCCAAAATGCAAATGCTAAATATTCAAGCAATTGGATCCCAGAATCTCTGCAGGTAACGATGCCCTATAGTTCCTTTGCATCTGCTTTATCTCCATTCTGGTTTTGGACAGGATAGAGCTGCACATATTAAAGCAAAATGATTGTGAAGTGTGAAGGAAGTATTTAGCAGGCTATATTTTCAGATAGTGTAATGAAGATTAGTCAAATAATAAATTTAATAGAATGATCCCAACTCTAGAGCACTAATTTGGTTGAAAACTAAAATTGCATTCACAAGAAGGAAAAATATCCCTGCTCGGAATATTTTACGAGCTATTTGGGAACTCTTGTAGAGAACATCATTTCCCACATTTTCAACTTCGTATAATCTTTTCTATATGGTGCTGGTATTAGACCTTTATGTAGTGTGGGTGTGATATCAATGTTGGGGCAAATTGGGAGCATGTTTATATGATTTGTATAAAGGCTGCTTGATAAACATGTTATTTAGAAGCCATCTCTGTTTATTTTGCAAGAGCCTGGGTTTATTGTCGTGTTTAATTTTGTTCCAAGTGTTCAGGTGATAGGCCTCTTATGATTAGATGTGGCCTTGTAAATATTTCTATAAGTAGTTTCACCTTTTAGCTTTTTTCTTGTGTGTGGCTTTATCCTTCTAGTTCAAGCCCCCATTGTCCATTTCATTATTCTAACGAAGAGTGTAAAGATACAATTTTGGTGCTATATCATCTTTCCTCTTGTAGTTTTTGCTTGTGTTTCCACCATATGCTCGTGCTCACGATAATGGGTTGTGTGGGGAGACTTGATATGGAGGAGATACGTCCCCAATTTCTCTATCCAAAAATTTGAAGGCCAACCTTTGTTCTATTTTAATGAAAAGAACAAATGATTCAATTGCAAGTGATTAAATGTCCACGTCAAATGTTAGAGATTCCTCATGTGTTGTCTTAGACATAGAAGTCCAATTGCTAAGAACAATATAGTTTTAGGGTTTGGGAAATGGTCATATTTACATTCAAGTTTCTCAAAGGCATATCTTTCACAAGCCTGTAATTCCTAAGAAAATTTGATTGATTGAGTTCTGTATGCCTTACCATGGTCATTTAAGAAGTAACAAACATCTTGACACATCCACATTAGTTGTCAACTCACTAGGTAAAATTCTATGTCAGCTATAGACTATACTGAAGTAAAAGATATGCCTTGATGTGCAAGAGGAGGTCAAACACAAGGGGTAATTGGATTCTTGGAGCAGATGTTTGTGTTTGATGAAGATTGTTTTTGGGCTTTCTTCACACCTTGCAAGGTGGGTCTTTTCCACTAGGTGGAGCTGCTTTTATCGGATTTTTTGCATCCCATGTACACATGGGTCCACTTATAAAATAATGTCAATATTGAAGTAAAAGGTAGGTGCAAGTAGTGGTTGAAGACATAGCTACACAAATAACTACTGTGATGCATACATAGAAAGGAAATATATAAATGGAAAAGGGATTCAAACCATTTGTCTCCCGATGCACTTTTTTGTGTTTGAATTTTATTCTTGATGTCTTTCATTATTAATCTATTTTTGACGAATTTAATTAATGCATGCTAAGTTTTTTGGAACCGAACAATGCCATTCGTTGGAATTTGCCAGCTAGCTTTTTGAACTATGATTGATTTAAAAAAAAGCTACGTTGCCAGGATACGGGTACGGGTACGGGTTCAGGTTCGGGTATGGGTTCGATACGTGGATATGTCGATTTTGAAAAAAATCATGGGTACAATACGTCTTGGATACGTCCGTACACACACACATAAACATGTACTCATTTTACTCATTTTTTAGTCCACAAGAAATACAAAACTTGAAAAATATAGTCGGACGTGTTCAAAAGATTCAATATACTTAAGATTTCACATTTTCATTGATTATGTGGGTGCCATACATATGATATATGAATATGATGTCAACATGAAACAAAACTTGACAAATATAGTAGGATCAATGTTTAAAACATTCAATATTCTTAATATTTTACATTTTCATTGATCACGTGGCTGCCATACATATGATATATGAATATCATGTCAACACGAATACAAACAATCTAGAATATACCATCTAGATTTTCCTCAAAATCAAATTCTTGCATGCCACTCTTGCTAGCTCCACTCTTAGTAGCTCCGCTCTCCACTCCTTGTGAACTCCTTTGAATGTCATCTTCACCATCAAATATTGAAAGTTGGGCAAGAGTGGTTGTGGAGGCATCCAAGTCTCTGGTCTTTGGAAGAATATCCCAAAGTTTGTGAGGACCTTTGATATAGACCTCAGACTTGTGTGACGAGGAGACGAAAATTGGAATGCACATCATACCAAATCCTCAGCTTGTTTGGATGCTAACTTGTTTCGTTTAGATGAGTGGATAAAGACATAAGTACTCCAATTCCGCTCTGCGAAAAAAATTCTAGCCACCTGTTACAAAAAAATGTTTGTTGGAAATTTCAAATTAGTAACATATTAAGAATGTACAAAAAATATGCTACTAACTTAGTAACTTCATAAAATTTAAAATCAGCCTCCTCTTGCTCTCTTAGGTACTTTGCCATTTTCTTTTTGATAGTTTGAGGCATTTCTTTATCCCCACACCTCCAACCCTAGTCAAATGGATTTTCAGTTGACTATATGAGGATTTGTATTGAGCACACCAACTATGACATATCCAAATACAACCCCCACCGCCAACAAGGTATTCTACCACTGTCACATCTCCAAAGAGGAGAATTAGGATCATGTTTCACAGGAACCGTTGTGTTTTCAGAAGTTTGTGGGCCTTGCACTCCAACTGAAGCAAAACTTGATGCCATCCTAATATGTTTTTGATCACCAAGATCACCATGAAGGTGCGAGATGAGAGCATACATAGAGTTACGATGTTAAAAAAACATTTTGCCTTTACATAAATAATAAAATAAAAATAACAATATTTACTAATTGTTAATTTAAAATTTTCTAACTGATGCCATCATAATCTATTTTTGATCACCAAGATCACCATAAAGCTGTGAAGTGAGAGCATACACAGAGTTAAGATGTTAAAAAAATCAATTTGTCTTTACATAAATCAAGTGATAAATGCTAAAATATTAATTATTAACATTGAACAATGCATTTAAAAATTAAAACTAATGATATTTACTAATTATTAAAATTAAAAAACCCTAAATCATGCCATCCTACCTAATCTGTTTTTGATCGCTAAGATCTCAAAAAGGAGCATACATAGATTTAGGAAGTTAAAAAAATTAAAAAAAAACATTTTGCCTTACATAAATCAAATGATAAATGCTAAAATATTAATTATTAACATCGAACAACGCATTTAAAAATTACAAAAACGATTTTTACTAATTATTAAATTAAAAACCCCTAAACCTTGCTATCCTAATCTATTTTTGATCACCAAGATCACCATAAAGGTACGAGGTGAGAGCATACACAGATTTAGGATGTGTTTAAATTCTAAACTTTTTTTTAAAATGCAATAAAATAAATTAAAAAAACCATAAAAAATAAAATAAAATAATGAATTAAATAAAAAATACATCTAGTGTAGATCCTTGTTGCCTCCAAACAAATACTACCTCCAAATGTCATGTCTACTCTTTTGAATGAACAATAAAACAATCACAATGTCTTTCTCTCAACAATTGCTTCCTCTAAACAAACTTGAACTTCTTGCAAGCAATGGCTTCCCCCAATCTCCTCCTCCTTGCAATGTTTGCCTCCAAACAAATCCTCCTTCCAATGTTTGCCTCCTTTTCAATTTTTGTTTGGCTCTTTGCTCGTACACTCGCAAAAACCAACAATGAATTGTTTTTGTGATTTTAAATGAATGGGTGAGTGTTTTTTATAGATTTTTGAGGTGTTTATGGTTAAATATTTTATTCATTTAAATGTTAGGGTTCATAAAAAACTTTTTAATGCCTTAAAAGTCATTATTTGGCATGGGTTCGCTGCAGGTACATGTGGGTTCATACCGGGTACGTCCAAACGTACCCAGGATGTACCCGGTACGAACCCAGACATACACAGCGAATCTGTACACGTACCCTCACGTATCCATACCGGATATGTATCAGGCAGGGTACGTGGAGCAGAGGGACGAACCCTGGTAACATAGGTCAATACTGATGTCATTTTAGCGTGTGATGGATATAGGGTTTAAGGGAGGCATGATGAGCAAGAGATTGAAGAGAAAGGGATGGGTGGAAACCCTTTTCCAAATAGATGTGATGACAGTAAGTCTGCCGGTCTGTCCATAACAGCAGACAATGAAGAACATACTGATGTAGAATTAGGCTTTGGTAAGAGCCACAAAGATGGCCCAAGCAATTCTCATATGACAATAGGAGTTAAGCATATTGGGGATGCCCAAAGGTATGGAGGTGTTTCGAAATCATTGCTTTCTTCTACACCAATTCAGTTTTGTTGTCTTGAGCCATTTGATGAAAAGAATAACAATATGTCATGGTTAAGGCTCCATTGTAAACCATGGCAAGTGGTTAAATATTTTCATGAGCAAGCTACAAATGGGATTATAATTGGAGAAAAATCTGAATATGGGAGGATAGGTGAAGCAGAGCTTCAAGTGAAGTTTATTATGAGGTACACCCATGAAACAAGAGCATTTCTGGGTGCCCATGACCACTCGCAGTCAGCTGTAATTTTCAGACCAGCAACTAATGGCAAGCCATTTGATAATTTGTTTAATAATGACAAGAGTCTATTGCATCATTAGTTGTCATTGCCATGCTTTGGCAATCATAACTATGCTAATGAGGTAAAGGAGCAAGGTTGGGAGAAGAATCTTTGCCAAGGACTCATTATACATCTCCCAAGCAATGCTTATGAGGTGGTTTTTTATGACAGCCCAAGGTACACACATTTCAGATCCTTTGTTTCCTTTTCATCATCATGTTGGGCTGATCATCACAAACTCTGTCACGAGTTTGCACTTCAAGATAGGGGTTGCTTTGCACATGATGATTGAGAAAAGAAGAGGTATGATGAAGAGTTACATAGATTGTTTGCATCCTCGGAAGTTAGGTAAACGCTTGAAGCTCAAAGAAGGTGAAGGTAAAGATTCAAGTTTTGATTTTTCCTCTTTGCTTAGGGAAGGGAAGGAATTTGATTAGTTTGTATGAAGCGGGGAAGAATTCTAGCATGGCATGTTTGAGGCACCATAAGCTTGATAAGAATTTTGATTTTCTTTTCTATGTAGTGCTAACCCATGGTTCCATGAAAGAACAAAAGGAATATGGGAAAAGCGGAGGAATTATGATGAATTTGCAGTTGTACATATGTCAGTCATAGAGGGAATTGATGATGTATCTACAGGGAAAAATGATAAGCATGCTCTTGAGGTAAGTACTCCATTAAGAGGAGAGGCTGAATTCACAAAATTTGTGTCTCAAATTGAACATGATGAATGTTATCTAATAGTTCCGGATATTGTATATCAGCTAGAAGTTGTAGGAAGTAGTCAGAATACCAAATTTTGGGATTTCAAGCATACTGCCATAAAATTTTATGTGACTGTCATAAACATTTCCATGTTGCTATCAGCTGTACCCTCATAACATTGATAGAGTGGGGAACTTTGAAGATATGCCAAGCTTACAACTATTGTACCCTCCTTCCATCAGTTGTTCACAACTTCCCAAACTATTTGCCTACTTATAAGACACCAGGAAAGGAGCTTCCAATCATACGGTTGAAGAAATTCCAAGCATTTCATGGCTGTTGTAGTCACTATACAGCCCCCATACAGTCACTACGGTGCTATTTCTATAAAGGAATTGATTGCCTAATCATAGGAGGAAGGTGGGATGGCAAAAACCTTGACCCAAGGGTCGATTTGAGGGCTGTTCCACCAAGGAGGCCTGCTGTTTGGTGCATTTTCAGTTTGTTCTTTTCAAGGTTTTGGAGCATGAAGAGACATTTCAATAGTCGGGAGTTGTATTCACTACACACTAACATACTTGTACTATTTTGTGGAAGTAAAGGTGGAACTCTGATCACCCTCATTTTGATTTTTGAAAGAAAAGAGCAAGATTACATTGGTATTCGGGACAAAATGAAAGAAATGGTGGGCCACCAATGCTTGTGTGGTAATCGCACAAAGGAGGAGGAGCTAAGACTTATTTGGGATCCAGGGACTTGCAATTGCTTTAGGACAAGCAATTTTGGGAAGGGAGGACTGTAATGTCCCCTTTTTCTAATTGAGGACTAAATATAGACTTCTTGTCATTCCCTTTCCGTGGCCAAGAAGAATATCTTTTTTGGAATATATAGGGTAAAAAGAGGGTTTTAGAAGGTCCTACAACCTTATACAATAGAGCCCATCAGGCCAGATTTAGCAATAATAGTATCAAAGCAAAAATACCCGAGCAGATTCCAAAAAAGGAGGACGAAAAAGCAAACAGAGAAAAAAAGAGAAACATCAAATGAGCTTTTTCAGCTCAGAAACAACATTTTTTGCTCTAGGAGAGCCCGATTCGTTAGCAAGATGATCGGCCAGTTTGATAAGTTCCGAACAGTCGTCAGCAATGGCCGTCCTAGTAGAAACTGTGAAAGCCTCTCAAGCTTTCAGAGCCTTGAAAGCGCGTTGAAGCTTGCTTAAAATAGAAGAAATCATGTCGGCTCTGCGGTTATCTCTTTTAGTGTCAGCAGACTCAGGTTCAGCAGGCGTCGAGTCCATAATCGGAGAGGAATGAGAAATGCCAGCATCAAGAGCTTTGTCGTTGAGGAGAGCCTTGTTTCCCACAGACTGGGAGATGGGGGCCTCAACCGGTTGATTGATGTCAAACTGCTCCGAGTCTAGGGAGTCAGGGTAAAGCTGAGCCAGGCCCAAGAGATCAGCAGCTTGAGAGTAGTCGGGGCTGGAAACAGGGGAAGAAGCGTGACCGCTGGCGCTAGTGCCTTCCAAGAACAAGCAAGCGGGGGGCGTGGGGAAAGTAGGAGTGGCAGGGGGAAAAGAGGCAGCGCGGGGGGGACTCACAATAGCCACATCAGAGTCTGAACCAGAGGAGAGAAGCAGGCGACGACGACGCCGAGAGGAGCGGAGGGAGGAGGAGGAGGGATGAGGGGAGGGTGAGGGGGAGCGGCGGCGGTGACCCAATTTAGGGGGGTAACGAAGAAGGTCGGAGTGAGAAGCAGCGACAGAGAAGAGAAGATAAAGCAACCCCTGGTGCAGAATGACACCCTCGCCCTCCCGAGCTAACTGAACCGAGTGTTCTAAAGACTGAAACAAAAAGGCCGCCAGGTTGATTTTCTTCCCCCATCGAAGATGAGAGAGGATGAATAGGTGGGGACCAAAAACAAGTCGATATCTGCCGTCGATGGTAAAATACCACATAATGACCTCCGCCACTCTATCCCAGGGAGAAGGCAGGGAATCTCGAGTATAATCAGAGAGGTATTTCACTGGTCTGTCACCAGGGGCGTTAAATTCCTGAATCTCCGCATGCAACGAACACTTGTAGTAGATGTCACTAGCAGCAGGAAGGCCAGTGGCGTCAGCAATGGCATTCGTGGAGATGGTAAAGCGAGTGTTACCGATTTGAACCCGACCCTTCGCCCAGGAAGCCGTTACTGCATATGAAACCAGAGCAGAATAACCCGCCATTTTCTCCAGGAAGGTGGCAATTCCATTTTCCAGCAAAATATTCCACACCTCCACATCATTTTTAATTGCATCACAACTATCAAGCTCAAGACGCTTCAATTGGCCCCCCATCGAAAGAAAGAGATAATAGTTGCAGAAGAGAGTAAATTTGGACATTTAACAGCATAGCAAGGTCGGGGAGGCCATCGGTTGATTTATCATTATCCTCGCGCCACCTCCTCAGATGATTAATGTGAATATAATGTCCATACGTGCGGAGATCCCCCGCATCATTACAAAGCACCGTTATCAATTGTCCCTCTTTAAGAGTCAAATCAAATAAATTCGGCATAAAAGCCGCTGCCCTTTTAGAGAGCCCAAGTGAACTTGCCGAAACCCGAGGTAGCCCGCCATTCCACCGGTCAGCTATGGGGTATATCATTATGAGTGATTTGGTAGAGATCATGCGGGAAGTTGTCCCTCCAAATTTTTCTGATTCTCGATGAGAACACCAATATTAGCAAGGAGGTCCGCCGCTTTATTTCCCTCCCAGAGGACATGCTGGAACTGGATTTGCATGAAAGATCTTTGAATAATTCTGATATCAGCAATGATGTTCCTTATCGACCAATGACCAGAGTCATTAGACTGCAGGAGATTGATGATGTTGAGGGAGTCACTTTCAACTTGAAGGGGATCATCACCAAATTTGATAGCCATCTCAAGGCCCTTGAGAACTGCCAAGGCTTCCGCCCGATGGTTGGTACCAAAATTTAAGTTGTGAGCAGAGGCAACAACAATATATCCTGAAGAACAACGAAGAATGGCTCCTCCTCCAGACTTACCAGGATTTCCTTTCGAAGCCCCATCCGTGTTCAGCTTTTTCCAGCCCCTAGGAGGGGGAAGCCAGCAGACTAAATTTCTATCAGTGTAAGTGCCTTTACAATGAATGGACAATAACTTCTGCCACTCCTGGGAGTTACTGATTTGGATTTTTTGCTGATATTTGGACCACATAGTCAGGTTGATATTTTCTTGAAGAGCCAGAGCAATCTGAGAAGCCACCTGACGAGGATCAAGACTTTTTTCTTTGAAGATTCTTCTGTTTCTTTCCTTCCAGATGCCCCATAATCCATGCGGTAGGAGGAGTTTCCAAGCCAATTTCAAAATCGGGTGAGTGAAAGGAGAACTCCATTGAGAGAGGGTGTCCTGAATGGAATCCGGGAAAATCCAGTACACTCCCAACCTCGAAAGAAGCCACTGCCAAATAACTTGCAAAAAAGAACAATGGATCAAAAGATGTGCTGAGGACTCCGCGGCTTTAGCACATAACACACATTTAGTGGGGAGCGAGAACCCCCTTCTTTTAAGATTCTCCCCAGAAAGGAAAGCATTCTTATAAGAGAGCCAAGAGAAAAAACCAATTTTGGGAGTGATCTCATTGGGCCAGACATTGGAAAGAGGGGGACCAGAGTCAGCACTATGCATCGAAAGATAAGCAGCCTTAACCGAGAAAGAGCCCGACGGGGAGAGGGGCCAAATAATCTCGTCCTCATTTTGTGAGAAGGGGATGTAGATGGAAGAGAGCACTGATTTGAGTGAAGCCAGGAGGCTACTCTGCAGATCGCTGATATCATCCCAAGCCTTAATATCCCATGAGGGAATGGAGTTAATCATCTTCCAATATCCCGAAGCTAATCTTCCATGCTTATTAATGATGCTTCTCTTAATAGGGTCCCATGCAGGATTAAGATCAAGAGGTTCTTCCCCGATCCAAAAATCTCTCCAGAAATCAATATGCCGACCATTCCCAAAACGCCATTTAGTGCCAGCACTAATGATGGGGAGAGAGCTAATAATAGAGTTCCATATGGCAGAGCCTCTAATTGGATTGGAAGTGAGCAGATCTTCGTTATTTGTCAGATATTTAGCTCTGAGCAGATGGGCCCAACAAGAGTCACCTTTGGCCACCTCCCAAGCAAGTTTGGCCAGGAGGGCCCCATTCATGTCAGCCATTTTTCGAAGACCAAGCCCACCATGAGAAGTCGGCTTACACACATCTTTCCATGCCACAAGATGTATCCTCTTCTTATCTTCAGTACCAGACCACAGAAAGTTTCTTTGAATTTTTTCCACAACCTCCCTCACAGAACTGGGGATTTTGAGCAGGGACATGAAGTAAGTAGGGAGGCTTTGAAGAGTGGCTTTCACTAGCTGTAGCTTGTCAGCCTGACTGAGCAGAGCCCCTTTCCAAGCAGCCAGCTTTTTTTGATACCTTTCAATGACCGGATTCCATAGGTTTTTTGATTGCTTTCCATGGAAGAGGGGGATGCCAAGATAAGAGGCGGGGAGCTCCACAATGTTACAACCAAAGATATCAGCAATCCTTCTCTGAGTCCTAGGGGACGTGTTGATGAAGGAAATGCTGCTCTTGTTGAAGTTGACAGTTTGCTGAGAGGCTGACTGGTAAAGAGAGAGGATATCCATAATAGCCCGGGCTTCAATAACAGAAGCAGAACTTAGCAGCAAAGTGTCATCAGCGAACTGGCTATGAGTTGCAGAAGGACAATTTGAGGTGATTTTCATACCAGAAATGACAAATTGACTTTTAGCCACTTCCAGAGCTCTGCTAAGGGTGTCCGCCATCAGGACAAAGAGAAAAGGGGACAGGGGATCCCCTTGCCTGATACCTCTGCTGCTTTTGAAGAAACCTGCAGGAATGCCATTGATAAGAATAGAGAAGCAAGGGGTCGAGATACAAGAGAAAACCCAGCTACACCACTTTTTGTCGAAACCAAATTTTTCCAGGACCTTTATTAAGAAAGGCCAGCTGACTCTGTCAAAAGCTTTTTGCATATCCAATTTTAAGATCATTCCTGGGGACTTCGCAAGAAGGGACGAGTGAATGGCTTCATGAACAGTGATTATACCACCTTGGATGAGCCGACCTTTAATGAAGCCATTCTGATTTTGAGAGATGAGATCCTGCATAAAAGGTTTAAGTCTGGAGGCCAACATCTTAGTGATGATCTTGTAGGACGTATTACATAAACTTATTGGCCTAAAATTGGATACATCTTTAGAGCTATGCACTTTTGGGGCAAGTGCAACGAAGGTGGTATTCCATTCCTTAAGCAGATTGTTGTTCATCTGAAATTCATTTACAGCTTGGAAGAGGTCCTGCTTAATGATTTCCCAAAAGACTTGGAAGAAGGCGGCAGGAAAGCCATCCGGACCCGGAGCTTTGTCCCTCTTCATTGCAAAAACTGCTTTGTGAATTTCCTCCATAGCAAAAGGCTTGATCAGATTGTTGTTCATCTCAGGTGACACCAGATGCGGAATATGTTGGAGCATTTCATTCATTGATTGATCCGGAGGGGGCAGATCAGCTTGGAGAAGATTAGAATAGAAGGAGACAAGCTCGTTGGAAATATCAGTCTCAGCAGTAAGCAAAGTACCTGAGGATGAAACCAACTCACGGATCTTATCTCTAGCCTTATGCTTGCAGGCGGTGATGTGAAAAAATTTGGTGTTCCGATCCCCTTGTTCGAGCCAAAGGGCTCGAGAACGTTGCCTCCAATAGGTCTCTTCTTCTTTAAGAGTGTTATGATAATCACTGAGAAGGGAGATTTCATGTTGGTGAAGATGATCCAATCTTCCAACAGTTTCAATTTGATCAGATATTTTTGCCAAGCTCTGAGTTAGTTCCTGTTTGCGAAGCTTGATGTTACCAAAGACCTTCGACTTCCAAATCTTGAGCTGTTTTTTAATTTCTTTGAGTTTGCTGGAGAATTTAAACATACTAGAGCCCTCAATATTGATATTCCACCAGTTTGCTACAAGGGGGATCAGATGGTTGTTTTCAAGCCAAGCAAGCTCAAATCTGAAGGGAGGATTCTTGGCATTCATTTTGTGATTAGCACTCAACAGAAGAGGGTTGTGGTCAGAGGCAGCCCGAGGGAGGGAGTTGAGGTAGAAATCAGGAAAGAGAGATATCCAGTCCAGAGAACCAAGCGATCTATCCAATCTACTTTGAATGTGATTTCTGCCCAATCTGCGGTTTGACCATGTATAAGATGAGCCGTGGAGATCCATATCCAGAAGAGAATTCACCCTGATGAAGTCAGCCAGAGCCTCCATGCTGACTGCCATGGCAGGCATACCTCCCTGTTTTTCCGAAGGATAGAGTGGGCAATTAAAATCACCCATTATTAGGATGGGAATTTTACCACAAGAGATGATGAAGTTTGTGATATCTTTCCAAAGTTTACCACGATGAGTCTCCAAGTTGGGGGCATACACATTGATAGCAATCCAAGAGGAGTCCGTTCCAATCTCTTGGAAGAGGATGCATAAAAAGTTGGGGTGTTTGAATAGGCAATCCCCTTTTAAACTTCTTGGATCCCACAAGGTACAAAGCCCCCCTGAGTTCCCTGTTGAAGGTTGAGATTCAAAAGATGCCGCAGGCCAGATTTTAAGGAGGCTATCCTCCTTTTTTAGTTTAGTTTCCTGCAACATTATGATATCAGGAGAGTTCTGGAATTTGATGTCTCTGATAACTCTTTGCTTTTGAAGAGAGTTAAGACCTCTTATATTCCAAGAAATAATCTTCATTTCTTAGGTTTGGGTTTACTCCCCACCACCATGGGGATAGTGCTTTGAGTTCCTTGCGCGACATTTATAGCTGCTTCTTGTTGAAGCTTGATACTGCTCGGAATTCTCCCCTGAGCTTTTTCCAAGCCTATATCTGGTTTCTTGTTGCTGCTTCTAGTAAAATGATGATTGAAACTATCATCAGAGGAAAGTCCCGAGGGGGAGGGGACAGAGTCTAAAACAGGCGGACAGAGGGGAGGCAGGGGGGAAGGATGCAAAGGAGAGGGGATCGAAAGAAGGGGAGGGAAGGGAAGAGGAGAGGACAGAGGGGAAGGGGGTGGGGAGGAGACAACCAAGGATAGGTCAACTCCTAGAGAGGAAGAGGCGGGGTGAGCCGAGGGAGGCAGAGGGGAGAGGAGAGGTTGAAAGACTGAGGAGGGGGGGACGATCTCAGAAACAGGATCAGAACATGTGTTGATTTCTCCATCCTCAAGGAGCGTGAAGGAATTTGAGGTGGGGATGATCGGGATCTCAATAGAAGACGGTTTGGGGATAAAGTTTTTTTTGATTTTAGGGGATAGGGCTTGGGACTTGGGATTTTGTTGAGGTTTAGATGGACAGCTAGAGGTCCGATGACCAAGTTTTTTGCAGAAAGAGCAAGCTTGAGGAATATATTCATAGTCAATGGGTTGTTTCCAGTTCCCCAAGTCTGAAATAAGCTCAATATCTTTTGGTAAGGGACAACTAACATCAGCATTAACACAGAAACGAGCATGAATGAATCTATTTTTTGCTTTTGTTGCTTGATCTATTGCAATTAAAGATCCTATTGAGAGAGCAATACCTTCTATAACCGCCGGGTGCCAGAACTCCAGAGGAAGCCCCGGGAGGCGTACCCAAATTGGGGCTTGGGTCATGGATTCCGTGTGTGGGTTGAAACCAGGAGACCATTTCCTGAGATAGAAACCCCGCCTGCCAAAAAACCATGGACCACCTAACAGAGCTCTAGCAAAGTCTTCTTTCAAGCTGAAGGAAAATAATATGAAACCATTAGGCATAGCCGCTATTTCTAGCGCTCCACATGGTTGCCATTTTAATCGAGCCCATTTTTTTATATCTTCCAATGGGGGTCTAGGGCCCATCAGTGTACCCACCAAGGACAGATCACGAGAAGCAGTAGCATCCTTCGTGATGTGAGAGGGGATGTGCAGGGAAAAATACCCATCAGACAGAGCAGGGGATAGCTTTTCTGAGCTATGCACAGATGTGGAACCCTCCACAACTTTTGTCCAAGCGTCGGGCGGCTTTGGAGAGAGGGACCCTGACAGGAGGGACCCCCGATCTGGACCAGAGGGGTCCAGCATTCGAGCCAGCACCAGGGACAGCAGGCAGTCGCAGCAGGCTAGGTTTCCAGTCGCCGCAAGCTAACTAAAGTTGCATTTTATGAGCATCCTCGGGAAGAATATCTTAACAAGGGAAGGAATTGCATTTTATTTCAGTTTATTTTATTAGATTTAATGTTTCTTTCAGTGTTTTCCTTTACGAGACAAGTCGGCTGGGTTTGGAGAGAATAAAGAAGCAATTAATAGATAAAGTGAGGCTTAAGAGGTCAGTCCTCTTCTAATTGGCCTTTGGCGCCAAGGGAAGAATATAAAATGGACTTAAGGACTTCATTTGCAATCATCTTTGGCACATTTTTCATCTACAATTGGTTTGTTGGGCTAGTTGTTCACTACCTTTCCACTCGAGGACAAAAACCCTCGTGTGGCATCCATGGAAGACGGAAACCTTCCTTGTGGCTTGGTGGAGGACGGAAACCCTCCATTTTGAATTGCAGAATCAATAAGGATTGCGAAAGCTTTACATCATTTTTGGAGCTCTTCCCTAGGGGAGTGACTAAGTTTTGAAGCTAGTTTGGTGCTTTCTAGGGCACAAATTTCAAATCTGATTTTATATTCTAAATCTCCATATTTTATAAGGCCGTAATCTGAACTCTGGTGAATTTTGGTGGAGATTTATTATTTTTCCTAGCCCTCGGTTTGGCGGGACTGCTGTTATAAAAAATTAATTTCCACTTTGCTAATCAAATATTTCTTCAATCTTTTGATGTGTTTGTGCTGTAAAAATATTTTCGTGGCTAGATAAATTATTTCGTGGCTTTCTACATTGATTTGCATAGTGAAAAGGGGACTTGAATCTCATAGGCAGTTCGCTGCCCTAGTAGACTGTTGATTCTGAATTGGTTAATCATTTTAAGTTATTCTTAGCTACTTTCAAATTGTTGTATTTGAAGGTGTTTTCAGATCATATTTATTGGGGATAGTTGGCAAACCCCTTTCCTCCATTTTCAGCCCTAAAAGGGACATTAAACTATGGAGACACACAACGCAAAGGTGTTGTGGTGGACAACACCAATGATGATGAAGCAACACCTACGAAGGCAAGGGCGCAAGACACAAAGGAGGAAGAGGAAGAGGAAGTGCAAGCCTAAAGGCCAACAAAAATGCTCATATGTGCTATTGGGAAAATAGGGAGTAAACCTAGACTGAATACGCCAAGTTATTCTAGAAGTATGGAGCCAAAAGAGCTCATTGATTGGGTAACAAAACTCGAGAAGTATTTCAAGAATGACAATATGGAAGATCCCAAAAGGTTCCAGTTTGTCTACACTAAATTGAAGGGTCATGTGTCTCTTTCATTGGAACATGTACAAATAGAAATAGTCCATAGAGGTAAACTGAGGATATGGACTTAGGAGAGACTGATGGAAAAGTTGAATGATAAACTCTTACCCGAAGACTATAAGCTCAATTTGTTCAATACATTGCAAAATCTGGGATAGAGAGCTCAATGTGAAAGAATACATTCAAGAGTTTATAGACTCACCATTCGAGTGGGTTATGTGAAAGATGACAATGAGAAGATCATTCATTACAGGAACAGGATGCATCTCTCGATTCAGGATGAGTTCAAGATGATTCAAGCACGATCTGTGGAAGAGACTTATCAATACACACTAAGGGAAAAGGATAATTTGTCACGCAAACAACAAGGTGTGGCACAAGACGTGGGAAAACTTGCGCAAGGCCACGAACAACATGGCGGAAAAGGAAGTTTTGCGCAAGTGACGCTAGCACTTCATCATAGAGTGAAGACATGTAATGAGGAAGAGGAAATTCTTCCACGAGAGGAGGATCCTTTGGATGTGGAGGTGGTCGTAGAGCTTTTGAGTGCCCGCACATGCAAAAGAATGAGGGAAGAAAATGCAGTAATGCGAATACCCATATTGTACAAGCAGAAGAGAGTGGCATATCCATGGATTATGGAGAAGAATCAGAGATGGGAGAATCATTGATCATGAAACTCATTTTGTTGAAGCTAGGAAAGGAAGAAGTTGGCCCGTATCACAGGAAGAATCTATTTATAACCACATGCAGGTCAGGAGGCAAGGTTAGTAAGTTGATGGTGAATATCAGAAGCATCAACAACTTGGTATGATAGGAGATGGTGGATAATTAATGGTTGAAGAGGATTGCAAATCCAAATCCCTGCAAAGCTTCATGGTTACAGAACGGGCACCAACTCTTGGTGATGAAATAGAGCCTAGTAAGTTATTGATAGGGAGATATGAAGACAAAGTTATGTTTGATATAATGCCCATGTACGCTTGCCATGTGTGGCTTGGGAGGATGTGGTAGTTTGATTGGAAAGCACTACATGATGGTCACACAAACACCTACAGGGTGGTGAAAAATGGAAAAGAGTACACTCTAACCTCTATGCAAGAAAAGAGTAAAAAGGTTTGAAAGTTTTGATGTTGTCAGGAAAACAATTCTTGCGTGAGATAAATTATAATGATGTATGTTTTACAATAATCATGAGACCCGTGCATAGAGACGGATCGAGCACCACCGCAAAAGAAGTTGAGTCACTTCCACATGAGGTGAAGAGGATGTTGGAAGAATTCGTGGAGATAGTATCGAACAATCTACCAAGGGGATTACCACCCATGAGAGACATAAGTCACCACATGGATCTAATTTTGAGATCAAGCTTGCCAAGCAACCTAGATTTCATAATGACACCACAAGAATGTGGAGATAAAGAAACAAGGTCAAGGGTTGTTGGATAGGGGAGTAATACAAAAAATCCTACGTCTATACGCAATTCCTATAGTTACAGTGCCAAAGAAGGATGGAGTCTTGCATGTGCACACACTCGAGGGAAAACAATAAGATCACTATTAAGTACCAGTTTCCATTACCGTGCATGATTGACGTCAAGGATTAGTTGGATCGGGCAAGATAATTCATCAAGATTGATTTTAAGAATGGGTACACTAAATCCACATAAGAGAAGGTGATGAGTTATGGTTGTGTTCAAAACGTAGGAAGCATTGTATGAATGGGTTGTGATGCCATATGGATTCAGCAATACTGTAATGTCTCCTTGTCGAGAACATTACTAATATCTATTTTCATTTGCATTGTAACCCCTTGGCATACCTAGCACTACAAGTGGGAGTCTCTAGTTAGTTTAAATGTGCACATAAGATAGTTGCTTTTATTATTTAATTAAAAATAATAAAGTGCACAGTCGTAGTTTATCAGAGATTTTATTATAATAAGAGTTTATATTTTTCCTCCAAAAGGGAAAGGTTGGTCTTTTTGAATAATGCACCTCTTAACTCTATAAAAGGGAGGTCGCATTTCTTTAGTGGGTTATGTTGATTGAACTTCTGAATTTACTCAATGCTTGGAGAAAAGGGATGTATGCCCTATGTTTGTTGATTGCTCTCTCTTCAATTGTTGAAGATTTTATTTGCAAATTCATTGCTGCTGGTTTTGAATATATTTGTGGATGATTAAAACCCTCATAAGCTTGGTGACTTGATATTAAAGTGTGGCGCATTTATTTGTGGGAGAAATCTGCATGTTTGTTGCTCATTTTGAAGTAATCCTTGAAGTTTGGACTCTTTTTGTGACTGTTATTGCTGCTACCGCAATTTATTTAGCCATAGCGACTTGGATTAGGGTTTATTTTATCATGATTTGGTGTCATATGAGCTAAATCTATAATTTTGATCTGTGGGTAGCATTAATTATCTCTGAGTTTGGGCTGATATTATTTGGAGTGTGTTTGAAGGCTAAAGAAGTGAGCTGATGATTAATTTATATAATTTATATCTAACCCTAGCAACATGGTTTCAGTATTTCGAGGGGCTGTTTAGAGAGGGGTTTTAATGATCAAAAAATTCAGATCTATAGTGTAGTTGAAAGCTCTTAATTTCTAGTTTATAATGCACTCTTATTTCATGCAAAAATACTGGAGTATTGAAGGAGTTATGAATTTTAAAAGATTTCAGCTGTGTGCAAGCTATTTGGTTGATATTAATTAATATTTATTTCAGATTTGCAGTGCAGTTTGGGGTCAGTTTAATATTGGTTTGGGTTGTAGAAATTAGGAGAAATAAGAGGAAATCAATTTCATAATTATTGGAGTTGGTTTGGTGTCCTAAATATGTTGGGCGACCTACTTTTTAGGGAAAAATTAGGGTTTTGTGTTGGCTATGCAAAAATTGATCTTGGGATATTATTCTTTATATTTTTGTGGCCCAAGATCCAAAGTTTGAAGGTCATTGCTAGGATTCTCTAAGCCGGGACATGAATTTTTGAAAATTGCAACAATTCAGGGTAGTGAATATTAATTAATTTCCCAGCTGTGTAAAAAATTTGGTTTTGAATGTGTTTGAATTGTGATTGTTTTTCTTCCAATCTATCCCACCCACCGTGGATAGTTCCGACCCCATTTGGGTTCGAAATAACTGACATTGGGATATTTTAGGTTGATACAAAAGAGTTTATCCATTCTTTGCTTGATTTTGATAAGTACTTCTCCATTTTCTAAATTGTCCTAAGAGGAGACATTACAAATACACCAAGTACTTTCATGAGATTGATAAATCAAGTCCTAGGGACATTCCTAGGAAAGTTTGTGATTGGATACCTAAATGACATTTTGGTATTCAATACGACATGGGACGAACATTTCAAGCACATAGAGCAAGTACTGCAGCAATTGCAAGGAGAGAAGTAGTTGATCAACTTGAAGAAGTTTAATTTGAGGAGCTTGTGTATTTAGGTTTTGAGATTTCTCATGCATCTCTAAAGATGGATCTTGAAAGGGTGTGGGTGATATTGGACAGGCCGTCACTGAAGGTTGCTTTGAGGTGTTGAGCTTCCACAACTTATCAATTTTCTACCGCAAGTTCATCAAGAACTTCAATGGAACGTGTGCGCCTATCATAGAAGTCATGAGAGGCAATAAGAAGGATTTTGTCTAGAGTCGGGCCGCACAAGTAAGTTTTCAAGAGTTGAAGTAGAAGGTGACTAAACAACTAGTACAAGCATTGTCCGGTTTTATGAAGGTGTTTCAGGTAGACTATGATGCTAGTGTCACAACCATTGGCATAGTGTTGAGTCACGAGGGTATTCCTATAGCATATTCCAGTGAGAAGTTGAATGACGCAAAGAGGAAGTATAGTGTGTATGATCTTGAGTTCTATGCAATTTTATAGGCACTCAAGAAGTGGAGGCATTACCTGTTGTCGTAAGAGTTTTTTTTGTACACTAATAATCAGGCTTTGCAATTCAAAAACAGTCAAGGAAACTTGAATCAAAGGCATATGAAGTGGGTGGAGTACCTACAGGGCTATACGTTTGTGTTGCCGCACAGGAAATTGGTAAATCTAACAAGGTTGCCAATGCATTGATGATGCAGTCAAGGTCAAGGTTCCCAAGTGAAGTGAATGGTGGATGTGTACAAATTCGAGAGGCATAAACAAGATCACCATCAAGTATAGATTTTCATTGCCACGTATGGATGACATCATGGATTGTCTGAGTGGCACAAAGTATTTTAGCAAGATTGATTTAAAGAGTGGATATCATCAAATTGATACTAGAGAAGGTAATGAATGGAAGATTGTGTTCAAGATGCACGAAGGATTGTATGAGTGGCTAGTTATGCCATTCGGTTGGAGCAACTCGCTGAATACCTTTATGAAATTGATGAACAAAATTGGGTAAATTTGTGATCATGTACCTTGATGATATCTTGATATTCAGAAGGATGTATGAAGAACATTTGTTGCATATAACACAAGTGTTGCAGTGGTTGCATGAGAAGAGATTGATGATAAATTTGAAAAAGTGCATTTTCATACAGGAAGAGTTGACATATATGGGATTTGTGATTTCCAATGAAGAGTTGAAGATGGATCCAGAGAAGGTCCACAAACATGTAAATTGACCATCGCCACAAAGAAGCAATGCCTCTTTATGAGCTCTTCCCCTAGTCTCAATACTGAAAGAACTGGGGAGCCTTTGAAACAAAGAGTCAACCTAATGATCCTCTCAGGGGGATTACTTTTTATGAAATTTAGCTCTGATATTAGCAGCCCATAAATCATGTGGAGCATCTAGCAATCTCCAATAAAGTTTGGTTGTTAATGCTCTATTATGCTTAGAAATAGATCGGAATCCTAAGCCTCCCTTTTTTTCGGCGGACAAAGAATATCACACTTAACTAACCACCGTCTTCTATTCTACTATAATCCACTCCACATAAATTTCTGACATAGAGAATCCACTTGTTTGAGAGTCCCAACAAGAATATTCAATATAGACGAGAAATATATCGGCAAGACCTAACGGACTGCCTTGTCAAAAGTCATTCTTCCTCATGAAGAAAGCCATTTGTTCATCCATTTCTGCAATTTCATCTTAGCTTTGTTTATTAACCATTGCCAGTCTTTTAACTGATTAGGTGCCAAAGGAACCCCCAAGTATTGGAGCAAAAGAGAGTCCTTTCTAAAGTGAAAAATATCAAGAATTTGTGCCTCTTGTCTTCTAGAGCAGTGGAAGAAAATTATGCTAGATTTGGCGTGCTCAACCAATTGGCCTATGGCTCTAGAGAAAAGCTGAAGAGTTTTCTGCATATGGGAAGCTTCCAAGCAAGTGGCCTTACCAAGGAGTGTAGAATCATCAACAAACTGTGTGTAAAAGGTCGAACCCCTTTAGCCAGTTTGATGTAGCTGATCTTCTTATCATGACAAGCTTTGGTAGCCAATCTTCAAAGGAACTCAGCCAGAATAATGAATAAGGGGATAGAGGATCACCCTAGTGAATACCTCTAGATGCTGAGAAAATCAGAGTTGGGCTGTCATTAATAAGAACTGAAAAAGAGATTGAAGACAAGCAAGCTTGAGCCCATTCACAATTCATTCCTTAGAGAATCCAAATTGAGTCAAAACTTTACATAAAAAACACCAGTCTAATTTGTCATAGGCTTTGGACAGATCAAGCCTAATAAATATAGAAGGGGATTTTTGGATGTCCATACAATGTAAAGCTTCTTGGGCTAGCACTATCTCATCATGGATTTGTCGTCCCAGAACAAATCCCCCTTGCTCAGAAGATACGATGTTGTGCAGAAGAAGTTTCATCCATTCCGCCATAACTTTTGTGATAATTTTGTAAAGAACATTGCATAAAGCTATAGGTATGAATCCTGAAATATCTTCCACTTCAGAGGCTTTAGGAATCAGACCTATGAATGTTTTTTGATCTTTTTCAACAGAGTTTTAGCAGTTCTCGCCTCTTCAACAACTTGGAAAAGATCAATTTTAAAAACATCCCAAAAAGTTCGCTAAAATTCTATCGGAAAGCCATCTGGACCAGGAGTCTTTCCTTTTTTCATACTGAAAACAACTCGTTGCAATTTGCTTTCCATAACTGGAGTAGTAAGCTCCGTGTTATCCTAAGCAAAGATAATTCTTGGAACAGTGGCTAGAACCTCTATTTGGGCTGCCTCTTCAAGGGGTTGAGCTGAAAATAATTGGAAAAAATAGTCCTTCACAATATTTTCTAGTCCTTCCAAGGAAAATTAGTTTTTACCATCAGCTTTAACTAAAGAGTTTATATGATTATGAGATCTTCTTGCCAGCAAGGATTTATGAAAACAAACAGTATTTTTATTTCCCTCCTTTAACCACTGTATTTTGGATTTTTGTTGCCACACAATCTCTTCTCGTTTTTCCCATTCATGAAGATCAGCCTTTAAAGAGAGTTCCTGTTGAATTAACTCATCATTACTTCCTTCAATTGTTCTATAAACTGTTTTTTTCTCCATAATATCCCCAAAGTCTTTCCAGTTCCAGGTTTTTAATTGGACTTTCAAATAATTCAGGCGCTTAACAAAGGAGTACATATGTGTGTCATATCCAGGTTTACCTTTGAGCCACCATTGATTGATAAGATTGTTAATGTTGTCATGAGGAAGCCACACCACTTGAAATCTAAACAAAGCAAACCAAGGGGTTGTTCTACTCATCTCCAAACAAACTGGCCAATGAGCAAACCCAACATTGTTGAGAATATGAGCCTTCGGAATAAACTCCTTTGTCCACCAATCTTCTGAAAGCAGGAAACAATCCAGCCTCTCAAGAATACAATCAAGACCTTGTCCTTTATTGGACCAAGTCATCATCCCATTACCAGTTAGAACATCCACTAAATGAAGAGATTGGACAAATCTGGATATATTATTCGAACTGACATCTAGGTTAGTTGTTCCTCCTTGTTTTTCCTCTAGACTTGGGATAGTTTTAAAATCACCTCCTAAAAGCACGGGAACCTTAGGGAACGACCTGATCATAAATGCAATATGCTGCCATTGTAATAGTTTGTCTTCCATAGAAGTAGGGACATAAACATTAATGAAAAGAAGTTGTTGAGAATCCACCCGTGAATAAATGTGCAACAGCAGAATTCCATTACTTCCATAAGAGTTTAACACTGTAAGCGTCTTTGGATCCCAAAAACACGTCACACCTCCAAACGCTCCATGAGAACTAAGAGATATTACCTATGCATGAGGCCATACCCTATCAACTAGAAAATTCATTAGCTCAATTGAAGCTTTGGTTCCATGAACACACACCAGTTGAGAATGATGGTTCTCAATGATTCTTCGCATTTCATTAAACTTGGAAGGGCTGCCTTTTAGCCCTCTAATATTCCATGTAATTACCTTCATTGGGAAGATTGATTAAAAATTTGGGGCAAATACCTTACTATGCCTATGCTACACAGCTTTTGGCCTTCCTCCTATAAGTTGGTCTGATTGGATTTTCTCCCTAGCTTAATATTAGTATCCACTCTCATTTTATTACTTTTTTCCTGAGACACTAGTAAAGGCAAATCTACATGTTGCAAGTCAAAAGGACTGGGCATGATCATCAAGGGTTTATTTAGCCCATATTTTCCTACATCCTGTATAAGATTAGGGGCAAATTGATCCTAAAACTTGGTTTTTCGTTGATAGCTTTTCATTTTTTTGTTGGTTTCATCCATCATATAGTTGTGGCCAGAATCATTACTACCAGACTATTTTCCAATATTTCTTTCTACTTTGCTTCCGGACCAAGTTTATTCATCTGAGTCTCTAGTATCTGTGATTCTATGATATCATCAGTGTTTGTATCCTCATTTTCAGGTTGGAAGCTAGCAAATCTATTAGCATTTTTATCGGCTGGATTGTCCTTAATATTGTTCTTTACTATAGTTACAGGAATGCGAGCCTTAGAAATATTGTGAAAGACTTTCGTACAGTCTTGGGGAAGTTAAAGAGTCTATAACTAATTATAAAGCCTTGAGAGGCTTAGGAAAGTGAAAAGAAGATAGGAGAGAGGAAGAATGTTTCTATATGTCGTTAAGGATATGAATATAAAAGAAAAGAGATGTTTTTAATTGTTTTCCATTATGAGACGCTAGGCTACAAAGTTCGGCTCTTGTTCACTTGAGATCCCATCCTCGACCTACACTATTAGGCCATCTCTATCTATAGTTGGGTGTTATATCTAGCATGTTATCGGCGACCTATCCATGTACATCTATGGAGGGCCTTTATTCATATATGGCGAGGGGGAGGTGGGGGCACTAATATGGACCTCATCCTTCTCTCCCTATAGGTCAAGGGAACTCCATCAAGATCAAATGATATGTCATACCATGTGGCATCATTTACCCATCTAGAAGTCTACAAATGGGATGATTGGAGACAGTCCAGAAAGATCTCCACAGGGGGGAACCCTTTCATATCGATGAATATTGATCAATCTCGCTCCATTCAAGGAACGGGTTTTCTATTCTATTTGGACCATGGAGTATTTGTCCCCATAATCATCTAAAACCGGTTGGTTGATCGAATGACAACAAGAATAAGAATATATAGTAATTGATGTGATTGAATGATGGGGTTGTAGACTTGTAGTGAATGGTCTAATCGAGGTGGGCATCTCTCATTATGGAAACGAAGGCACTTAGATCACAAAGTGGGTGGTCTTTTATGAAACACCAAAGCCTTTACTGACTTTAGGGCCGCATACTATATGGGGTCGTTTATGCAACACTCAACTCAAATAACACTTGAACAGATAAGAGGAGAGGGCATCTGTGACTGTGAAATATGGATACACTCTCAGAGAACTCCTACGAGGGAATTAGTTTTCAAATAGTAGTTTGGTTCTCACTTTCCACTTACCTAACAGACAGTGTCATCCTATTGTAGCTTTTGTTCATGTTGTAGTGCATGTCTCGTTGTATCTTCATCTTGAGCCCTTTATTCTAGTCTTTATGGCAACGAGTCGGGTAAGAATTCAAGTCAAGTTTGGGACCTCATCCTCCTTATCCTCTATAAATTGAAAAGAGGGGTCAAACTAGTGCCTCATATATAGATAGGGCTCGAGCCTTTACCTCTAGGGAAAGGTGCTCAACCAACTAGGGTGATTAGTCAAGCATGTGATAAGTTCCTCACTCCCCCTTCTCAATCCATTCAACCAACCAACAAGTAAATAAACTATTTAGAAGAGACTTGGCCACCCAACTCTAAGCGCTTGACTAACCTTAGGGCAACTATAACCTATATATAGCCTGACTCCAGGGCCTTTAGCTATACAACTATATACAATTGTCTTATATCATTAGACCATTGTATCTATAGTCCATTAGGAATCAATCTTAGAATTCAAGAAGGGATTAACCTCCGGATTTTGGAATCCATGAAGCGACGACCCTTCATATCTTTGAATATGGAAATCAACTACATCTGGATATATGATGTATGCTACATCCATCAATCGATCTAAGCCAAACCCATACAACATATAACCGTCATTGATTCAACGACTCATGCATGACTAATAAATGACAACCATAGACGGATAATGGATAAAAACTATAGATGTTAGATGTTATACGGTAGATGGATAGTGACCACAAACCATCATTTATATATTATATATGTTATTAATTAGTATGCCAGGTACTCGAGTGGATTTGTACCACGTGGGAAGGTAGTTAGTTGTTTGGAACAAAAACGAGACATAGCAAATGAGTGAAGATCCTGATAAGGGAGGGATTGGTGATTCTTGTTTTGATGCTTTGGGCGAAACCACTCTGGAATGAGGACGAGGTTAATCGTTGTGGTTCAGGTGGTTAGCCATCTAGTAGGTGAGAGAAACAATATATAGTTGACCAAAGAGTGGGTTCATGAGGGCCATAAGAGATAGTGGGATTGGTAAAATAGGGACAATGGCTTAAGCCCCATATATCTCTATAGGAGGCAGCAGTCGATGAGTATGTACCATTCACATTGGGAACAACGGGAACAACCGCTTAATCCCCATCTATCTCTCTGGGGATTATAAAGTAGCTTAAGCCATTAGAGGAACATCAATGAGAACTATACAGTAAAGAGTAGAGTAGAGTAAGTAAATAGAAACGACGACTTAAGCCCCATCTATCTCTATGGAAGTCAATGAGACGCTATAATAGATGGGCGTAAATGTATGTTATGTAGGTACAAATGGCATGCATCATGACAAACGATGGACTATAGATTGTGAAAGGTGACTGGTTGTATCACATATTGCATCACATACATAATGAATCATGTACTCAACTAATTTAAGGAGGATGAGCCCTATATATATGGGACCATCTTTGTCTAAGCTACACTATATATTAGAGTGGGCCTCCATCATATATAGATAGAGAGGGAGCCAACTCGATGTAGCTGCCCTCAGTTGATGGCCTACCCTATTATATATAGCTTTGTTGGCTAGATTTTCTGCATAACATCAAACCTAGGCAGTCATGAGATAAATCTCCCTCATTTAACCGGTGAGGTTCCCGTGTCAAATTTGTCGATAAAAATGTGTTATTATTTATCAGGGGTTTTACTTTAACCACTTAGTTCATGAACCATAACTAAAAAGTTCTGCAACAAGTAAGCAGCTGTTCAAGAAAGGAAGTATTGTATAGAAGAAAGAAGTAAAGGAAATACAGAGAAGAAATGGGGAAGATGTGCATCTCAATTAGTAGATAGCAGAGCTAATTGCATGCACATAGAAGAAAATAGATATGAACACACGGAATTATAAAACAAAGGCCGCTCTAGATCCAAATCTAAAATAACACAGTTTATTAAGAGATCTAAGATTAAAAACAAGAAACTAAGTACACCGTGACACAAAGTTCTCCAGAAACCTGCTCCTTTGTATTCCTTTGCTCCAAGTTGCTCTCAGGGGTTCAGCACAAAGTCTAGAACACAAGATTGTTGCTTACAAATTCTGATCGATTCTTTAACCCGAAGGTTCTTCCTCTACTTATAGAATGTAGAGGGGCAATTACAAGTTGGAAGCTTTAGTTGAACTGGCACATGTGGAAGTCGGAGAAAGAAACAACTGGCAATCTCCCTCCTGGAATTCCTCTTTGCATGACATGTATGATTTGCAACTGAAAATAGAACCTTCTATTTTGTACACCCGCCACCTATCTCCAAGTAGTTGACTTCTTCAAGTAATGGCTTTTAAACCAATCACTTTAAGTTGTATAATTTAATTGATCGCTCAATTACTTTGTCGGAGGAAAGAAGAAGGAAGAGGAAAGCTGACTTTGTCCTTTTTCATGTCTGCATGCAGCTGATTCAAACTGGATCTGGAAACAAGTTGGAATTGCAAGCAGTTGGAATTGGAAGCAAGCTGAAATTTTGCCTTCGCATTGTCTTCTCTTTTATCCTTGAAGCTTTTGCAGTTCTTCTGTTGTACATGCATCAATGCAAGGTTGGCCATAGATAACTCATCATCCTTATTTTTAATTGCATATGAGCAATTAAAAATTCTGGAAAGCACTCAGGGTGAATGAAAATTCAATGAAGGCTTCAACTGGAAGATGAGAGCACATGCACAGAATCTTGGAAGGAATTTTCCACGCACTGACTTCTTCACGAGCTGCATTTGAAACAAGAGGATGAAGCCTTTGTGTCGGAAGCTTTTGCAACTATGAGATCTGGATCTGGATCTGCATATGGATTTGCACCTGCATCTGCATCTACATCTCCATCTGGATATGGATCTGCACCTGCATAACAAACTTTGGCAACTGGGCTATGGATGGAAAAGCTACAACTCGAATAATTCCACTGCTTTTAATCTGCACGCATGAGTGAAGTTTATCCTGCCTACATGAGTGAAGTCTTTCCTGTTCTGAATTTGTCTATCAATTCAGCAAGAGGTTTCGAGCCTAGATCTGTGTCTCCAGTATCTATAAATTTAGAAGTGATGCATGACTCCGTTGTGCTTTCTTTTTCATCTTTCTTCGCCATAGCTTTGTCTATCTTCGTCTGAATAATTCTTTTTCTTCTTACTTGGCTGGATTTCTTCAATATTGGTGCAGATCTGGACAACTCTTCAAATTCGGAGGATATATGCAATGTATTGGACATTGATAAAAGTTTATTTTCCTTTGTAAAGCACCTGTAATGAATTCCTGCAATTTATTCAGACAAAAATGGCCACCAGAGCATGAATAGTGAATTTTAATTGTAAAAATCTGCACTTTTCAAGCCTGCTGCCCAAAAAAATGGTGTTTAATTTGCAGATAAAGAGAGCATGAATCCTTTCAACAACACCTGAGCTTCTGTAACACCTGTGCAAACAATTATGCAGACAAATATCAACCTCCTTCAAAGCATGCGCCAAATTTGGAAGCTTTTAGCCTTGTTTCCACCTTGCCTGAGCAAAATCCTTCTTCAAATGGGGCGCACTTTTCCTCTTGGCTGCAATTCTTTACCTGTGAATTAAATAATTCACCCATATGGCTGCCCATGCTTATATAACCCTCACAATTCTATAATTAATAATTGCCCTAACAATTAAAGGCAATTAATTAATTAAAAATCATGCTCTTCTCTTTTAAAAATAGCATGTTTAAGGACAGCCATCCAATAAATTAAATTAATCCAATTTAATCCTCCACACTTCACTTCACTTAAGCTTCACAGTGTGCTTTGACCATAGCCACTGAAAATAGGAATTAATATAATCATTTAATACTTTAAAAAGTATTAATTCCTTCTCAAAAAGGGCTACATTAAATAAATTTAATTTATTTAATTTTGGAATTCTATTTTTAAATTCCTTATGTCCAATTCCCTTTGTTGACTTTTCCACAAGCCTGGGTGCCAAAATTGGGTGAATAAATATTAACAAATATTTATTTAATGCATTATTATTCACCCAAGGTGGGTCGCACTTTTTGGAATAAGGAATTCTATTTTTAAGAATCACATGACAATGGGATTTTTTACCCTGCAAGGCAGCCCCAGAAATCCCATGATCCACTTAAGTGATTTGACTTTGACAATGGGATTATTTACCCTGCATGGCAAGCAATAAAATCCCATGATTTCACTTAAGTCACTTTTCTTTTATTTCACCATGGGAATTTTTACCCTGCAAGGCAAGCAATAAATTCCCGCCTGCCTGTTGCCTGCTTAAGTGCGGGAAAAAGTCTAATTCCCAACTTTCCCACTGCAGCTTAAGTGAATTTTCTATCACGGGAAAACGTACCCTGCAAGGCAGGCAATAAAATCCCACCTGCCTGCTGCTTCTATTTTTCCCACTGCAGCTTAAGTGAATTTTATAACACGGGAAAAAGTACCTGCTAGGCAGGTATAAAATTTCCATCATGCCTGCGGCTTCTATTTTTCCCATTGCAACTTAAATCCTTTGTTTTTCCAAAAATGCGCCCATCCCCGTAGGGGCTTTTTCCGTGCACGACTTCGCTTTTTCCCAGTGATCCAGACCTCCGATGGTGACTTCCTCCGGGCATAATGTGCGTATATGTTTTCCAGCTGCTCCAAGCCAAAAATCGGGCTTACCCAGCAAAGGAATTGTTCTAGAGAAATTTCACAGAAAACGAAACGGAACACCACAAAAACACGAAAAATTGCCAAAAGTTACAAATAAAGCCCAAAACTTATTCCAAGTTAAAATCCTTCTGGTACAAGGTAATAATGATATGTTTGATCATAACAGAGTTAAAATGAAGCGCAAATAGCCTCAAACAGAGCTTAAAATAATTAAATACAAGTTTCCCTTCAGATAAATCCCGACGACAGAATATAACAATTTTGGGCATCTGGGTATTTGGCAAAAAAGGCTAATATGGCTCTTTGGGAATATCTTGACGCAATACAAGAACTTTCAGGCAATAAAAACATAAAACGACCCATTATTTTAAAAGTACAAAAAAATTTTTCGGATAGGGTAGTCGCAGATTTTAGGATGAAATCTGGGTGACACCAGTCGGCTCCGTCTGTGGACATCTTTTTCTCTGTCAGAATGACAAAGGGAAAAGATGAGATCCCAGCATCTCTGGTTTCGTGTCTTGTCTTTTGGGCACGGGGTCAGGCAAACAAAAACAACACAACACAAAAACAAAACAAGGAAAAACAAACAAAGTTTTATTTATGTACATACAGGTTTTACCCTGCTTCTTCAGTTCCTGAACAGCTTCAGATGCTGCCCGTTGAAAGGCAATGGTAACTCAATTCCATCCCGGTAGGCAAGGAAGAAAGTATCCATTCCGGCAAGCTCTTTTGATCACGAAGGGCCCTTTCCAGAGTGAATCAAATTTGTTCGTGCATGCCCTTCGGTTCATATCTCTTGTCCCACCAGAGTACCCAATCTCCGATCTTGAACTTCCTTTCTTTGGCCTTCTTGTCAAATACTCTAGGCAAGTCCTTATCAACTTCATTCTGGTGGTGGCTCATCCTTTCTTCTCTCCGTGGTAGGTAAGTCTGCATCAACTTGCTCTCGTTCCCAGATTTACTTGCTGCATTTCGAAGGAACAACTATCACCATATTCTTTGTTCTTCAGATATTGATCATGCTTGTTGAAAGTCTCCACTAAGGAAACTAAATCCTTGGGGATTTTGTTACCTTTGGTTGGATCATTCCACTGCTATCATCATAACATGGATCATCTTTTTCTATGACTGTTTGTCGTGGTGGTGATTTACTCCCCTCAACATGCAAACATGCAGATGTTTGTTCAGGGACTCTGGGGTGGTAGACCATCTCCACTTTATAGTTTCCTTATCTGAATATGGACGGTGGTCTATTCGGATTCAATAATGCAGTCGTGACTGCCAAAGAATCTGCCTTAGAGTTTTGGTTTATTGGAACGAAATCAATAGAGAAGGCTACAAAATTGAATGTGCCGGAAAGCACTTTATCTCTGTAATGCTCCAGCTTATCTCTTTTGAATTGACTTTTCCCTCGAACCTGCTTTACTAGAAGTTCAACATCTCCTTGGGCTTTGAGGAGTTTTACTCCTTTCTTTTTAGCTTGCTCCATTCCTAGAAACAATGCTTCATACTCCGCCGTATGATTGGTGTTCTCGAACATCAGCTTGTGGGAGTATGGAAATACCTCATGATCTGGAGATATTAGTAGAGCGCCAACTCCTGATCCAAAAGAACAACATGTGCCTTTAAACTCCAGAGTCCAAACTTTTTCTTCTTCTTTTGCTGGCTCTGGCTCTGGTCGAAGTTCTTGCTCTGGAATATCTTTATCCATTTCCAAGAAGTAAACCCCACGGTCAGATTCCTGAAAAAGAATCTGAGATCTAGGATCCTCAGATTTTGTAACCGTGTACCTGGACTTCTTTTCTGGCTCCAGCTTATGGTTAAGCCCTTTGATAGGAATATGCGCACAGGACCAATCCATCTTTACTTCTCCTCCCAGCTCTTTGCAGAAGTTTCTGCTAAGCAACATCCCGTAGGAGACAGGAATATCTGCAACTAGAATTGTCATCTTTAATCTTTTGTCAGGAAAAGCTGCCAGAACAACTTGTGCATCTTTGATTTGTCCGATTAAAGGGACTTGTCTCTCCATGGAGTAGCACCTTTTTATGGTCTTCGTCAGGGTAAGCCCAAGAGCATCTGCAACTTTAGCTGGCATGACATTGTCAGAAGCACCTGAATCTAAAATGCAGTTGCTTAACTTGAAACCATTAAGCAATAAGGAGACATAGAAAGGTTCCACTCTGTCAGAAGATGGTGAGGATTTAACAACTGCTGTGTTGTTCTGGGGAGGAGTATCCTTGGGCTTAGGCAAAAGGCCTTTTGATGTACTTGATTGTCTTGGTGATTGTAGCATATTTAACTGCTCAGGAAAAGCTCTCAGGTATTCGGCTTCTATCATTTGAACTTTAGTTTTCTTGGCATGATCAGCAATGTCGAGGGAAGGAATAGATTCAGATACCTGAGCTGCTTTCTGTGGTTGAGATGAAGAACTTGCATTCTTATCTCTAGGAGCCAAGGAAGAAGGTAAAGGGCTGCCCCTTCTTTGTTCGTCAGCTAATGCCTCAGCTTGGTGAGTTTGTGATCTTGTAAGTACTGCATATGTATGACCATGATCATCTTCATGAAGTTTCTCATCGTCATGTTCAAATTTGTAGTTCAGGTAATTAATGTTGGAGTCGCCAGCAGGACCTATAAAATCATCATCCTCGAGCTGATCAGCATCAGCTTCCTGGTCTTCTTCATTCATCTCCACGTTGTTTCTGGGAGCAGCTTCAATTGCTAATCTTTGGGAACCAGCAATGCGGTTCCGGTTGTTGTTGTTGAAATTCCGAGTAGGGGCAATATTGTTGCCTTGAGCCATTTGAGCCATTTGTTTCTTCATCTGCATCATCTCATTTGCTAACTTTTGCAATAGTGAATCGGATGTAGTAGCAGAGGATGAACTTTCAACTCTAGAAGTGTTGCTCTTTATCTTTCCAGCCATGATGAGGTCGTCTTCAATTTCAACCGCCATGTTTTGGGCTGCTAACAAGTCAGCAGGACGTGCTCTTTGCAGTTGATAGCTTACTTCAGGAAGCAAAGCATTGATGAAGAACACCTTTTGATTCTCATCATTCAGAGAAGCAGAAGCCGGAATTTTGTACAGTAATCTTTGGAATTTTGCAATAAAATCCCGCATGTGCTCATGTGGCTCCTTCTTCAACTGAGTGAGCTGAGTTATCAATGTGCTGGAATCTTCAGCTGCCTTGAATCTTTTCAGGAACGCATCCCGCATAGTAGCCCAGTTGGTTATGGTGCCAAGAGCTAGCCGATAGAACCATTCTCCAGCCAAGTCATGCAGAGTCTCTATGAAGAGTCTGACAGATACATCTTCATGTTCGACTGCAAGCACTCCACAGGATATGAAAAACGCAGCCAAGTGGTCATCTGGATTCTGCTTTCCATCTCCAAAGAATTTCGGAAAATTATTTCTCGTCCCTTTAGGTAGATCATGCATAGGAGGAGTCAGATTCAAAGGTCCAAAGGCTGCACCCCATGGAACAGGCGCTGCAGGGGCAAGTGGATGATTCTGCATCATGAAAGGAGCACGTCTTCTTTGAGAATAGACTTGATGAATAATTCCAGCTGCCGGATTATGCTGAAGATGATCTAGATCTGGATGTGTTTGCACTCTTCTTCCTGGTGAAAGACTGGATCTGCGGCTTCTAACTTAAGGAGGATGATTGAAATTGAATTGCTCCTGCAGTCGGAAGAAATGATCAGTCCTTCCTTGTGCCTTCACAGATCGGGTGAATGGACATTCAGCCAAGTTGAGATTTGTATGGAAAACACTCTGATCTTCAAGAGATAAGCTTTGACATACAAAGATAGTTGTTCCCCAGCGGAGTCGCCAAAAACTGTTGGCTAGATTTTCTGCATAGCACAAAACCTAGGCAGTCATGAGATAAATCTCCCTCATTTAACCAGTGAGGCTCCCGTGTCAGATTTGTCAATAAAAATGTGTTATTATCTATCAGGGGTTTTACTTTAACCACTTAGTTCATGAACCATAACTAAGAAGTTCTGCAGCAAGTAAGCAGTTGTTCAAGAAAGGAAGTATTTATAGAAGAAAGAAGTAAAGGAAATACAGAGAAGAAATGGGGAAGATGTGCATCCCAATTAGTAGATAGCAGAGCTAATTGCATGCACATAGAAGAAACTTAATAGATATGAACACAAAATTATAAAACAAAGGCAACTCTAGATCCAGATCTAAAATAACACAGTTTATTAAGAGATCTAAGATTAAAAACAAGAAACCAAGTACACCGTGACACAAAGTTCTCTGGAAACCTGCTCCTTTGTATTCCTTTGCTCCAAGTTGCTCTCAGGGGTTCAGTGCAAAGTCTAGAACACAAGATTGCTGCTTACAAATTCTGATCGATTCTTTAACGCGAAGGTTCTTCCTCTACTTATAGAATGTAGAGGGGCAATTACAAGTTGGAAGCTTTAGTTGAACTGGCACATGTGGAAGTCGGAGGAAAGAAACAACTGGCAATCTCCCTCCTGGAATTCCTCTTTGCATGACATGTATGATTTGCAACTGAAAATAGAACCTTCTATTTTGTACGCCTGCCACCTATCTCCAAGTAGTTGACTTCTTCAAGTAATGGCTTTTAAACCAATCACTTTAAGTTGTATAATTTAATTGATCGCTCAATTACTTTGTCGGAGGAAAGAAGAAGGAAGAGGAAAGCTGACTTTGTCCTTTTTCATGTCTGCATGCAGCTGATTCAAACTGGATCTGGAAGCAGCTGGATCTGGAAACAAGCTGGAATTGCAAGCAGTTGGAATTGGAAGCAAGCTGAAATTTTGCCTTCGCATTGTCTTCTCTTTTATCCTTGAAGCTTTTGCAGTTCTTCTGTTGTACATGCATCAATGCAAGGTTGGCCATAGATAACTCATCATCCTTATTTTTAATTGCATATGAGCAATTAAAAATTCTGGAAAGCACTCAGGGTGAATGAAAATTCAATGAAGGCTTCAACTGGAAGATGAGAGCACATGCACAGGATCTTGGAAGGAATTTTCCACGCATTGACTTCTTCACGGGCTACATTTAAAACAAGAGGATGAAGCCTTTGTGTCGGAAGCTTTTGCAACTATGAGATCTGGATCTGGATCTGCATATGGATTTGCACCTGCATCTGCATCTGCATCTAGATATGGATCTGCACCTGCATAACAAACTTTGGCAACTGGGCTATGGATGGAAAAGCTGCAACTCGAATAATTTCACTACTTTTAATTTGTACGCATGAGTGAAGTTTCTCCTGCCCGCATGAGTGAATTCTTTCCTACTTTAGATTTGTCTATCAATTCAACAAGAGGTTTCGAGCCTAGATCTGTGTCTCCAGTATCTATAAATTTAGAAATGATGCATGACTCCGTTGTGCTTTCTTTTTCATCTTTCTTCGCCATAGCTTTTTCTATCTTCGTCTGAATAATTCTTTTTCTTCTTACTTGGCCGGATTTCTTCAATATTGGTGCAGATCTGGACAATTCTTCAGATTCGGAGGATATATGCAATGTATTGGACATTGATAAAAGCTCTTTTTCCTTTGTAAAGCCCCTGTAATGAATTCCTACAATTTATTCAGACAAAAATGGCCACCAGAACATGAATAGTGAATTTTAATTGTAAAAATCTGCACTTTCAAGCCTGCTGCCCCAAAAAATGGTGTTTAATTTGCAGATAAAGAGAGCATGAATCCTTTCAACAACACCTGAGCTCCTGTAACACCTGTGCAAACAATTATGCAAACAAAGATCAACCTCCTTCAAAACATAGCCTTGTTTCCACCTTGCCTGAGCAAAATCCTTCTTCAAATGCGGGCGCACTTTTTCTCTTGGCTGCAATTCTTTACCTATGAATTAAATAATTCACCCATATGGCTGCCCATGTTTATATAACCCTCACAATTCTATAATTAATAATTGCCCTAACAATTAAAGGCAATTAATTAATTAAAAATCATGCTCTTCTCTTTTAAAAATAGCATGTTTAAGGACAGCCATCCAATAAATTAAATTAATCCAATTTAATCCTCCACACTTCACTTCACTTAAGCTTCACAGTGTGTTTTGACCATAGCCACTGAAAATAGGAATTAATATAATCATTTAATACTTTAAAAAGTATTAATTCCTTCTCAAAAGGGGCTGCATTAAATAAATTAAATTTATTTAATTTTGGAATTCTATTTTTAAATTCCTTATGTCCACTTCCCTTTGTTGACTTTTCCACAAGCCTGGGTGCCAAAATTGGGTGAATAAATATTAACAAATATTTATTTAATGCATTATTATTCACCCAAGGTGGGTCGCACTTTTTGGAATAAGGAATTTCTATTTTTAAAAGTCACATGACAATGGGAATTTTTACCCTACAAGGCAGCCCCGGAAATCCCATGATCCACTTAAGTGATTTGACTTTGACAATGGGATTATTTACCCTGCATGGCAGAAAATAAAATCCCATGATTTCACTTAAGTCACTTTTTTTTTATTTCACCATGGGAATTTTTACCCTGCAAGGCAGGCAATAAATTCCGCCTGCCTGCTGCCTCTAATTTTCCCACCACTGAATTTTATAACACGGGAAAAAGTACCCTTAAGTATAAAATTCCCACCTGCCTACTGCTTCTATTTTTCCCACTGCAGCTTAAGTGAATTTTCTATCACGGGAAAACGTGCCCTGCAAGGCAGGCAATAAAATCCCACCTGCCTGCCGCTTCTATTTTTCCCACTGCAGCTTAAGTGAATTTTATAACACGGGAAAAAGTACCTGCTAGGCAGGTATAAAATTTCCATCATGCATGCGGCTTCTATTTTTCCCATTGCAACTTAAATCCTTTGTTTTTCCAAAAATGCACCCATCCCCGTAGGGGCTTTTCCGTGCACGACTTCGCTTTTTTCCAGTGATCCAGACCTCCGATGGTGACTTCCTCCGGGCATAATGTGTGTATATGTTTTCCAGCTGCTCCAAGCCAAAAATCGGGCTTACCCAGCAAAGGAATTGTTCTAGAAAAATTTTACAGAAAACGAAACGAGACAACACAAAAACACGAAAAATTGCCAAAAGTTACAAATAAAGCCCAAAACTTATTCCCAGTTAAAATCCTTCTGGTACAAGGTAATAATGATATGTTCGATCATAACAGAGTTAAAATGGAGCGCAAATAGCCTCAAACGGGGCTCAAACTAATTAAATACAAATTTCTCTCAGACAAATCCCGACGACAGAATATAACAATTTTGGGCATCTGGGTATTTGGCGAAAAAGGCTAATATGGCTCTTTGGGAATATCTTGACGCAATACAAGAACTTTCAGGCAATAAAAACACAAAACGACCCATTATTTTAAAAGTACGCAAATTTTTCGGATAGGGTAGTCGCAGATTTCAGGATGAAATCTGGGTGACACCAAGCTTGTAGCTAGGAAGGAACTTGACTAGTGTGGGGTAGACTATTTATAGTCTATAGTCCGCCCTCATCCATCTCTCTAGGCACTCGAGGAATGGGGTGATAGATCGAGGGATCATATCTATAGTCCATCCCAAGAGAATGATTGCATCATCCCAAGATCGATAATTAATACATAAGAGATATGATGTCTCCACAATCCATATGACTAGAAACAAATTCTTGAAAACACTGTTAATTTTTTATGGATGTTTTGGATCACACTCCATCTATGTTGTCAGGATATGAGTTTGATACGTGGATACATCAATTTTTAAAAACCCTTGCGTACAATACGTCTTGGATACATCCGTATATATATATAATCAGGCCCATATGGGGAATCCATCATCGAGTTGGTCCTAGACCGGGTTTCTGAAGGCAAAACCATCGATTTGGAAGTCACCCTTCGGCTCACGCGGGGGCGAGCGCCTATGTGGGTACGACATGCGATAACACGGGTAGATGACGCGGGGGGGCACCCGATGGGATGAATGAAAACCAATCACTGTGTTGTGGGATTGATTAGCATAAATTGGATGGGGAATGGATCCCTTGACTCGGAACCCTCCAGATATAGATCTATAGGGTTGCTCGGCCGAACGACTATATATATATATATATATATATATATGTCGTGCCCGGCCGGGAGAGGGGAGATCAAGAGCGACCGGTGTTGCAATATATATATATGCATTTTACTAATTTTTTAGTCCATAAGAAATAGTAATACAAAACTTGAGAGTCAAGACTTTACATTTTCATTGATCACGTGGTTGTCATACATATGATATATGAATATCATGTCAACATGAATACAAACAACAGTAAAACTTGAAAAATATACTAGGATCAATGTTCAAATTTTCAAAACATACAATATATTTAAGATTTTAAATTTCATTGATCATGTGGCTACCATGCATATGATATAGGAATATCATGTCAAAATGAATACAAACAAATCTAGAATATATCATTTAGATTTTCCTCAAAATCAAGTTCATGCATGCCACTTGCGCTAGCTCCACTCTCCCCTCCTTACGAACTCCCTTAAATGTCATCTTCGCCATCAAATATTGAAAGTTGGGCAAGAGTGGCTGCGGAGGCATCCAAGTCTGTGGTCTCTAGAAGAAGATCCCAAAGTTTGTGAGGACCTCTAGCATAGTCCTCAGACTTGTGTGACAAGAAGCACAAATCGGAATGCACATATACTAAATCCTCAGATTTTGTAGATGCCAACTTTTTTCGTTTAGTTGAGTGGATAAAGGTGTAAGTACTCCAATTCCGCTCTACGGAAAAATTACTAGCCACCTATTACAAAAAATTTAGTTATAAAATTGAAATTCAAATTAGTAACATACTAAGAATGTGTAGAAAATAATCCTAAACCTAATAAAATTTAAAATTTTCAATGATTATAAATTATAAATTTACAAAGTTATACCTGTGAAAGAATTTTAATAGCAGTAGGACGTAAGTACTTGGCATCATGGCCATGTACATGCCACCATGTGGTTGGGATCAAGTTGCACTTGTCAAAAAGAGCCTCAATTGCTCCCATGTTGCCTTCTAAAGCTACAAACACGCCCATTTCATTTCAGACCAAACTAGCTATAGATGGATCGGGAAAAAGTCATCTGAATGCTGCCCTGGTTCCATTTGCAACTTCGGAGTCAGAGAATGGTGGTTACCTGTTAGGTAGTACAAATATCACCATGCCAAAGTGATGAGTTAAGTTGTGCTCAAAGAGCCTGGACCCTATATTTGTCAAATGGGATAGCTCTTGCCAAAGAACATAGTATGATATATCCCAAATGGATAATGGATGTTATTCTACCTCAAGTTGATCCTCAAAACATTGTAGATACCTAGAAACATACACATACTCCCGCAAGACTGAAGGCTGCCATTTGCCCATGTCATTGTGTTGTAGTTGTCCTACTTGGCTCCTCCTATGCAAAGAAGGTTTTGGGATACCAGATCCTTGGATCCCGATGGCTCCTCCCATGATTTGGCGAGTTGTTCCTCCCATATCTCATAAAAATCAGATGGTGGATAGGCTGGAGATGAATTATAACAACCATACATCACTTGGATTTTCATCCAACTAGGTACCCGGGTGGCTGCCATGGAGATCTTCTTCAGCCGAACCCTTTCTCCAACTTCTTCCATCGAAGACTTACCCTTATTTTGTGCAAGCTCGTAGTTGTCCTTAGCTGATAACAGCTGTCCTATACCTGTTATTTTTATGACCAGCAACACAAAAAGGTAAAACAGGTACCGAATTGAAACCTTTTTGCAAAAATCAATAATGTGGGGAATGTAGTAGTTGAGAACAACCATGTAAGGACTGCAAATATTATATTAGCAGTCACAAGCTGAAAAGAACTCCCTCCCCTGACTAAAGGCACCTGTAAACCCATTTGTATGAGGGCGAATGAGGTAATGTGGTGGATGAAATGATAATGACAGTCATACTAAAAATCAGACTCGTTGTTGTCTCAAGTGTGTTCCCTATACCCTTTGCTGGTAGGATCTTATCACCACTTGCTGCCTTCATATCCTGTTGATGGTCCTTGGAATAAATATTTGGAGTTACCCCATTCCAAATGAGCTCATGAATGATAGTTTCACTATTGTTTTCCTTGGGAAGGCTCGTGATGAAGTCTATGATCACCCCCTTCCAATCTTGATGGGGAATAACCAATGGCTGACACCAACTATAATTATGTTCCTTCCTGATATGTTGGCAGATGGCGTTTTCTTTTCAACATTTGAGAATATCCTCAATCTTCAGCAAGGACAAAGGACTTGTACTATGGTTGTATGTGACAGATGGCATCAGTCCAAAATTAGAAACCCTAGGGCTCAGCAAATGGAAAAGAGTGTTGCAACTGCAATATTGAAAATACTTCGCAAAGATCAATAATGTTAGCAACATAGGGGCTGGAAAAAACCAAACAATGACAAGAAATGCTTCATTAGCAACAACAAACAGAAAATCATTCAATTTTATGATTGAAAGCACTTGTACGCGTTGCAAATGATGCAATGTAGCAACTGGAAGTAGTGATGATTTTAGCCTTCAAGCTGAAAATTTGGGGCATGGTTGTCCCCATTATGTTCTCCTTTTCTTGGGAGGTGGTAGATCATCCACCCTTGCTCTTAATTCCCTCCCAGACAGCCATAAGGGTGTTAGAATGTCTGTACTTAATGATCTCAACAAATGACCCCTTTCGCACATCATGTTAGACCAAGAGAACTTCATCATACTTGCCAATCTACCTCTGTCCAAGAAAAGGAATATCATTCCAACTCATGAAATTAGAAAGAGCATCATACCATGGTTGTAGCATTGTATTTTCTTACTCAACATTGGGATTGTGGTGGCTGGAAACCATCTTGTACCAGCTGCAAAAGCCTCATCAATGACCGAATGAGGAATTTGCATCTTTCTTGTGACCCAACTTCCTCTTATTGCCTTCTTGAATCTCCAAAGACCACTCGGATCCCAAACATTCCATGTACAAGCAATTTGGAACTTGTATGAAAGTATATATGTGCCATTTGCCCCTCAGAGGGTTCTTCACTTTATCACCATTTTCACTATGTTTTCCATTATGACCACAAATCTGAAATGACATAATAGGAAGCAACAAATCCACAACACTTTCATACATTTGGTTGTCCACAACTTGCTCACCTTCCTTTTCCAGATGAAGAATGATTCAGATATCTTCAACACCTCCATCCTTGTGACTCAGAATTTCTGAGTTAGGATCAGCATTCTCCTTCCCCTTAGACTCTTCACGTTCAAACATTAGAAGTCAATAAAACATCTTCATGATTGTTGCTAAAGTCATGAACACAATCAATTTGTTTTCCATAAGTTGTTCTAAAAATTTCGGCAAGCTGAAAATCAACATTAGCAACCAGTATAGCCCATTTCTCATGTGCATGCCGCCCCTCAACAAGGTATTCTTGGAACTCCACCTAAAAAGCTCCTTACAGATCTGATTTTTCTTTCTTCAGTTATGCCTCAAGATTTCTTCCTCTCTCCTCATCACTAAGGGAGAACTCTTTAAATCGCTCTCAAAAGGTAATGACTCAAATTTTGCAATGTTAGGAAGATTGACTGATGCTTCTAGGGCTTCCATGGGCTGCTCCTTCTCAATGGCCAGCAGCTTTGATTTTTCTTCTTGCTCCACCATTACTATTTAAAAGTTATTTTCCTCTTCCTTCCTCAAGACATGCTGTAAGTTTCCTTGTGTAGCTTGTGGTTTAGGTCTTGGTCCAATTCCAACTCAATTTTTCTTCAATCCTATTAAGTTGGCAAGTGGTAGTTCTTTCTGGATCTCAACTATGAAGGCTCTATATTCAGCGTAGCTGGCAGCAATGTCATCCACTATGGAGGGTTGAGTTTCCCTCACCAAAATGGTTTCTTCTTTTGGAGGGAAAGTAGGCCAGAAAGACCTAGATGAAAAATCACTCACGGTTCTTGGTGGCTGGATTTTATTGTTTGCCCATGAAGAGCTTCCTCCACCATTCAGATGTTGTGTGGTATGGATCACTTGTGCCATCATATTAGCCAATCTCTCTTGCTCGTGGGCAAACCTCTCAAACCCAATACCATCAAAAATTATGTCCCCCGTTTTATCTTCTCCTTCAAAATCACAGGGTGGTAAGATCAAGTGCTCTGATACCATTGAAATGTCTCTTTCAGGCTCAAATCTGAAATATTCGGAAATTGCACAAGACCCTAATGATAGAAAACTGAAAATTATGACAGCAACATATAGACTTCTGAAATTTTATGACAGCAATTAGATTTAGTGCAAAATTTAGGGCAGCAACCTATTATTGGTTTGCAAACCCTAGCCACAAGGTGTAGAAATCTGATTTTTACAATATCTTTCCAATAAACTCGATTTCAACAATACCCAGAAGGCTAGACATGCTTAGAAATATGAACAAAAAATTTAGGAACGAATAAATGAATTTCCTAGACCAAAATCTGATTTTATATCTCCAATAATATGACAGAAAAGAGGGTTCATTATAGATGATCGTTAGGAGCATTCGAAGCCAAAATAAATGCAGCAATGATGCCCTAGGGTACAAATAAGAGCTAGGGAAACCCTAGCAATGAAGAAACCCTGAAATTGAACCATAGAAGACCCCAAAGTGGATCGCTCAACCTCACAAGTGGGTCGCCCAAGCTAAAGTGGCCCAAAACTGATCAACAAACGCTTACAAAACACAAATACCAAAATGTGTGACTTTTGAACAAAGGGGAAGATGGAGCGGGGGAAGAATTTGAATTTCAAAAAAGGCAATGGCTCGAATTTCTCAGGACTCGCCAATGGCAGACAAGGGAGATTCCATGGGGTTGGCTCCTCGTCAAGAGGGACCAAGAGTCTGGGTCCCAATGTGGGCCATATGGTTTCTGCCTCAGAGGGCGATCCCGATGGAAGAAATGTCACGGGTCACTTTCTCCCCAAGGAGTCAGTCACGGTCTCTCTTGGGGAGCAGGACAGCCTGTCCGCTCAGCTTTCTCTTCTTGGTAAGCAGGCGATTTTTGCTAAGTTTGTGGGCAAGTGGTTGTCGACAGATGGTATTTGAAGCTGGTGCAATTCTCAATGGGGAAGCAGTCTTCGGGTGCACTTATTGGCCAAGGGTTTTTTTATGGTCATCTTCAGGAGTGAAGCGCAGCGGGAAGATACCCTAGTCAAGAAGGATAGGTTGTTCCTAGACTCCGGTGCTCACATGCCTGCGAGCTTTGACCCGGAGCAAGCTACTATGAAGGAACTACAGGTATGGGTGAGACTTTACGCTTTGCCGAGCGAATATTGGAATCCCAAAATTCTCACCAAGATCTATGAAAAGTTAGATAGAGTTATTCACATCGAACCCGTTACCCTTGAAGGCTCTCTAGCAGTATTCGCCCGGATTTGCGTCTCCATTGATCCGTCCAAGAAACTGCTAGAGAATATTGTCATCTCCTCCCCCTCTGGCGAATGGGTTCAAAGAGTTGAATATGAGAAGATCCCCTTTAGTTGTTCCAAATGTAAGCAAAAGGGTCACTTTCAAAGGGATTGCAAAAATAGCCAAGCACTGATCAATCCTTTCTGGATGAAAAAAATCGAGATTTGTCCTGATGAGGCGGGTGTAGGCTCAAAACCCTATCCGGATAATGTAAGAACGGAGGATGGTCACAGAGGTGTTGCGAATTCAAATATTGCATGTGGATCCAACTACCATTTCCCTTGTTAAGGAAATTGTCTCAGTAGTTCAGGATTCTACACGTCTCCTGGCTCTTATGAAGGAGGTCTAGTAGCAGGTCAAGGAGTATCAGAAGAAACGTTGGATGAATGGACTCGTAACCGTGATGTTGCCATCGCTTCCATGGCAATCGGTAGAGATGAGGAAGATGGCGAGTCGGATTCGAAGGTAGATCTGAGAGTCATCTAGGATAACCTTCGTGGATCTATCCAAGTCACTCCCGCGCTTTCTGAAGTGGACTGCAGTCCGAAGAACCCTTTAGGTCGCCCTTCGAAGGAACAACTATCCAAGCAGGAGATTGTTGCAGGGAAATAGCAATAGCTTGATTCCTTTTTTTAGGCTTCAAGTAGGAGAGGCAGGTCCTCTCTGAAGGAAGGATGAGGATTCTCTCTTGGAACGTTAGGGGCATAAACTGCCCCTAACAAGCAATACCTGATCAGGTGGCGTGCATTCTTGAGAAAGATGCAGATCTGTATCTTAATCCAAGAAATAAAAATGTCTATCTCTAGAATGTAATACGGGCTAGAAAAAGAGTTGTAAAGGTTGGTCTGAGATCTTCGTCGGACCCTCTTGGTGCTTCTGGTGGTTTGATTTTTTTATGGAAAGATAACAAGTTGATCATGGATCTCATCTCGGAAAGTAGTAATCATCAATGGTGCAGAATTCGGGTCAAACATTCTGATAACGAATTCCTTCTTTGCAATGTTTATGGTCCTAACAATCCCATAAGGAAAAGGGAATTTTGGGCTCGGTTGGAAGGCGAAATGAGAAACTTTCCCCAAGATAAAATTATCCTCGTCGGGGACTTCAATGCTACTTTATCTGATAATGATAAGAGAGGAGGGGTTCGCTGGCAACCCCGATCTCAGCAGGACTTCATTTCCTTTGTTGCACTTTCTAATCTTGTGGATATAGAACCAAAGAGGGGCTGGTTCACATGGTCTAACAGACGTTCGGGTTTTGGTAGGATGGCTGTTAGGTTGGATCATCTTTTGGTATCATAAGCTTGGTTTCAAAATCATATCCTTTTAGAAAGCGAAGTCCTGCCTCTTTCTGGTTCGGATCACTTTCCCATTTCTCTCAATGTTCAGATGGACATTCCTCCGAGGAGATATCCTTTTAAGTTCCAATCGATGTGGATGCAAGATCAGAGGTTGCCTAATTTGATAAAAAGTTGGTGGTTTTCATTTGCTGTGGACGGGTCCAGAATGTTTATTCTCCACAAAAACTTGGCTCGTCTCAAAGATAGTTTATTAGAATGGAACTCCACCAATTTCAAGAACATTTTCTTGGAAAAGAGTCGAGTTAGAAAAGAGATTAAGGAGCTGAATGAAATTATTTTTCGTGATGGCATGGGACAAGTAGAATACAGGATGGAAAAGGAGCTTCTTGGCGAACTGGGGGATCTTTTGCTTAAAGAAGAGACCTTTTGGAGACAGAAATCCAAGGAGGTCTGGTTAAAAGACGGCGATAAGAATACTAAATTTTTCCATTCTTCGGTTAAGGCTAGAAGGAATCAAAATTACATTTCCAAGCTGAAGTTGGAGGATGGCTCATGGATTTCGCTACAGGTTGATATTAAGCAAGAGGCGGTCTCTTTCTTTTAGGGGCTCCTCAATGGGGAGTGTTGCTCCCTTCTCGGTGAGCAGCAACCTCTCCTTAACCAGATTCAAAGAGTTGTGTGTGATGAAGATAATGCTAAGCTTCTTTCTCCGTTTTCCATGGAGGAAGTTTGTTCCATTGTCTTTTTGATGGAGAGAGGTAAGTCTCCCAGGCCGGACGGATTCCCTATTGCTTTCTTTTAGGATGTTTGGCATCTGATAGGCGAGGATGTATGGTTAGCTGTGGAGGAATCCTTTAAAAAGGTCTAGAAAGATTCTGGGGGAAATGAACCATACCTTCATTTGCATGTTTCCTAAGAAAAGCCCTGCTGAATCTATGGATGATTTCCGCCCCATCTCATTGTGCAACACTTCGTACAAAATCATCTCTAAAGCCATTGCTTCCAGGTTGCGTCCTCTGCTGGATCGGCTCATCGCTCAAACGATATTGTCATTTCTCACGAACTCATTCACTCTTTAATTTCTTCTCGATCTTCCGGGATGATGATTAAGCTCGACTTCAGCAAAGCCTATGATCGTCTTAATTGGAGATTTCTTTTAATGTCTCTTAAGAAGATGGGCTTCAGTGACACTCTTTGTGAGTGGAACTTCAGTTGCATTTCTTCTCCACGTTTTTCAATGTTGGTCAAGGGTTCAGCCGAAGGTTTCTTTACCAGTTGTAGAGGGATAAGGCAGGGAGATCCCTTATCCTCCTTTCTCTTCATTCTCGTTGTTGAGGCTCTGAGTACAGCTTTGAAACTTGCTATCCTACATGGTTCCTTGCAAGGGATTAAAATTGTCGTTGCTCTTCCCCCGTTATCTCATCAGCAGTTCGCGGATGATACTTTTCTTTTCGGAGCTACTTCGGTGCCGGAAGCTAAAGCCATTGATTCTATTCTTGACAGTTACTCCAAAGCAGCAGGTCAGATAATCAATTTTCATAAATTTGTCATCTTTTTCAATGCTTCTCCTCACTTGCAGAGGAGTATTAGGTTTGTTTTGGGCTTTGAAATTGGTTCCCTCCCCCTAAAATATCTCGGCATTCCCCTATTCTCTGGGGCGGGAAGAGCTTCTCTTTGGGACGATTTGTTGCGATCCTTTGCCAGCAGGTTGCAATCATGGAAAGGAATTTGGCTTTCTCTAGCGGGCAAATCTCTTCTCATTAGGTCTGTGATGTCTGCTCTGCCTACGCATATGCTCTCAGTGATGAAGATCCCTAAGATGGTCCTCGGCAAAATTGAAAAAATCCTTAGGTCCTTTCTTTGGCAGGGGAATAACGAGGAGAGGAAGTTTCATCTTGTGAAATGGGACAATATTAAGCTTCCTAAAGCGCTTGGTGGTTTGGGTATCATTGATTTGCATCTCCAAAACATAGCGCTCGGCACCAAATTTGTGTGGAATTTCATTTCTGATCTGAATAGGTTGGTTTTTCAAGTGCTTTCTCATAAATACTTGGGAGCGGGCCGCCCTGAACTCCTTTCTAGCAAAGAGTTACCAAGGGGCTCGCATATCTGGAATTTCTTCTCCAAGTGCAGGAATCTCATCTCGGATCATGTTTCTTGGCAAATCGGCAATGGTCTGTTAGCAAACTTTTGGGAGGATAGTTGGAGTGGTCACAAGCCTCTTCTCTTCAAACAAAATCTAGCCCATGTCATGCAGATCACCAAGGCCACCTGGGCTAATAAAGTGGCAGACTACGGCGTGTTGGCTATGGATGGCTCACCTTCCCTGTGTTGGAAAGATCCTTCTGCTCTCAGTTTGTCAGGGCAAGAAGTTACGGAATAATAAGAGTCCCTTTCTCAGAGAAGGGTTGTTTGCAAGGTTTAGGAGGATAAGTTGCTTTGATTGGGCACTTCTTCAGGCGAGTATACAGTCAAAGTTGGCTATGCCAAATTGATTTCTTTGAATGGGAATGGCGTCAATAGCTGAATCGGATATTGGAATTCTAAGATTCTTCCTAAAGTGGCTATCTTCGGTTGGTTGGTCGTCAAAGGAAAGATCCTTACGCAACAGAGAAGGAAATCCTGGGGTTATGCTAGTCCCTCTAAATGTGTCCTATGTAATAACGTTGAAGAGGATATCGATCATCTTTTGCTTTTTTGCCCCTATGCGGTGTGAAGTTGGAACTGGTTAACTATCAAGTTGGGTTTAGCATGGCCTCCTAGCAAGAACACCATTGAATCTTTGGTGGCCTAGCCTAAGCTAAGGGGGCAAGGGTGCTTTCAGCTCTATCTGGATCATAGCTCCTTTTTTCCTTATCTGGCATTTATGGTGGGAGTGTAATCTAAGAATCTTCAGGGAGGAGGCTTTGGAGTTTCAGAATTTCATAGGGAAATTGGAAATCGCCATCTTGGAGAATGCCAACTGTCACAGTCTCAAAAATCATAACTACACATCGAAAGATGCCGAGATTAGAAAAGCTTGGCCCCTTGTTAAAATTGCTCCACCTGGTTCGGTCCTCCATCAGGGATTATCTCAAATTGAAAAAATTCTAAGAAGAAGAAACGCAAAGTGGATTCCACCCCCCCTTGCTTTTGCAAACTGAATTTTGACGAGGCCTCTAGAGGCAACCCGGGTAAATCGAGGGTGGGGTGTATTGTGAGAAATGAGAAAGGGGAGGTGATTGTGGTTGGCTCTTTCCCATTGAGCGATGGAACATGTAATCTCGCAGAAGCTCAAGCTCTTCTGGAGGGTATCAAGTTGGCGGTCTCTTGTGGTTGTGATCGCCTTCAGGAGGAAAGAGACTCACAAACTATTTTCCATGCGATATCCAAGGGGTCAGCTCTCTCATGGCACCTTAATTTTTATATTTCCAACATTCTTTTTTGGTTTGGTTAAATTCAAAGTTGGAGCATTTATCACATCTTTAGGGAAGCAAATAGCGCCGCCAATTTTCTCGCTAATACAGCAATTTATGTGCCGGACGAAGCATTGATTTCCCATAATCTGGAAGATTGGCATGGTTTGGTTGAAATTATTTCCCACAAAGGAAAGCTCTAGCTCTGATCGCAGCATTAATGAGGCCAATATCATAGTTGGCTATTGGCTTTCCTTTCCTCATTCTTCCTTCTTGTCGATTCAGGGTTGAAGCACCATGGTTTTCTTGGGATTTCCATTTCTCTCTGTGTGGCAAGCGGTGGGAAATGTCTTTCTCCATGGCTATCTCTCGTAGGCGCCTACAAGATGTTTTTCACTATAGTTCAGCATCGGAGGCTGAAATTATTGAATGCGTGCTAGGTGATTCCTATATGCAGGAATCACATAGCGTGTGTGCCAATTCGGAAATTGGCATTGTTTTCGTATCCAATTGTCTTCTGATTCATCTGATAAAGGCAAATGTCGAAGCCTTGGCCATACATTTTATTTATCCGGCCCACAGAGGCAGTTTGAGCGAGGAATTGGCCAGGTGTTGTATCCCTGATCCATTGCTTTGGGTGGAAGAAGTGGATGAATTGGCTACTGGCTACGGGCGTGGGGTTCATTGGCTGAGTAAGAAATACACGGAACTTCTTCTTCACGCTGAGAATGTGCACGCTCTCTTCCGGCACGGCAACCCGGACCCCAATTGTTTACCCCCTCTAGACCTTTCCAAAGTACACTTTCCAATTGACTCGGCCATCGTCTATCTAAATGAGCTTCGGGATCACACCAGGGCAGCCTTCCAACTCTTGCTAGGGAAGGTCATGTTGCCAGTTGGTGGCGTTGCTGCTGGTGTCGGCCGAGGTGAAGGGGTTGCTCGGGGAGCGGCGGCGGCAGAGGAGCTCAATGACTCAGACGGCTCAGGTCACAATCTCAGTAAGGGGTGGTGGTTCCTTTTGCTATTGTTTGTATCTCGATTTCAGTTCTACCTTGGTGCTATTTTTGTGCTTCTATGTTCTCTTTGGCTCTTTCGGTGGGCTCCATATTTGAAGTTTTGGTACTTGTGTTTTGTTGTCTCTTTCCTGGGTTTTTATTGTATGGGTGGGGTCTCGTAACCCTCTAGTTCTAAGCTCCAGTCAAAAGCGTTTAAAAATCAAAAAAAAAAATGTGTGACTGTTCCACACTCAAAACTCTTCAAATTACATCTCTTCTTTAAAGCCCTCGCCGAAATGGTGCCCTAACATTGAAAATTCTTAATGCAACCCTAAAATACTAATGTGAAGCATAATTGTGAGTTCCGTATGAAACCACCAATACAAAAATTGAGGGTTTTCATCCTCAATTGTTGTAATCTATTGAGGGTTTTCATCCCCAATAGGATACCAAGGAGGGTTTCCGCCCTGAATGGCTAAAAATTGCAAGCACAAGCTCCAATCTCCAAATAGAAATGAATTCATATCACAAGTCATCCTTGAAATGAACCTCCACACCTCCTTTTATATTGTTTCCTCTTTCTTTCAATTTTGGTGGCCGACTTACTTTATTTAAAAATCACTTTTATTTTTAATAAATAAAACATAAGTTGCTTTATAATATAACAGAGTTACATTTGACCGACTTAGTTAGACGAAGGGTATGGGTATATGTTAATTTATGCGCTCACCCCGCTCATGACATGTGCACAAAAATCAGAAAATAGAAATTTATGCGTTCATCGCTTATGGCATCAATCGAATCAAATAACGAGGAATCCATTTGCATTTATGTGCTCACGATAGCACTCGACTCTTAGAACATGGGGAAGCCAAAGTGTCCTATATAACCTATAACCAGTGCAACATTCGAATCAGATCAAAAAGGAACCTATCACTCTGATTTTCTATCGCTTTAGATATCAATTTCCCAAATCATGGTGCCAAAGCATCAATACCCCTATATCGAGATACAGGCCCGCCTCCCCCAATTATATATCTTATTGGAGAGGGTCTTGATCCCATCTATAGATAAACGCCCTCCTGCTCCAGCTATATAGCTATATAGAGCCATCCAAAGAGGATCCTCAACCTCCTTAAAGTAAGTTGAGTGTCCATAATAGAGACTAATCCCCCATAGATATATAGGATTCAAGGTTTTTAAAACCAGTCGAACCGGAACTAGCCGGTTCAACCAATTTACTATTTTTTTGCTTGAACCATCCAAAGAACCGGACCGTTTGACTGGTTTGAGGCCAAACCCACTGGTTTCGTACGGAACTGGCCGATTTGGCCTCAAACCAGTCAAAGCGGTCCGGTTTTCACCCAATCCAAACGATTTGGTCCATACGCATCCTTGTACAACGATTATAATAAAAAAGCGTCTTTTTTAATACAATTTCTATTTTTTATTTACTCTAAACCCTAATTTGGTGTTATAAATACACCCCCCCTCTATTCACTTCACACCTCTCTCATTGAACATTTGTGAGCATAAGATTGAAGAGTTTATTTTTTGTAGTGAGCTTGGAAGTTGGAGGCTTGGAGTTTGTTTGGCATTGCTTGTGGGCTCTTTGTGGTGATATTGGCATCCATTTGTGAGCACCTCTCTTATTTGCAATTTGGAAGGATTTGGAGGATTGGGGGCAGCATTGAATAGTGTTCATTTGGAGTGAGTTTGGGCATTGTTTGGCATCAAGTGTGGGCTCTTTGTGGTGGCATTGACTTCTACATTTGGAGGGTGCAGCCAATATACAAGCTTGGTGCATTTCTTCACCTCATTTGTGTGCACATTGAAAGGTATGCTACATTTTAAACTTGCACCTTATTTGTAAATTTTATTAAATAAGAAATATGAAATTTATTTTGTTTTTATTTGCATTTTCAGATTTGTTTGCATTTGCAATGGCCTCCAAAACAAAAGACCCTACATGGACCCATGCAGACGTAATTGATAATCAAGTTTTTTTGTAGCTATTGTAAGAAACTCATCAAGGGGGGGATTCATAGGTTGAAACAACACTTCGCTGGTCAAAGAGGCCAAGTTACCCCATGCGATGCGCCTAATATTGATGCCATTAGGTTGGAAATGAAAAACATGTTTGAAAAACATAGAGAAGAGAAGGCTAGGCAAAAAGAGATGGAAGCTAAAATAGGGAGAGAACATGCCTTGAGTGTTGAAGGATCTTACTCTGAGCCTTCTGTGATTGTTAGAGACCCTTTTCGGTATATGCCTCCCCCATCCACTCTTAGTCAAGAAAATTGGCCTAAAAAAAGAAAGACCATTCAAAGCTTTTTTCCATTTTCCCACATTTATTACTGCTAGTGCCTCCATGCCAACAGAAAATCAACCCACCTTGGATAACCATTGGAAGAAACAATACAAAGAAGCAACTTTTGAGTACATTGCTAGATGGTGGTATGATGCAGATATCCCTTTCAATGTTGTCCGCTCACCTTATTACTAGCCTATGTTTGATTCCATTCTTGCTGTTGGTAAGGGTTTTAAAGGCCCTAGTATGCATGACTTGAGAGGATCACTTTTGGAGAAAGAAGTTGCATCCATAGATGAATATTTGAAAAGGTTGCAAAGCTTCATGGGCCAAAAACAGAATGCACTATTGTGTTAGATGGGTGGAGTGATGACAAGAACTGCACAATACTAAATTTTCTTGCCTCTTGTCCACAAGGTACAATGTTTTTGAAATCAGTAGATGCATTTTATAGGGTGAAAGATGCAATTTGTTTTTTTGAGCTTTTGGATGAGATTGTTTTAGAGGTGGGGGTGGAAAATGTTGTACAAATCATAACAGATAATGCCTCTAACTATGTTCTTGCGGGTAAGATGTTAGAGGATAAACACAAAACAATATTTTGGACTCCATGTGCTGCACATTGCATAGACCTCATGCTTGAGGATATAGGGAATAAGTGCCCTAGAAAACAAAGTTAGAAAATAACTGGGAGGATAATTAGGAGCCTTAAGAAGAGATTGAATTCAAACTAGAGCATGAAAAAAGAAGTCATAATCATATTGATCCATAAGTTGGGAGGGGTGGACACCCCCCCAGAAACTTGAGGTTTTAAGGACAAAAAAAAAAAAAAAGGTTCTAGTCCTCTTTGACTTAGCATGTCGCCTACATTCCATTAACGAAATAATGACAGAGTAGCTCAATTTCAGTAACAAACTTCCAAGTTATGACTGCAATGGAGGAACTATAATTTATAAACTATGCAAGAAAATGCCACAAACTTCAACCCAACAAGTGATTGTCAAGACCCAAAATGCCTTTCCTATTAAAGTGGTAGGTGTGATTCTAGGTGTGTAATGGCCAAGAATCGGGACACATTCGCCATGAACTTTTAGGAATTGCTCATAACATTTTCTATGACCCAATGGCCTCAAGTCTGGGCCTGACACTTAAGTAATCAACTCACATAAGATGAGGAAGCTTCTCAAGAAAGATATTGTTGTTTTCAACTGTAAGATTTTTGTATGGGAGAAGAATTGCAAGCAAGAGGTGTTTCTTCAAACCTTAAATGTATTTTGGACGGGCTCGACAAGGTCTTCCTAAGAGATTCCCTAGGGACTTCCCTTGAGATGGTACCATGAATATGGCATCAAGCTTACACCAGGTATCACCCCTCCCAACATGGCATGTTATAGATAACCTTACAAGCAAGAAGAGTGAAATAGAGAGGATGATGTAAGAAACGATGGATGCAAAACACCATTTGATCAAGAAAGAGGGCATTCTGAACTCTTGCGGTGATGGTAACAAAGAAGAATACTTTTAATTTTGAGGACTTTGGGTTCTGATTATCAGAAAAATCAAATAATCACCATCAAGGCTCTAAACATTTACTATTACTGATGAGTTGCACAGCATGAGCTTGGAGGGATTCATGTCCTACAATTGCACACAGTTTGATCTTAGATCATGGTCCTGAGCCATTAACTTGCAGTGCTTATGGAAGCAAGCTCAATTTCCGTCTTTCAACGATTTCGTGCACCATGAAGAGGCACCGTATGCGTTCTTACGGTAGCCCAATGATCTTGTCTTAAAACTACTACAACCTTCAGCTAAGGCGCAACCAATTGTTGAACCGAAGCATCTCATTCATTAAGTCCCATTGTCTTGGATGATATAGATCCAACCTTAGATTGGATAGAGGATAGTCAACTAGCAGAGTTTGATCCCGATGACTTGGTGTGGAAGAGTTTGGACCTACATGATCGATACATTAGTAGCACCGTCACCACCGTCTCGAGGACAAAGCAGGCACTATATCCAAAGTAATCGTGCTACTCGGACTCCCCCGTGCCAATACAATTGGTGCAGATGGAGGTAGAGTATTTGGATGGGTCACTTTTGTTAGAGCACGGAGGTCGGTTCTCAAAATATTAGAGCCATAATGGAGTGACCTTGAAGATCCTATTTCCAATAAGCGGTCTCAGGAGATTCCTTACCCCATAAAGACTTGATGAATTGATGTCATGAATATGGCATCAGTTTATTTGACATGCTTTATGTAACATGTATCATCTACGGTAATGAATTCGCATTATCATATCATACCATATTTGCTTTCTGCCTTGGAGTCTCGGACCTATAGGGAAAAAATGTTCTGAGCCTCAATCTGTTTATGTAAAAAGTTTCAGATATCACACACATGACACATGTATCAAGTGTATTGGACTTGCTGTTCGTGACCATCATTCTGCAAATTCAGGAAGTCTCTTTCATATGTATGGAACTGCAACTGGCTTTGCATATTTAGAGTGGGATTCTTGGAATCATGGCGCTGAACCTTGTACAAATACATTGTTTTCATTAAAATTGTAATATGCTTTAATAATCATTTTTTGCCACTATAACAATCCGTGTTGTTATCCGGTTCGGTCCGGTTGCAGTTCTGGGCCATTCTTGACCCTATGTGCCTGTTCCGAGTCCGGTTCAGCCTATTTTAAAATATTGATATCTTATGATGGTAGCATAGGAATGAATCGGCATCTGCCATGTTCCTTCTTTCCCAATTGGTTACGCCCAGATCATTCGCATTCATAATCAACATTCATATTGTAGGAGAATAAGACTGTCCACTTTATATCATAGGTGGGAGATGATAGAATGGTGATGTGCTCGTTATTTTGGTCCTTCTGAGAGTCGCTCTTTATTTGGTGGGAACAAGAATAAAGGTTACTAGTTACTAGTATTCTCAATTCGGAAAGGTTCAATTCACTCTTGAAGAGAACAAATCAACCATTCAGCACTCACCTCTTTGCTTGGGCTATATATACAGTTAGGCGCCGATAATATAGGCAGACGCCACTACATATAGATATGGCTATGGGAGAGGAACTATTGATTTATGCAAGTCTCCCAACAAAGGGTATGGGTATATATTGATTTATGCACTCACCACTCGTGACATAAGCACAAGAATCAAATAATGAAGAATACATTTATGCATTCACCAATTATAACATCAATCGAATTGGATAACGAAGAATCCATTTGCATTTATGTACTCATGACAGCACTCAACTCCTATATAACCTATAACCGACGCAACATTCGAATTGGATCAAAAAGGAACTTATCTCTCTGATTGTTTATAGCTTCAAATATTTGTTGCATGCATCAAGGCTCTGGAGCATCAATATCCCCATATAGAGATAGAGGCCCTCTTCCCCCAGCTATATATGTTTTCAGGTGAGGGTCCTCACCCAATATATAGATAGAGGCCCTCCTACTTCAGTTATATAGCTATATACAGCCATTGAGGGAGGAATGTCAACCTCTTTAAAGTAAGTTGAGTGTCGACAATAGAGAGCTTTCCCCCATAGATATATTGGGCGGTGGTTCAAGGAATGAATTGGCATCTATCCAATTCCCCCTTTACCAATTGTTTGCACCCAAATCATTTGCATTCATAATAAACATTCATATTGTATGGTGCATGGTAGAACATTGACAATGTCCCTCAAGCAATATGGATTCACAAATCAAGGTTGGAATGGGATAGAATCAAGTGTAGCACGTTTTAGTGTTTCGCTTCCCCAAGGTCTATCAACACCTATAAACCCATGTGAATATGTTCAAACCCATGCACCTACTCTTGTGAGATAAATAGGCTATGAATTGGCATCTGTCCAATTCCCCCTTTACCAATTGTTTGCACCCAAATCATTTGCATTCATAATAAACATTCATATTGTATGGTGCATGCCAGAACATTGACAATGTCTCTCAAGCAATATGGATTCACAAATCAAGGTTGGAATGGGATAGAATCAAAAGTGGCACGTTTTAGTGCTTCGCTTCCCCAAGGTCTATCAACACCTATAAACCCATGTGAATATGTTCAAACCCATGCACCTACTCTTGTGAGTTAGAGTAGGCTATGTAAGTAGACTATTTTGTTGATCGATCTATAGGATCACCATCATTAAGTGGTTGAGGATGGAAATGAATGAGATGAGATGAGATTCAGGAAACATGGCCTACTTGACCCTTCCCACACCCCTGCTTAGATGGGACATGAGCACTCACTAGCCCAGCAAGCACTAAACATGTGATCCCTAACCCCATGGGTACAATCCCTAACTTAACATGGTGTTACATTAAATCCTCTACCTAACACTAAACCGAGTCCCTGGTTTGTCATAAGGATTTAGTTGCACATCAACCTCTGAGCCAAGGTCAGGCTAGTCGTGGGCATGAAACCCAAGATCGGCATTAGCATTGGCAAAACAAGTAGATCAGCGTCGTTGGATCAATACACGTTAGTCAATTAGGATGACCACCTAACTATTTGACCTTCACTTTTAGCCAGACTTCCTCAAAGACACAAAGTGGTATGACGAACAAGGGGAATATAGGTCATCTCGCTAATCATGAAAACTATTAATCACTTTCATTACATGGATTTATGTCATTGTGAATAGAGCAAAACAGACACCAATTGAATTCCTAATAGCAAGGTCATGTAATGTCCATGTTTTGTATTACTAGTCCTAGTATATAGATTTTTCATGAAGTATTATCTACGTTGGATAAACTCTAAGAAAGCTAATGAAATAATATAGAAATGAGCCCCGCGTGCAGCACAAATTTGCTTTTGTAGCTCCAAGGACTAGGTTTACACTCTTTATCGAGTAGGTTTCTACAGCTTCAAGGGCTCGTGCAATCTTGCATCACCCAAAAATATTTTGATTTGTTAATAATCGATGTTACAACTCTCAGTCTATCGTCACAAATGGAAGACCTCTTGTTAAGGCTAAATACTCTTTTGGTTGCAAAAATGATTAATAATATTGTAATAACACAATAGTAAAGGCTTGAGTCACATTGTAGTATCCACACGAGGGATCGCAATATTATAATAACACTTTATTATGTGTTAAGAGTCAATGTTATGAGGGGTCGCACTGATTTCCTAACACCTCAAAGTGTTATGTTAAGGGGGTCACGTTGTAACATCTAATGCTCTATTAAGTGTTAAAGTCTTGGTCTCTATATTAATGTCAGTGTGTGGGGGGTCCCAAACATATATTAACACTTATCAACATTAACACTTACGTGTTAATGTTGAAACAGATAAGCAAAGTCCTCATACAATTGGAAGAGCCCGAGAGTAAATAGCATGATCGCACGGGGTTCGAGCTTGTAGTGGTTTAGGGCCTTTGACTATGAATACGGCGCTAAAAACTTTGGACACTCATAACTTGGGTCACAGGGACTCAAATGAAGCAAACAATAGCTTGTTGGAAAGAGCTTGATGAGACCTTCACTTTGGTGGTGGTTTTAGTCCATCTATTGGCAAATTCGGGATCAAAAAACATGCATGAATATTCTGAGGGCCATTTTTATTGTTTTGAGAGCTCAAAGAGGACACGTTAAACTGTTTTGAGTCAAGCATGATGAGGAGGTTCTTGGGGACTCATGAATGCATAACAAAGAGACCATTTTTTGGGCACATGGACAAGACACAGTCCAAAAACTCTGAAATACCATTTATTGCTATTTTGAGACATACGTGACTCAAAATCTGAAAGATCCCAAACCCCTTTGCTTGAATTTTTTTTTATATATATTGCTCAAGCTTGGATCTGAACTGATAATGTCAAAAGAAATCATAGAACACCATTCTCATACTACACAGACAAATTAAATAAAACAAACCCCGCAAGCCAGGTGGATATAGAAAATGCGCCTAGGGTTTAATAGGCAGATTTCCCCATAAATAATTCAGCCGTGAATTTAATATTGATTTCTGATGATAAATAATTAGGGCAAAACAACTAGAAATCTGCAGATGGAATGATAACAAAATATTGTCTAAAACTCAGCCGTAATTGATTCAAATCAAATCGATTTGATATATGTTTGAGGTTGAAAGATACAATAATGAACTAGCATGAAGAATACCTCAGTCACTGCATAAAACAACTGTAGAATAAGTCGCCCCACTCTAGAAGATGTCTGAATGCCCACTGCTACAATTTTATTTCTCTTTCTGAATTGTTGGAATGATAAATAACCTGTGAATGCAATGAAGCTCCCTGTATAGGAACTCCTCTCACTACTCCTGGGGTTTCCGTCCACAAGAGGAATAATCCAAAGGATTTTCGTCCTTGGATTTTGTCTGCAAAAGCTCAGAGCTGACTGCCAGGAAGAAAAATAATAATAATCTCCATAGTGTCGGCACAAGTCGCACTTTTCCCTTATAGCCAAAAAACCCTTCTAAAATGCAAGTCGCACTTTCTCCAAAAGAGCATAAATAATTTTTAATTAATTTATTCCCTCTCCAAAGCAAGTCGCATTTTTGGCTTATTTAATTTCTCCCCAAAGTAAGTCGCACTTTTTGCCTAGGAAAGCACATTAAATAATTTATTCATTTATTTCCATGTACTTTCCTAAGTCAAAGTCACTTATTAAGTCTATTAATTCATTATATGTGTTTTAGTGATACTTTATTTTATTTTAAGCACGATATAATAAAATTAATAAACCGAAGTCACCCTTGAAATCACCTTTTGGCCGTCGGGTAGACAAAAAGGGCCAAAGGTCTTCGATCAAACTATTCGAGAAAGAGGGACATTACAAAATCAAGTCCTTGGAGCTTGAGGCAGTTGGGTAACTGTTTTGAAGGTCTGCCTGTATGACAGAGAGGAAAATTTGAAGAAGGAGCTCATTCAAACAGTTGCCAATTCCTTGAGACTCGGTAAGAACACAATTACAGGAGCTGAAGACACAGTCAAGGTGGACTCAGAGTTCCATAACTGCATTGTTATGGGTTTAAAAGGGTCAATGAACTCAGGAGCATGGAGAGACCAATATATAGAACTACATAGAGAATCTACACTTCTATTTTGAGGGACTTTTGACTTGCAGATCATGTTATGCTGCCAAAATTGGGTCCAAATCTGTTTTTGAGAAAGCGACTCATGATTTTGTAAAGAAAGAACTGAGAGAGAAGCTAGAGCAGCATTGTAGGTGTTAGAGGGTCAATCACAGCTCTATTGAGCTCATTTTGTAAGTGCAGAGTCTGGACAAATGTATGCATAATCCCTGAGGCTCTGAATTGTTCTAAATTTGGAGGTGGAAGTTAGTTAAGGTCTGAAATCAATGTGATTCTTGATGTTTTGTGCTCAGTCTGTTGTGTTCACTCTGTAGCTACAAGGTTGGGCCCTTATTCAATTGAAACCCATACCTTGACTACCAACATGTTGAACAAGTTCAAAATTCTTTGCAACCAGTACATGTGTATAAATCCTATTTGGTTTCATAAAATTCAAAAGGAACTCTTGAATTACTTGAATGACCTAGGATTCAAGAGGTAACTACTTGTGAACTACTCAAGTCCTTCTTAAGGGCTCTAAACCCCATCTTACCTCAGTGACTGGAACGACAGGGGCATGGCTAATATGCATGCCCACCAATCCTCCAAAAACCCATGACCATATGCATAGAGATTAGGGATGCAGGGTGGGCATTAAATGTTGAGAGCCCTAGAAGACCAAACATCACAACAAAACATAAGTTTAAGAAGAGAACCATAGGAACACTTACATTTTCCACATTCCTGAACCGAAACCAGTGTAGTAAGGGACAATAATACCCAATCATTCCACTCAAAAGATAACAGCTCCTAAATGTCTCTAGCCCAGCTTCCTTCAGGCACAAGAATGACATCTACAAAAATCCAAAGGAAATATAGATGCATGCCCACCAATAGAGCAAAAATTCATGACCAGATAAACAGGGGTCAAGAATGTTGGGTAGTCATCAAAGGTTGAGAGCAATAAGAGATGCAATGACAGGAAAAGCTATCTACCAAGTTGAACAACTCTTTTCCATCTGGAATTTGAAATATAATTGATATTGATATATGTGTAGCATTTTAATGTATATGTTATATCCTTAAACTATACCCAAAGAACATGTGCAGTTTCTCGAACTACAGAACCTGTTTGGGCAGCATTTTGTTAATACAAGCAAATTATAAATCCCCTGCTCACACAGAGAGACATACATCCTAGTCTTGCCTAGTTACAAACAAATTGAATCCTCTTGAATGGAAAGAACTTGTGTTAAAAACAATTTCAAAATGAGATCGAAATCCATTTCAATCACTCAAAACAAAACTGCAAGGAAAATAGAATTCATTTTTCAGATAAGTAAATGCATTAATGTACCTACCTCATTAACCCCTTTTAGCAGCTGCTGATGTTCTGAGAAAGTCAACTTGAGTGATCAAACTTCTATACCTTGTAATTTGTGCCCTGCAAAATCAATTTCAGGGTTAGAATATAAAATGCATTGTTAAAACTATATTCAACCGTTAAATTTGCAGACCAACTCTGTAGAAACATAAATACAATATGAGTCATGCGGTACAGCCATTTTTGAATGCCAAAAATTATATCAGAACAACTGAATATCAGATAAATTCTCTTGCTGAATGGAGCAGAGTAGCCATGCTTTGATTAGTTGCACCAGCAAAAGCCACGGCAGAATAAATAAAGAACCTCAAACAAGTACCGAATAATACAATCAAACAAATAAATAATAAGAAAAAACAATAGCAGGCATGCATACAGAACAAATTATGTGTGGTCTCACTCAATACAACAGAACAAGATGAAGAACATTAAAGAAACCAAATGAAAAGAAACTAAACGCCTGAAGAGAAGGGAGGGAAGGAATAAATAGCTACAATACTGCGAATGTTAAGATCCATAAGAGATGCAATGACAGGAAAAGCCTACCTACCAAGCTGATCTACAACTTTTACCCATCTGGAATTTTAAATATCATTGAGTTAGATATATGTGTGGCATTTCAATATATATGGTACATCGTTAAACTCTCCCCAAATATCCAAATAATATGTGCAGTTTTTCAAACTACAGAGCCCATTTGGGTAGCATTTGGTTAATGTAAGCAAAATATAAATCCCCTTCCCAAATTGAGAGGCACGCATCCTTAGTCTTGCCTAGTTACAAACAAATTCAATCGTCTGGAATGGAAATAACTTGTATTAAAAACAATTTTCAAATGAGATCGAAATCCTTTTCAATCATTGAAAACAAAACAGAAAGGAAAGTGGGATTCATTTTTCAGATAAGTAAATGCCATTACGACTACCTCAGTAACCCCTTTTTGCAGCTAATGATGGTCTGAGAGAGTCAATTTGAGTGATCAGACCTCTATCCCTTATAATTCATGCTCTGTAAAATCAATTTCAGGGTTAGGATATAAAAAGCATCGCTAAACCAATAAATTTTCAGAAAAACTCTGTAAAAATACAAATGCAACGTGAATCATGGTCTACAGCCAATTATGAATGCCAAAAATTATATCAGATCACCTTCAGATAAATTCGCCTGATGAAAGGAGCAGAGACTCCATTATTTGATCAGTTGCACCCAATAAAAACCGCAGCAGAACAAGTAAACTCAAACAAATATTGGATGGCACACTCAAACAAATAAAACACAACAAAAAATAATAATAACAGGCATGCATACACAATCAAATTATGTGTGGCCACACTCAATAAAACAGAGCAAATAAAAACATTACAGAAATCAAATGAAACGAAACGAGACGCTGGAAGAGGAGGGAGGGAAGGTATATATAGCTATAATACTTCAAACGGTCAGATTGCTTTTTTTCTGAAAAATCTTCCACCGACCTTATCAGGTTTTTTTTTCAAATCCTCCACCGGAGTTAAACCGCTAATTTTTTGGTTGTTATATACCCTGTGCTGTGTTCAGACTTCAAACAGTTCAATGGTGACGGTTTTCCCCATATTTACCTATACCTTTACCGCCAGGGGATTCGACCGGGCAACATATGCCTCCTTTGATGTCTTTTTGTTTTATTGCTCAAACGTGGCGTGACTAGGTAATGGGTAGCCTTCTATATGAATAAATGTAGAGAGATTAATTTAGAGGGTTTTATTTTTAATTTGTCACATATTATAATGACACCATTAATTTTTTAATAATTAAATTGTTGAGTGATTGTGTGACATTACGACAAAGTCAGAATTAAAAAATGCTTTCAAGTGAGATATTTAAATTTTTACCATTTATGTAAACTAGCAATCATACGTGAGATATGAATGGAAATGTCAAAGGGGATGTATTGGAGAAGTTAAATTGGAGGAGCTAAACATTACGTTTTATAAATGTTTGCACAATGCACAAGCATGGCAGATGGGGCTACGTAGTCGAAATGTCATAATCAAGTTCAAATCAAAGATCTTCGCAGGCTATTAAGGGACCGCAATGATCTGTGCATAAGAGGGTAAGACTCCAGCCATTGAGCATAGCATCGACATTCTCCTTTCCCTTAGAGGTTTTACTAAGTTTCTTTCATAAACATTTAGTTGTGCATATGTATGCCAACATTTTCGTTGAAAAGAATCATTATTTACACAATGCATAATTTGATTTCAAGTATCACCTCTTTGCAGCTTACCGAGGGACCGCGATGTACCGTGGCTAAAGGGACAAGACTCGATCTAACCCTGATGGCCAATTTCTCCCTGCCCTCAAAGGTTCTAGAGAGTCTCCTTTACCATCCCCTATAAATATGAAATCGTCTATGTCTAGCTTGCATTATTCACATGGGTGCAATATACACAAGTCCATCCTAGACATGACCGCTAAAGATGGCTTCCCTCCAACTAACTGTTTATTTCACGCACATGGATGAAACTAACATCGCATGGGTTGTTGCCCAATGTCAAAAAAGTGTTGGTTAGTTGTTGTCAAAAGTCAACAGAGTGTCAATGAAATTAATTAGCGTTGTCATTGGAGTTGTAGATATCTAGACCCTTGAGTCAACACTCCTACGTAAAGGACAACTCTAGGTCGAGCCTTTTCTTAATGCAACCCTTGGAAGATGTGTTAAAATTTCATTTGTGTTCACTATTTTTTTACAATGGAGTTGGACTTGTTTTCCTATCATGAAATATTTTGTTGAGCAAGCTTAGGACATCAATGCTACACTTGTTCATCTTGATCTAGTCTGCATTATTCATGTGAGTGCAATTTATGCTTAATGGGACCAAAATAAAAAATGGGGAATATCAAATAAGTTCCAAGTTCGAAACCCAACCCCAATGTTTGCACTGCCATGTGGATGGCTCCTATGCAAACTTACAAATATGCCCGTTGTAGCAAAAATGCTCATCGACCATCGATCTTTTTATGCATGTCAGAGTTGAGAACTCTTCATCTGGGAGTTATCAACATAATAATAATTAAGAACTAGAAAATTTTGAAAAAACGTGGTAATTACAAACTAGAAACTAAATGAAAAAATATGTCATCATGTTTTATGAAATAAGAAATTTGTTAAATGTTAACAAGGGAAACATATTTTGTCTTTGATTTTATCTTGTTATACATCACAATCATTTTCACTCATGAGACCACATATCTTTCAATTCCAAGCATTTTGTCCAACAAGGGCGTGGACTTCTGTTAAAACATTGTTTGCAGTTGTCAAGTAGACAACATGAATACTCTATGAGAAATGGTCAAGTTGGACACTTGTTAACACATGAGGATACCCATTTTTTTTGTTGGTTGTGATTAACAATGCATGTCAGCAAAGTGTTGTCCATGTGGATGACTAGTTAACTGCTCCCACTTATTTTGACAGATGCCAAAAAATAGAGGCGCACACTATAAAACTATTTGAACTTTTTTAAAGCACCTACTAGCTACACGTGAAGTTAAAAGGTGAAAAATTCTAGACTGACCCTACATAGCCCATCCATATATGTCAAACTATGACAAAATAATATCTATGATATGTGGTCCACGTTGTAATTCTAGTATCCACGGTGTCCTTCCACACTTGTCATAATGATGTAGATGGTGGATATATGTTTGTATTGCCAACGCCCCTCCATAGTTAATACCAGCCATCTAAGTCTCTATCTGTGTCAAACGAAGCAACACTGATTCCAACGTGGAACACCTTCGTCGTAAATATCACAATTTTTTTCACCTTCTCAAAGCAAGAAGAAAAACCACCTATGGTACCATTATAGGTTACGCCAACCAATGTAGCTAAATTACTAATATCTTAAATACATCTACCAGAAAAAATGCCAATAGATATCAATCTCGAGGTAGTTGTCTTGGATTTATCACATAGTTTTTTTAATCTAAGGGTTTCATATTGATTAACAAATCCATTACCTTATATTTGGTTTGTACATAGATTGGTAACAAAGACCCTCACTCTAACTCCACCCATATGTTAGGCTTAAAACATCTTTCCAAAGTTAAAACAAGCCTCAAACTCCATTGTATGTTTAAGATGTAATGATTTTTTAATTACCTTTTCCAAATAAGGAAAAAAATGCTTTATGACAGTTAAATAGACATCAAAGTTAACTTCAACCATTTTTATTAGCAATTCACACTATTACACTCTAACACCACTACATGTTTGGTTGTCATCATAATTATGCCATTTAAGTCATGTGCATTGGTTAATAATCATAAGGCAATCAAAACACAAGTACCTCATGTTAACGATAAATGGATTACACCTAAATGTAACACAAATAGCCTATTAAGTTTAAACTAAATATAACAAATTAAATGTGCAAAAATAGTAGCTAGTACAAATATCTTAAAAACATTTATCTTGAAAATGTCGATAGATATCAATCTCGAGGAACCAATATTGGATCTGTCATATAATTTCACCAATTAAATGGTTTCAAATTGATTAACAAAACTTCCACCTTCTATAAAAATTATTCATTGATTGGTGATAGAGGACTTAATCTAACTCCACCCTAAGGTCAAGCTTAAAACATTTTCCCGAGGAAAAAAGGGCTCCAAACTTCATTATTAGCCTAAGATATCACGATGTTTTGATTGCCTTTTCTAAATAAGAAGAAAAATTCCCTATGGCAGTCAAATAGACATCAAATTTAAGTTTGAACAATTTTTAATGACATCTTAGGCTATTACGCTCCACCACCACTATTCGTCTGGTTGCCCTTATAGGTTACACTTATCGACGTCATAATACCTAATCTATATTTTCCAAATGTAAAAGTAAGAATAAGCAGGAAAGAAATCCACTCAAGACGGATGGAAATTGGGATTCGGCTCTACTAGGGTTTCCTCCTCACAAAATTGTCATTATGCGGCCTTTTCGGGCACTATGAGATAGTAATACCATCAATTTTCCTAGGGTTTCTCGCCCTCTGGGTGCCTCTATATAATGACCTCTCCCTCTTTGATCTTGGTTGTTGCAACCACGGTTGGAGATAGTGGAGCTTTGATCAATGGCACCACCTCAGAAACGCCCTCGGAAGTTCGTCCCGAAAGTCTACCATGAGGTAATGCTTCTCCTCCTGATGTTGTATTACCTATTCCTGATTTTAATGTTGTTTGTCAATGGTTGGAACAATTTTGTCTCGGTGGGTATTTTGTGGGTCACATCCCCTCTGAAAGCATGCTCAAATATTGGGTTAACACGGCTTGGACTCCTCATGGGGTCCGACTCGACAACGTACAAAATATGACCAAAGGATTTTTCCTTTTCTACATTTCTGACCTAGCCAATGCCCCCCTCATTTTGTCCTGACAAGCCACCAGGTATGTTCGTAACTCTTTGTTGGTCCTCTCTCCATGGACCAGAGACTTTGTGGTTTCTGAGTATGCTACACTTAAAGTGTCAGTCTGTGTAGAATTTTCTGGCCTACCCTTGCATTATCTTCATTTTTTGCATCAGATTGCTTCTTCCATAGGGCGAGTGGTCTTCCTCGAACCACAACATTTTTATCACGCTTGTCCACATAGGCGTGTACGTGTTGAAGTATACCTTTCTTAGGAACTGAAAGAATTTTTGGAAATCCAGATGGGAGATAAATGTTACTCCCAGTGTATTTTGTATATCAGCTTGCTTAATACTTGTTTCTGATGTCAGGCCTCTAATCATAAGATAAAGGATTATCCTCTTTTTATTCGTCGCAATCGCCAGTAACCAAAATGGCTCTAGAAACAACCAAACGCCCTCAGGAGGTAGGATGGAAAAAAGTTGAGGGCTGGAAAAATAGGAAAAAATCAGCAATCTAAGGCCTCTGGTTCAAATGGCCCACATGAGCCAATTGTTAAAGAACAGCCCCATAACCCACAAGCTAAAGAGTCAATTGTTGCTGCTAAGGAACCAACTGTTGCTACCAACTCACCATTCCAGTTACCTAAATTCTCCAACACACCAAACTGGTTCGGTTCTCATGGACCAAACAAATCATGTTTACAATGTCACCATGTTGCAACCATAGCCATTGTTTTTAAGCAACAGCTCACAGGGGCCATCCAAAAGGCCTAGAAGTCCTTCTCGCATCTCCCGGGATCATAGCCCAGTGCGCAGTGTGGATTCAACATAAGAGGAGTACAACATCGAATAAGTCTGGTGGAAGAAAATTAATCCACAAGATTTTTTACAGCATAACACTACTCAATTCCTGCAAAACCAGTTTGATGCCCTTGATGGCTTGGATGTGGATAACATGGCTCTTGACCACCATTTCCCATGAATTGTTAATCTTGGAATGTTCAAGGCCTTACAAACTCCAATCGTAAGTATGTTGTTCATGAAGCTCGGCAAATATTTTCCAATTTAGATGTTTTGTTTTTGCAGGAGGTGAAAGTTACAGGTTTTCAGTTACAGATGGTTTGTAAATCCATTTGGCCTGACAACCTGAATTTTTGTAGTAATCATGAAGGGGAGCATGGGGGTTTAATTTCCCTTTTTTCTCCCAAATGGCGGCCCTTTTTTATTGACCATGGCATAGACCCCACCAACCGTGTCATATGGGTCCTCTTTAATGTTGGAGGCCACCCTTTTGGCCTCATTAATATATATGCCTCTAACGATGTGGCCGAAAGGGCCGATCTTTGGTGATGGATAGCCTACACAAATCCTGGTGCTTATTAGGTCATAAGTGGTGCTTTTTATATGGTTGAGTCACCCACTAAAAAATGTGGCCACCTTTCTATGAGGTGGACAACTGGTGAAAGGGAGGTATGGTTTTTCATGTGCAATAAGTTTGGATTTTATGACCCTAATACCTCTTGCACTCCCACTTCTAAAGCCTGGTTCACTTGGTCCAAACTTTGAGGAGGATTGGATCACATTCTTAAATGAATTGATAGAGCTATGTTGTTATCTCAAGATCCTTTTGAGTTTGAAAGCATTTATTCCCTGCCAGTGGAGGTCATGCTTGATTTTGTCCTTTGAGATCATTCCCCCATTTGATTATGTATCATTTGGCATGATAGGCATGTTTTTTTGTCATAAAGGCCAATTATTTTTTAATACTGCCTTGATGCACCATGGGCTTGTCATCGCCAATCTAACACTATGATAATATTTCACCAAGAACTCCTCATGATATGATTATTTTAGTAATGCACGACCTTTGGTTTGGTTGTAGTAATATGGAAACACAATAACAAACATAACACAAGAATACCACCAACTATAATATAAAGGAATGATGACAGATCTGAAATACAAATGTAAACTATATTATTAATATGATATTGTTATAATCTCACCCATGAATTACTCCAAGCGTTACCAACTCCACTCAACCTCCAACAATAATTCTGGGAGAAACATCACAGTTACACCTTTTGATGGTTTTATTAACACACCTTCACAATGACTGTTTTATTCATATAATAATTATTACAACTTTATTCTATATCAAATGGGGGGGTGATCTCTCTCTTTATAGCAATTTCAGGGTTATGCATCATATCTTTAAGATAGGATAGGAAATCTCTTCTAACCAATCATATTCCATACCTCAACTCTTATCTTACATGCAGGTTTATCCTTTAAGATAAGATAAACCTTATTATTCCACATGGGTTCCACCTTTCTAGACTTTATATAAATAAAATATACAAAATATTTATGACATCACTCCTTGTCATTATTACAAATATAATATTTCTAATTCCTAACCATGTAGATCATATTTATCCACTTATCCTAACTTTGACATTTCAACATAATCAGGACCACTTACAACAACTATTTACTTTTTTCCATTGACTATCACTTTCACAATATTCCTTGATGTACTTTGATTGTTACCTTGTGTACTTTACTTTACTTTATTGGCAACACCGTATTGGCAGTATCATTATTTTCTAGTGGACACTACTACTAACTATACTTAACAACACCCTATTCATAATACATACATTAATGAAATAGAAATCATGGAGGAAAATTCTAGTGTTGGCATCTTCCCCCTCCCTAGCTTCTACTTTGTCCTCAGTGTATACTATTATGGACAATCTGAAGTTGATGGCTGGAAAATCTTTAACTTGACGTGGTTGACCCATTTCTAAATTGAAGTTCTATCCAATTCCTCCAGTTGATATGTACCATTTTCATGCACAACTACTATTCTATATGGTCCCATCCATTTAGCAAGAAGTTTTCTATGTTTTCTCTTCTTGTATCAGGAATCATATACTAGAACCAAGTCATTCACTTGAAATGGAGACCAGAGGATCTTTTGATCAAAGTAATCCTACTTCATTTTCTTCTTAAAGCTTATATCTTTCGATATTTCCCTCATTTCCTCTAATAAATGAAGATGTACTAATATTTCTTTAACTGAATTACTTTCATCCATCCTTTCATTTTTCATAACTGTCACAGTGGTAATATCAAACTTAATAGGAAGAATTGGATCAATGCCATAATCCAACTAAAATGGGGAGTATTTTTTTGTTGACTTTGATGTTGCCCTATATGTCCACAATGTTGCATGAATCCTTTTATCTCACTTATGCATCCGCAAAACCGCATCTTTTGCTAGGATTTGGCACAATACATAATTTTTTTGCCCCACCTGTCTATTTGTGCTTGGCTTGTAAGTTGTTTCCTTCTTGTACTTAATGGAAAACCTATTCACCAGAGCTTCTACCACCTCATTAATAAAGTGGTTTCCTTGATATGTTATAATTTCTAATGGACAACCAAATCTGGTGACAATGTGTTGATACATGAACCTTGTTACTTCATCCATAGAAGTTTTTTTCAAGGGTCTAGCTTTAACCCGCTTGGTTAAATAATCAGTGGCAACTACAATATACTTATTTTGGTGTGGGGTACTTTGGAATTGGACCCACAATATCTATTTCCCACTTTTCAAAGGGACCAAGTGGAAGAATATGACATAATGGAGCTAAGGAATTTTTACGGTTCCCATGTGATTGATAAACATCACATCTCTTACAATAGTTATAACAATCTTTAAAAATAGTTGGCCAATGATAACCTGCATCCAAGATCCTTCTTTTTGTAAGTTATCCAGAGAAGTGTCCTCCACATGTACCATTGTGGAATTTTTCAATTAGTTCATTTCCTTTATCACATCCAACTTCCCTATCGTATCGTTCATTAGACCCTATCTGAAATAAGACTCCATGCAGAATAGAATATGGATAACTTGCTTGAGTAATCTTCCTCTCAGTCTTTGCATTGGCACTATCAAGAAACTTAAAATCATTCAAATAATTCTAAATATCCATATATTCACTCAGGATTGTGTCAAAGGATAATAATGTTGCATCTAGGAAATCATAATCATCACAAGATGAACCTAAACCATCATAGCCTCAAGAGAGTGCACCTACATTGACATGTTTTTTTCTCGACCTATCTATAATATCAAATTCAAATTCTTATAGCAAAATTATCTACCTTATTATCCTTTCCGATGGGTTAGGATTATTTACAATATATTTTAGAGCCTAATGATTTGTTACAACTGTGAATTTATTCCCTAGCAAGTAATTTCTAAACTTTTTTTATAGCAAAAATGATAGCTAGGGCCTCTTTTTTAATTACAGTATAATTTACCTCAGCGCTGCTTATTTAACTACTCCCAAAGTAAATCAGATGATCATTCCCATTTTCATCTTTTTGGCTTAGGGTACTTCCTAGTGTTGCATCTGAAGCATCAATGTATACAATGAATGGCCTACTCATATCTGGATTCTTTAAAATAGGTGAAGACACCAAAGCTTTCTTCAATTGTTCAAAATCTTCATGTTCTTTCTTCCTTGACTCATAAGTAACATCCTTCTTCAAAAATTGGGTTAGTGGTTGTGTAATCTTTGAGAAATTCTTGATGAACCGTCTATAATATCCCACATGGCCTAAAAATGATCTCAACTTACTTCTATTCACAAGAAATGGTAACTCTTTAATTTTTGAAACTTTATCAAGATCAGTACCAATACCATCTCTAGATACAACATGTCCTAACAAGACACCTTTAGAATATCTGAAAACACAATTTGTAGGATTTAGTGAGGTTTGTGCTTCATCTAACCTTTAAACTTCCACCTCCATCTGGTGTAAGTGGTCTTCTTGCTTCTGTAGATGTAATCCTCCAAGAATAGTCTGATGAAGTTTCTAATGCAGGGTTCAAACACCATATTCATTAGGCATTGGAATGTTACTAGAGCAATACACAACCCAAATGACATAACTCTATAAGAAAACGTTCCCTAGGGAGTGATGAACGTATTCTTGATTTGATCTTTCTCAACTATGCAAACTTGGTTATAACCATTATATTCATCTGAAAATCTATAACATTCTTGTCCAGCTACTTCATCCAAGATCTAGTCTGAGAATAAAATAGGGTAATGATATTTCTTTGTTTCCTTGTTGAGCTTCCTATAGTAAACACAAATTCAAAACTTCCCATTTTATTTTCTTGAGATCATAATGGGAGAAACCCATTCTAAATTTTCCATAGAAAATATGAATCCTATATTGAGCAACTTATCTATTTCTTCTTTTAAAATATTGGAAAAATTAGGATTCATTCTCTATGGCATTTGTTTTATTGGCTTAGCACCATCTACCAACTCAATAGAATGTTCTACCCAACTTACTTGGTAGAGTTCCTTTTAATCAAAAGTGAATAAGTGCATGTACCTTCAAAAGAGATAAAGGTAGGATTCCTTCCCATTTTTTAGCACAAAATCACCAATTTTTATTTGTTGGAGGCGATCTTCAATTTCTTCCTTAGATAATTTTATGGGGTCATGATTTGGTGTGACTAGAAGGATATCCATGACTGATACGTCCACCTCACCTTCTTCATCTTCTATGTCTACTTTAGAGTAATCATAGGATGTCCAATCATCAATTTCATCACTTAAATCTATAGGTCTTGCCTTATGATGTCGAGGGATCATGTTTGTCTTCACCCTCTCTCTGTCACGTCCAAGTGTCATGAAGCCTTCATTCTAGTAGTTCCTTGCATGAAATATCCTTAGCTATGGCCTTCGTAACAACATTGGGTAAGTAAAACTACCATTCTTCATTACCTAAAAGTCTACCACACATACAACACCCATAATAAATATTGCCACATCTTGAACAACACCTTCTAGTTTATTTTTCCTTATTTAATTATCTTAGCATAAGTGTCAATGGGCGATCAATTTTTAAACCCAACATATTCATTACAGACTCGGTCATTACATTAACTACAACACCTCCATCTACTAAAACATCATGAATTGAAATTCCATCACATAATACCTCAACTTGTGGAGTGTAAGGATCTGCCTCTGCTTCCAAAAAAAGGACCTCAACCTCCTTCCTTCATCGAGCATTGAGTCCAATTCACAGCTCTCATCTCTTCTCAAAAGGCATAGCAAGAAGTTGTCCATATGTAATATTTGTAGGTCGCTTGGACAAATATTCCAAAATGGAGTATGGTCATTATCCATGTGAAATCAGAAAATCCTACACACCCAACTTTATTCTAAAACGTTTCTTACTAGTTTCTCCTTTCATCTTTTTATGATCATTTCCATCTTGGTTATCTTTTTCTTTAGTTCTTTTTGTCACAAACACATATGTTTCATTATGTATGCTCCTATCTACTACATCAAAAGAATTTACGGGTGTTTTTACTTTATCATATTCTCTTGTACTAGATGTAGAGGCCCTATCTAGAAAATTATACTTATAATGACCCTTTTTATGACAAACATAACATACAACTTCATATATATTTATTTTTGGACCTCTATCTCCTCCCTGGGAAATTTGGGAGTTAAATTCCTTCCCTTAAAGAAGATTAATAGTTAACTGGCCCATTTTCCTAAGGAGATCCTCATACTCGATATATGTACTAGAGGGAATATTTGTGCTCACCAAGAGTGGTTGTGGCATATGGACCAAAGGTGTTCGTGTAAGCTCCACCTTTGTAACAATTTCTTTGGGATCCTCTTCCATGTTTTCTTCTTTCCTTATAACAATCTCCTTTGTTTGTTTGACAGTCGTTGGGCGGTCATACTTCACTCGTTGTATGATCTGTAGCTTCATCCCAAAAATGAAGTACTTACAGAGGATATTATTCATGCCATTCATCAACCCATCACTTAATCCTTCCTTTTGGATCTGGGCATCGAGCGTCCTCCTTAACTCTAGAACATGAGCATGATAATACCTTATCTTCTCCTTCTCTCCTTGGGATAGCTTTGTGATCTCGATCATGATATCTACATAGTTCTGTTGCGCACCAAATTCTTCAAGAAAACTTTCAGTTAATAAATCCCATGATTTTTTAACATTATCCCCTAGTGTTTCAAACCACATAAGGGCTTAACCATCCAAAAAGGTAGGAAAAAATTCAGTCCATTATTCACTTCTTGTGAGGCCATTACAAATGCAAGATCATTTAAAATCTTGGATGAAAGAGGGAGCATCCTCATTAGATTGGGTTGAAAAAATAGGAATATTTCCCATTTTCAACAAACATTACCACAGTGAAATACCAATCGACAAGTACAATCAACAAGACTTATGTGCAAAAATAATTGGACACAATACAATAGAAAGTGACTTTACACCTTTTTTGCGATAAAATAAAAATGATCACAATAAAATTACATTTATTATGGTAAAACATGACTTACTATGGTAAATACTATTCATGGTAAAAAGTGACTTTTACTATGGTAAATACTATTCACAGTAAAAAGTGACTTTACTGTAGTAAATACTATTCACAATAAAAACAATATTACCCTTCAAATGGTTTTTGACTATGTGGGACTATCTCTCTAGAAAATCCACCAACAAAGAATAGTCTCGGCAACGGAACCAAAATGTCAACACCAATCCAGCACTATGATAATATTTCACTAGGATCTTCTCATGCTATGATTATTTTAGTAATGCACAACCTTTGGTTTGGTGGTAGTAATCTGGAAACACAATAGTAGACATAACACAAGAATACCAAAGACTATAATATAAAGGAATGATGACAGATCTGAAATACAAATGTAAATGATATTATTAACATGATATTGTTACAATCTCACCCATGAATTACCCCAAGCGTTACCAAATCCACTCAACCTCCAACAATAATTCCCGAAGAAACTTCACAGTTACACTTTTTGATGGTTTACTTAACACACTTTCATAATGACTCCTTTATTCTTATAATAATTATTATAATTTATTCTATATCAAATGAGGGGGGCTAATATCTCTATTTATAGCACTTTTAGACTTATCCATCCTATCTCTAAGATAGGATAGAAAATCTCTTCTAGCCAATCATATTCCATACCTGAACTCTTATCTTACATGTAGGGTTATCCTTTAAGATAAGATAAACCTTATTATTCCACATGGGTTCCACCTTTGTAAACTTTATACAAATAAAATATACAGAATATTTATGACATCACTCTTTGTCATTATTACATATATAATATTTCTAATTACTAACCATGTAGATCTTATTTATCCACTTATCCTAACTTTGACATTTTAACATTACCGAGACCGGTTACGACAAATATTTACTTTTTGTCATTGACTATCACTTTCACAATATTCCCTAATGTACTTTAATTGTTACCTTGTGTTCTTTACTTTATTTTATTGGTGGTGCCGCATTAGTAGCGTCGTTATCTTCTAGTGGATGCTACTAATAATTATACTTAACAACACCCTATTCATAATACATACATTAATGAAAGAGAAATCATAGAGGAAAATTCAAGTGTTGAAAAGCCCACTCTCAATCATATAAGCATGTGTGGAACTTGGTCCCTCGACCAAGTCACTATTAGTATATTCATCCACCTTTGCATGCCATTTGGAATCAATGGTGGGAGGATGTTATGAATTGGACTACTAGATTCCTCAAAATCTATGAAAGACAGCTGGCCAAAATTAGACATCGCTCATACTCCACTAACACCTCCACTCTTAGCCCAGTAAGGGTGGCACTTCAAGGAAACTCCTTCTCTAAAACCATGCAACTTCAAGTTGCAACGCTTTGCCACCAAATTCAAATTGCTGACAGTTAAAACACTCAGGGAGTTCAAATTCGTGCCTATGTGTATTGGCTTAAAATTGGCTATCGGGATTTGAAAGAATTCTTTCTTTCCCTTAGATAAAAAAAAACCTTTTCAAAAAATTCATGCCATCTTTGATGGTGGAGTTTGGGTCATTGATCCCCAGCTCATGATACATGCATTTTTGCGACATTATAAGTTGGTTTTTAAGGCTCAACAACCCTCTACCGAATGACAAACAACTCTCAAGCAATGTTTGGCTATTATGTTGTGTAATATTTCTCCCACTCAAAAGGTGGTCTATGACCGAATGCTTGTCATTGATAACCTCCATGAAGCAGTTATGTAAATTGCTCCTAGATGTGATGACTTTCCATATGAATTCTATAAAGCTTTATGGGACTCCGTTGGCCCAGATCTTCTTAAATTTAATCTCGAGGGTTTTTAGAACCAGTCATTGGGGTCATGTATCAACAAAGGGAATATTAAATTCATCCCAAAACTAGGGGATCCAGAGAAAATTACTTGTTGGTGGCCCATCACTTTGTTGAATGTCTCACACAAAATTATTACCAAAGCTTGGGCTATACAGCTACATAATATTTTGCCTACTGTCATCCAACCGGAACAAACTGGGTTCATTCAAGGGCGTTATATTCTGGATAACATCATTGTTGTTTGGGAAGGCATGGAATGGGCTCGCCAATGCAATCAATATGTTATGTTCACTAAAATTTATTTTGAGAAATATTATGATCGGATTGAATGGTCGTTTATTCTTGCTATGCTTCAAGCCCTTGGCTTTAGCCCCATCTTCATTCAATCTATCAAAATGCTATTTGTCGATGCCTCTTCCCAGATCACTATTAATGGTCTCAGTTTTGTGTCCTTCGGATTGTTCTAATCCATTCACCAAAGGTGCCCACTAGCGCCTACGCTCTATGTGTTGGTTGTTGAAGGCTTTGGGTATCTTCTGGCCAACACCAAATCGTAAGGGCTCGTTAAGGGAATAACACCACCTTGTGTGACCAATTCTCAATTGATTAAAGGTCATTTCGTAGATGATTTTTTTCTCACACTTATTGGGGATGAATCCAATATCCACAATACCATGTATTGCCTCGATATCTTCTGTTTAGTGTTTGGATCTTCCATTTAGTGTTTGGATCTTCCATTCAATGGAGGAAAACCCAATGTTAAGGGCAATCCTTCCTCCCTGCACATGTTTGGTTGGACTCTTTTGAGTGGAATATTCTTTCCCACGGCGAAATGTTTAAATTTATTTTCATCCCTTTTACCTTTCAAGCATCATCGTTCGAGCTATGGTAGTATGTTATTCAATGGGTGGCCAAAAAATTGGAGTACAGATTACTAGACCTTTGTCTTTGGTAGGGAAATTCCAAATTTGTTCCAAAGTCCTTGTTGCCACTCACATTTACTATTCCTCATGTTGGGTGCCTTCTTAAGAATCTATTCAGAAGCTATAGAATCTCTTCAAAGCATTTCTCTGGGCTAATGCTTCCAGTGGCAAAGGTTTCCATTGTGTTGCTTGGGAGATATGTTGCCTTCCCCATGATTTCGGAAGGTTGGGCCTCATTGACATTCAATGCCAAAGGTGGGTACTCCGTCTGAAATGGATCATTTGATGCATTGAAGGACAAGAAGCATGGAAAGTACTTATATGTCATGGAATCAAAGAGAGGTCACCTTACGACTGCCCCGAATGTAAAGGTTTGGGGTTTTTCAGGCTCCTTATTTCTTTTGTCTTTGTTAAAGTTGTTGGCACTTTGGTGCTTAAAAATCATATAGAAGGCATGGGAGTGCATCAAACCATGGCTATAATGGAAAGGTAGCAAATTTCATAATGGTATTTCCATTAGCCATCATTCCTTATGTTGGTCAGCAATCTTTCAGGCTCACGATAAGTGTTTTGCAAATATCTTGGAGATCCCTGCACTTAAGCTTTTCAAATGCAAAATTTGTACCATTCAAAATTTATTCTGCAAACACTCTCAATCCTGGCATTCTTGGCCTAAACTTAAAACTCAGTTTCAGCTGACCATCAAGGATCATGCTAGTATTACAGAAGTTATCATTTTGGTCCCTGACCATATGTTGCACAAGATTTATTTGCATTCCTCTCGCCTTTGGTCAACAGACTAGAAATGGTATGTTGATACCCCATTTCACAATTATTCAGCCAGTAAAGGCTACTTCTGTCTCTCCCCTCATTTTCCCATGGTTGAAAAACTCAACACTCAATGGGGGATCCATTCTACTCCATCTTGTTGGAGAAGGCTATTTGACACTGTTTGGTCAGTTTGTGTGGAACCTAAAATTGCCCACTTTTTTGGTGTATTTTATACCATGGTCTTCCAGTGGGTTCTCGACTTGTTCAAATTGAGGTCCTGAATCCCAAGTGTTCGTTTTGTGGCCACTTGGTAACTTTGTTGCACCTCTTATGGTTTTTTTTGAAAGCACAACTTGCTTGGAATTAGATCCATTCCTTTTTCTTTCCTCTCAGACCTCGGTGTTTTACTTGGCAGAATGTCCTTTTGGGAGATAACCCCAAAATTCTACATATGTTCACCCAGATTTGGTATGTTTTCAAAAAGGAAAATTCATTTTGGATATGGAAAGAATGGAATGCTTTTTTCTTTGCTAATTATGAAGTTGATCAGCAATTTTCAATGTATAACAAGTCTATGGTTATCTCCAATGTGCTTCTGCATATTCAAGTCTAGGCTATTAAAGTTTCCCTAGAGGTGGACTACTTACAGACGCTATTGCAACATTGGGGGATGCCCCGTGTAATGTCTCCCGGGAGCCACCATAGCCTTCTCGACGCTCCTTGTCACATGGTCATGGTGGTCGACGTAGCTGCTCTCGAAGGCATTCTTTTAGTCAGGATCACTGCTCTCCCGAAAATCAACAATAGAGAAGTCTTATGCCACCAGCTCACTAGCAAGGTTGGGGTTCCCCCCTGGCTTGTCAACTCGAGTGGGGCTCGCATGTCACCCCCGAGTTGTGCACCTTGGATGGCTGGAATTTGCCCCCATCACCCTTGCCGCCTTTTGATAAATTTTCCCACCTCCCTCTTGCCATCTCCCCTACTTAGGTGATAGTGAAAAATGAAGAGGATAACCCCACTAGTTGGGAAATTCTAGATGTTGGAAAGGACCTCCCTGGTTCAAGCTATCCTGACGGCCATGAACCTCCTACTTTGGGGATGTTTATTGTTGTTACTTGGTTTTGTGTTTTGATGGTTTCCTAGGCATTACCTAGTGTGTTTGTCACTTTTCTAGGCCCAACCTAGTTTGTTTGTGGTTTTGAGGCATGCTCTCATATCACCTGCTTTTTTTTTTTTTTCTGAAATCTATCTTGTATCTTATTGAATTAATATAATATAAGATCTCTTTTCATAAAAAAAAATGTAAAAGTAAGATACTTATATATGGTTTAGAGGCTTATCTTGAATATCACAACATTTGAATTTGAATCTTAAAGTATAAATATGCACACAAATGGAAAACCTTGTTGAAATATTTGAAAGTAAGAAGTAGTATGTATACAATGCATGGGGTGCTCGAGATAACTAATAGACAAGCTAAACTTAAATTGATGATTGTGTTTTATTACTCCATACCTTTAACTCCTTTGTTTATGATCCAGAGGAAATTTGGGATGTTTGAGAGTGTCCTAAATCTCCCAAAACCATGACAAACTAGTATAACATTCAACAAGATTTCCATCGGTACCTGGAACGTGAAATATGGATTCTGTATGCTCAAGATATGGCCAATCAAAGTTTGGTAGCAATTCAGATTCGGCAAAGTCAACTAACCAAAATGACATCAACACATGGAAAAATGGATGATTTTTAAATCATCTAGATTTACCACTATTTTTTAGAGCTCGTCAAGACCTTTCCAATGCATTTTGAATGGACCAAATCCGAGTCTGTATGCAAAAGGTATGACCAGTCAAAGTTCGGTCAATTAGTGGGTCAACAAGTAGAGGTGGAAAAATCATGTGTTGACACGTGGCATAACTATATTTGGGAATGTGTCAGAAAATGATGGAGGTTTATGGCTTTAACCAAATTAGATGTAGGAAACCAATTTGGATTTAAACCCATCGCCATCCTTTATGCTCATAAATGTGGGATTTTAACTCCCACACTAATGTAAAGAGGTGGAGTGGTTGGGGAGATTCAAACCTCCAACCACCCACATACCAAAAATAATTCCCACCTCCACACCATAGAGCTGGTTCAAATCAGATAAGGGGCTAATTTTGTTTTGTATAAGACAAGTCTACCTTATGCCTTAGGCTTGTTAAGGCAATATTGTAAAAATGTAGTTTTTGAAGCACTTGAAGGCATTTTGGGAACTTGAAGTAAACTAGAGAAATGTACAAAACTATTAAACACTTCCAACGGACCAGTTTTTGTCCCATTTTGGGAAATTTTTAATATATTTTGGGAGATATATGTGATAATCGAGTTGTTTACGTGTTAATGCTTTAATGAGGCACTTTTATAAATTTGCATTTTTGAGGCACTTCGAAGCATTTTTGGTTCTTGGAGTAAACTGGAAAGTTGTCCAAAATTCTGATACACTCCTTGATGTTCTATTTTTTCACTCATTTGGTGGTTTTTTGATGCTGCAATACCTTACGTAAGTCATTCGAGTGTTTGAAGTTCATTTGGAGCCTTCATTAAGTGTCCACCTCTTTAAAGGAAGACACTAAGAGACTTATTCTTCTACGTCATTCATTGTAAACTGAGTTTTTACTAATCAGTGAGCATGGAGGAGATATTGTCCTTAAATTTCCTACTTTTGATTCATTGTGAATCAAATCGACCTTGATCACATTGTTTTGTCAGGTCAGAGTCATTGTGAGTCAACTGAATATGTGGTCACCTTCTATTTTCCAGTTCAGATTATTTTTGAATCAACTGGATCTATGGTAATTTTATTATATGGTTTTGATTAATTTGAATCAAATGTATGTGTGATCACCTTTATTTTCTAGTTCAGAGCCATTGCAGATCAATTAGGGCATTGTTCTTATGCATTTGTTCAGCTTGGTTCTTCAGTTTGCGTGGAGGTTGTTTACGGCTGTGTAATAGAGTGGTAGTTGTTCGTGGAGAATACTACGTGTACTTTAGGAAGATCTGTTCGATTCATTGAATCAATTGTTATATGTTCTTCTGAAGGCCAGTTTGGAGTCCTTTTGGAATCAACTGGTAACATTTGGTTCATTGTTGCACATTTAAAGCTTCATTGTAAATTGTATCTGTTTTGCAATCGGAAGTGTAATGAATTGGTTCAAAATTTGAACCCGGAGATGTAGGCATTTTATGAAATTTGTTATCAATTTGTTTGCAATGTGTGGGTATTTTATTTCCATTGCATTTTCATTTAAGTTGATAATCTTATGGAGTCATTTCACAAATGCCTTTAGGGGTTCGAGGCCAGTTAAAATTTTTGGCCCTGTTTACAGATCAGTTTCTTTGTTCATGTTGCAACACTTGTAACTTGTAAAACAAACTTTATTCTTCTTATGCTATGAAAAAAATGACACACATGTAATGTTTGAGGTTTTGGGGAAAACAATGAATGTTTAGGGGCAACTATTAAGGGCTAGTTGATTTTTAAGCGTCTTCTAATTCCAATAATATAAAATTAACCTTAGACCTTAGACCCTACACCAAAAATGTTGCACAATAAATACTAGTTTCAAACAATGATAAATACTTTAATGGTTACACGATCTCTCCAAAATGCATGCGAGTGGTCAAAATATTCTCTATGAATTCTTAGTGTATATCCTTAGTGCTAAATGAACTACAATGTTTATATATTTATAAATAAATTGAATTCAACTTAGGACATTAATGGTGCCAAAATGACATCCAATAGCTAAAAGCGAAAAAGACGAGACAAAGGGGACAAGTACACCCTAACTAGGAAGGGCCTAAAAGTAAGGCCCGGTGGTGTAAAGGGCTCTCTAGACAAACCCACGAGCAACAAGGTCCTTTAGACAATGTTCCTACAAAACTCAAATAGAGAGGAGAGAAAAGGGGCCCATAAAAAAGAAGGGGACACGATCAAATATGACACAAACACACAAATAACACCTAACATGGACCAATTACAAAAAATAGACTATTATTTTCCATGGTACAACTACAAATCCAACCTATGACCTTGCATCACTAAGCTATTATCCTTTTTGTGATCGATACGTTTTGGAAAGAACCTTGTTATGGTCTAAGTGTGGCTATTTTTTTCCAACATCCCACCTTGAGCCACATTTTGGTACTTAGGGCTCTTAGTCTAGCTTTGATAGTATATTTTCCATAGACTAACTAGGAGAAAATCATACAACCTCTCATTTGCATGTAAGTGTTCTCTAACAATGAGCTACAAAAAACAAATTAGAGAAACTTTTTTGTACATTCATTGTTGTAGTTTGACGAAGATCATTTTCTCAAACATGGACAAACACACTAAAATCATGCAATCTGAAGGCTGATAAAATTCATGTAAACGTTTTAGGTTCCTATACTTTTCCCCACTTTAATGTGTGTAAAGATATGTATCGATGTAGATAAAGAATGCATATGTGGATGGTATAAATATTCCACCATTAGATCTCTAGAATAATAACCAATGCACCGAATAACTTATAAAGTCATTCTCCTTTTTATAGACACATATAAGTCAATGTCAAATAATCATAGTAACTGATACAAAATTTGATGTTCTAAAAACTAAAATATTATCTAATGATAAAATAAGATATGTACATGTCTGAAAGAGATATGAGTACATCTGACTAGAATTCAAATGTAATCTACATGGATTCAGATTCACCAAGAGTTGAAGTTAAGCACCTTGTCACTTGCATGCCTTCAATGCATATAATCATGAATAGTCGTTGTAAAAACATCAACAATGTTTAGACTAACAAGATAGATAAATAAAGAACAAGAACATTGTTAACCCATTGAGATTTGAGATTTGAATAAAATAATGACAATATGATTAATTACAACCTAAAATTAATATGTAATATTACTAATCTAGGATTATATTGTTATAAGAATACATGAATAATTTAGTCATATACATTTGACATACATATTTAGAAACTATGTTTTGCAAGCACAATCATCCAATAAAAAATTAGAGGCACAATTAGGGTTGGATAAATCAATTAGCTCATTTAGAAGATAATCTAGAGGTGTTGTCAGTTGATATGGGTTGTATCCAAGTCCAAGAATATGGTTATGAGATCATTGTAGTTGTGTACCTTAACACTAAATCGCCAAACAAGGAACAAATAGTTCATAGTTTTGTACATAAGTGGAGGTTTCATACCTATTTTTGGTGTGCTTTTGGTTTTTTGGGTCACTTCACCTTAGTTTATAGCATGTTGGTATGTTTAGATTTCCTATTACACATGCATCCTCACATGTAAGGACAAAACCCTAACTTCTTTAGTGGACAAAACTCAACAATACATTAGATACAAAAAATAAGGTTACATGCTTGATTTGGACTGACCTTGATGGTCAAGCCTAGTTGTTTCCAACCAAGCACCGCACTATATTACGAACTCCATATAGTTCCTCTATTGGGCAATTTATTTGTGTATATAAATGAGATCCCTTGCCCTATGTTTTTCCCTTGTAACTTGACAAAAATAGTGGTTAAATAGACAATATGCCTCAATTGAACCCTTGTATGTAGAAAAAGAATCCTTGAAAATCATTAAATACCCCTTGTGATATGCTTATGAGATGTGTTAAGATAGTTCTTTGATCCTCGTTAGATGATTGCTCAGTAGTAACTAGATGATTAAGGCTCTTAGCAAATTTGTATCTATAGGAGTATTTCAATTTGAAATTTGAATCCAATGGCATACAATGTTGACCTAAACCATAAGAGGAAAAATCAAATAAGAGTAATAACAAATTCCAATGGTCAAAATGGACCCAAAAAAAGAGGAATGAAACTTTTAATTGCGAACAAAACCATTTATAATAGTTTCATCCAAAACTTGTGATTTTGTACAAGGACCCAAAGTAGGCAAAAAATCAAAAATAAAATCCAGAGTTGTCTGTGACACGACATAAGAATGCGTAACAAACCAACACAAGACAACAAAAACTAATCAATCAAGCCACACGAAAACAAACCAAACAAGGACTTGTGCCACTAGACTCTTGTTTCATTGTTTAAGACCAATATATGTAAAAGTTCTTAACATTATTATAAAATAAATATTTGCGCCAAATTTAGGGATCTACATTCACCCCACCTTTAATTTCATGAACAAAATTTTATAGTTTATTGGAGAAAAGAGAGCATAGTTTATAATGCTAAAGTAGAGAAACATTAGGGCATGTCAAGAGAGTAGCCACTAAATGAGGAACAATATGAATCTGAAGATGACTCACATGGAGATAAGGAGAGTGTGTCATAGGTATAAAATTATTTAAATAATTGGAGATCGAAATGGTGCTTATGGAGGATTGGGTGTGATCATTCACTGAGTTGAAAGAGTAGCTAGAAATAAGAGGGCCTTAGGTGTCTTGACACCAATGAAGGGTGTCACATGACTTTCAATTCATCCCAAAAAAACCTTCTAGAAAGAGTGAGAGGAAGGGTGTCACAAATCTTTCCATTCTCTCCAAAAAGCTTCCACTCGTGGGACCATACCCTTGCAAATGGATCTAGATCCCGAATGTTAAAAACTTGTGCAAAGTCAAAAGGGAATGATGCCCCATACCTCCATTATATATTGTATGGGTTTCAATAGTAACATAAGATTAAAATTTTAAATTTGTTAATTTTACTCTACATTTGTGATAAATGTAGTGGTGATTTGATTTGAATTTATTAATCTTGGTATTTGTGCATTCTTGTGCCCATATTTGATTAATCTATTATTAAATTAGCTCCTTGTGATGATTTGTTTAAGATGGTGACTTGAATAGAAATCCAAAATGTTTTACCCCCTTTTGGTGAAAGTGATGAAATCAATTTTAATGTGTTTCTAATTTAAATTCCCCTAACTATTTATAATTTGAAGTGTTTGATGATCCATGCATGACATGAATTTTTTGGGTAATAAATAGTGCTTCCACTTCTTCAGAGCTTAAACAATGGCAAATAACTCTTGATCATATACAAATTATTTCTCCATGCTTCATTCAACTTCTCAACGAAATGTGTGATGGATATTCCCTTTTGACTTGTCACTACTTTGATTGCTAACCCACTTGCATCACAATCCACCTGAAATATCTTGGTGAAATCAAGAAAGGCCAACACTAGTGTTGTCACCCTCAAAATCCCCCTCGTTTTTCAAGTTATGTTTCAAAAAATTTGAGTTGGTGCCTTTGAGAGATGGTTGAGTAGATTGAGAAGTCTGGAGAGATAAAAAAATTGTGATTTGAAGAAGTTAGTGGTTATTTGCAATCTCACCCTGTTAATTTAAAATCTTGCAGTCCATATGGTTTGATCAAATTTCTGTCTTCCCATCTAGATGCTTGAAAATTGTTTCTGTCACTCGGATGAAATTCTCAATCCTTCTCTTTTGGATGTGGATCGTGTCGAGCCTTGTATTGTTTTCCGTTTCTCTCTCCATGGAGAACAATTTGAAATTCGGGCATAAATGGTGGATTTTCCCCTCCTTTTTCTACATTCGTGAATGACAGGTGTATATTCCCTGTCAATTTTTGGCCCCAACATCCATGAGTATGTGGAAATCTCTAATTGGATGTGGCGTGGTGGATTATTTTGCAAACTTATCATTTTTTTGTTATTTTTGCAAAAGCGTCAAATTAGCTCCATGGCCTCGAAGGACCGCGAAAGGTGCCACGTGTCTCTTCAGCGCACTTTTGGTATGGTGCACAAACCCAGAGACCCCAAATGTGCGCCATCTCTCCACGTGGCCAGGGTCTGAAAAGACAAAGCCAGTCGTTGCATCGGCTAAGTACAAATATCAGGTGAAAGCCTCTATGCGTCCCAATGGTGCACCTCCAAAGGCCAGGTTCAAAGTAAGATCTTAAGTGAGCGCCAACCCTCCACGCGATCACAACCTCAAAAATTTAAATCAGCCATTGAAACGTCTAAGGCCAGCAGACAATGCCACGTGTCTCATCAGCGCACCTTTAAGGGTCGAAGCCAAAGGTGGTTCCCCAAACAAGCGCCAATTATCCACGTGTCTAAGGTCTGGAAAAGGGACAGAGCTAGTCGTTTAATCAAATAATTATAAGAGGGTCGACAGAAGCCTCCACATGCCTCATCGGTGCAACTTCATAAGTGAGACCCAAGGGACAAACCCTAAGTGAGTGCCAACCCTCCACATGGTTAGAGCCTCAAAAATTTAAATCATTCGTTGAAAATTCTAAGGCCAGCAGACAGTGCCATGTGTCTCATTGGCACACCTTCAAGGGTCGAAGTCAAAAGCAGTTCCCCAAACAAGCGTCGACTCTCCATGTGTCTAGGGTCCAATAGAAGTCAAAAGGGGCAAAACTAGTCATTAAATTGGATAAGGAAATGAGAACCAATGGAAACCCCCACATGTCCCTTCGGTGCTCTTTCAGGGGGTGAATCCAAAAACAGGTCCCAAATGTGCACCAGCTCTCCATGTGTCTCGGGTCAAGCAGAATGTCTCTGCCAACGAGAGGGACTTAGGTAGAGTACAAAGGAAATAGAATGGGCCTGCGCATGATGCCACATGTCCAACTGGTGCACCTCTAAATGTCAGGTCCAAACATAGTCTCTAAATGAGCGGGAAGCCTTCACGTGTCCTGGGTCAGACATAAAGCCTTCGCCAAACATAGGGACTTAGTCAAAACACAAAAAATACAGAGTAGGTTCACAAGGGGACATGTGGCCATGTTTCAGGTCAAGGCGGGAAGGTGGATCGTTGGAGCACTTTGAAAATTTTGTCTTTATTGCCAAAAGGGATAAAGTCAAATGTTGAGCTCACATCAAAAGTCAAAGTGGAGAGGCGGGTTCTCGGGACACTTTAGGAATTTTGGCTTTGTTTCCATAAAAGGCGTAAAGTGATAAAATGAACCGCGGCCCCACTCATACCAAGGGATAAAGTCAAATGTTGAGCCCGCATCGAAAGTCAAAGCGGAGAAGAGGATCAGGGGAGAACTTTGAGATTTTGAGCCTTGTTTACAAAAGAAGCAAAATTATAAAGTGAGTCGCGACTCTATTACCACTAAGGAAAAGCCACGTGCCAGACCTACATCAAAAGTGAAGTTGCGGGCTTGCGGGCCTATGGGAAACTTTTGCACTTTTACGTCTTTTGCGCTAAATGCACAATTTCAATTTTGGGCCTACAAATCCATTTTACAAAATTGCATTTTCACCATTTTTGTACGAATTCAATTCAAATATTCAAATGAGCATAAATTTCGTTCCAGTGCTCGAAATTCAACAAATTTGGTACCATTGGAAAGATATCAACACCCTATATGCCATGGAAGCATAAAATATTATTTTTAGTAGGCTTTTATGGGTGAAAATATGGAAAAAAAATTTCAAGCCATTAATATAGGATCTGATTGCTTCAACTACCCAGATTTGATCTGATCTTCCATCCTTCCTTCTCCAACATGCCAAACAAACATGGAGAACCGGTTGGATATCTTGGTTTGGGTGAAAATATGGAAAACATCTTTCACACCATTAATATGTGATTCGATTGCTTCAACTAGATCAGATTGATCTGATCTTCCATCCTTCCTTCTTTAGCACGCCAAAGACATGTAGAACTAGATTTGAGAGATTGTAAGCTGATTTGCAGGGGCATTAATGGTTGGTGGTTGAGCTTCCAATTCAGATTTCTTTCCTTCTGTTCTTCTCCTCTCTTCACTTCATCTATAAATTTAAGAGCTTTGCTCATTGCAAAAGGTTGGAACTTGATACTTTTGAAGTGTAATTAGAATCGAAAGCAATCAATACAGAAGAATTTCCCCTTTCTCTCTATCTTCATTTATTGTCTCTTCTTGCTTACCTGAAATATGTGGATCATTTATCTTTTGTAATACGAAACTTTGTGTTCTTATTAATATGTTTTCTATAACTTTGTGTCTATGGAATGATATCTTATGTTGTGAATGTGAATGATTCGGTTACGTATCACTCTTGCTCGTTACGCATAGGGTTATAATATGCTATCTATATTTCCTGAAAGTACTGTTATATTATGCTCTTTCCTTTCTTCAGTTCTTCCATTCATTTGTATTTCTAATCTATCTTGGTATGAAAGCATTTCAAGATGTCAGAGATCCAACCTTAAGATGAAAGTTGTACATTTGTATATAAGCTTTGTTGCTTGCTTTCAATAAGGGAACCTCTCCCGTAAAGAGGAGGGGCTTGTTGTCCCCTGATTGTGGTTTTGTTAAAGTACCATTTTAAAACCCAACAACTAGTTACTTTATGAACTCCCTCTTCAGATCCTAGACTATATACTTTGTATCCAAGGTAAATAAAAATTCTCGTGTGTATTTTTTGTTACCTCAGTAATTATGGCTTAAATATCACTAAATCCTTTGATGAAATTCCTGTAGAATCTCACAAGCCCATAAAATCTATGGGTCTATGAAACTTCTTGGTGACTATAAACTCACTATGGTTTACAACTTCTTGAAATCCATCTTATATCCTTCATGAGATATCACAAATCCCAAGTATCTAAAAAATGAAAATACACTTCTGTTAAAACATGTTTTTAAGCACACTAAACATCAAAAGGGGAAAATGAGTTTAATTCTTTCCCCAAATCATTTTAGAACCCTTGTTGTAAATTTGGATTCAAGGTACAAAATACTCTAGTATATATAGCTATAGTTGGGAGCTATATGACAAAGTGTTAACTTGCGAAGGGACTGGTGTGTTTGGGGAAAACACTTATGAAATCTTGATTTGTGGATTTTAATTATCCTAATTTTTAATCCAACTCTTCCTATTGATATTTATAATGATTTTATCTTAACTAAGTGATTTGGGAATTCATAAAACTCAAAGAAGAGAAAAGAGTAGAGTAGAAAATAAACTATACTCTCTCTTTCTCTGTCACTAAGCACAACTAACACCTTTTATCTCAATCAAACCAAACATAAACTAAAGCAAACAAGAAATAGTTTCAACTTAATTCTTTATAATTTTTAGAAAATTAGTCAAAGGAAACCGCACAAAAGGAATCACCACTCTACATCATCTAAGTAAATAGCCATAGTTCATTAACAAATCATATATCAAAGAGTAATCGGCTTAACTATTGTCCAAGCTAGCTAGATTCCATACATAAACATAGTAATCTTCACTTGTTGATATCTCTAAATCACCTAAATGTGTAAGATTAGAAATAACATCTACAAATCTAAGCATAAGAGATAATAACTAATAAGAGATTATTTACAACTACCTATAATCAATGTTAACAGACCTCAAGAATTTAAACTTTGAGCATCCATCATACTCTTCTCTCCCCAATCTTGGACACATGTCAAAGATTGGCTCTCAGTATCCTTTGAACTCTAACTTGGATTTTAACTTTTCACTCTTATTTGAGACAAGTGTTGGCTATCTGTGCAATCTATTTCTTCAAGACTTACAAAATTTGACTCAACCATAGTCATGTCTATTATGATCTATATCACATGGGAAGGATCAATGGATTAAGCAACTGCATGGTTTTAAAATTTTAACTCTCTCCCAAGCCTATATACCAATTTGTGATAAGTGTAAAAAATCGATGCATTTCATTCCTTCACAAAGTAATATCCCCAAGTTAAAATTGACAATTTTACCATAATGAGTGACCAAGATATATACACATCAAATACCAAATTTTAGACCAAATCAGGCTCAAAGAGCTTCAAATATTTTCTAGTATTTTACCTAGATTAACCTGCACACAAAATTCACCAAAATATACCATGAAAGAAAATTTAAAGACATTAAATGATAAATAAATCAAAAGGTAAAGAACGAGTTACAATTTCGAAATATAAACAAGAATAAAACTAGTTCAACTCTCCATTTTCGCGTGATTAATCAAAATGGTAAAACCAAAAACTTTCAATTATGTCAAAGAGATTTAAAAATTGGTTTAATCACTGATAAATAAAGGGGGTTCCATTTTCTTGTCAAATGGGAATAGGGGTGTGTTGGTCACAAAAATGGTGATTACTACAGGGAAAACACTTTAAAAGTGTTTACAACTCAAAATCTTAAGTTTTTCACTATTTCAAGGAAAGTGTCATAACGAGGAAGAATGATTTGTTGATGAATAATTTTCAAAACTATTTTTGTTGCTCACTTTCAGATTTACTAAGCCAACATACTTCCAAGATTTATCTTGTGTGCTATGTGCATTAATCCATCCTCCTTTAAAACTTTAAATTGAGCTAATCAAAACTTACCAAATCACGCAAGCTCATCATGTAAAGGTTTTGAAGTATTGCTCTACTACCATCCATGTGTTTGTAGCCTCGTCAGAGGTACTCTTGGCTCCACTTAAATACTTTCTCCATTGCTATCAAGGCATTCATAGCCCCAATGGAGATTACTCAAATCACCCTTTATCTTTTTTATTTCAAAAGATTTTCTTATTTATTTTCTTTCTTTTTTTTGTTTTCAAGAGAAATTTAACATTTAAATTGTATCTCATTTTCTTTGTACTATATTTTAAAAAATCTTGTGGGGTTAGGAACCACTTTGAACCTTCATGAAAATCATTCTACAAGTTAAGAAAAAAATTTAAAATTTGAAAGTGTGATGTGCCTCTCTTGGTATGAAAACTTTTGTATTACATCAGCAATTGCATTAACATATTTGAATTTTCATCGTAAACAAAATTTATCCTAACTACTTAAAAATCCAAGGAAAAAAAAGTAACTTTCGATTCCTTTATTTTATTCACTCTTTCAAGATATTTCTTTTGGTTGTCTCCATTAATGGTAACTTTTGACATGGGAACCAAAACTTATAATAGTTTTTCAAATTTATTGAAAGCGTGAAAGTAATATAAGGAGACATGAAGACTAATCTAACGAGTATGAATCTAGTCTAAGAAGCGTGAATATAATCTAAGAAAGCATGAAAATAACTATGAAAGTAAGGAAAAATAATCTACTCCTATAAAATAATAACTATACAATGTCAAATATGGTGGATGAATTTGGAAAGTTTAAATGCAACACATCTTATTGCAAGGAAACGATCAAATTTTCACTTTTGATGGTCCTTAAGAAATCATCTAAATCATTGTACTCCCTCCAAAAATCCACCAATTCAAATATCCCTATTAAAATGACTCCTAATTTATTTTCAAAATCAGCAAACACATTGGGTTAAAGAAGTATTACCTTAACATTAGGTCATTGAAATACATGGAATTGTTTTATCCTTCATCTTGGTGGCATGTGGGAATTGTAGGTTCTAGTGAAATGACCTCTTGTGGATGTATTTTTTCATAAACCTTTGTCTCAACATCTGTTACTCACTTGTATCTCCTCTATTTTTTGTTGTTATGGTGGAGTATATCCATCCATTTTTTCTTTATTTCTAAAATTGTCACATCATGTATGTTTCTTCGTCTTCTTTCTTAAACTTTTGGCTCAACTCAAATCATGGGCTCTTGGACATATTATTCATCTTTCATCATCTCTTCCTATTCATCCACATTAACCACGCTAAAATGATACTCTGAGTATGCAAAATCAAACTCCACCATGTTTTCTTGTTGTTTAGGCACAAAAGACTCCTCTAAATCTACAAAAAAAAAACATGGGAAATAACAACATTTTCTTATAAGAAATCAACAATTGTTGTCAATGAATTATTTTCTAAAATAAACTCACAATTTAATTCAAATAAAGGCATTGTTTATTCCCAAATTATTTATCATCCTCCTCGTGCAACTATTGAATCTCCTTTGTATCATCCCTTAGAGTCGTAATAATTAGAGTAAATATAACTTTGAACACATTTATCCTTGTCATTCACAACATATGCATTGACTGGATCAATAATGGGAGTATGAATGATGTTTTGATTTAAATGAGAAACCAAAAGAGGACTAAGATTGTATTGAACATTATGGGTATTTGGGAGAACATTTGAAAATATAACAATGTTGGTCCCATGGGAAGACAACTACCTATCTCATGTGAGTGCCTTTGCATAAGATGAAACTAATGATTGCATCCCAAAACTTTTCACAAGTAAGGAGAGAATTGAATCCAAAGCATGAAAGTAGATGTCTATAAGTGTTAGCTCTTGTGGTCTAAGGTTGATTAGAATATTGTTAAGAATTTCATTGAAAATTGACATTAAAGCTTTAAATTGGTTTCATCGGGTTTTCCTTTGAGTGTGAATAAATGATTTATGATTATGAATGGGTCTATGGGTTGACTAAAATTTGAAATTGAATGCATTTTCTAACTCCTTACATTTATAAATTGAACCATGGCTCAAACTAAAAAACCATTCATATTCATGATCATTCAGAGTAAATGGAAAAAAACCTACAAGCTACATCTTCATGTTTTACATTTAAGATACTTAAAGTATTATTAAAAGAAAGAACACACTTCTTAGTAGTCCTACTACCGTCATCTTTGGGAAGAAACCTAAAATCATTCTTAAGAAAATTAGGTTGAACTCTAAAATCAATCATTGTATTTTCTCTCGACCAAGACATTGTTTAGTTTTGTGATTTTATACCTTTATGATTTTCAACATTTAGGCAAGAAACACAAATCATCATTCAAGTCCCTCCTTCTAGTGCCAATCATTGTTATAGTGTGTGTTTAAGCAGACTAAACATCAAAATGAGAAAAATCATTTTTAATTTCCCTCCACTCATTTTAGAAACCCTAGTTAGACATTTGGATTCAAGGTGCAAAATAATCTAGGATGTATAACTTCAGTTAGAAACTATGTGACAAAGAGTTAACTTGTGGAGGGACCAATGTGTTGGGGAAAACCTCAAGTATTAAATCTTGATTTTTGGATATGAACTATCTTGATTTTGAATCCAACTCTTCCTACCAATATTTACAATGATCTAATTCTAAGTGATTTCGGACTTCAAGAAACTCAAAAAGGAGGGAAGGATTAGGGCAGAAAATAAACGACACTCTCTCTTTATCTATCACTAAGAACAACTAACACCTTTTATATTAATTAAACCACACATAGAAAATAAAGTGAAAAAGAAATAGTTTCAACTCAATTCTTTATAACCTTTAGGAAACCAGTTAAAGAGAAACCACACAAAATGAATCATCATTATGCATCATCTAATTAAATAAACATACGTTTATTGACAAAACATATATCATAGGAGTAATAAACTTAACTATCGTCCAAGCTAACTTATATTACACACATAAATATATTAATATTCACTTGTCAATATCTCTAAATCACCTAAACTTGTAAGGTTGCAAAACATATCTAGAAATCTAAGCACACAAGACAATAACTAATGAAACTGAAAATTAGCACAACTCAAACTCTTTACCCTATGAAATTCAACTAATATTAGAAGTGCAAACTCTACTTAACAATAGAAAAATATATTTTTTGTCTAGGACCAAGACATGAATTAACAATTAAAATAATTCAGAACTCAAAAATCCAGTGCGAAGCTCCAAACTCTTTTTTTATATTGATCTTTGTTGCTCAGATTGTTTTTACAATAAAATTGACTATATTATAGAGCAATGGGATTCATCCACAATATCTACAAGTTTTTAGAACCCATAAAAAATCAAATATAATATAGGAAATCTAAAATAAAACTAAAGCTAATTGAAGCCTTGAAAAAACTTACTATGAGATCATGCTCTTAGAATTTTACAATAAATTCCCGCAAAATAATCATTTGTGATTTTAAAACGTTGACTAATACATGGTCTAATTTAACATCAATGGGTAGTCACGTGGTTGCATGATAAAAAAAACTCCCAATAAGTGTGGAAATAGATTGCCTATTGATTTTTATGTGATTAAATAAAATCCCCATAATTTCCTATCTTTGTTTATTATGTGTGCATGCTCACAATTTTTGAATTTTTAAGGTTGAAATCAAACTAAAATTTCTTATTTTACCTCTACCCATTCTTATCTATCTCTCATGCTTAAGAATAGAGACAAATTTTTTCCTTTGAAACCTTTATTTTTTGTTTAACTATGCTCTCGATCTTTCTATATTTCTCTTTTTATTTTAACCATTCAATTAATTCAATTAAAGACTTAAGATTTTAAACATTTGGTTGTCTATGCCAATTAGAAGGCTCCACATGTGCATTATGAATTTCACTTGACTGCTCATGGTTGAAAACTCCCAACCTCTCTGATCTCTTCCACATGATCAAAATTAGCTAACTCATGTCGTGTAATACTACTGGATTTGGCTTTGGCTTTGAGATGATGTAGGGCACTGATGACTGTCACACGTGGGCACCAATTAGATCCATCGAACACCACATATCCTTGAGACTTTACGGCTTTAAGGCCTTTGTACCTTTATTCTATTGATTGTTGACAACTATAAATGTGATCAGTGTTATCACACCTTGATAATTTAAACTCTAAGCATCCATCATACTCCATTCTTATCAATATTGGACACATGTCCAAGATCGGTTCTTGGAATCCTTTGAAATCTATTTAGGTCATGCACTCTTCACTCATATTTGAGACAAGTTTCAACTATTGGTGCATCTACTTTCCTTAAGACTTACAATTTTTGACTCGACCATAGTCATTTCTATCATGATCCATGCCATGTGGGAAAGATCAGTGAAGTTGTTCACCACATGGTTTTAAAATTTCAACTCTCTTCCAAGCCTATATACCAATTTGTGGCAAGTTTAAGAAATTGGTGCATTTCAATCCTTCATAGAGTATTGTCTGCAAGTTAAAATTGATGGTTTTACCATAATGAGTGGCCAAGGTATATGAGCATCAACTGCACATTTTTAGAGAAAATCGGGCTCAAAAGAGCTTCACATATTTTCTAGTCTATGACTTAGCTTAACTTGCACACCAAAGTCACCAAAATATACCATGATAGAACTTTTAAAGACAATACCATGACCTAGCTATTCCTCTGTTATATAATTATGAAACAATATCTACTCTAAACATAATGTTCTTGAAATTTATTAATCTAAATAAAACAAAGTAAACTTCTTTTGGCACATCTTTTACCTCAAGTTCACGGAGAAAAAATAAAGTTGCTCAGAAGCAACTTCTTCTTTACCCAGAACTTTCCCCGGAATAATAAAAATAAAATATACAGATGATTTGAAACGAAGAAATGACGAAGAAATGTAGACACAAAATCTTCCTCCATATTCTTTCCCTTGCAGATCCAAAGGGATAGGCAGGGAAGAAAATATCAATGGAAGATTTTTCCATACACAAACAATATTGGAAATGAATAAATGATAAATTCTACCACTTTTAAACAAATGTATTTCTTCTAATTTTAACGACAATACTCGAATGAAATCTTAAAATAAATTAATGCATCCCCAACTTGTAACCATTGATTTGTGATAGTTTCTAGATGTGGTGGTGCATTGTATCTCCTCAACTTCTTTTTCCTTTCCAGAGTTGAATTCCAAATGATCCAAGGTGTGTAATGTTGGGTGGTAGCAAAATGAACAAAAGGGATGGTTATAACTGTAGCTAACTGGTTGCATGAAAATTAGTAGAATGTAGTATTGGAAATAATAGGGTAATGAATTGGTTGCCTGTGTAGTTCTAACAAGATTTTGGTAGCATAAATTTTTTTAAAAACAAAATTTCAACCCAACATTCGAATGAAATTTGGGTTTTTTATAAAAATATGGGAAAGAAGAAATTTGAAACACATGGAAAATAGGAAGTGACAACACATCTAGTTCAGGGGAAGTTAACATACTAAACATAGTAAACTAGGAAGATAAAATCAATATGATTCCAACAAGATCAAAACCAAGTGAAATGATCAAGAAACGAGTGAGAAAATCACTCCTAAACTAGAGACACACGTTAGAAATCACACATTTTAATCATACAGGTAAAGTTGACAAAACCTCTTAGCTAAGCAGGCTGATGGTTATGTAAACCCTACGAAAATTGTGTAACTTAAAGCCAAAACAAGTGCAAAAAGAGCAAAAGGTGTCCCAAAAGTATGTGACAAGGTTTTAAACTTAAAAACATGAAGAAATAAGTCATAATAAACATGTTGAAGGAGAAGGGAGAGGATTTGGATCTCATTGTTATTCTGGAAAATAATTCTTTCATCATTCGAGACTTATTATGTCCATCAATCTGGCACCATGCAACGAGTCTGACGTTCACAAGTGGGAGAGGTAGGAATTTTACCTTGCTCATCTATGTGTTGAAATTACACCAATCTAGCCTTCCCGCCACTTACAAAATATAAACGAGAGTCAGGTGTAGTTATAAGTCAAAATTAGCAAAATATTTTGAAATGAAAAGACAAGATTACTTACCATATCCACAAGGATGAGAAATAAACTTGCTCCAACGTACCAACCTTGTATACACTCACTCAAATCAACATTAGAAAACCAAATATGGGCTATATATATCACTTTTTACTATTTTTAGAAATCATTTGTGCACACCCACTTAGATATTTTTAGATATCTAGATTTCCGATAACCATTTCGGTCCATCCGCAGGATATGGAGGAAGAGGAGAGGGCCGAGGAGGAGGTCGTAGCGTCTCCCGTAGGAGGTGTAGTACTAGTTGTAGACCCGAGCTGGGTTACCAGAGACCCGAGTGAGTGTTCACATCCTTCTCTTTTCTTCTACTTCTTAGATTAGATGTTAGTAATTTTTTTTTTTGTTTTTTACATTTTCTAACTTGCCATTATGTGTTTTCCTTTTGCAACCACTGTTGACAGATGATAGGATCTTATTAGGTGCACTAACCTATATCTATTCATGATGAATATTGGCATGACCCGAGAGGCCTTACTGGTGGACCCTGGAGCCCCGATACATGTCGGTTGCCACACTGATGTTTTTACACCAACCTAACATGCACCAACAAAGATCATTCTATTGAAGACCGAGATTGTGATACTACAAAATAGGGAGAGACAACAAGGATCTTTGTGCATCAAAGCTACAACCATTGGTCACTCACACAAACATTCTCACCATTTGACTCACAAAGGTTCTCATGCTACACCTAGTCATTCTCATCATAGGATCCGCAACATGAGCTCTCTCCTTTCCCCTTTGTAGGGATCTCAGAGGGATGGATAGGCCATGGGCCTTTATTACTTTGGGACCATTTTTGTGTATATATCATTTTTTTTGTATTTTTGGCTCATAGTTGAGTGTTTTGGCCACACTTGTCCTTCGCTGGCTTTGGTGTGATGACATTATATTAGGACACTTTGACATACACACACACACATCATCTTTTTGGTTCAACATTCCTTGGAAAGAGCTAATTTCATTGTGATTTGTCTCATTTGTGTACTTTTATATGGTTAGGAATTTCTGATCTTTTTATTTTTTTTGAATGTATGCTGTGGATGATAATGTAATGTGGTAAATAAAATGATGTAAATGACTACACATGTGATAACAAACTATACTTAGGAAACTTTATTTCTCAAGCAAGGTTTAAAATTTATTTTTCATTGGCAAAATGTGTTAAATGTAGTATGATGATAAGATGATCTCACTCTATTCTCAACTCCACACAAGTAGCAGGATGCTCATCACCAAGGGCCAAAAAATACGTGAGATTTGTAATTGAAGAATGTATGGAAAATTATGACCAAGAGACATCAATTTTGACAAAGGTTTCTTTATGAGCTTACAACCCAACCCCAATCAAGATTAACTAACTGGTTCAAAATGATTTCTGCTTACAAGTTTCGACTAGAATTAGATCTATGAATGGCTTAATGATTGATAATATTTGTTTAAAGAATGATTGTCTCTCTTAACATATGTATCTAATTCATTTACTTGGGAATTTCACATTTTCAAGCACTTTTATTTGTTTGTTTATTTAGAATTTTCGATGTTTAATATGACCCCCTACATCTTGCCCCATGCCACCAGTAAGAGGCATGGGCTCATCACCAAGGACAAAATGTAGGTGAGTAAGGGCATCTTCCTCTTTTCCCATCCTCATGCTACCAGTAATAAGCATGAGCTCACCACTGAAGATTGGGAGAGACGGAAAATGTGATTATTTGTATTTGTTGTTTATTTACTTTTTAAAAAAAATTATCTCACTTTTCTTTGAATTGTGATTTTAAGAGGGAGTGTTTGCCCCTAATCTCAACCCCACACAACTAGTAGGATACGAGGGATCATCACCGAAGACTGAGATAGGTGAATAAAAGTTTCAAGTGAAATGCTTAGAATGTTTTTGTCATGGAGAGATATTTTTAGGGGAAGATCTATCATCATTAAGCTTCTACGAAAAACTATAAGCGAGAAACACCTGAATCAAAAGAAACCATGAAAAGGATGAAGCATGCAAGTCCTTATTATACCAATTTCAAAATTTGTCTCATGAATGGAAAATGATGATGAAAACTATATAGTATGAATTTGAGAAGAAATCATAGAAGAGGTATTATTGAAATATTTGTCAATGCTTGAGATTTTAAGAATCACTTGAAAAGTATGTTTCCATAACACAATTTTAACAAAATGACAATGTAGATGACAAGATGGCAAGAATGCAAAAGGACAGTGTGGAAATGTAAGACTATATACATAAGTGTTCAAGGTGATGTGAGTCAATGGATTCACCAGACTCCTCACCTTCCAAGGTACACAAATGAGAAGCAAGATTCTTGAAATTTTCATTTGCTTGACAAGGGCCTAATATTTTAGGTTTAAATTTACAAATTTTGTCCACTATCTTATTATCAAAAAATCTAATCCTAGCATAAGACCGTCCATTTGAACGAGGCATTTGTAAACCCCTTTGTTGTGTTTTTGATACCTCAGGTTTGTATGAACGTGATGATGTTGTTTAACTTTATTCCCTAGGTAGGGAGACATGACCGCGTTTGAGATCTGTTGTGCTAAGGAGTCATGTCACATGGACATAATAGATCTGGTTCTTGAAACAATCGTGTTTAAACCAATGTTGGGAATGGTAAAATCCATAGAGGTGGCTATGGTGAATATTTTCTCACACTCAATATCTTCTTCTTTCTCTGATATTTCTAACATACATATTTTTATGAGATCATCAATAGGAAGAGAGGCTAGACCAAGGAAATTTCCAACTCCTTGTGGTTTAAAGGGGAGAATGATTGGAAAATCACCCTCTAAGAGTTTTATAATATCTCTTGTGGCTTTTGTGGACATGGATTCTAGAAACACAACCTTACTCTCATCTATTTTTGCCATTTGGAGTGTTTTTGGCACATTGATCTCGACTTTCAGAAAACCCTTAGTGATTGTGACCAATTATTTTGAGGGAAGTGGTTTGTTTAACTGGTTCGCAGGGATTTTTTCTTTAGAATGAATTCTAGGTTTCTTTTTGAGGTTCTCCAAATGTATATCAAAGGGCTTAAGATCCCCCTGAGTGACAAAGAATTTATCCGGATGGAGGAAGCTAACCTCTTGAAACAAGGTGGAAGGAATAGCCTTCATCCTATGAATCCATGGTCTTCCTAAGAGCATATTGTAATTCATCTCTTTATCAATGATGTAAAACTCAGTTAGAATGGTTTTCAAACCAAAGGACACAATGACTATATTTCCAATTGAGGTAGCCTTAAGACTATCATAGCCTCACAATGTGTTTCTAGTAGAGGAACAATTAGTCTCCCCATATCCCAACTTCTGCAAGAAAGAAAAGGGAACTACATTCATAGAAGCCCCGTCATCAATCATGGCTCTCTTGATGCAATTTTTATAGACCTAGTGTCGCTAGATTTCACCCTAAAATCTGGGACTACCCCTTTAAAAAATTCTTCGTTCTTTTTAAAATAACGGGTCTTTTGTGTTTTATTGCCTGAATTTGTCTCTATTACGTTAAGATATTCCTTGTAAATCATATGAGCCAATTTCGACAAATAACCAGATGCTAAAATTCATTTTAACCCTCCGTTGGGTTTTGTCTGCGGGAATTTTATTTAATTATTTATTAAATAAATAAAGTTTCATTTAATGTGAACTGTGCTGTAGTTGAACCTTGTTAAAAATTTTCATGCCAGTATTCTCACATCTCAATAGGGTTTTCACCAGAAATGAATTCAAAGCATATGTCTGCAACTTCTAGCAACATTTTTCATTTTTATTTATTTCTTTTTGCTTTTGTTTTCAGTTTTCTCTGTGGTATGTACGTGAAATTCCCCTTGATTCATTATGTACTCTTTATGGCCTGTTTAATTTCCTGGAACATTTGGAAGTCATGTATGGCCTCAGCAATGGAAGAAATTAATCACAGAGTGCTGAATTCTGACCCAAAAATAAGAATTTAAGTAGAAAAAGCCTCTCCTAGGCAAGTCGCACTTTTTGGGATAATAGATCTAAGCTGTTAGTGGGAATTTTGGAAGTGGCAGGCATATGGGAATTTCTTGCCTGCCTAGCAGGTTACTTTTTCCCATCAAGTCAAAGTCACTTAAGTTGCAATGGGAATTTTAGAGGAGGCTGGAAGGCGGGAATTTCTTACCTACAACGCAAGGTGAAAATTCCCATCATAAAGAAAAATCACTTAAAGCACCAACGAGAATTTCTTACCTGCAATGCAGGGTGAAAATTCCCATTATGAAAGTCAAACCACTTAAGTGAAAGATGGGATTTTTGGAGCTGCAATGCAGGTTCGAAATTCCCATCACTTTGACTTTCTATTTTTAACAAACACCCTTGCCAAAAAGTACGACCCACCTTGGCATTAATGCATGTAATTAATGTTATTTATTAATGGTATTCCTAGCTAAGTTTGGTGCCATAAATAGGAGGAAAGTCAATGCAAGTGGATGAGCTAAAGAGAAGTCAATGATGCATGCTAAAAATAAATAAAATAAATTCATTAAAAAGCAATCAGAAGCATGCAAAATTGGGTGCCCAAATTGGATGAGGAGGCATGACTTTTAATTAATTAAATTGCCATAAATAGGAAAGGGAGATTATTAAAAATAGCATGTAGATGGCTATACAAGCATGGGAAGGGAAAAGTAGTTAATTATTTTTTATGAAGTTTGCAACCTGGATATGTTTTGGCACCAAGGGAAGGAGGATTTTACATAAAAGAGTGTTTTCCATTTCCAGGAAGCTTCCAATTTTGGCGTATTGGGTTGGAATAACATGATTTTTGTTATTCTGATTGTCTGCATGTGGTATAAGTGCCTAGGTGAATTAAATAATATTTTTTCTTTCTTTACATGTAAGAAAAGTCTCAAATTTTAGGGCAACATGATTTATATGTAGATTTTGGCTATAAGAATCAAATATTCAGTCCATGGACTCCATCTTTGTCCGAATTAATTACAAGTATTCATCACAAGTGTTCATATTAGTGAAAGGTAGTTCAAATCAATGTCAGATACATTGAATATATCTTCCGAATCAGAAGAAATTGCCAGATTTGAAAAAATTGATCTAATTACAAGGGATTCTGACATAATTAAAAGAAAAAGAGCTTAGACAAAGATTGTTCCAGCCATGATGAAGCATGATGAAATTGAAGGATTAGATGAATCATGCATAGCTTCAAGATTTTATGACAACAATGATACAAACATAGGCCCTGAACCCATCACTGATTTAATTGACAGATCCAAAGTCAGAAGGACATCTCTCATGCGGACAATTAAAAGTAGCGGGATTATTCAAGCTTCAACGTTTCCAATCACAACTCAGTTACCTGAATTTGTTATGGAGTGTGCAAGGTCTTATCATACTCTTTCCAAAAAAATTCAAGATGTTGTAGGAAAAACAATAATCAAGTTGGATACATAATTTATTAATTATTGTTTGAAGATTCTGACATGACCAATGGTGATTACAATTAGCATGATGGACACTTAAAATAGATGGGAAAATCACAAAGAAAATTGCATAGGGAAAATGAATGGAAGATACATGAAGAATCCCAAAGATCCATCAAAGTTCCCATGGAATATTCCACGATCCAATCTAGTGCAGGAAGTTGATAATATTACTAAATTGCTTTGCAAGTTAAATGGAGAAGCCAATACCCATAACTTCCACTCATGGATATACACTTTTGTGAGAACCATTGAGATCATCAGAGTTGATTCCATAATCAATTGGGTGGAGATCATCAGTGAAAACATCGGTGAGCAGCTCCGAAGTGTGAGGTGCAAGGTTCATTTTAAGAAGACCCATCTGAAAAATTACTTTCGAAATGTTGGCGAATCTCAGAAATCAACTTTCGAATCATTGGAGAATATCTAAAAAAATGTTTTGTGGCAAAGGTGATTTCGTAGAGAGTATTTTTTCCTCATTTCGCAAAGTTTTCCAAGTAGGTTGCTTGGGAGTTACCGTTGGGCGGGAAGTCAGTCGGATAGATTGGCAGGGGGTTGGGCGGGTGTTGGGTTTTTAAATGGTACTTTAACAAACCATAGTTAGGGGACAACAAGTCCCTCCTCTTTAATGGGAGAGGTTTGTTAGGAAATAAGAGATAAAACATGCGGAATAATCCCTTACAGAATCGCAACAGTAAAAACTAAAATGTAGAAAACATTACAGATCTCAAATAAAAGTGCAGAATAAATAACACAACATAGAGAGACAATATTTAACGTGGTTCACCCAAGTTGGGCTACATCCACCAAGAATCACTTGCTTAGATTTTATTACAAGCCTCCACTCTCTCAATACAACACCCAAATCCGTTTGGAGCTATGCTCAACAAACTCTACATAATTCACACCCAAATTCAAAGCACATTTGTAATACATTTGCTTGTCTATCTATCATATGCATAAGACCATATAAATAGACAATTGCTTAAGCAATTTGATACAAAACCATGGGTATCAAAACACTGGGCAAAAAATCGTGGGTATCAAAACACTGGGCAAAAACCATGGGTATCAAGACAATGGACAAAAACCGTGGGTATTAAGACAATGGGTACCGAAAAAACCATGGGCCCCAAAATAACCCATAATGGTTACCCATTATCCATGGGTTAATAAACCACCCATGAAAATTTGCTTTGGGGGCTTCGCCCCCAACCCCCCTGACCCACTCACCGGCGAGCGGGACTGCCATAAAAATACCCGAGTGTAACAGAAAGAAGGTGTACCACACTCTAACATGAAAATAGGCTCCATAAACATAACAATCTCCCACTTGGAGACTAATTTCCACTGAGCAAGCTTCTCAACCCTTCACTATCATCCACGAAGGCCAACCAAAGATGAACATAGCTTTAGTTTATCCCTTGTGACCACCTTGGTCATCATGTCTGCAGGATTCTGAATGGTATGAATCTTCTCCAACTTCAATTTATATTCCTCCAAAGTTGTCCTGATGAAGTGATATCTCAACTATATATGCTTCATCCTAGAGTGGAAAGTAGAGTTATTAGCTAGGTGTATAACACTCTGACTATCACTATGCAGCTTACATTCCTCCTGCTTATACCCCAACTCCTCAAGCAATTGTTGTAACCAAATCATCTCTTTGCTTGTCTCTATGGCAGTAACATACTCAGCCTCCATGGTTGACAAAGCCACTAGCTTCTGTAGTCGTGAAATCCAGCTCACTGTTGTCCCACCTATAGTGTAAATATAACCTGTCATGCTCCTCCTGCTATCTACATCTCCAGCCATGTCTGAATCTACATAACCACGTAAAGTGGTGTCTGATCCACTGTAGCATAAAACTGTCCCCATGGTCCCTCTCAAATACCGAAGGATCCACTTTACTGCTTGCCAATGCTCTTTACCTGGATCACTCATAAATCTACTCACATCTCCCACTATATGGACAATATCAGGCCTGGTGCACACCATATCATACATCAAACTGCCAACTGCTAATGAGTAAGGTACCTTGGACATTTGGTTTCTTTCCTGCTCTATCTTGGGACACTGCTCCTTTGATAACTTAAAATGGCCTGCCAAAGGAGTCCTAACCAGTTTAGCATCCTGCATGTTAAACCTATCTAATACCTTCTTAATGTACTCTTCCTGAGATAAATTCAGCTTCCATTCCTTTGTATCCTGAGTTATCCTCATACCAAGGATTTTTCTGGCTGCCCCCAAATACTTCATATCAAAGGATTCACTTAGCTATTTCTTGAGTACTTTTATTTCCTGAATGTTTTTACCTACAACCAACATGTCATCAACATACAAACACAGGATAATATAAGTTCCATCCTCAAATTTCTTTGTATACATGCAATGGTCAAAATGAAATCTAATATAACCTTGCTCCATCATGAAGCTATCAAACTTCTTATACCATTGACGTGGAGCTTGTTTCATGCTATACAAGCTCTTCTTCAGTTTACACACCATCCTCCCACTTTACCTTTGACCTCATAGCCCTCATGGTCGTTGTATATATAGTTCCTCCCCAAATCACCATGGAGAAATGTAGTCTTTACATCTAACTGTTCTAATTGCAAGTCTTTTGGCGTGCCACTATTCCAAGAACAGTTCTAATAGAAGTCATTTTTACTATAGGAGAAAAGATCTCATCAAAATCTATACCTTGTTTCTGTGTAAACCCCTTGACCACCAACCGGGCCTTATATCTTTTCTTTCCTCCTTCGTCTTTAACTCTATACACCTACTTGTTCTGCAATGCTCTTCTACCTTCCGGTAGCTTCACCAAATCCCAAGACTAGTTCTCCATGAGAGACTTATGCTCCTCATCCATGGCTTGCTCCCACTTCTTACTGACATCTACCTGCATTGCTTCATCAAAGCTCTCTGGCTCTCCACTATTAGTGAGTAATAAATAATAAAGAGAAGTAGAAAAACATTCAGGTTCTTTTCTTACCCTAGAAGACCTCCTCACTGTTGGATTTTGGGGTTTCTGTTGAGTAGATTCCTGAACTGATTCATGGGTCACTGTCCCATTTGGAAGATCCTCTACCACTGCATATTCTTTCTTAGATTCTTCCCTATTTTCCTGCAACTGTTGCTTATACATGACTTTCTCATTAAAGACCACATCCCTAGACTGAATGATTTTCTTGTCCTTAATACTCCAACATTCAAATCCAAAGTCATTACCACCATAACCAATGAAAGTACATTTTTTCTGATTTAGCCTCTAGCTTGGTCCTATCATCCTTGTCTATATGAACAAACACCTCACCATCCAAAGACTCTAAGAAATGAATAATCAACTTTCTTACCATACCAAGCCTCCTCAGGTATGCCTCTATCCAAGGTACTTGAGGGTCCTCTGTTTATCAAGTACACAGCTGTGCTCACCACTTCTGTCCAAAAGGAAAGAGGCAGTCATGCATGTAACCTCATGCTCCTAGCACGTTCCATTATTGTTTTGTTCATCTTTTCTGATACCCCATTCTGCTGCGGAGTTCCTGGAACCATATTTTGTCTACGGATTCCATTCTTAGAATAGTAATCATCAAATTCATTGCTACAATACTCCCCTCCATTATCTGACCTGAGACATTTTAGCTTAAGACCTGTTTCATTCTTTACCAAAGATTTTCATTTAACAAAAGTGTCAAATACATCAGATTTGTTTCTAATACAATAAACCCAAACTTTCCTTGTTGCATCATCAATAAAAGTAACATAATAACTTGAACCCCTAAGATATGATACCTGAGCTGGCCCCCACACATCAGAATGCACCAGCTCTAACTTACTAACTTTCTTTGTAGGTCCAACCTTGAGAAACCTTACTTGCTTCTATTTCCCATATATGCAGTCCTCACAGAACTCCAAACCTATTTCTGTATATCCCGGCAAATTCTTCTTTATGATGTCCATGCCCTTATGGCTCATATGACCAAGCCTATAGTGCCATAATGTTATATCTGCATTTGAAGCCACAAGATTACAATCATTAGTACTATTAGTGGATAAATACAAGGTTCCAACCTTCTTACCTCTTGCCACCACAAGAGCACCCTTGGTAGCCTTCCAAGAGTCAGCTGTAAATATCACAGTACACACCAATCACTTCACAATTTCCCCACCAATATCAAATTTCTCCTTAATGTAGGCGACATGTCTGACATCCTTTAATAGCCATGTATTCCCATTCTGCATCTTAACCTGAACATAACCTTTTCCAACTATACTGTAAGGCTCATCATCACCAAGAAAAACATGCCCAAAATCCCCTTGAACATAATCAACAAAATAATACCTTTATGGAGTAGCATGAAAAGAAGCCCCTGAATCTAAAACCCAAGATTCAGTAATATTATGTAAAGAAAGAATCAAAGCATCCTGACATACATTACCCAATGCCACATTTGCCTCCTTGTTTTGTTCTTGTTGTTTCTTCTTTTCCCGAAGCTCCCAAAAGTCCTTCTTTATATGCCCAGACTTTCCACAATTCCAACATACAATCTTGTTCTTGGATTTTGACCTTGCCCGATCTTTCGATTTTCCATGGTTTCCTCTATTCTTCTGTCTCCCTCTAGTTTCCATTGTCAAAGCATTCGCTGAAGTAGAAGATTCCCCAGAGCTTTTTCTTCACATTTTCTCGCTTAGAATCACCCCTACAACATCCTCAAACTTCAACTTCGAGCTAGCTGGAACCGAGTTTCTTACCGCAATTACCAGGCTATTCCAACTTTCAGGTAAAGAGCACAGAATCAATAAAGCCCTAACTTCTTCATCAAATTCTATTGTAACCAAAGCTAGCATATTCACAACCGTATTGAAATCATTTAAATGATCTGCTACTAAACTATTCTTAGACATCTTCATATTAAACAATTTTTTATTAAAAATATCTTATTAGAGGCAGAGGGTTTTTCATACAACTTCCCTAATGCATCCATTAGTTCTTTTGTAGTCTTTTCTTTTGAAACATTAAATAATATCGAAGATGCAAGACACAACCAGATCGTTCCAAGTGCCTTCCGATCCAACAAATCCCATTCCACATCTGTCATACTCGAGGGCTTGTTCACCTTCTCAGACAACAGAGTATAAAGATCCTTCTAATAAAGGTAATCTTCCATCTACATCTTCCAAAGACTGAAATTTTTCCCGTTGAATTTATCAACCCTAAATCTTTCATCATCTGCCATAGCTCCCACTTAAGATAAAACTTTCCCTATGATTCAACACTTCAGCAAACCAAACCAGGCTCTGATACCAATTGTTAGGAAATAAGAGATAAAACATGCAGAATAATCCCTTACATAATCGCAACAGTAAAAACTAATATGCAGAAAACATTACAGATCTCAAATAAAAGTGCAGAATAAATAACACAACATAGAGAGCCAAGATTTAACGTGGTTCACCCAATTTGGGCTACGTCCACCAAGAATCACTTGCTCAGATTTTATTACAAGCCTCCACTCTCTCAATACAACACCCAGATCCGTTTGGAGCTATGCTCAACAAACTCTACAAAATTCACACCCGAATTCAAAGCACATCTGCAATACATTTGCTTGTCTATCTATCATATGCATAAGACCATATAAATAGATAATTGCTTAAGTAGTTTGATACAAAACCGTGGGTATCAAAACCATGGGCAAAAAACCATGGGTATCAAAACAATTGGCAAAAACTGTGGGTATCAAGACAATGGGAAAAAACCATGGGTATCAAGACAATGGGTACCGAAAAAACCATGGGCCCAAAAACAACCCATAACAGTTACCCATTACCCATGGGTTAATAAACCACCCATAAAAATTTGCTTCGGGGGCTTCGCCCCCGAACCCCCTTAACGCACTCACTGGCAAACAAGTTCCCTTATTGAAAGCAAGAAACAAAACTTATATACAAATGTATAACTTTCAAAGTGTGGATTCCTGATACTTTGAAATGTTTCATGCCCAAAAGATCATCAATACGAAAGAATAGAAGAACTAAGGAGATGAGAGATGAAGAACATAACAATACTTTCAAGAAATATAGATGACAGAGTATAACCTTATACGTATTGGGCCAGGGAGATGCAGAATAGAATCATTCACTTTCATAACAGATATAATTCCACAGACACAAAGTTCTAGAAATCATATAAACAAGAACACAAAGTTTCTTATCATAAAAGATGGATGATTCACAAATTCGAACAAGGAAAGAAGGAATAGTAGAGGAAGAAAGGGAAAAACTTATGTATTGATTACCTCCAAATCTATTACATCTACAAAGTACCAGGATCCAACCCCAACAATGGCATAGAGAACCCGCTAAATAGCTTCCAAAAATGGTTACATTCGGTTACAAAAAAAAATGATGAAACTGATTCAAGAAACTGATGTCTAAACTTCTCTAACGCCTCGGCCGTTTCCATACATGGCTGAAAAACCAGATGCATCATATCACAGTCGTTCATTCTACTTTTGCAAACTTTAAATTTGAGTCATCCACGTGGGAGAGATTTGCTGAAGCAGGCATGGGGAAAAATTTTATATTTTGTGCCTTCTAGAGAAATGGCACTTCAGAACATTTTGGTCCACCCATCCGCTTCTGATATAGGCCTGACACGTGGCTTTACTTGAGTGGCGATGGAGTCGCGACTCTCTTTTACAATTTTAACTCTTTTCAACAAAAGCTCAAAAACTCAAAGTCCTCCGCCGACCTGCCTCCCCGCTTTGACTTTTCAATGTGGGCTCAAGACCCCAGCGGAGTCGTGGATCATTTTATAACTTTTCACTCTCTTTTTGGAAATAAAACCAAAATTCCCAAATTTCTCTAATGGCCCACCTTCACGCTTTGACTTTTGATGCGGGCTCAATATTTGACTTTATCCCTTGGCATGAGTGGGGCCGCGGGTCACTTTATAACTTTACGCCCTTTTGGAAACAAAGGTAAAATTCCTAAAGTGTCCCGACAACCCGCCTCTCCACTTTTGACTTTTCAAAGCATCAAAACACAAAAAGGGCCCACCTTTTCGCCACCACTTGAAACATGGCCACGTGTCCCTTTGCGGGCCTGTTCTGTATTTTTGTGTTTTGACTAAGTCCCTCTATTTGGTGAAGGATTTATGTCTGACCCAGGACACGTGGAGGCTTCCCACTCATTTGGAGACTCTGTTTGGACCTGACCTTCGGAGGTGCGTTGATTGGACACATGGAGAGCTGGCACACATTTGGGACCTACTTTTGGATTTGCCTCCTGAAAGAGCACCAAAGGGACACATGGGGCTTTCTGTTGGTTCTCCTTTCCTTAGTCGATTCAATGGCCGGTTCTGCCCCTTTTGACTTCTGTGGGACCCTAGACACGTGGAGAGCTGGCACTTGTTTGGGAAACCACCTTTGGCTTCAACCCTTGAAGGTGCGCTGATGAGACACGTGGTGCCATCCACTGGCCTTAGAATTTTCAATGGCTGATTTAACTTTTTGAGGCTCTGACCACGTGGAGGGCTGGTGCTCATTTGGGGTCTATCCCTTGGGTCTCACTTCTGAAGTTACGCTGATGAGGCATGTGGTACCTTCCGCCGACCCTCTTATACTTAGTCGATTAAACAACCGACTTTGTCCCTTTTCTAGACCTTGGACACATGGAGGGATGGCACAAGTTTGGGGTCTCTCTTTGGTCCATGCCTTTCGAATTACGCTGATGAGGCATGTGGCACCTTTCGTGGGTCTATTGCTTTGCCCCGAGTGGACTCACATGCGAAGTCCAAAAGCTTCAAGTCCTTTCTTCAATCTTCTCATGTCCACTCTAATCTCCTTCGCTGACCCTGCCCCTTCATTGTTGGATTTGGAATGTGGGCTTGCATGACTGAACTGCCCCTTCCAATTTTCTTCTGTGCGGGGTCATGTTTGATCAATTTTGCCGGGGGGAAAATTGGGATAACAGGCACCAACTCAAAATTTTTGAAACTTGACTTGAAAAATGAGGGGAATTTTGAGGGTGACAACAGCTGGCTCTTTCTGGGGATGACTTGGCTGGGACAGAGGAATGAGGCAAGATCAAGAACCATAGAAAAACTTAGGGAAAGTAGACCAGTGCCTTATCCATTGGGAAAATAGAGTCAAAGGAAAAACCAATACAGAAGACAACACACATGCAACGGGAAAAGAAACAAACCAAAAAAAAAAAGAAAGACCAAAAACAAAACACTGTACACAATATATAGGACTACCTAATCACCTAGGACTTGAACAACTTCAAATATTGCCCACTATAAGGAAGTGGGAGAGGAGATCCATCCATATAATCCAAATAGAAAGAATTTTCTCCAGCAAAGTGCCTGATTTTGAAAGGACCAAGCCAAAGAGAATCAAACTTACCATGGCTTCCTCAAGGTTCATGTCTTTTGTCCCACAGTAGAACAATGTCTCCCACTTGAAAATATCTTGGGTCTAGCCTTCTTGTCAAACAAAGCTTTCACCTTCAGTTGATGAGCTAAGATTCTATCAAAAACTTGCAACCTGTCTTCATCCAGCTTCTGGAGATACATGATCCTCTTGTCTAAGGAACTGATAAAGCTTGAATCTTCAATAGCCTTCATTAAGTGCAAGGCTGGTAATTCCACTATTACTGGAAGCTGAGCTTCAACACCATACACCACTTGAAATGGAGACATCCCAATTGCTCTTTTGGGTGTAATTCTATCTTCCCAGAGAGCATCATAAAGTTTCTTGTGCCAATTCCTCTGAGAGTCATTGACAAGCTTCCGAACGATGGTTACCAGATTCTTATTTGTTGATTTTGCTTGTCCATTCCCTTGGGGTAGTAGTCTGAAGAATGAGCAAGGGAAATTCCATAACCATAGCAGAAATCCATCATCTCAGAAGAAGAAAAATTGGAAGCATTATCAGTTACAATCTTGTTTGGTACCCCAAACCTTATCAAGATGTTCTCTTTGATGAAATTACACACCACCTCAGAAGTAGTGCTTTTGACTGGAATAGCCTCTACCCACTTTGTGAAGTAATCTGTAGTAGTTAGCACGTGAGTATGCCCAGCACTGGAAGGTGGATTAAGAGTTCCAATGAAATCCAATCCCCACTGTTGAAAAGGCTCATTAATCACTACTGGTTTTAGTGGTAAAGCAGCCAACTTAGGTCTCCCAACAAAATTCTGATAGGCTTCACACTTACCTACCCATTTTGATGCATCTTTGAACAATGTAGGCCAATAGTACCCAGCATGAAGGATTTTATGGGTAGTGACAGTAGAAGAGAAATTCCCTCCACAAGCCTGATCATGAAAAGCTGAGAACAACTTCTTCTGTTGCTCCTTGTCCACACATTTAAGGAATCTTCCATCTATGCCTCGCTTGAACAAAGCATTCTCCCATAATACATATTGTGCAGACCTTAACTTAATAGCTCTCTTTTCCTTGGCACTCAAGTGGGATGGAAACTCTCCATAAGTAAGAAAATGTGCAATATCAGCATACCATTCATCTGTTGAACTGAGGAAGAGGACAACAGGAACATCAACTACTTCTTTGGACAATTCTGCATCAGCTCCTTCAGCAATAAGCTCACATAAGCCTTTACCCTAGACTAGCTTAGTTGGCTTGATATCAAGGTCATATTCTTGGAATTTTTCTACCCAATTGCCTCTCTTAGTTCCAAACTCCTGTTGTGTAAGAATAGACTTGATGGTTGTATCAGGTACAAGCACAACAGAGTGAGAATTAAGAATATAAAAATGAAACTGCTTGACAGCTTTGACCACTACAAAAACATGTTTCTCCATCATAGTATATTTCAATTCATGAGATTTCAGAACATAGCTCATGAAGGCAATTGGAAGTTCATGATCCTCATAATTTCTCTGAGTTAGCACAACAGCCAAGGTACTCTTGTAGCATAGCAATAGATGATAAAATCCTTGTTGAAATCAGGACATGCTAAGATGGGAGTTTTAGCAATGGCTTTCTTGATACCTTCAAATGCTTCTTTACCTTCGGAAGTCCAACCAAATTTTTTCTTTCCTTTCATCATGTGAGAAATGCTCATAGTCAGTTCTACAAAATCAGGAATGAATCTCCTCAGGAAGTTTATCTTACCAAAGAAAGAGTGAACACCCTTTTTGCTTGTGGGGAGAGGAATCTGCTGGATTGCTTGAACTCTTTCTGGATCTATCTTGATTCCTTCTTTAGAGACAATATGCCCCAAAACTTTCCTTCAGTAACACAAAAGACAAACTTCTTAGGATTGAGAGAAACTCCATGTTCTCTACATTTCTGGAGGACTGCTTCAAGATGTTGAAAGTGATCTGCCCTTGTTTTGGAGAAAATAGTCAAATCATCAAGGTACACAACAATACACTTTCCCTTTAGACTGCCAAAATCCAAGTCCATTTCCCTCTGAAAGGTGGCACCAACATTGATAAGACCAAAAGGCATTCTCTTGTAGGCAAAGGTGCCCCAAGGAGTAGTAAAAGTAGTTTTGTGTTGATATGGGGTACTGACTTCCACTTGATTGTATCCAGAGAATCCATCAAGCATAGACAACATCTCAGAGCCTGTGACAGCTTGCAAAACTTGATCCATCATGGGGAGAGGATAGTTGTCTTTCAGAGAGGCCTGATTCAAATTCTTGAAATCCACACAGATGTGAATCTCACCATTCTTCTTCCTGACAGGCACAATGTTGGCAATCCATGTTGAATGATGTATAGGGAAAATAATATTTTCCTTTAGTAACTTCTGGATCTCTTGAAAAATAGTGCCAACAACCTTAGGATTGTATTTCCTTTGTTTCTTCTTGAAAGGTTTGATCCCAGGTTTCAGAGGGATAAAGTGTTGCATCTCCTTTGGCTGGAAAGCCTTGAGATCATCATATGAATAGGCAAGAACATCAACATACTTTTTTTAATAGATTTACTACTTTCTTCTTCTCTTCTTGAGTGCAACATTTTCCAATATTCACCATCTTGGGTTCATCAAGACTCCCAATATTAATCTTTTCACATTCAACAGACTGCCAAGCTCCTTGGGAAGCTTTAGACTTAATGTACCTATCATGCTTATCAAACAGATCTTCCAAACTCACCAGCCCTTTAGGGATCTTGTTACCTTTCAATTTGATGCAACCATCTTGATCCATCTCTTCCTTGATATCTCCTTCATTAGAGGATACACACTCTCTAGGAAAAGTCTCACTTCCTTCAAAATATAATTGGTTGAAGTTGTCCTTAAGCTCCAAGAAAGAGAGAAAATGTTGATCATCATTGAAAACCTTCCAATTGCTTGCATTATCTGGTACACTGGGCCTATGAATCATTTCAATGGTAAATTTCTCCTGAGAGAAATCTGGGTGAGGAATCAACAGAGATCCTGAGACAGCTAGAGAATCAGCTCTAGTATTCTTCTCTCTTGGCACAACTTCAATGGAGAAAGCATCAAGAAACTCAATGGAATCCTAGACAAGATTTCTATAATGCTTCAATCTCCTGTTCTTCACTTGAAAAATATCTCTGACTTGTTTCACAATCAGCTCTGCATCACCATGAGCACAAAGACTCTTCACTCCCATTTCTTTTGCCATGTTCAATCCAAGTATGAGTGCCTCATATTCAGCTGTATTGTTTGTATTTTCAAAACAAAGCTTGAATGAAAAAGGATGAATCTTCCCTTCTGGAGAGGTTAGCACCACACCAGCCCCAAAACCAGCTGAAGAGCAACTTCCATCAAATTCCAGAGCCCAAATTCCATTAGGATCATGAATCACTCCCTTAGGAAGTTTTTCCTCATCTTGTGACATGATCATATAGTTACCATGCCCTATATCTTCATAGAGTATCTGTGCTTTTGGATCATCAGTCTTTTGCACAATGTATTCAGTTTGTTTCTCAGGTAGCAGCTTCTTCATTTTTCCATTGACCAAGATCAAAGCATGTGACCAATCCATCTGAATTTCACCTCCTACCTCCTTACAGAAATTTCTACTCAGCAACATCCCATATGAGGGAGGAATATCAAGCAACCAAAATAGTGGCTAAGACCCTTTTCTCTGGAAAAGCAGCAAAAGCTACTTGTGCATCTTTAATTCTTCCAACCAAAGGCACTTTTCTACTCTCCATGGAATAGCAGGAACCAAAGGCATGTGTTAGAGTCAGGCCCAAAGCATGAGCTACTTTTGTAGGCATTACATTGTCTGATGCTCCTGAGTCTATGACACAGTTACTGAGTTTATGGCCAGCTATGAGAAGAGTCACATAGAATGGTTCAATTTTCTCATTAGGGGAAGTGACTGCAGCCACAAGGCTTGGTTGAGGTGAGGAAGAGGGAGTGGGAAAAATACCTTTAGAAGTATTGGATGAGGCTTTAGATTTGGAATTGAACAAATTTTACCATTTTAGCAAAAGCTTTTGGATGGGTTTGGTAAAACTCTACCTCTGAAATTTGGATTTTGGTCTTTTTGAGGTGATCAATGATATCAAAAGATCCAGAGGTGGATGGGGCATCATTGCTAGGAACTTGAGAGACTTTTGATTTATCAGTTTTAGGATTTGAAGGACAAGAAGTTTTGGAAACAGAAGTAGAAGAAGGAGGATTAACATTACTCACCTTTTGTGTGGAGGCAGTGGGAATAGGAGCTCCTCTTCTTGCAACCACTGGAATAGTTATAGGAAACTCCTTGGATTTCTTAGCAGGCTACACCACTTTTTATTTTTTGTTCATTTTCTCCCGAGTCATAACAACATATGACTCACTATTCATATCTTCCACTCTTTCATCATATTCATCTTCATCATCCATACCTTCAGTGGTGAGGAAATGAACTTGAGATCCACCAAGCTCCTCCAGTTCTTCATCAACCTCTTCTTCTGGTTCTTCATAGAGTTCATTAAACTCCTCATCATCAGGTTCTTGAACTTCACAAGTTGCATTGACTGGAACCTTGATGGGTGGGCCTTCAATAGCCAATCTGGTCTGAGAAGAAGGCAAATGGTTCCTGGGCTGAAAATTCTTCCTTGGAATATCTTGGTAAGGAGTATGTTGAGCCAATTGTTTCTTGATAGCAATGAGATCATTTGCAAGCTTCTGTACTAACTGATCAGAATTGGCTCCAGGGGAAGAGGAAGAAGAAGATGCTTTAGATTTGGAGGATTCTCTTTTCAGTTTACCAGACATGATTAAATCATCCTCAACACTGATAGCTAACCATTGATCAGCCTCCAGAGTTGCAAGGTTAGCTCTCCTTAGTGCATAACTCACTTCGGGTAACTGGGCATTGAGGAAGAAGCACTTTTGGATTTGATCTACAGGATGAGTGTTCTGTGGAATTTTATGAATGAGCTTGTTGAATTTGGCCACAAATTCTCTCATGGGCTCGAATGGTTCCTTCTTGATATGAGAGATTTGAGCTAATAGAGCATGCACATCTTCAGCAGGTTTGAAACGTTGCTCAAACTGAGTTGTCATGGTATTCCAATTAGTGATCGACCCAACAGGAAGATGATAAAACCAATCAGCAACATTGTCCTGCAATGTCTCCACAAAAATCCTGACAGAGACATCTTCATGTTCAACCCCAAGAATCCCACATGCAACAATGAAGGCTGCAATGTGTTCATCTGGATGAACCTTCCCATCACCCTGGAATTTGGGAAAACTTTTCCTGTTACCCCTAGGTAACTCATGCAATGGCTGAGGAAGAGCAAGAGGCCCAACCTGTTGTCCCCAAGGCAAAGGGGCTGCCATCTTTGGAAAAATTGACTGAAGGGGAACTGAAACACCAACAAGTATCAAAGCACAAAGATTAGGACTGAGTTGTTCTTGAGGAATGCTATTCTTGGAATTTATGTCTTTAACAGGAGGTGTGCTTGTAGAACGAGTTCTTTTGTTCCTTCTTGCTGGAAGAAGAGAGAAGTTTTGTTGTTCCAGAAGTTGAAAATGGGAATCTTCTATTCTGAGAGCCTTTTTACCATGAGTATATCTTAGAGTCGCCAGATCAAAAATGATCTTGAAGTTGTTCTTTTAGAAAGGGATCCGTTTGAAATGAAATCCCCAGTAGAGTCACCAAAAACTGTTGGGTTTTTAAATGGTACTTTAACAAACCACAGTCAGGGGACAACAAGTCCCTCCTCTTTAATGGGAGAGGTTCCCTTATTGAAAGCAAGAAGCAAAACTTATATACAAATGTACAACTTTCAAAGTGTGGATTCCTGATACTTTGAAATGTTTCATGCCTGAAAGATCATCAATACGAAAGAATAGAAGAACTAAGGAGATGAGAGATGAAGAACATAACAATACTTTCAGGAAATATAGATAGTAGAGTATAACCTTATACGTATTGAGCTAGGGAGATGCAGAATAGAATCATTCACTTTCATAACAGATATAATTCCACAGACACAAAGTTCCAGAAATCATATAAACAAGAACACAAAGTTTCTTATCATAAAAGATGGATGATTCACAAATTCGAACAAGGAAAGAAGGAATAGCAGAGGAAGAAAGGGAAAAAATTATGTATTGATTACCTCCAAATCTATTACATCTACAGAGTACCAGGATCCAACTTGAACAATGGCGTAGAGAACCCGCTAAATAGCTTCCAAAAATGGTTACATTCGGTTACAAAAAAATGATGAAACTGATTCAAGAAACTGACGTCTGAACTTCTCTAATGCCTCAGCCATTTCCATACCTGGTGGAAAAACCAGATGCATCATATCACAACCATTCATTATGCTTCCATAAAATTTGAATTTGAGCCATCCACGTGGGAGAGATTTGCTGAAGCGGGCCTGGGGACTGCCTTTTATATTTTGTGCCTTTTAGAGAAGTGGCACTTCGAAACATTTTGGCCCTCCCATCCACTTCTGATATAGGCCTGACATGTGGCTTTACTTGAGTGGTGATGGAGTCACGGCTCTCTTTTACAATTTTAACTCTTTTCAACAAAAGCTCAAAAACTCAAAGTGCTCCGCCGACCCACCTCCCCACTTTGACTTTTCGATGCGGGCTCAACATTTGACCCTTGGCATGTCATGGACGGGTCATTTTATAACTTTTCACTCTCTTTTTGGAAATAAAACCAAAATTCCCAAATCACTCTGATGGCCCACCTTCGTGCACTTTGACTTTCGATGTGGGCTGAATATTTGACTTTATCCCTTGGCATGAGTGGGGCCATGGGTCACTTTATAACTTTACGCCCTTTTGGAAACAAAGGTAAAATTCCTAAAGTGTCCCGACAACCCACCTCTCCACTTTTGAATTTTCAAAGCATCAAAACACAAAAAGGGCCCACCTTTCCACCACCACTTGAAACATGGCCACGTGTCCCTTTGCGGGCATGTTCTGTATTTTTGTGTTTTGACTAAGTCCCTCTATTTGGCGAAGGCTTTATGTCTGACCCGGGACACGTGGAGGCTTCCCACTCATTTGGAGACTCTGTTTGGACCTGACCTTCGGAGGTGCACTGATTGGACACGTGGAGAGCTGGCACATGTTTGGGACCTACTTTTGGATTCACCCCCTGAAAGAGCATCGAAGGGACACGTGGGGCTTTCCGCTGGTTCTCCTTTCCTTAGCTGATTCAATGGCCGGTTCTACCCCTTTTGACTTTTGTGGGACCCTAGACATGTGGAGAGTTGGCGCTTGTTTGGGAAACCACCTTTGGCTTCGACCCTTGAAGGTGTGCCGATGAGACATGTGGCATCGTCCACTGGCCTTAGAATTTTCAACGACTGATTTAACTTTTTGAGGCTCTGACCACGTGGAGGGCTGGCACTCATTTGGGGTCTGTCCCTTGGGTCTCACTTCTGAAGTTGCCGATGAGGCACGTGGCACCTTCCACCAACCCTCTTATACTTAGTCGATTAAATGGCCAGCTTCGTCCCCTTTCTGGACCTTGGACATGAGGAGGGCTGGCACAAGTTTGGAGTCTCTCTTTGGGCCGTGCCTTTTGAATATGTTTCGATGAGGCATGTGGCACCTGGCGTGGGTCTATTTATTTCCCCGAGTTGACTCGCATGCGAAGTTAGAAAACTTTGAGCCCTTTCTTCAATCTTCTCCTGCACTCTGATCTCCTTCGCCAACCCTGCCCCTTCATTGTTGGATTTGGAATGTGGGCTCACATGACTGAACCGCCCCTTCTGATTTTCTTCTGTGTGGGGTCGTGTTTGATCAATTTTTCTGGGGGGAAAAATTGGGATAACAGGCACCAACTCAAAATTTTTGAAACTTGACTTGAAAAATGAGGGGAATTTTGAGGGTGATGGCCAATGGTTGGGTGAGCGGGTTGGACATGAGAGAGGTTGGGCGGCTATTGGACGGGTGGGGTTAAACAAGACATGGGTAGACTACTGAGGGGTTGGATGGGTGGGATGGATGGGTGAGGTGTTGAATGATTAAGGTCTGGGAGGGTAGGGGTTGGGTGACTAGGGGTTGGACGGTGTGTTGGATGGGTGAGGGTTAGATGACCAAGCATTAGACGATGGGTTGGATGGGGGAGAGGTTGGATGCCTAATTGGTTGGATGAGGGTTGGATGACCAAGGGTTAGACAGTGGTTTGGACGGGTGAGGGGTTTGACAGCTCAGGGTTGGACGATGGGTTGGATGAGAGAGGGATTGGATGGTTAAGAGTTAGACGAGTGAGGGTTGGACAGGTGAGGGTTAGATAGCTCAGGGTTAGATGGGTGAGGGTTCAAAGTTCAAGGGTTGGATGGTGGGTTAGACGGGAGAAGGGTTAGATGGCTAAGGGCTAGACTGGAGAAGGGTTGGACAACTAAGAGTTGGATGGCCAAAGTTTGGGAGGTGGGTTGGACGGGTGGGTGGTTGGACGACTAATGGGTGGATGATTGAGGGTTGGCCATGTGGGTTGGTCAGGCTAGGGGTTGGATGGTTTATGGTTAGGTGGGTGGGATGGATGGCAAACCATTGGTTAGGTTATTGTTGGACGGTATATGGTATTATGGTTGGACACATAAGGGTTCTGTGGGTGGGTTGGATGGTTAACTTATGGTCACGTGGGTTGGGTGATTAAGGGTTGGGCTGCCACTGCCAACCAATAGTTTACTGCCACGTATCCTTTGAACCATACAGACCCCTATAAATACCCCTTCAAGGTTGAATTATTCACTTTTCTAAAAAAATTCAAGTTCTCTGACTCTCTAAGCTCTCTAATCTTCAAACACCACATCTATTCTTACACCCAAATTTCAGCAATGGCCAGCACCACATCTATTCCTACACCCAAATTTCAATACAAAAACCTCATGTGGCCATAGACTGTAGCTCTACTAAGAGAAAAATACGCACAAAAGGATTGGGTCGAAAACTTAGAATTTACCGGGCTTGTGGACATGCCCCAATTCGATACTGATACTTCAGTCCTTGATTTCCTTCTCGCATCTTACAACGAGAATGATGGTAAATTTTCCATTCTCCTCGTGCATCTGAGACGTTGTCAAATTTCTTTCTAAATTGAACCTGAGGACGTACATTGGTTAACTGGTTTACCATTAGAAAATAAACCGCCCGTTACTACAAAGGTTGTTCTTATAGACGAAGAAAAAATGTTTTTGGAGTCACATTACAATGTATAGGTTGATGGTAAGTTTATTGTTTTCAAATGATTTTGTTCTTAACATTACTGGACCACCCAAGGCTCTAACGTTTCTTCTCTGTTATTACAACTCCTCTTAATTGGTCATCAAGAGGCCTTCTTATACAAGGTATTGCAAAAAAAATCTTTACTTCAGTTGCATCACTTTTTCAAGCAAGGATTGTTTTACAGGGAAGATCTACAGACATTCTATATTGGGTAGTTCAATATTTATTGTGGACACTAGCAGGGCAACAATTCGATTGGTTTATCTATTTTTCCAATAGAATAAAAACATATATCTCCCATGCCCGCAAAGCCAACCAATCTGATAAATTTAGGAATGTATTTTGTTGTTACAATTATATTCTTGCTTTTTATTATGAAGCGTACTACTAAATTCCAAAAAATAAAATTCCAACTGCAATTAATGATCAAATGATTGGTCTTACTCTCGAAGAACAACAAGTAAGTTGGCAACAATCACTTTTAATGTTTACTTGTTCTAAGGATTTCAAATTCATTTTTTTTGGATAAAATAATAAATGTGTGAATTTGTTTTACAGAGAAAAATTATAGCTGTAACATCTCATAAGGAGGCAATTGCTAGAGGTAAAGCCCCTCTAGAGGTCTTTGCTGATTCTGACATGGATTCAATAGAATCAACACCAGTAAGACCTCCTAGTCAAAAGTGACCTTGGGGGTCGATATGCGCAACACGTTTACCATCGCATTTAACTTCAGGTATGACATTATCTTTTTTATAAATAACTATATCAAACAATTAATATAGATTTTGTATGTACTACTGTATTTTAATATTTCTACTGTTCTTTTATACATTTATTGTATTTAGAAACTACTAAGTTTGATGATGAAGATCAAACTCATTCCGGCTTTGAAGATCGAAATGTCACAATTGTGTCTCCGTCTATAAAAGGTGTATTGTAATGTATAATATATAGCATGTTTTGTTTCCTTACAAATTTTTAGCATTTACAAAGCACAATCATAAAATTTTGAGAATTTGTTGTTTACTTTATGCAGGTAATGTGGTGTCTGGGCACATTCTGCTTGCAAGGATGCCACCAATACCTACAACATGTCCAATCCAAACAAAAAGAATAATTGCAGGAAAGAATATAAGGTTTTTTACGGAGTCAGCAGGAACAGATCATCCTGCTACCAGAAAATTTCCTGGACTGTCACTAGGTGGTGTTTTAAGTGTAACAACCACATAACTTTTCAACAACATCGCCCTTGACGAGGAGTATTTGAGTTTTGAAAGTAGCGATGTAGACAAGGGTAACTATTTTGACACCCACGATATGATTCAATCTACTCCGCTTCAACCACAAAAAAATGTGCATGTAGTATAGGGCAACGACTCTCCTCCTCCAAGAAATGCTCCACAAACTAATGATGAAAAGGCACATTTTATTTTAGAAAATATGATGTTAGATAGTATGGGGGCAACAATTCAAGAGGTTGTAATGTCTGATGTGGATTTGGTGTGGTCTTGGGAGAAGAGAGCAAAAAATTTGATAAAAGAAATAAATACACAATACCATAATCACGCTCAAAGGCATTCATTGTTCATTGACGTAGAGAGCCAACCAGCATGGAAGGATGTTTTGCTAAACAAATCTCAGTCAGGGACTATTTCATATAGTAATGGCTACAATGATGCAATTATCGACATAATGCTAAACATGTTGGAGAATCTTAATGCCAAAGCACATGCTTACTACAATAAATGGGCTAAAGAAAGACAAATGTCTTAATAACAAATGCTAAAAAAGAAAAAGCTATTGTGAGTCGGATTTTAGTTTTATTTGCAAATTGCCAAAATCCTTATCTTATATGCACTGCAATATATCTTTTCATTTTATCTAATACACTAATGATTACAAATTTTGTGTTTTGCAGGAAAAATATGAAAATTTAAAGAAAGAAGCAACTGTTTTTGAAGCACATTTGAAGAATGCCCACAAAAGCCTTAATTCATTTGCATAGTCGAAGGAAAAACTCATTGTTATAAATAAACAAAATAATACATTGAGAAGGATAATAAAGGAACAGAAGATGGATCTAGAGGTCTTACTTAAGGAAAAGACAAACACGGATGTAACACTTTTGTCTGCAGGAGATGTAACGAGGGAGGAGATGAATATTCTAGAGAATATCAACACCGCAGCATGAGATTTGTAGGCATCAAGATTTATAGTTGATAGCTCTGCAAAAATGCAACAGAATCCTCCACCTCCAATGCAAGAAAAAGAACAAGCCTTACCTGCAACATAAAATAAGATGTGTTTGTAAAGTTCACCATGTGACAGGTGTGTTGTCACAATTCTGAAACTAGCGTAAGAATTAAAAGATAGTGGCTAGCCCCTTTTTAGTTTTTTATTCCGTGTGGCAGACATAAGGACAACTATGATTTTGAATCATAGGCAGAAAAGAGGATGACCTCGTAATGTGTCCTTATATGACAAAACTTGTTTGGAAGCTTTAATATGTTATGACAACCCCTTTTTTGTAATTATATTGGTTGAAAATGCTTTATGAATTTGTACTTTTCTTCATAAAGTAATCCACCAGGCTCCAGCGGCCACATGAGAGATAGATTTCAAAAGAACTTTGGGAATTAGAATTGTACAATGTTATTAAATGTTGTTAATATAAATTATGTTTCTTTTTTATTGTTTACGTAAATCTTGCTTAAATTTACATGATTTTGTTTCTTTAAAATATTTACGTTTCAAATGGAAAAGGATCAAATAAAGACAAATACAATATTTTATTTTTTGAAATTTGTAATCTTTGTATGAAATACATCAATATTTAAATTTATTGAAAGTTTCTTAAATTTACTTGATTTTGTTTCTTTTAAATATTTACGTTTCTAATTTGTTGCACATGTAAATTAAATCAATTAACAGATGTAAAAGAAAAATGTGTACTTATTTCACTCTGAAATTGATAACGAAATATAAAACACAAATGGGATAATTGAAACATATAATGACATTGTTCTAATAGAAAAGTTATAATCTAGGTGAATTGGAATAGTTCTGGAGCAATGCTTTCAGTTGTGTCTTGGAAATCAACTGTAGCATGATCTATTGATTTTCCTAGATCCCTTGGGTCGGGAAAAATATTACTAACTCGTCTTCTTTCTAAAAGAGAATTCCACAATGCTAGTGCTCTATCATAAGGAAAAGACTCCACTGAGTAACGTGAAACATGAAATCTGAGACAACTTTCTAGATTCCTATCCAATCTGTTTCGAACTTTGGACTTTAAAAAGGATAATGCACTAAAAACCCTCTCATCATCCACTGAACCCAGAATCATTGTTTGGCAAAGCTCATACAGATTTATATACTCGCTCAAATCTTCACTTAGAATACTACTGGAATAAATATCCTTCCAAATCCTTTTCATGGCACTGTAATCCTGTGGGTTTTGTAGAAGATGAACTTGTTGTATCATAGTATTAACAAAATCCATTGACTATGAACTAAGTAGTTTTATTTTCAAAATACCTTCTACAGAAACTCCATTTATCTCTACAATATTAGAGAAATGATCAGCTAGATCACCCATATTTTTGAGAAATAAAGGACTGATAGATGTGTGTGGTTTGCCACCTGAAAAATTCAAGAACTTCAGATTTACAACTCCCATTGCTTCAAGAATTTTATCATTTTTGAATATTTCTCAGATCTCTTTAGCTAATGATTCAGAGATCTTTCTCAACTTATTCCTAGCTTCCATTAATACTGCATCATATAAATTTCATGTCACTTGTACTTCTTCTATTTCTAAGTTAGGCATATCAACTCTTTTTTGGAACGTATGGAGTTGAATCTCTCTTCCATGTGTTGTTATAAAAAAATGATCATGTATATTGTATTTTAAGAAGCGCCTGGAATTTTTTAAATCTGTCAATGCACTCCAGTTTTCAAAAGCAGCACCCTAAAAACTACCATCATAAATATATAAACTTTCTAAACTCCAGCAAACACATCTTTTGAGTTTTATGAAGTTTGTAATGTAGAAAGAACGATCTTGTGCATGCTTCATTAAAACATTAAGCTCCCTCAACATGGGTAAAATACTGCAAAGTGTGAGTAAAGTTTTCATGTCAGTTAGACGACACAATAGATCTTTAGCTTTATCTACATCCCTCCGGTATTTAAAAATAAATCATGTCAGTGAAGGATATTCATCAAATATTCTACACGCAGGTTCATACATAGATATCCATCTAGTATCTACATCTTTGAGAAGTTTTTTCCCTCTGTCAGTCCAATAGCAAATTTTTCAAATTCGAAAAATCTCTACGGACTGCTAGAATAATAGGCATGTAGATCACGTATAAATTCCTCTACTTTAGCTACATTCTCAAATGTGCTCACAATTTTGTAGGCGAGATTCATTTGGCGAGCCATGCAGTGGAAAACAACCATATACAAAGAAATAGTTGTCTGAAGTCTAACACACAGACCATTTATTGCTCCTTACATTACAACTGCACCATTGGTTCCAATAAAAACTAATTTTATTGCAATGGAAAAGTCATCCATTCTGGCGATATCCTTCAAATTTGACAACACCAATTTATATATATTTTCAGAATTGCAATTCTTAGTTATTTTATGAATTTCTAAGAGGTGGGGAGTCCTTATTTCATTAGCAAATGTGTAAAAATGAATACAAATCCATGAAGTATTATCGACTCTAGTAACCTCATCTAATGAAAGGGAAATATACTTTGCCTTTTGAACACACAGTTTCAGATCCTCCCTTTCTACTATAGATAGACATTTTGTGATCTCCCAGCCACTGGTATTTGACCAATGAGATTGAGGAACATTCTGTAGACCAATAACATGATACAACATTTTATTTTCTCTTAAAGTTGACATTAGTCTTCCCCTTTTCATTATATGAAATATGGTAGCAAACTGAATACCTTTTGCTTGCATTTATGCCTCCATAGCTTTGCTTAATTTGGCTACTATGGTCCCACCTTTTTCATTTATATATTTGGTACGTTTTTTTTCCTTTTCATACTCTTTTGCGTATTTGACATGTAGACAATCTTTTACATCTTTCCATTTATGTGTTCTGACTATGCTTCCATCCTTTAGCTTTTGGGAAATGTACATTTTCCCACAGGGCTTTTCAATTGTGTCCAATTTGAGCTCCATTGTGTGCTCCTTCCCCTATTTCCAACCACATATTTTGCATCGACATTGTGTTGGAACATCATTACAATTTTTAGTATACACAAGTTCAATAAAAGGATATTTTGCAGCCCATTCAAATTGGAATTTTCTTCGAATTGTCTAGTTTTCCCTCTTTCTTCTGACATATTTTGTTTTTTTATTGGGATTTAACTTCTGCATCTGAGATGACAACAAGAATATTTTGATTCTCATGTCTCATTTTCTTTGAAATAGAACTCAGAGTAGAAGCTTCCTCTGCTGGTGTACTTTGATAATTCGATGAATTTTCATGTACTTCTAATTCATCAAGGGACAAAATGTTTTCCTCAACATATAATGGATCATCGATATCTATAAATTGATTATTCTGGGAATGTATTTTTTAAACGTCTACAAATAATTCTATAAAATTGTTACTTATTTAGTATTAATTTTATCTACAGTTAATTTTAACAAAGTAGAAAGAGTTATAATAAGAGTATGATCAACATAATTATTAAATAACCAGTAAATAACAAGTGCCACATACTGATATTTTCAGCTGATGCAGAAACGGACTTCATTTTTTGTGATTTTCGCAAAGTATTTGCACCCTTTTTTGGACTAGTTGAATTTGTCATCTTCTTGCCCTGATTTCTAGTATCCATGACTTCTTACTGCTTGGGCCCTTAGGTTTGGATGGTCAAGGGTTAGACAACTGAGTCACTGAGTGGTTTGACGGATCACGATAGAGGGGTTGGACACCTAAGTTATTAGACGGCTTAAGCCTTATGGGTCGAACGAATCAGGGTTGGATGACAAAGGGGATGGACGACGTGGGGTTGGACGGCTTGGGGTTGGATGGATAACTATTAGATGGCTAATGGGTTGGAAGGATAGGTGTTGGATGGCTAGGTGTTAGATGGTGCAGGGTTGTACGGCTAGGTGTTGGACAACTTAGGGTTGGAAGGCTAAGGGGTTGGATGACTAGGTGTTGGACAGATCAACCTTGGGAATATCAGAGTTGGATGGCTAAGAGGTTGTACGACTCATATTTTGGAGTTAGATGGGTTAGGGTTGGATGGCTTAGGTTTGGACATCCCAGAGTTGGACGGCTGTGGATTTTAAATTTTCTTATGTTTACTTCAGCGAATATGCGCATGATATGACTCAAAATTATGGCTAGTTACATTCATAAACTCTTATGTATGTGTAAATTCTAGGAAAAACAAATAGTATAATGGACATATCGGTTGAATTTTTTAGCAAATAAGTCGGCTGCAAACCACATAATATTCGCCAATTCAAATTTCTATAATCCTTGATTTTCACGAGTTTACAAAAATTTCCCACTAGAATTTTCCCTGGTGAGGTGGGTGTTCAACTTCAAAATGACTTCATATCTGATATATACAATAACCTCGCAAGGTATATTTTCCAAATTGGATAGATAAGGAGTATTGTTGAAAGATCTTATTTTTGAGTGCTTCCCACAGTTGACAGTTCCTGAGTGTAAAAAAGATTACAGGGTGGTCAATGATGGGTTCTTCTATGAATTCATTTGTAAATTAAATAGTGATCTAAAAACCAATAGAGTGAGCAAAGAATCTTGGGAAGCTGTATCCCTGCATGGCTGCATCTTCATCCAGTTTGCAAACTTCACGTAACTCAGGGTCAGTGGCTTTTCAGGAGAACCATTCACGTTGCCGAGGTATCCAAGTAAAAAGTGGGTCATCATGGAGTTGTGCATGCAGCTCATGGAAATGGATGACTTAAAATCAAAGTGGCACAAACCTACAGGTTGCTTTCCATTCACAATGAATTATTATAGCTGCCAGAGCATCCATAAAACTAGGGGAATTGAAGCAGAAATATTTTCTGGATATGAGCATGAGTTCTTCCCATCAAGATTGAACTTTGAACCATATGGGATAACGAGGAAGACAGTCTCCCAGGAATATTCATGCATACCTTCATTGGAAGACTTTTGGATGAAGTGCAGAAGTGAGTATGAAGTCAGGAAGAAAGATTTCAACAAGTTATCAACCAAACAAGTGTTTGATTATGGTTTAGCATGGATACCTACAAATCTCGTGGATGATGGGCATGTCATACTTAACACATACCATCAAATGGGAGGAGATAGAGTTGCTCTTCAGGAAATCATAGGTGGTTGTCAGAAGATTTAGGAAAGGTTTTCTGTAGTCCTGGTTAACACCTCAAATTGGTTATCAACGAAGGGGTATTTCATGGACAAAGCTTTGATGAATAAGATCACAGGTAACTTTATTGCGGGAGACTCCAAAAAAAGGAAGCTTGAAGGTGAATGTAGCAGAAGACTAGAGAAGCTTAAAGTATACAAGAAGTCTTAGGTACTGGAGAAGGTTAATTCTACAACTATTGTGCTAGTACCTGTTATCCATATTTCTCCCTCGTGCCAAATATTAGATCGACCACGATCTTGCATAAGAGGAAATAGAGTCAAAAGGTGAACATAAAAGGCTTCAAAATTGGCTAAGTATAAAGGTATAAACAAAGAATGCCAAGTGTCAATATGGTGCTGATTCAAGGGGTGAATAGCAAAAAGGTTTCTAAACGAGTCCCAGACTACCGCGTGTCCCAGGGGAAAGAGGACCGTCAGGGAAAAGGTTGTTTCTTTGTCCCTTATTATCTCAAAAGGGGTAAAAGTTGTAAAATGGCCTGTAATTCCGTCCAAGGAAAAAGTCAGCATTTAGGCTCGAGTCAAAGTCAAGTAGGGAATAAGAGGAAAGGGAAAAAGATAAATTGTGGACCCATAGGCCCAATTTTTGTTCCAATCTGGCTGCCACATGTTCCATATCAAAAGGGGACCCATTTTTCAAGTTGTTCTCCTACCCTCCTGTACGGACCTAATACAAATGTCGAAGGGACATATCTTTCGACTCAGGGCTCAAAATATTGCAAATCAGATGCCGTTGGAAAGATCTCGGCCTCACCCATGCCATGGAGGTCTAAAACTTTAATCTTGATGAGCATAGGTGAAGAAAAATGGAGGAAACATCTTCAGGATTTTAATGTAGGATCTTCTTGCCTCAACAACCATATCAGATTTGATCTATTTTGTCGTTTCCTCTTCCTTCAAGGTGCCGAACCAAGGATTGATGCAGTAAAGATGGATTTGGGGAGAGATTTCATCAAAGGCATTAACAGTGGTGGTTGAGCTTCAACCTGCTTTTCCCACTTCTCTCTCTTTTCTTCTTTCAGGTTGAACCTATAAATACGGGAGCAGGATTCATTGTAAAAGGGTTGGACATTATTTGTTTTGTAGGCTCCCTTCTCCTCTTAGCAAAGGGATTTGTGGGGTTCAGGCCTTCCATAAAAAAATGCATTACGTTTCTGCCTCTTGGCTACTTTGTAATAGATTGTATCAATCTATAGAGCAATAAAACACGTCTGTGATTGATTTTAGATCCTTTCTTGTCTCTTTTGATTTCATCTGGTCTCCCATTATATATCTGGCTATCTGTGGTTATTTATTGTATGCATTTTTCTGGTTTGTTTCTATTAGCAAAAACAAGTGTCCATCATTCCTTTAGTGTATCACCTCATAGTTTAGCTTTGTTTTAATTTCTGTATTCCTTCTATCCATGTCTCCTTGGTAAAGTTTAGATTCAGATTAAGAACAAATCCTCTGCAAGTTTCTACATATGCACCTAAACAGAGGAATAAGGAACTAGCCTTTAATCTGGAGAGCTTTCCCATTTTGTAAGGTCCCACACCTTGGGGAAAGTTCAATGTTATGAAATCACACCAAATGAGTATGCCTTAGAAAAGTAGATTTTTTAGAGCTCATTTGGGGGTACTGTGATTTCACACTAATAGTTTTGCCATGCCCGGTGGGACTAAGAAGTCTCCATCTTATTACAGTAAGGATTGATGTACACTTGCTATGATTTTGGATTTTAAGAAGCCTTAAAATTGTACATCAGGAAACTCCAAAAGAAATAAATCTACTAGTTTCAGTAACCCAAGCTTGGGAGATTCATGAGAAAAACCCGGTCTAGAGCAAGGAAATAAGGTATATTTGAATACTTGCATCTATCCCAAGGTAGAGAAAGGAGAGGAAGAAGAGTTTAGAGGTCTCCATCTCCACCAAGTAGAACCTTGTCAACACCTCCACCTACAAGGCCTTTCTTTTAGTCTGTAAGGATTCTTAGGCCAATCAGAATGGCACAACCAAATCCATATGTCAACTTCACCGGCAGTAGTCCACTCACCTTGAATGCAAAAAACCTAGTTTCGATTGCAGCATTAAAGAGCATCCCATATTTCACTGGGGAAAATCAAACTTCTCCTTGTGACCATGTACAAGGTATTGCAAATGTTTGTACAATCCATGAGATCTATGAGATGGACATTGCAGTCAAGCTGCACGCCTCTTCCTTCAAAGGGAAAGATTAATAATGGTTCAGGAGTCTTGAAGCAGGCTCTATTTAGAACCGGAACCAGATGTGCACGACTCTTTACAATCAGTTTGGGGAAAAAGGTGATAATTTGTCTTTGTTAGAGTAACTAACAACAATCAAGAGAGCCCCAAATGAGAAGCTGATAGATTTTAATCTCAGATTCTAGCGGACTTGGGATAGGATTCCAACGACAGTAAAGCCCACTAATGAAGGTGCCTTCTTATACTTTCTTAGGGATTTAAATTCTGACATTTCTCTGATGATTCAATCAATGGGGGGCACTACATTACCTATAGCCTATAGCCTCTCCATAGAGGCTAAGAACCGTTTGATTTAAGCTGGTAAAATTGATCCTAGGCCATCCATGCCTCTGTACCCTAAGTTAGGAAGCCCATATACTAGCCAAGTGCCTACATTATCTCCTATACCCTCCCCTAGGAGTCAAAGCTTAGCTGAAGCTTCCACTTCATTATCTAATACATCTAAAGAGCTTCAGGAAGTGATGAAGCAACTTCAGAACTTTGGGAATGAGCTAGTGACCATCAAAAGACAACAAGCTCAGAGTTCTAGACCATACCAGTCCTAGGCTCAATATCAAGCTAGACCCCACTATCAACATAATAGGCCACCACCTCAGACTGCGAATCAGAGCCAAAACCAAGGATAGCCCTAAGCTGTTAGACCTTTTAGGCCGTATGATCCTAACAAAACTTCAACATCAAGAGCATTGGTCCCAACATAGAACAATATGGCACATGAATATGATTGGTGCTTTCCATGTGATCAGCCACATAACCAATCAACGTGCTTTAATGGTGCTCTAAATCAGGCCTTGATGGTGCAAACTAGTATGGTGCCATAAGAACCTAGCCAAGAGGAAGGTCAGCAACAAGGAGCTAAACAAGGTGGCCCCCCAAATGAGACTATGCTTGTCAATTGGCAGGATGAAGACTTCTGTGGGATGAATTATTTCCCTTCTCAAAGAGTGGCTGCCAATACACGGTCCAAAAAGAGAAGTATTGGAGAGGGCCAACCACTGAACTTAGGTAACCCTTCAACCTTCCATTGCTCCATAAGGTCCTGGTGCTCCAAGTACAACTCCCAACATTTTGAACCAATCCAGACCACCTTCTAAACACAGTCAGGCACCGGTTGTAATGACCCATGTGCAAGAAAGAAATGTGTCTAGGAGGGGGCAGAAAAAAGATAGCTCATTCAATATTTTTGAGAAGATGAAAAGGACAAGTGTGAACATTTCACTATGGGAGTCACTGGACATTCTAGAGTAGAGGGATCTATTGCATACTGTCATGCAGAATTGGTCAAGTTTAAATCACCCCCTAACCAGCAAGAGAGAGTGCTTGCTAATGCAGTTCAACCAGGGAGAAACCATGGAGAACAACAAGGTAAAAAACTGAAACCTCATCCCTTCTGTCTCATTTATTATTGGAGATAAATTGGTGCACAATTGTATGATTGATTCTAGGGCTAGTATTTTTGTGATGCCCAAACAAATAGCTGATTAGTTGGGTCTCCAATATGAAGTCATCTCTAGAGGAGTTGTCCAATTAGATGGGACAATAGTGACTACTATGGGAATCATCAAAGATCTGAGTCTCACCCTACACACTTTTCCTAATGTAACTGTTTTGAAAAATGTGTCAATCATAGATTTGCCACCACATTTTACGTTGTGTATGTCCAAAGATTTCACTGCCAAAATTGGAGGCTACCTATCTGTTGATTGGTCACATATGCTCTTTAGGACAAGGTATGGGGCAAAGGCCACAATCAGATCTGAACCTATCACTGATTATCATATTGAATCCTATGTGCCTAGCCCAATCAATGCCAACTACTCAGATTTTGATCAAGAAGACCTCCTAAACACTAACGAAACAGATACCAATGTGGGATGTATCCCAGACTTGACCCTAGATGAGTGGGCCAACAAAAGACATGATTTTGACCCCTATAAGGAGATGGAAGAATATGAATTAGGTGTTTATTGTCTACATGAAGAGAATCTTCCCCTTCTTGACCTAATTAAGCCAGAATACAAGGATGACAATGAGGTACGAAAATTGTTCTTTGATGGCTCAAGGAGTAGACAAGGAACTGGAGGAGGAGCCATGATTGTGTCACCCATAGGTATGAGATATTATTCAGCCTTCACATTCTAGTTTGCTTTCTCAAATAACACTGCTGAATACGAGGCTTTAGTCCAAGGTCTTCATTGGGCAAGGAAGCTGGGAATCAAGAACTTGTAAGTATTCGGTGACAGTGAGCTAGTTGCCAATCAAGTCAGAGGACTAAATGCTATAAAAAATGACCTACTCAAAAACTACAAGAGTAGGGTATGGGATCTCATGGAGGATTTTGAGGCCTTCAGTATTGTGTCCATACCTAGGAAGGATAATGAAGCTGCTGACAGACTTGTAGCATTCGGGGTAACGTTTGATGTGGTCGACAACATCAAAAGAGATAGAGAACAACCACATATCCATGTGGTTGTGAGGCCAACAGTGCCAGATAATAATACATGCTGGTAGGTGTTTGAGAATGATCAACAAATCATTAACTTTCTACAAGAAGAAGCTGAATTCTCAGCTATAAACCAGAGCAGACTACAGCAGCAGTATGAGAATCAGATAATATAGTTACATACAAACAAGCTTCCTAAAGGCTTAGTGACACTAGAATCTATTTTCAATCCTAATGATCAGTTTAGAAAGGAGAAGGCTAACATGTAGATCAAAGGAGAAGATTCAGAGTCAATCCCAGTTGGAGAAGACAAATCACTTCAAATTGGAAAGGTGGCCATTGAGAAAGAAAGGTATGAATTCATATAACTTTGCCAAGAATTTCCTGATGTGTTTGCTTGGAGTTATGAAGACCTAAGTGGGTTCAATCCAAAGCTAGCACAACACACAATCGAACTAGATCCAGCTACTCATCCCATCAAGTAGAAGCAGAGACCAGTCAACCCACATATAGATCCCTTGATGAAGAAGGATTTGAACAAGCTAATAGAGGAAAGCATCATATTTCCAATCAAACACTCAAGATGGGTTACAAATCTGGTCCTATTCAGGAAGAAAAATGGAGAAATCAGGCTATGTGTTGACTTCAAGGTTTTGAACAGAGCCTCCCTCAAAGATCACTACCCACTCCCTTCAATGGAGTAGATCTTGCAAGTAGTGTCTGGGTCGGAAAGGTTCTCCCTCCTAGATGGCTACTCAGGGTACAACCGGATCATGGTGAAAGAAGATGATCAATTCAAAACAAATTTCACCACCAAATGGGGCACATATGCCTATAGGAAAATGCCATTTGGATTATCCAATGTCGGGGCCACTTTTTAAAGGGAAATGGATATGGAATTTAAGGGACTGACCAAAAAAATAGTGTTGATCTATCTGGAAGACATTACGGTGTTTTCCAAGAATGTAACATACCACCTTTCCCATCTAAGGAAAGTGTTCCAATGATGCAGGAGTTTTGAGGTATCATTGAACCCCAAAAAATACATATTCTTGGCCCATGAAGACAAGCTTCTAGGCCATATTGTATCAAAGGAAGGATTGGAATTTGACCTGGAAAGAGTTCAAGCAATAAGAGCATTGCCATTGTTAAGTCATAAGAAGGATCTTCAAAGCTTCTTGCGAAAAATCAATTTTGTTCGTAGGTTTGTTCCAAACTTTGCTGCCCTTGTTAAGCAAATAACATTGATGTTGAAGAAGAGGTTAACATTCAGGTGGACAGCTAAAGGAAAATCAAGTTTTGAGGCTATCAAAGAAGCCATATCACAAGCCCCAACTCTTGTGAACCCAGATTTTTCCAAAGACTTCATACTATATGCCTTTGGTAGCAGTGACACAATTTCTACAATCTTGGTGCAACAGAACAAAGAAAGTACAAAACAACCAATTGCTTTCTTCAGCCAGAGTTTGGAATATTATGAGGTGAGGTACTCCTTCATTGACAAGCAGGTCCTAGCGGTAATTAGAGGATTGAAGAAGTTTAAGAATTTGGTTTCAAACAACAAAATCCAACTATTGGTCTCCCATGTGGGAGTTAGAGAATTCCTTCTCAACAAGGACTTGAATGAAAAGCATGCAAGATATATCACTCGTGTCATGGAATATGACATTGAGATCAAGGTCACCAAGATGGTCCATGGGAAGGGTTTATGTGAATAACTATCCTCAGGTCAACAAGATGAAGTAGACTGTGAAAAGGAGGTTGTTCTTGTTCTACAAGATGATCAAGAAGGGAGAGATGATGTACATGCTCCTTGTTGGATCCAAGACATGGTGCACTTCCTTCAAATAGGCCTGTGTCGTCATGGGATGGGTAAAGAAAAAAGGAGACATTTCAAGCTATAGGCCATCCCATATGTTTTTATCGATGATGTCTTGTTCAAAAGATACATCAATGGAATCCTGCTGAGATGCATTAAGACAAATCAAGTGGAGAGAGTGCTACAAGAATTCCATGTTGAAGTAGCTGGAGGCCATTTTTCTCCAAGAGTGATGGAACTCAAAATCATGAAAGAAGGATATTATTGGCCCAGAGTGTTTAGTGACTACTACACATGGATCAAAAGGTGCAAGAATTGTGCATTCTTCAAAGGCAAGGAAAGGCTAGCAACACTTCCATTACACCCAATCTCAGTCGACCAAAATTTCATGCAATGGGGATTGGGATTCATTGGTATCATCAATCCAAACTCAAGCCAAGGTCACAAATGGATCCTGATAGCGACAAATTATTTTACCAAATGGATCGAGGTAGTGGCACTCAAGGAAGTAAATGAGTCTAGTATCTTGGATTTATATGAAGGGATAATGACCAAATTTGGAGTGCCAAACACCATCATATCAGACAATGCATTAGCATTCATAGGTTCCAAAATCACAGGATGGGGTGTTAAGAATGGGACTTATTTGCTTACTTCATCAAACTATTACCCTCAAGGCAATGGCCAGGCTAAGACCACAAACAAAAACCTACTAAAGATCATCAAAAGAACTCTTGATGAGAATCAAAGGACCTGGCACACAAAGCTCAAAATGACCTTATGGGCTGATATAATAACACCCAAGAGATCTACAGGTAGCTCTCCATTCAATCTTGTCTACGGGAAATAGGTAGTGTTGCCTATATCACTTGATTTTCCAGCATTGGAGCTCATGAAGCAACTAGAGATGTCTTAATTTGGACCAATAGAGGCCAGGTATGCGGAGCTGATAGAATTAGAAGAAACCAAAGAGCATGCTCTCCAAGCAATAGAGAAGAATCAGGATTCAGTCAAGAAATGCTTTGACAAGAAGACAAAAGCAAGGACCTTCTAAGAAGGAGACCTGGTTTTGAAATGGGATGCAGATCAAGAAAAACTAGGAAGGCATTCCAAATTTGACGCCATCTGGAGTGGCTCCTATATGATCACAAGATGAAGAAGTAGCAATGCTTTCTAATTGTCTACATTGGAGGGTGAAGAGTTGTAGATTCCAATAAATGGGATCTATCTTAAACACTGCTACTATAAGGGGAGTTCTCACCCTTTACATATTAGTTTAGTTTTCTCTTTCCTCTAAGTGCTTATGCACGTTGTCTTGCTTTAGTGTAGATTACTTTTCTCCTAAGTGCTTTGCATGCTCTGCATGTTCCATTTGGAGCATGTATGATTTCAAATTTTGTATATAGTGTGGTGTTGTTTTGTGGCTTTTGTGCAGTCCATTTAAAGAGACAAATGAATCCCTAGGTTAAAACAATTTTCTACTCTCAAAAACCTTCATTTCGAGATTTATTATGAAAATTGGGAGTGCAAGTAGCTGGGCTCGTGAATCAGAGGAAAAATTAGTATCAAACCATCTTTCTCGACTCCATGCCCAATGGATACGACAAGGCAATTGGTCTTTTCATCTAGTAGAAAGATACCCCTGTGAGTTGCCAAATTGTTATCCATATTTTTCCCCTTGCCAAATATTAGAGCAACCACGATCCCACATAAGAGGAAACAGAGTTAAAAGGCAGATAGAAAAGGCTTCAAAATTGGCTAAGTATAAAGGTATAAGCAGAGAATGCCAAGTTTTAGTATGGCACTGATTCAAGGGGTGAATAGAGAAAATGTTTCTAAACAAGCCCCAGACCGCCGTGTGTCCCAGGGGAAAACGAAATGTCAGGGAAAAGGTTGGTTCTTTTCCCTTATTATCTCAAAAGGGGTAAAAGTTGGAAAATGACCCGCAACTCTACCTAAGGAAAATGTCAGCATTTGGGCCCGAGTCAAAGCAAAGCGGGGAATCGGAGGAAAGGGCAAAAGATAAATTGTGGACCCGCAGGCCCGATTTTTGTTCTAATCTGGCTTCCACGTGTCCCATATCAAAAGGGGACCCGTTTTTCAAGTTGTTTTCCCACCCTCCTATACAGACCCGATACAAACTTTGAAGGGGCATATCTTTTGACTTAGGGATCAAAATATTGAAAATATGATGCCGTTGGAAAGATCTTGGCCTCACCCATGTCATGGAGGTCTAAAAATTTAATCTTGAGGAGGTTAGGTGAAGAAAAATGGAGGAAATTTTTTCAGGATTTCAATGCAGGATCTTCTTGCCTTAACAACCATATCAGATTTGATCTGTTTTGCCATTTCCTCTTCCTTCAAGGTGCCGAACCAGGGATTGATGTAGTAAAGATGTATTTGGGGAGAGATTTCATCAGAGGCATTAACATCAGTGGTTGAGCTTCAACCTACTTTTCCTGCTTCTCTCTCTTTTCTTCTTTTAGGTTGAATCTATAAATACGGGGGCATGATTAATTGTAAAAGGGTTATCCATTCTTTGTTTTGCAGGCTCCCTTCTCCGCTTAACAAATGTATTTGTCAGGTTCAGGCCTTCCATAAAAAAATTACATTATGTTTCTACCTCTTGGCTACTTTATAATGGACTGTATCAATCTACAGAGCAATAAAACACATCTGTGATCGATTTTGGATCCTTTCTTATCTTTTTTTCTTTCATTTGGTCTCCCATTATATATTTGGCTATCTGTGCTTTTTTATTGTATGCATTTTGTTGGTTTGTGTCTATTAGCAAAACAAATGTCCATCATTCTTTTGGTGCATCACCTCGTAGTTTAGGTTTGTTTTAATTTCTGTATTCCTTCTATCCATGTCTCCTTGGTAAAGTTTAGATTAGGATTAAGAACATATCCTCTACAAGTTTCTATGTATGCACCTAAACAGAGGAGTAAGGAACCAACCTTCAATCTAGAGAGCTTTCCTATTTTGTAAGGTCCCATACCTTGGGGTAAGTTCAATGTTATGAAATCACACCAAATGAGTCTACCTTAGAAAAGTAGAATTTTTAGAGCTCATTTGGGGGTGCTGTAATTTTGCACTAACAGTACCACTTTCAAACAAAGTTTCTCTGGTGTTAACTCATAGCACTTTAGCAGCCCCTAAACCCTAGATAGATGTTGTTTTTCCTTCATTGAATCCAAGATCATTTGTATTTGCTCCTCATCCACTTAGACCTTCACCTCCCCCTGCAGAGAAGTTGAAAGCATAAATGACAGAGTTTGAAAAAGCATTGTCTTTGGAAAATTCAGAGGATGGAAGCCACAACACTGTGGAAAATTTGGAAGTATCAGAGTTTGAGCATGAGAGGGTGGTATGCTCAGTGACTTCTCATTCCCCAAGAAGTAATTTTTCATCATGGTTGGCTTTACAGACAGTTCCAGAAGCTAGAGAGGAGATCAACCTGGAAGAGCATGACTTGTAACTACTCCTGAGTTTGGGAGGAAAGGATAGAAGACTTGTAGTTGTCACGGTAACTTCAAGGTTGATTATTAAAAAATCAGGGCAGAAGTTTTCTTAGTTGACAGTTCGAGTAGAGGGAAAGTAGAAGGGAGAACTCACGGCAACATATATCTCACTAACCAAAGTGCCACTAGGTCACAATACCATGGAAGGATTAAAGAAAGATACATAGACACTAATAAATGATTTATTCCTCAAGCTAGACAAAGAGAAGGAAGATAAAACCAAACTTCAAGAGTAGGTTTTGCAGTTGTGTGAAATCATTTCTAAGGTTGCCAAACCTCCCTCTCAACCAATTTTAACACATGAGAAGGTGAGAAACCATCTAATTGAGGAGGTGGAGGATGTAGGTAATCAAGTCATGGCTATTAATGAATGGAAAATCCAAATCATTCACCGAGCTTCAAAACAACTCAAAGAGATACCGACGAGTCTCGAAGTTATGAAAGGTGTATTATCACAGCTGAAGGAACTGATGACAAGCATAGTGGATGAGGATACAATGGCCGAAAGTAACCTATAAATTTTGGTTAAAATAAATAAGCTTCCAGAGGAAGTTTTGATTGCAGAACAACTTGTTCCTCATGGACTAATTGAAAAGGGAAAACAACTTGAGTTTGTAGTTTCTTTCCGCATGGAGATTCTCAAGCTTATGCTAAAAATAATGTAGTTTCTCAAGGATAGGATATTATCATTGTCAGGAAATATATTTACTTTCACTGAGGAGGAAATGTTGGAGGTGTTTCTTCCTGCAGAAGAACCATTCCAGACAAGGTGCATGCTTCTCTTAAAGGGTTGCTTTTGATGGTTCAGGAGAGGATTGATAGAGTTGTCAAAAATTTCATGTTAAATTCAATTAACAAGTTGATAACACTTCAATCAAATATTAAAGAGTTCGGGCTTGGTTTGAAGGAAGTGGAGGTAAACATTGACATTTTTTCCAAAGGATTGCTTGAGTTTAGGACCGAGAAAGAGGATGTTGCTAAAATAGATGGGAAATTACTGAATTATATGTTTGACAAGTATATTCAATATCATAACAAGAAGAAAGTGTAGGGTGTAACATCTGTAAAATCTTATTTCTTGTCTTCTTTCTCTTATTCCTTATGTTCCCGAATGAAATTATAAGATTAAAGTTATTGGTTTAAAAGCCATTACTTTAAGTTATTTGGAAAAGTTCTCTAAGATAAGTGGCAAATGTGCACAACTTTAGCTTAACCTCCAGATGCATATCACTTAGAGAGGAATTCTAGGAGAAATATTGTCATATGTTCCCTTTACAACTTCCCGCATGTTCTAGTTCAGTTGTAGTTTCCATTTGTAATTTCCTCTCTATACACTATAAATAGAGGAAGAGCCTATGGTTTTAAAAGATCAGAATTTTTAATTAACATTCTTATGTTCCAGACTTTGAGCTGAAACCCTTGATATTTTTCTGAAAGCTAAGGAATTGAAAGGAGGTAGATTTCCAGAGAAATTTGTGTCAACAATGCATTTGTTTCTTGTTTTTGTATAGATCTTTGCATAAAATTTGTATTATCTTAGATCCGGATCTAAAACTTTCCTTTGCTTTAAATTATGTATTTCAAGATCTATTTGTTTTGTCTATGTGCGTGTGACCAACTATGTAAACTATTGGTTAGATTACACATCTTTTTTCCTTTCTTCTCATATTTAATTATTTCCCCTCTTCTACACATATTTCTTATAGCTACTTATTTGCTGCAAAATTGCCTAGGTATGGTACATGATCTACACGGTTAAAGTAAAACCAATAGATAGATATTAGAAAATATAATTGAAAAAATATTACATGGGAGCCTTACCGGTTAATGAGGGAAATTTATCTCATGAATTCCTAGGTTTTCAGCTGTGCAGTTTATATAGCCAACAAGACCCACACTTACAAATATAATGTAGGATCTTGTCTTCATGTTATTTCAGTGTCAGATGACATCTTACTTATAACAAACACAAACTAGATATCCCTATTACTCTGTCCCAGAGGATGTATATCAAAGTCAATATGATTGATTTGATCCTTGGTTAGAGGTAGATTAAATGACCAAGTCCCAATGCATCTAACAATATAGAATGATGCGTTGGGGAATTATTCAAAAAAATCTAGAAATGAAATGTGAGAAAAGGTCTTGTTAAAATCTCAAATCAAATCATAAGCTTCTATAGGTTTTAGGACTATATGAGTATCATCATGTAAGGGGGAATGAGTGAGAATAGGTTGTGTACTGTACTCCTTTTTCTCAGTCGTTGCGTTGATTTATGGCTCAATTTATAACTCGAGAAGTCCCAAAATTTGTCTTGTTTCTCGGATCCAAGTCAAAGGCAACTCAATAATTGTCAGAAGTTGAGGCTTCATGATTATTGTTCCCAACGGGAATACCCTTTTTCATGTTTTGAGGATCTACTTTGTCCTCTTCAAGACATTTAGGGAATGGGTCCTGATAGATTCCTAGGTTTTCATTATGAGGTGGAATGGGTCATGTATAACCAGGTTGGGAAGTTCCTTCAAGATTTACTACAAACATGTACACAAAGAGTTTCCTTTGATTTTAGGGAGTGTTTGGATGAATTTTTTGCAATCCCTACATGACCGAGCCTCGTGACTAATTACTCTATGAAACCCACAATATAAGTCAGGATCATAATCCCTCAACCTCTTATTTGGGTTTTTTGTTGGTTATAACCCCGGTTGTTGTTTTGGAACTAGTTGTTATAATTGTAATTTGTTTCCCCTTGGCCAAGATTTTGATATTGATTTTGGCTTTGGGCTTGATCCTGTTGAGCAGGAGGATAGTTGACATAAACCATGTTAATAAAGGATATAGAATTAGGACCTCTATTGGTGTGAGTAATTTTCAACATCATTAGGTGATTCATATCACTTAGGTGAGGTCATAGGTATAGGTGTCATTTTAGAGTCATCATGGGATTCTGTTACGCGTACGTGCATCATATGCATAATTGGGAGTTACTTCCTATTCTAGGAATGCAACTCCCCCTATCCACATAAGAGGTCATCATTGTAGCACTGGGGTTTGCTCAACACCCTCTATATGTTCACCCCTTCATATCTATGAGATTAGTGAGAGATGTTTGGATCTTAACAAGGTTCCATGCCCTTTTAAAAATCTTTTCATGCACATTATGGTTTATGCTCACTCTTCATGGAGATCTCGTCATGCTGTCAATTTTTACATCCATGGATGTTCATGTCGCCCCTCATGATCCTCGTGCTTTTTTTTTCACATTCTCCCTCATGGTACTAGAAGCACATTTTGTGTGGATCTATGCAACTCTTGGTGGTTTTCATGTTTTTCGACGTTTCTGTTCGTGATATAAAAAGTTTTGTGAGCATTCATCATAATGGTTATTTATTCGTGCATTTCTTACATTGATTCTGGGGTTTCATATCTTGTTCATGGGTATTCATCATTTCATTTTTGTGTTCGTGGTTTGTTCTTTAGGGTTTAAATTTTTCATGGCCTTACATGCATGTTTTGGAGGAGTGTTCTGCAGTGTAAGTTTTTGCATTTCAAGGTTACAGTTTAGGATTTGGTGTTGGGTCTGTGAGTTTTTTAAAGGTTATAAAGGACTTGTTATTTTGGGCCCAGCTCGACCCCAACTCATTGAGATGGAAACCTTGACTAGCTACAGCTCGCCATATTTCATCCTTTATGCACTGTGCATTCATCTTACTCCAACTCACTCATGTTAGTGTTTTTCTTATGGTTTTGTACCTTTGACCACTCAAATGCCTTTGATTGCCTTGGTCCACTCTGTCCTTCTTGAGTTGGCCCCTGCTACGTATTCAAAGATTTCTCATTGTATTTGGTCCCGCATTTTCACCTTGCCTCTACACCGTCTACCTCCTCTGAACTTTCCCCCTACATTGGTTCTCTGGTTTTGACTTGACCCTTCATTCGTGCCTTCCCGAGCTCATCCCCGGTTGCTTTGCCTACCATGTGAGTTGGGTTCCCCTTATTGAATCCCGTGTGTTACCCATACTTCAGCCTCTCTGCTTGGTTCTCCTTGGTTCCTGGCCTGTGTCCCCGTCTACATGTATTTAGCTCTATTTCCTTGGTCTCACCGTTGTTTGACCTGACATACTTTGGAATCACCGACATTGTCCACTGCTCACTGTTCAATGCATCCCTTGGGCTTGTCACTACCTCGTGCTCATTCCTTGGTGACCAACTCTCGAACTAACTGGTCTAGTCCTTCCAATGACTAGAACCCATCTCAGTTAATTCGGTTGCTTCAGTGAGATGGTCCCTTTACTGACCATCCAAGTCACCTGACCACACCGAGTCACTCCCATGTTACCTTCCAGCGTGGCTCCACATGGTCCTAACTCCACACCGTGATTCCTCTCGGCTCAACTCAATGACCCAAGATGCCACGTTGTCACCTCTCCAGCTACCTTTCCATATCAACTTCTAAGTTGGCATCCACCCAGCACACCCGAGTCGAGCCTTCTGCAACTCAACTCCCAAGTTTGGTTCCCTAGCTCAGAGCTTCCTCCGGGCTGGGAACTCTGCCCTTTTTGGGCTTGAGCACCTTTTGACTTCCCCCATTTGAGTTTTTTTTTTGCATTTTTCTGCTTTTTCACATTAGTACATATAATTAAGGGAAAAAATTAAAACCTGTACACAGGGGGAGTATTTTTCCAGGCTCCGCATATAGGGTTATTGGGCTTTTTGGGCCATTTTTTTGTCTCATCATTGTACTGCTCTTCTTCGCCTGTGGCTAGTGGATGTGTACGCCATAATCTTGTGGAAAGAGAGACTTCTCTTTTACATTGTGAGATACCTTTTCTCTCACGCTGAGTAGTGTACCCTTGTTTTTTCTTTTCACCTTTTGTGTTTGATTGTGTGTGTTCCTCTGCTTCCGACTAGGACTTCATTGTGGCCTCCACTCTTGCACGATTTGTTGCCTATTGTGAGGTGAGTAGTCAACTGTCCGATGTCACATGAATGCATCCTATTGTAATCACACACTATTTATAAAGTGCCATAGATAGGGGGTTATCTTTGTTCCTTTCGGGTGTCGTGTTGCTTGCAGACGCATTATCGGTTGAGTCTGATGTCTTGCATTCTTGCACCCTTCTTCTTGTGCACCTTACACTTCTTTCTTATGCTTCCGCATCATGGAGGATGCTCTTTCTAGAATTGAGTGTTACAGGATTGCGTTACAACCTTTACCACTTCTTCTTGGGAGAGAGAACCATACATCATATCGTGCTTCCATGGAACACTACTTCGCCTATGAGGGTCTTACACACTTATTGCTTGGGCCAGTTCCTACACCCACTGATCCCAGTCATCTTGAGGACTTTCTCGACACTTGCGACCATGTCATTGGTCACTTGATGTTTTCCATCTCTAGACCTCTCCGCATTCATGTGGCAGAATCAGATCCTCCCCACTACATCTGGAGCATCTTTCAGTATTTGTTTGGAGACCCTTCATATCCACCACTACAGACCTCATTGTGACCATGTTTGTTGTTCCATTAGATACCATTTTTATGATACAAATGTGATCTCCTCTTATTCTTCATGTCATGAAACTTTACACTTTTTACTTCCGTTGAGTCTCATGTTGCTTCACATAGATCTGCTTGATTCTATAGTTTCTTCTTGATGATGAGGATTGTAGACTCCTTGAATCTTCTTCTGATGATGCTCCCAGTTCTGATGCGAAAGTACTATAGATGGCTCCTCTCCTCCTTCTCTCACCTTTCCAGATATTGTTGACACCCCTCCCATCTCATCAGACATTGAGAAGTCTCCTTCTCACCCTCATACAATCATTTCACTAACCTCCTTTCCACTTCTAGTGTGTGAGGCCCTTTCCAGTCCTCTTCTTACATGGATGACTCATACCTGTCTGACATTGATCTTTTGTTTGTCAAGCTCCCTCATTGGGATGAATATCTACTTGACCTTGGTCATATTTTTGCAGAGGCCACTTGTGATGCACTATATGTTTCTCATCCTTCTACAGGTGTTTTAGAGGATTGCATCATCTCCTTTGTTGGGAGTGTCCCTTATGGGATTCTTATCACAACCATTTTTTAGGAGATCTTCATTGATCCACCCTTGCTTATGGATCCCTTTTCTATTGTGGGGTTCATTTTTTTTTCCTTCACATCACTTAGACATCCTTTCTGTGGGTGTTCCCCTTCTTCACTCTAACAGTTTTGCACTCATGACATTACTTTCAGTTCCTTGGCACTTTTTTCTAGACCTATGTCACACTTTTGTGGACCAGACTCAGAGATCTTTGTGTTACTACCTTTAGTTTCCTTTGCAAAGTGGGCGGTCTTCCCACACTCCATTTATGTCCTTCCTAAGGGCAGGCACATAGTTAGGTATGGGTGGATCTTCTTCAGTCTAGAATTAGAGGACCACATCATCGACACTCTTCTAGGAGACTTCCTATTATTGCAGAGTTCATATCCTTCCATGGAATCTTTTTCACTCCTCTTGTCTCTCTCTTCTTTTGTCTTCTTCTTCTTTCTGAGAGATTTCCCTTTTATACATGGGTGCCTTATTAGGATCCTTAGTGGATGGGACCCATCCTTAGCATCTTTCTTCGATCAGAGAGTGTGTTTTTCTCTTGTGGTGGATGTTTTTCCCATTGGGTTTTCCTCCATTGCTTGAGATCCCTTGTTGTGCATGGGTACCTTATCAGACTTTTGTGCCAAGACCCATTTATATTTTCTAACTTGTTGCATCGTCCTAAGTTACGATGAAGGGGGGTGTTGGTGTGAGTCATTTTCCACATCATTCGTCCAGTCATCTCACTTAGGTGAGGTCGTAGGTCTAGGTGTCGTTTTAGGGTCATCATGGGATTCCCTTAGGTGTCAGTGTTTTATATGCATCATTGGGAGTTACTTCATATTCCAGGAATGTAACTCCCCCCTCTCTACTTGATAGGTCATCACTCTAACATTGGGGGTTACTCAACACCCTCTATATGTACACCCCTTCAAATCTACGATATTAGTGAGAGATGTTTGAATTGTAACAAGGTGTTTCCCCTTTGTAAAATTTGTGCATGAATGTTATGGTTGATGCTCACTCCTTCACGGGACCTCGTCACACTGCCGGTTTGCAATTTTGTTGATGTTCTTGTTATCCCTTGTGATCCTCATGCTTTGTGTTTTGACATTCTCCCTCAAAATCTTATATTCCCCATGTTGTTTTTATTGTTGTTAGTGTTACCATTTTTTGTAAAACTGGTATTCTTTGCTTGATCGATAACACCATCTATGGTAGCACCATAATTACGATTCAAGATCTTGGGTCATTGGTTGTTGGTTCCATTGGTTTGATGGTTTATGTTGTTTTGATTAGGGAAAATAACTAACCCATTAAGGCCATAAGTCTTATGTCTGTTGTCAATAGTGGTTTGTTCAATTTGAAGTGCACTTTCCAATACTTCCTCGTAACTACAGAAATGAAATTTCTATACTTAATCCTTGGTCTCTCAATTAAGAGAGTGAAGGAAGAGATCACAAAGTTCCATTTGGTCCATGTTAGGTGTACTTACAGGGGAGTAAATAACTTTACGCCATCTCTAGATGAAATGGGTGGCAAATTTGTTTTATTCTTGTTTGATATGCAAGAACTCCCTACTCCATGTTTGCAAAAACTTATTCATGTCAAAAGATCTAATGAATTCAGAAACAAGTTGTTTGAAGGAGTGTATGAAACCCTCAGGAATTTGATTTTTCTAATCCAAAGCAATTCCTTCCAGAGTCTTCGGAAATATTTTTATCACAACATCCCAAGGAAGCAATTCACTAATGGCAGCATCATAGGTCTTGATGTGAGCATTTAGATCTCCTTCTCCTTTAAAATTAGAAAGGTCGAGTAATGGGTGTGGGAGCATGACACCCCATATGGTGAAATCAAGGGGTACTTTCAAGTACTCAACATAAGTTATCATCACATAAGCTTCGAAAATCAAAACTCCTTGATAATTGGGAGCAGGAGGAGGAGTTGAATAAGGCACAAAATAGGTATTGGGCAGGGCATAAGAAACCCCTTGATATTGCGTGTAAAGGCCAAGAAAAGCATACATATCCATATAGGCATATTTCGAATACATATGGACATAAGGGGAACAACACTAGCATATGGGCTAGTGGATGTAAAACCAAGGAATGTCGCATTGATTGGAGGAACAAATTTTGAGAATGAACTTATAGCCAACCCTTGTGTGGGATATGAATGAAACGGATGAGGACACATCCTATCGTGTCAACTCTTGTGATAATATCTCCTGAGTTTGATTGAATTGGATAACCTTGTTACACATGATGTTTCATCATCTGCATGTTAGTAGGGATGTATCCTTTGTTGTCTATGTGATACCCCATATTCTGCCCCATTGCAAAATTTGGCTAGGGGTTTTAAACACTATGTAACTCTCTAATCCACCCTAATAAGATAGAAATGACATCATTTAGCGAGGATTGAGTCCCTTTCTTGGTTACATTTTTATGCAGTTTGGTTGAGGGGACACATGATACCCTGTTGTAAATTGTTTGGTGTTAGTATTCTTATTTTCCTTGAAAGGAATATTTTCAGGATTTATAGCCAAAAATTATAAATTATTTTTTAACATCTCAGAGGTACGAGTCTTCCTCCTTTCCAAGAATTTGTCTATTGTGTGAAGTGGATTGGCGATTCGCTTAAAAATTTCATCCTCTGTTGACTACATGCTAATGTGGGGTCTTGAAAAAATCCTAGTGTGAGGGCTGATTTCACTCATAAAATTCATATTGTTTGAATTGGATTACTCATCTTGAAGGTTTAAAGGCTGGTCAACCTCTACTATTCTCACATGACTAGCAGGATGTTTGGTGTAGCTAAGGGACGTTTGCACGTGATTTGTGTAGTTGTCGGCCAATCCTAAAAGGGAAGGGGATTGATGTGGTTGAACATTAGAATAATATCAACCAAATCCAAATAGATCATCAAAATCTCTACCAGACATACTTGGGAAGGTATAAAATTCCCACCGAATAGGAGGTGAGGGTGAAAGGTGGACCAATGAAAATAAAACTAAAAGGAAACAAGAAGGAACTAGTCCTTCATGTCAAGTTCACCAATTTTGTACACCTGAAAATCAACACATGATTTTAGACGTAATCAAATTCTCAAGGTCATGCTGAGACAACTGAAATGTGTAGGGTTTTGAGGATGTTGATGGGAAGATAAAGGACAATCAAGCGCTAAAAATGGGCAACCTAAATTCCTAATACATAAATTGGTAGAAAGGGAAATAAAGGCTATGAACAAGTAGTGTAAATTCCGTATGGTTCAATTATTTATTTTTATTTGACTTCTAAACCACGTTAAAGCTTCATTTTAAATAAATAAAGGAAGTAAATTTAGCTTAAATAAAAGACAAGTGTATTTAGCCTTTTAATTAACTAGATTCATTCTCGATTGATTAAATGAAACAAAAAACCATTTATTCTATTTTTCTGAGAAAGAAATGAATTGAAAGAAACTAACCAAACAATTATTGACTTTGACATTAAAGAATTAAATAAAGTGAACTATTTACAGACACAAAAAAAGAAAACCAATCTAAAATAAATAATCTACTTCTAAATTAAATAAACTAAAACAAGGAATAACCAGATGTAGTTATTTCTCTCTTGCAGAATTATGAAACAATATCTACTCTAAACATAATGTACTTGAAAGTTATTAATCTCAATAAAACACAGTAAACTTCTTCTAGAACAACTTCTACCTCAAGTTCATAGAGAAGAAAGAAATATTTTTAGAAGCGAATTCTTCTTTACCCAGAACTTTCCCTGACAAAATAAAAATAAAACATACAAATGTTTTGAAATAAAGAAATGAAAAACAAATGTAGACATAGAATCTTCCTCCAAATTATTTCCCTTGTAGATCCACAGGGATATACAAAGAAGAAAATATCAATGGAAGATTTTTTTGTATGCAAACAATAGTGGAAATGAAGAAATGATAAATTCTACCACTTTTAAACAAATGTATTTTCTTCTAATTTTAACAACAATACTCAAATGAAAGCTTAAAATAAATTAATATATCCCCAACCTGCAACCATTGATCTATGATAGTGTCTAGGTGTGGGGGTGCATTGTATCTCCTTAGCTTCATTTTCCTTTCTAGAGATGAATTCCAAATGATCAAGGTGTGTAATGTTGGCTGGTAGAAAAATGAACAAAAAAGATGGTTGTAGTTGTAGCTAATTAGTTGCAAGAAAAGTGGTAGAATAAAGTACTGGAAATAATAGGGAAATGAACTTGTTGCCTGTGTAGTTATAACAAGATTTTGGCAGCATAACTTTGTAAAACAAATCACAAAACGCCAACCCAACATTCAAATGAAATTTGGGTTTTTTTATAAAAATGGGGAAGAATAATTTAGAAACACATGGAAAACAAAAAGTGACAACACGTCTAGTTGAGAGGCAATTAACATATTAAACATAGTAAACTAGGAAGATAAAATCAATACGATTCCAACAAGCTCAAAACCAAGCGAAATGGTCAAGAAATAGGTGAGAAAATCACTCCCAAACTGGAGACATGCTTTATAAATCACAAATTGTAATCAGGTGGGTAAAGTTGATAGAACCATCGGTCTACACAAACTGGTGGTTGCATAAATGCCATGGCAGTTACGTAACTTAAAGCCAAAAGAAGTGCGGAAAGGGAAAAAGGTGGCCTACAAGTATGTGACAATGTTTTATACTTATGTTAGCGAGGGAATTTGTTGGGTGGAAAAATTTGTGAATTCCTTGCCAATGCTCTGGGAATCTAAGTCCCTCTACTTAACTGGTGCAGTTGCCGTGTATGCATGTGTGAGAAAGTGTGGATTTCTATGGTGGCATTTCAACTAGGGATCCAATAGGGGCACTCCATTGACCCTGCGGCAAATGCTTGCAGTTATTTGCAAAGGGGGAAATTTGCTATGAAGGTGGGAAAGGAAGTGAGAAAAGAGGTAGGAGAACTAATGTTTCAGGTAGAGAATTATTTAGAAACTTTAACACATGCATTTATGAGAAGAAACACCCCTACAAATGGCAACAAGACGAGATAATATTGTAAACTCAAAGTTTCTAAAATCTCCTCATCAAGAAGGCTACAAAATACTTCTTCTTGTATTGATGCTTAAACAAAAGTTGTACATAATGTGGGAGTGGAAGAAATTTGAGAATGGAGGGAAGTAGAAGAAAATGGCTATCTCCTTTGCTTTCTCTAAGTACAATGCACTCATGAGTTTACAAGATCAATTGCCAACCATCTACAATGGTGTGAAGAAGCCATTAAATATCTTGCAAGAAACAGTTACAACTTCTTCTTATTAGCAAGAAATGGTTTACAATTTTTTTAATCATTCGCATTCATTCAGATTCTTGATTCACAAAGAAACGCCAATGGAGAGAAAAACTAGACTCTTCATAATGTAGCCGTTACACCTGTTTTGTAACTTTGAATTTGAACCATTCATCTTGCCTTTGAAGCTTTAAACCAGAGTCGTCCACGTGGGAGAAATTTACTGGAGCAGGCGTGGAGGATGCCTTTTGCATTTTGTGACTTTATAGAGATTTGACATTTTTTTCAGTTTTGGTCCGCTCACCCGCTTTTGATATGGTCTTGACATGTGGCCTCACTTGATTGGTGAAGGAATCATGGCTCACTTTATGAATTTTAGCCCTTTTTACAAAAAGGCTCAAAAACACAAATCGTTCCACCGACCCGCCTCCTTGCTTTAACCTTTGATGCGGGATCAACATTTGAATTTCTCTCTTTTGTTTGGCAGGGCTATATATCTGACCCTGGACACATGGCAAGGTGGTGCTCATTTGGAAATTGCCTTTGGATTTTGCCTTTGAAGTTACGCAAGGATGACACGTGGAGGCTTCTGCCAACCCGCTTCCCCACTTTGACCTTCGATGCGGGCTCATCTTCTGAATTTTTTTCTCATAGTGTGATCAGGGTTGCGGGTCACTTTATGAATTTTAGCCCTTTTTATAAAAGGGCTCAAAACCTCAAATCTCCCCACCGGCCTGCTTCTTCGCTTTGACTTTCAATGTGGGCTTAATATTTGACTTTTTCGTCATCACCACAATGCCTCAAAACACAAAAAGGACCAGTCCTGTCACATCTAATTAGATATGTCCACATACTCATGGATAATGGGGCCAAAATTTGATGGGGAAGAAAACACCCATCATTCACGACTGTGGAAAAATGCAGAGAAGAAGAAAAACTCCACCATTTTGTGCCCGATTTTCAAATTTCTTTCGCGAACCAAAGAATTGAAAACAATACAATGTTTGACGATCCATGGCCATAGAAAGATTGATGATTTCATTCAAATGAAGACAACAATACAATTTTCACGCGGCCAGACAGAAAAATGGAAAATTTATCAAAACGTGCAGACTGGAGAGTTTAAACAACTTAAAAGCATGAATTTCTCTATCTTTTCGGACTTCTAACTTTACTTGAACACTTTTGGAGGGCGTGAACTCAAAATTTTAAAATTTGAATTAAAAAATGAGGGGGGGATTTTGAGGGAAAAAACAACTTAAAAACATGAAGAAATAAGTCATAGTAAGCATGTTAAAGGAGAAGGGAGAGAATCTGGATCTCATCATTGTTCTAGAAAATAATTTTTTCATCATTGGAGACTTACCATGTTCGTCAATGTGGCACCATGTAATTTTGGGTGTGTACATATTGGGGGAAAATAATTGGTTCAACATTTTATTCATTTGCCACGACTTTGGATGCTTTCATCAAATTACAAATGATATGATACGAGTAATTTCATACAGTGACTTATAAGACCATAAGGTAATACATTACACAATGTTTCATCATTAAAATAGGTTATGATATCTTGTATGTTTTGAGATACCTATTTTTCAATGATACATTACATGTTATAACATTGACTTACATGGGGGGAAATTATATTTCTCAATATTGGTGTAAACACCTAAATTTAACGCAAATCATTATTACATAACACTTTTAGCAAATATTACATATATGGCTAATAAGCGATGAAACAAGAGTCGAGTAGCACAAGTCCTTGTTTAGTTTATTGTCACATGGCTTGATTGACTAATTTCTACTGTCTTGTGTTGGCCTTTTACAATTTTAGATGGATCTATAAAACAATTTCATCTATAATTAACATTTACATTCCTCTTTTCTTTTGGGTCCTTTGTGACCATTGGAATTTTTTTTACTCTTATAAATGATTTCACCTCTTATGGTTTGGGTTGGCATTGTATGCCACTAGAAATTATTTTCAAAGTGAAAAATTCCAATATACAAGTTTTCTAAGAGCATTTATTGTCTAACTACTACCTAGAAATCATATAACAAGGATAAAGGAACTATCATAACACATCTCATGAGCACATCACAAGGGGAAATTACTTTTGTTCAAGCATTCTATTTTTTCACACAAGTTTTTGATTGGGTGATATTATAATAATTAGCCTACTATCATGTTGAGGCATGAGGGAAAATCATAGGACAATGGAGTTAGTTTACATATACAAATGCACTAGGAGAAGTACATGTATTTTGAAATGTAGTGTAGTGCTCAGTCAAAATCAGTTGGAGGTATCCACCAAGATTATTCTAACTCAAACACATAACCACACTATTTGTATATAATGTATATTTGATTATGGTTGTAGGAAGATAAGGATTCATGAGTATAAGTGTAGATGCAAACATTTTTTATCATAAGAAAAACACTTTTTACCAAAGTTATGAACCAGGGGGTTAAGAGGACCCCACCCATACAGTATTTTTTGACTCAAAAATAAGGTGGCTAAGTATTTTGATAGTAGAAATTTCCACCCTAATTACAAGACACACAAAAAATATATTCCTATAGTTTTTGACGATCATAAATCAGGGTGGCTAAATATAAGACGATATAAATTGCCATCCTGAATACAGAAATCCTAAAAGGCTATACCTAAATACTGGAATATACACAATTTTGTATCTTACTAATAAGCCAAATTAATCTTGGCTGAGAGATAATCCTAGGAAGGGGGAGCCTGGCCAATGGGAGAAGATATGGATTCCAGGTTTAGGGGGTTGATATTCGTAGGCCCTATATCTTTTTACCTATAAATGTTATGGACTTTTGAAACAAAATCAAACAGAATCACATTCCTACTTTTGAGCTCTATCACATGAAACCTCATACCCTAGCCATTCTCACCCTCAACCAAGTACATGGAGACATTGGAAATTTCTACCTCAAGACTCACTGCATGTTTCAGGATGATGATGTGATGAGATATCAATAGCGCCTCTTCCTTATTGTTGCCAATAATGATCAAATTGGTGACAAAGGCCGCCGCTATCTCTGCATTAACTCTGGCTCTATCAATCCCTTGTAAATACCTCTCTCCAATTATGTGCTTGACAACATTGCACATAGAACTCGAGTTGGGATACTGAGCCATAGAATTCCATTTCTCTTCTTTCCCCTTGCAAGAAGATACATAGAGATGGAGGAATCACCATGAGAGAAGCTCCAAAACCACAAAATTGTGAAGCAAGGTGAAAAAAACAGAGGAGGCTTAGATGGAAATGAAAGGACCAAACCCGCACTTCTAAAAAGGAGCTCACACGAGTGCCTCCGAGAATGGCTCAGAATGATTTTGGGGGGAGTCCTCCTTAATAATCACTGCCAAACCCTATCATTTGCTAACATCATTAGAGGAGATGAGGTCCTCTTCTTGCATCACTCCTATGTTGGAGAGAAAGTTAGCAGCCACATTGGCTTCTCTGAAGATTTGGCTAATATGTCACTCTGCTAATTTATCTAGCCAAAACATTTTACTATATATAATATCATCTAAGGCCCAATGTGAAGATTTTCCATTTTTGATTACTTGAACTAAAACTTAATAATCACTGCCAAACCCTATCATTTGCTAACATCATTAGAGGAGATGAGGTCCTCTTCTTGCATCACTCCTATGTTGGAGAGAAAGTTAGCAGCCACATTGGCTTCTCTGAAGATTTGGCTAATATGTCACTCTGCTAATTTATCTAGCCAAAACATTTTACTATATATAATATCATCTAAGGCCCAATGTGCAGATTTTCCATTTTTGATTACTTGAACTAAAACTTGAGAGTCCCCTTTAATAAAAATATGAGAGCATCCATTTTCCACTACAAGCTTCACACGAAAAAGAAGGCCTTGAGCTTCAAAAATATTACACGTCCCATTTTACAAGTGAATCAAAATGGTGTAGATCAATTCCCCCTTCTCATTACGAACTAGACACTCCGCCCCTGATAGATCAGGGTTTCCTTTAGATGCCCCATCGAAGTTAACTTTTTAAGACCCAGGGGGGTGGAAAATTTGAATGGTAAGCACTTTTATTATACCAGAGCTATGAACTAGAGTGGTGGAGGAACACTTTATTTAAATGGGACATGGGGGTGGGCTTGGGTCCTTAATTTCCACCGAGCGATCTGCATTTAGAGCGGTCCGCTATGTTTTTCTTGGTCCATATGGATAAGTTCGACCCCTACCTCAAGGTGTCCCCATGGACACTTATTGAAAGCATCTAATGAATTCAATGGAAATGGAATTTGGGTTGATGATTACAAACTACTTGTAACTCACCAATAGCCCAAGACCTTGAGTTCAGTGTAGGTGCAAACATTAAATATATTATAATGATCCAAAATGCTCAGTCAAAATTCTTTGGAGGTAACCACCAAGATTAGTCTAACTCAAGCACCTAACCATGTTCTTTGTATCTAATGTATATTTGAGTATGGTTGTAGGAAGATAGGGATTAATGAGTATAAGTGCAGATGCAAACATCAAATGAATTATAATGATCCCAAATGCGTATTTAAGTGACTCATTTAATAACTAGATTATAGTTTTTGGATGTTTAAAACTCATTCTCAATTTTCCGCCAATTATTAAAATGATTAAAATTGGCTTGAAAATAGAATAAAACTATTAAACTAGTGACCAAATGAAAGAAAAATGATAGTAGACATTGTAAACCAAGTGTTGAGGAAGTTCATTGAAAAGCTCTTTGGCATTCAAAAAATATCTTCTCATTCTCTAAGAGGCTCCAATCACTTTTTCAGTTCCACTCCCACAACAAAAATGCAACAAAATGGATCTATGGCTATCTAATATGCTCTTGAAATTAACCAAGTTACCTCTTCATTTACAAATTAGCCCATTTTATAATGTATTTGAGCTCTTAGCTTAATGGTTGAGATCCTTATCTTTTACTTGGCTAGTCAAAGGTTCAAATCCCCATCCCATCACATTATTTTTTGATTGTTTGTCCTCTGAAAATACACTTTTATAAAAATAATGTTAGATGATATTACTATGTTATTTTTTTGGCTTATAACCCAACGGCTAGACTCATGGTTGTGTTACAACATGTGTGGGGTTTAATATACATAGATCACTTTTTGTTTCCATTGTTTTATTCCTGGGATAATATCCCACATACAGTATGTTCTAGATAAGCTTAGGTTTTTAAATCCTTGTCCAATGCAACATATTCATGGCTTTAGTTATGTGTCACTTGGATTTGTTAATGGACATTGTCAGCTCACCATCTAGCTTAGTCTCTAATCCGTGAGGTGGTTACAATGATTGTTTATTGGTTGGCACGACGCATGATTTGGAAGAATAATTAGCCATGGTGAGCTAGTTATTTAGCTATGTGCAGTAAGTTGGAATGATAACTCTAACTTATGGCTCGTCGAGCTAAGTTGATTTTTGAACTTTAGAAAAATTGGGAACTTAGTCCCACCTTTAACACAAATTGGTCTTTCAAAGGGTTTATAGGTGAAGAAACGTGACATGGTCCCCCTCTTGAAAAAGAGTGGACCCCACCAGCTGTTAGGTCCCTATCCGACCCATCACGTGGGCCCCATATCGAGTGTCAAAGACCATAGGATAAAAATGATTTTTTTGTATGAGTGAATTGCCACTTACGACCCTATCATTCAAGCACTTATCACGATTACACCATGCCACCTCATCTCTATGCAACTTGTTGGTTTTTTACCAGTTGGAGAGAAATTTCAACAAACCGTATCTTCCTCTTACGACGTTCATTTTTTCCTATTCAAAAGGCATCATAAAGCTCTTGATGAGATCTATCATATGCAAGTAGTTTCACGACTTGTGCATAATATTTGATTGATTTAGAGTGAGGATCCTCCTGGATCATATAAACATACCAATAATCTATGTAAATAAAGGAGAAACAACCCAAAAAACAAAAATCACACTAGCGTGTGGTACAAAACCTCTAGTTATTTACAAAACCACCCAATGGTTTGGTCCCCATGCACATAAAACTACACTGATCTCCTGAGTACCTTTTTGGAGCTGCATACGTCCGAGGTCAACTCATGACACATCTAGGTTATCTTTTGAATTAGCTAAGAGATCTCTCAACCATTAATTATTCCTTTAATTATTTAGTGGATGTCTGTGATTGCAAACCATATTTTCTAAATATGTATATCAAATGTATATTATCTAATTATTCACTTATTCCTATAACAATATAATTCTATATTATTAATATTACATATTATTAAATTTAAGGTATATTCATTTGGTGAACCCTCTTTTTGATTGAATCTTTCACCTAGTTTGGATTAGGAGCTAACCCTAACTAGGCATTTTGGTAGCAAACCCTAGCTTCCCCATGGCTTCCATTTTGTCCTTGATTGTATTTTCCTTCTCTTAACACTAGGTTTTTTATTCATGCTTTGATGGCTTTCTCAATACATAAATTTTCTTCCTCTCAAGCTAGTAAGGGCTACCATGCCTTCAACTAGGTCCATGCCCTTCATTAGTTCGAGAGTAGAGATTCATATTTTTCCCATCTAGGTGTCTTTTCTAATATTGATATATAATATGAATCCATTCCTATTACTACTAACTAGAAAAGTGCTTGTACGTAGCATTTTTTCCCTCCTCCTCAAATAATTGAATTTGACTTTATTCTTAAGGGATTCCTTGATTATCCAACATGTGAACAAAACTAGAGTAGAGTCCCTATATATAAATATTAGCCAATCCTAAAATATGAATTAGAGGTGCCTATCTCCTCTCCTCTTGTTGATTCTTCCTTTACTTTTGAATAAGTTATAGTACCTCATCTTGAAGATACACATGAGGTATGATCTAATGTTGATCACAATATTTCTAATTATGAGTATGAGAATAACGATAATGGAAAACCTTCTTTAAATGAAAGGGAATGTTTTATTGAATTAACTTGACTCTAATGAAAATTATAGTGGTAATGAGAATACATAAAATGATGATACTCTTAGTTTTCTCTTTAAATAAAACATAATAAGTTTTTTTTTCCACGTTCTTCCTTTTACTCATGGTATTGGGAATTCTTTTAGTGAATATGGTTTTTCTTTCTCTTCTCATGAAATTACTAATGATAGAATTGAATGATCTTTTCCATCTTCTCATGTTGATTTAGAAAATGATACATTTTCATGGTATCTTCCCTCTTCTCATGTTCAGTTATTTAATTATGGACTTGATCAATCTCTTTGTCTCTCTCCTATTAGCAGTGTAAATGAAATAATTACTGAAATAACAAACGATATAATTGAACACTCTCATCCCTCCTCTTCTTTTCATGCCCAATATTTTTCAACCAAAAAATAATCATTTGATTACCCTCTTAATCCCATACTATCATGTATGTGAAACATGATAACTAGGGATGTGCCATTCAACCATGACATTGCCTTCATTTTCATTTGAGGAATAACTATTTCTCCTACCACCAAGGTTACTAGTTGTTCCAAGCAAAGGTTATAATTTAATTCTCATTATAATTTGATAACATTGATCAAGGGAATATCTAGATAGTCATATATCTATTTATGCATCTTGTGTCTCTATTCAAACTACCATTGGGTTATGGTGATTTGGTTAATGTTTCTTGCCACAAGGATGATTTCTAGGATATAACCCAAAACTAAAGTATCAGTTGAGCAATTTATGGTCAATAAAATATAATTCAAATTAATACACCAAGGCTAGTTAATAATAAGAGGGAATCGATTAACTCTAACTAAAGATTCAGTTTGTTAAATTGGGGCATGGATCTCATTTGGTCCATCCAAATGGGCCCGTGTCCATTTGCACTAAATGAAATTTTAAGTTAATTTTACATTCAAGCCTTATTGTTTACACAAAATCAAAATAATGAAGTACCACCATGGAGCTAGTTCGTCAAGGTAGTAGTTATATATTGTGTAGCTAAGGCATACTTTTGACCCGCTTTTACATTATTTACAATTTAATTATATTCTCTCAATCCCCACATGCCCAAACAAAGGTTTACACATATACTCTAATGGAACAAGTGGCAAGACCTAGACTTAATCTAAGCCCTTGGATCTAGACCATCTATACCATTGATCTTAGTGGTTTTTAAAAACCCTAATCTCTTTATAATTTTTCTTTGTTCTCCTAGTTTCATTATTTTTTCTCATTTCCCAACTTTTCTCCCCTTATTTGGTCTTATAGGTTAAAGAAAGGAGCTTTCCTAGAGGCTCCATCAGTCTATTTGCAAATATTTCATCTATTTAGTTTTATGTTCCCCCTTTTATTTTCTTTATATTTGTAAATGCCTAGATTTGGGATTTCAAAAGAGACGTGTATTTTAATACTAGCATACACACGCACGCGCACACACACACACGCACACACACACGCACACACACACACACACACACACACACACACACACACACACACACACACACACACACACACGTGCGTGCGCGCACATGCACACACATAAAAACACACACACACACATACGGGCGCGTGTGCGCACACACATAATTTCACAAGGGTTTACGTTTATACCCACATGCTAATTTTTAATATTATCTTACATGTGTTATGGGGGGCATGCATTAAATATGTATATACCCCAAGGTTTAAATGTAGAGGTAATTTAAAAAGTTGGTTAGGGTCATAGGGATGCCATGGGAAGTGACTATGGGGCATAAGCTATGCCCAAAAATATTTCAGGGTTTGGGGGTTGTGGCCAGGATGCATCCCTCACGGTCTATTATTTCAACCTATTCAAGTCTTTATTTTTGAGTTAACAAAATAAAATACACACACACACACAATCCATTATGGAGGTGTGAAGATAAAATAGTTTCCATGGAATTGTTTTCTGATACAAAAGATAAGTATAAATGCTATATTTAACTCTTACCAGTTACAATTGATCCCATAGGCAACTGAAAGGTTGAACCAAAGTGATAAAAAGTAATTAAGAAGTGAAAGGGATCTAAAAGGATAAGAAAATGATAAAGATGTATAGGAGCACCCAAGAGGACAGAAGCACCTACGTGCTAGTGTCGCTGCACACACACACACACACACACACACACACTGGGCACACACGTGCGCGAGCGCCATAGCACACACATAAAAACACACACACATACGGGCGCGTGTGCGCACACACATAATTTCACAAGGGTTTACGTTTATACCCACATGCTAATTTTTAATATTATCTTACATGTGTTATGGGGGGCATGCATTAAATATGTATATACCCCAAGGTTTAAATGTAGAGGTAATTTAAAAAGTTGGTTAGGGTCATAGGGATGCCATGGAAGTGACTATGGGGCATAAGCTATGCCCAAAAATATTTCAGGGTTTGGGGGTTGTGGCCAGGATGCATCCCTCACGGTCTATTATTTCAACCTATTCAAGTCTTTATTTTTGAGTTAACAAAATAAAATACACACACACACACAATCCATTATGGAGGTGTGAAGATAAAATAGTTTCCATGGAATTGTTTTCTGATACAAAAGATAAGTATAAATGCTATATTTAACTCTTACCAGTTACAATTGATCCCATAACCATACTTGGTGTGTACACACACACACACACACACACACACACACACACACACACACACACACACACACACACACACACACACACACACACACACATACTAATGATCCCACAACCATACTTGGGATATAAACACATGCATACACACACTTATACTTTTTCCCAAATTAAAATTTATAATTCTTCTAAGAAAACACTTGGTTTAAAGAAATATTAAGTATTTAGTCCTCAAATCTTATCATAAGAAGATTTATATAATTATATAAGGGTTCTTATAAATATAGGTTCATAAAAAATTTCAATTTTGAATGCAAATCATTCTAATTAATACAACTCAAAAATCCCTAGTAAAAATAGAAATTATCTCCATGAATTTTGGCTTCCAATAAGTAAATGAAGGAGACAAGTTAATAATTTAAGAACCAATTTTCCTTAGATCAAACCAAGGTAAATAAAATAAATTCAGAGCTCATTAAACACCAACACCTTGTGAGGAGATACTTATTCACTTTTATTCCTTTACAACCCAGGACAATAAGAGCATAAATATGTTATTACAAATTTTCTTTCTCTTAGCAAAATAAGATTAAACTCACATAAGATAAACTTAAAGTTTACTAGTTTATTCAAGCAATATACCAAATGAATGCAACTGACGAGGCCATAAAATGGCCATAAATTACCATTATTATTTTTCCTTCCAAGTTACCTTTGAAAGTGGATTTAAATGCAATCTAGGAACTTATAGTTTGCTTGATATAGAATATATGATATATATCTTGTTCATTCTTTAGAAGTATTTTTTTTTATCTATTTGGTTGACTAATCCTATTGATTATTTAGGAAATATGCAAAGTCTTGTATATCCAGGCCATAAAGGAAAGATAATGCTAGTTCTGGGAAAAGTGGAATTGATAATGGATAGTATATCTAAACTCAAATATGGTTTCATATTCAGATTCCTCTCAAAAAATTATGCAAGTTCAAAAAAAGAATAATCTCAATCTGAGATCATGTGCAAAATTTATAGTTGTTTTTAGTTAGCTCCAGAACAATTGGAGTTAGCTTTAGAACTTATAGTTTTAGTTTTGGAACTAACAGTTTTAGTTCTGAAACTTGCAGTTCTAGTTTCAGAACTTGTATAAAATGAGGAATTGTGAATAATCAAAGAATCTAATAGAAAATTTAAGAGATATTTTTGTTCATAGAAATGTGTTTAACAAAAACCTCATTCAAATTTGCTACAGGTTTTACCTATAAAGAGAAATCTGACTTTTAGTGAGCTACAGTCTAAGGAAAAAGTGTAGCAGACGAGCACTAAAAGTTCCACAGCCAAAAAAAAAAAATTCAAATGGAAAATATGAGAGATATTTTTGTTCATAGAAATATTTTTAACAAAAACCTCATTCATATTTGCTACAAGTTTTACCAATAAAAAAGAATCTAACTTTTAGTGAGCTGTAGTCCAAGGAAAAAGTGTATCAGATGAGCACTAAAAGTTCCACAGCCAAAAACAAAAAAGTCAAATGGAAAATAAGAGAGAGGTTTTTGTTCATAACAATGTGTTTAACAAAAACCTCATTTATATTTTCTACAAGTTTTACCAATAAAAAATAATCTAACTTTTAGTGATTTGTATTCCAAGGAAAAAGTGTATCAGACGAGCACCAAAAGTTCCACAGTCAGAAACAACAAATTCAAATGGAAAATCCAGGAGAGGTATTTGGTCAAAGTAATGTTTTGAGGAAAAAATTCCTTCCAATAAAGTACGAGAATAAAATCATTGTGATTCTTGTTACCAAAAAGAAATGAGAAGATTTCGAAGCAAATCTTCCTAAAATAAGCAAGATAAGACTTTGATTCCAATAATATATCTGTTTCCATATTTTGTGGAGATGAAGATATTAATTGTTAGGATTGGAATAAAAATAAGATTAGGTTGTATTTCCCAAAATAAGAAGTTGGTTGGATGCATAAATTATAAATGCAACCTTCCAAACTCTTATATGTAATTTTTTCCCTACCAATAATAATAGATCCATTCTTTCTCAATATTCTGAGTGAAATTGTTCTACAGGTTATGAATTAAGTTTAAAAGTATGAATTAAGTCATCTTCTAAGGAATGATCTGGCCACTCACTCCAAGGAATAAGGATCAATTTTTTCTGTTCCTTTCTTTATTTTGTTTTCCTTTTATTGTGAACTTCTGATTTCATGTTATGTGATCTTTCTTTCCGTACAATTTCTGTTGTGAACCTGCAGGTGTCTTATTTATCTTTCATTTATTTTAATTCAGAAATTACAAGTGTGTTTCTTTCATGTAATTTTTATTTCTGCAAGTGTGCCTTTACATTTCCGCATTTGTGTTTTATTTTATGCAAGTTTGGATTGTGTTTAAAGGAGTTATTTTCCAAAGATTATTTTTCTCTTAATGCATACAGCCATCAGACACCATCCCTAGATTGAAATTATTAATGGAGAGGATTGAAAACCCTCATCAGAAAATGATCTAACATGCATCATATATTACCAAGATTACAAATATGCATAAGAGAAATCAATTTCGTTATCTCCTTTACCAACAATAAAGAAAAGGGAGCTTTTATAATATACAAAAATATACCCATTTTCTCATTTTTATAATTACAACATCTACACATTGTTCAATATGATTATCAAACAAGAATAAGTTCAAACTAAACTTGTTCCCTTTTTGAAATCATTGGAATATAATAGTTCAGTAATTCAAGAGTGATAATAAGGAAGTATTCACTACAATACAACTCGGATTTACATTTCACTTATTCTTACAATTAATCAAGAAACCATGCAAATATAAAAATACAAGAGGAAAAACCTTCCCCCCAAAAAGGGAAACAACATGTCAAAATTGTGATAGAATACACCATATCCCAAACTCATATCAACTCCAAATAGGGCTCTGGTATCATGCTCCACCTTTGAATATATTGTCTCCATCACAAGAGAGGTGGCTTGATTGTCCAACCGACCAATTGGCATCATTAGATGACATCTCTAAAAATGGGGGACATGCTACCCTCCCTCCAATCCCATGAGAGAGAGAGAGATGTTTTATTCCTCCGAGATGAACAAGGTATGGGAATAATGAGAGGGTTTAAGAATTACGAATATTAAACCATAATCAAACACCAAGAAGAAGCTCCAAGATTCTCATGAGGGGGAAGAGGGTAATATTTCCCATTTGACCACATTTTCAATTCCAAATGAATTCATCACTTTGCAATAAGTCTCAAGAACCCCACTCCTTATTTCTTCCATAACCCAAAACACAAAAAAGAATCTCCATGCATCTCAAGCAGGGATCTTCCCTCCTCCCAACACTCTAAAATCCATCTCAAGTGAGATGAATGGAGAAAACAAAGGTAATACAAGATCAACATCCATCAACCAACACACAATAAAATTCCTAAGACCAAAATAAGCATACCAATCCATAGTTTTCTTAAACAACTTAAAGTCAAACCAAGAGGTGTGAGGACTACCTCACAAACCAAGAAACCCAACTTCCAAGTGCAATCCAAACCATCCAAGCTCTTAGCTCCTCCAAACTCTCCAAAACTCCAAGAAAGAAAAAACGAGGTAAGAATTCCTTACCCCCTCCAAAGTGGAGGAATAAAAAGGATAATATAAATTATTCTCACCAATGAGAGGGTGACATATGTTACCCATCTCCTTCTCAAATCAAGACATCCCCCATGTCCGCATCACACATAAGACAAAAGTATTAATGGAGGAATATCCCAAAAAATAAAATATAAACAAAACAAAATCCACTCCAAACTTCAAAGTGGATCATAAAACCAGTTCATTAATTTGGATGTGGACAACAAAGGTTCAAATGGGAGGTAAAGGCCCATTTTAACCTTGAAAAAGGTCCCCCTACCCATAGGAAGGGTCAAAGAGGTCCATTTTAGTGTAAATGAGACCCCCAACAAGTAAAGCACCTCTTACTTTGAAAAAATTCCAATTTTAGCCCAATTTGGGGTTTGGGAAAAGTGGCACACTTTGAGAGGGTGTGGGACTTGTCTAAACCATACTAAGGTAGTCCCACACCTCTTTAAACATAATTAATTAGAAAAAACACCACTAATACAAGTAGGGATCATTAGACCCTTAAAAATGACTTTAAATAAGAGGTTAAAATAATTAACACCAAAAATGAGTCCAAAGAGGCTACAACCCATGCTGCCCATATCAAATGACGAACCATATTTAAGGAGAATGGTTTTCTCATATCCAATTAAAACCAATGACAAACAAGACAAAACTAATCAAATAAAGGGGTGAGGATTTGACACAGATAGCCAATTGTGGAATCTTTGAGGTGCAAACCTTGAGCCCCACATTCTCCTGTGGTAAACCTATAACCTACACTCTCAATTCACACATCATCATACATGTTAGATACAATAAATCAAGTGAAATGATACTACATATGTCTAAATAATCAAATCCACCTCAAACTAAACCATCTATATTAATTATTAAACTTCTATCCATAATTAGATAAATAGCCAAATGACAGACATCCATATTATACCAAGATATAATCCATCTAAATCTCATCTCAATAACATCCATAACAACATCACCAAAACAAGCAATAATGTTAACAATTGTAAATTGGCACCGTGTGCCTCATACAAAAGTTGTCAAGTCGGGATGATAAAATTATATATATTCAAATCTATTAACCATTATGAAAACCATCCAAAATATGATTCATGTAAATCTTAGATCAATAACATCCATAATATCATAACTAAAACTAGGCGGTAATCATAAGGGCATTACATTAGCATTTCATGCCTCATATATCAACCTACCAACAACAAGTTAGAAATAGGTGCTTATATGATGACAACATCATATTTATTCAAATCAAATAATCTTGAAAATATCAATTCAAATATGCCAATCATGAATAAAGAATGGAGAGTCAATGTCATCGAACAAGAGAAAAAATGGTGGGCACTACACTTCTCTTGTAATGTAAAATTCTACAATTGATTTTGTTATCCCTTATCCTCCTATTGAAATAAAAAATGATGCATATACTTGTGTTACTTATCTACCTCTTATACATGATAATTTTGAAATTTTTATCAATTAATCAATTTCTCCTATTCAACATGTTATGAATGTGTCTTACACTTCTAGTATTACTAAAAATGATGCACTTACTTCTTCTATAGATGTTACAAATGATTTGTATATTATTATTATTGATGTATATCTAGTTTTTACATGTTATGTTATAATCCTACCTACCACTACTACTCATATATATGATGTCTTACCTCCTACACCTCCAAACACTGGCTAGGATAATGTTCCTATTGATACTATTGATGGCAAGACTCAAACCCTTAATGAGTCTCTTCATACTTATTTTATCCCTCCTCAAGGGGACATATCCTTTATTCATGTCATAGGAGTTTTATAACATAAATTGCATACCTTTTCATTATAAATCAAATCTTGTGATGCTTGGATCAACTATAATGTTATATTCTAAAACCCAATTGTGTGAAACATAATTCATTCTACATTCCCTAGAGATTGCATTACACCTAATTTTCATTTATTTTATGGGATAATGATACTCATTTGTATCTTAAGAGCCATAAAATTATTATAACCTCCTTCAATATCAATAGGCTCCTACTAGAGGAGCTTCCTAATATCCTTACTGGCATTGCTTCACATTGGTTTCATAACCTCCTTGGTGGATATTTGAGTACATTTTTAGAGATTGAGGAGGCATTCCTCATTCACTTAATTGATAATAAATTCCCTAAGGTAAATTATGAGTATATTCCGTCTTTACATCAAGGAAAATTTGAACCAGTTTTACATTATATTTTACACTTCAAAGTACGTAAGAAACAATTGATTTACCAACCCAACAATTTATAAACTCAATATATTTTTTCATGGCCTTATCTATCTTCTTAAGGAGTTGTAGTTGTATGATACATGTCATTACTTTGATGATATTTTCCTTCGTGTTCTTTCTTTGGATGAAGAAATTTCTCCTCCATGACTATCATTTCCCTCACATATCGATGATCATATCCCTACTAAACAATCTGATACAAGTGTTATGATTGATTCATCTTCTAATTCTAGTCAAGTCAAGGTATTGCATCAAGTAAATATTTCTATCATGTACTAGTACTATACCTAGATGTACATATGAGGCCTCCTACCACTCCTAATCAAAAACCACTTCTCTTTGATACATACTAAGATTGATCACATGATAATTTACTTAGCTTACTTGATAAACACATAGTCAATTTTCCATCTAATTTTCATCATCTTCCTCATTGGCTTAAGCAATAAAAAGGATTACCTTTTTGAGATTATCATGACATCAATGGACATCACAACAATGATTGTTATGCATTAGATTAGAAGCTTACACAGCTTGAAGAAAATGGATTTTTTTACATGTGTTATACCTTATTAGTTGAATCTTACCCTCCTCATTTAAGACATCAGTTTTTCAAGACCACAATCTCCCATGATACCCCTTTAAGGAAGCAATTGATTTCTTAATATCCTATAAGTGATGTTTCTTAGAGAGGATCATCTCCTGTTCATTCATCTCAACCTCTTAAGTTTAAATGGGTTGTTAAAGCTAACTATTTTATTTTACAAGATAATCAACTGAAAATAAACAACACATGCATTTATATTGCAAGAAAAATATAATGTGCAACTGCTAAATAATCAAAGAACATGACATAATTTGTTAATCATCCTTTAGGGACTAGAGTGACCATGCATCCATTATTTGTTAATGATGTTATTCTAGCTGCAAGACGTTGAAAAACATCCAAAACACACACAAACAATTTACAAAAAACCCAGAAGCTTTAAAATAGTCTTCTTCTTATTCTGGAATCCATGCTAAACTTTCACATCATTAGAATCTTCCTTTTATTTCACATTAGCTCTAAAAATCCCTAAAATGCCAAAAATTACCTACTAGTAAAACACCTCAAATGGACCCCGAATTTTTTGTACAAAATATGCCTTCATAATTAAAGGCTCATGCCAAATTTTGGCTTATTCTATAAAGCATAGAAAAAGTTTTTAAAACTCTAAGTTCTAGACAAAATAAAAAAAAACGTTTGGAGCCAATTTTAGAGCACTAGATTAAAGAATTTGGCCCCAAAAATATGCCACAAGGGAATCCAACCTTTGTGAAATGTTGGTCATGGCATATTACTATTCAAGATCTAACACCCTAGAAAATTTCAAGATGATCCAATGGTCGGATCAAAAGTTATGGTCTCTGGAAGTTATGCTCCTACATGAGGTAATCTCATGCACCACATCAAAATATATTTTCTCAATCATGATAATATACTATCAACATCTACACACTTTAATTAAAGAAATAACACAAGACATAAGGTGATACTGAAAATGCTCATATATATATACATATCAATGTTGCATTAAAAATATAATACAATAAGGGGCATGCCTCTTACAATCATGTATCACACATCATCCACAGTAGTATTGTCATGTGTTTTTTCATGGGCAAAATTCACCTGAAAATAGGACAACTATAATCTAGTGTCAAAATTTTCCATGTCATACCTTTCTAGACACCCCGAGATCAACCTAACCCTCAGTGTCAAGTCCAATATTTTCCTTTATTGGTTCATCTATGAATGCCATCAGCCCCCCTAGGTGATTTGTGAAAAAACAAGATCACTAAAGTGCCTTTGGAACAATATTTCTCAAGGCAGGGTTTTCAAACAAGCTTAGAGAGGGTTTTCATCAGCCTTTCTAAAACAAGTGCACAATCACCAAAGTGGGGCCAAAGACTCGTATTCATCACAGAGGTGTATATGGGAGCTAGAAACATAATTAGGAATATTCTGGGAAGATTCAGAGATTTAGGAGCCAATTCACTTAAAGTGGGTTTTTGGGTGAACTTTTACTGTAACAAGTACCTGAGCTTCAAGAAGTGATTCCAGGAGCTCTAGAATGAGATTTGAGACCAAAAATATATCATTGGAAATAATTTTCAGCCCTCTACATGGTGGAAAAAACATATCAACTTCAAACCCCATACATTTTTTCCATTCAACTAATTATTTCGATGCACCGTGGGAGATCCTGAGGAAAAGGAGGTTTTTGAAAGTTTTTCAAGATGAATCAAGCTATCTCACCCCTCCCATTATTCTCCAAATGTATTTTACATGTAAAATCATATAAAGAAGCATCCAAAAATTCATCTAGGAGCTCAAGTTATAATCTTTCCAAGTCGTTAGCTAAGGTATGTTATTCGATACTTAGTCAAATTTAGAAAGGGACACGTGTTAACATGAGGTTTAGGTGCAATTTTTTACACCCATTTCAAAAAACCAAAGGTGATAATGGTGCAAAAAATGCACCCTCCCCCTTTCGACCTTTTGGTCACTCATAGAAGAAGAAGAAGAAGAAGAAGAAGATATTTTAACATTTGTGAGGCTACTAAAGCAACCTATGGGAAAACCGATTTTGCTCAAAATATTTCTTGCATTAAGATCTCTTGTTAGTGAGTTAAATGATCAGATCCCCTATTTTTTCAACCATATTCTCATTGCAAATATCTTTAAAGGAGGCAATAGCCATCATGCTAGTAAACTGGGCCTTAATGTCATTATAAACATTACAATCCAACATGAAATGTTTCTCTGATTCCACTGCACCAGATGTGCAAAAGATACAAATTATTTCTTCCCATGTCTCTTTAGATCTTTTCCATCTTCTTGTTTCACACCGAATAGGGTGTGAATTAGTTCTCAATTGAGCTATGAAGATCTTTTCTTTCCACGAGATATTAGCCCTTATAAAAGCCTTTTATTGATGATCACATGTAGGGTTAAATTCCTCAAAATAGTACCTCTTCTTTCTCCCCAATGGCTTTTCCCACATAGCTTGATGGAATTTTCTATAATTTTTTTTTTTTATCTCTTGACTATTATTAGGACATGCATTCCAATGAATCTTCCATTTTAAAGACATTTGTTGTTTTGATTCATCAATGACTTATTTTTTTTCTCCAAAAACTCATTGAAGACAACCTTAGGCCATCTACTACCTTCCATTTTCTCGATATTTTTTAGATATGTTATGATATGAACCATAGAAATAACTTCTAGAGGTATAACCTCCATTTATCTAGGAGAATCTCATATGGTACCGATATCTTAAATTTGAACTTGCTAGTATTCATGCTTTTTTAAATCCTCTCGAATTGTTTTCATATTGAGTTTGAAATGTTGTTAGCCCAAACCTCGCATCCGTAAAGCACCACTAGAGTCACTAAAATTCCAAGAAAAGTCTGCATAGTTTTCCAATCCCATAATTCCGCCTCTCTGCATTTGTTTTGGAAAGCATATAAAGCTCTTCATCCCCCTAAATTTTTCTTTTTGATACAAATCTCCTAGTTAATATTGTTGTTAAATTCTAACCCAAGATATTTATACTCTATTACTTCCTCTGAAATGTTTTCGTCAAAGTATAAATCATATTGAGTTATATTCTTTCTATTGGAGAAGATAATAATCTTGATTTTATTGGTGTTGACTTGCAACCCCACTTCTTTACAAAAGTGCTCAAGTACACATAAATAATTTTAAAGGCCTTAAGTGTACCTAGTAATTAGGATAAGATCACCAGCCCATAGGAGAAGTCTTACAACATACTCTCCTAGTCATACACCATATTCACTCTGCATATTTAACCATTCCTCAAGTTTGTTGATATATAGGCCAAATAAAGTAGGCGATAAAGGGAATCCTTGTTTAACCCCAATATCACTCTTGAAACTTTTTGAGATACCAGTATGAGTTCTAATTTTTACTCATACCTTTTCATAAAGTCTATGAACAACTGCTCTATGATGTGTTGGGATACAAGGCTCCTTCATCTTGTCCCATAACTTACTCCTACGAACTGTGTCAAAATCCTTCTTGAAGTCAACAAAATAGTAGAAAGCTTCCTCTTTAGCATCCCAAGATTTTTCAATAATGTGTGTTAAAGTGATACTATGATCTATTGTTGAATACTTAGGTCTGAACCTTGCTTGCCCTTTTGCTCTCTTTACTTTTTCCTCTCCCCACTTGTTGATCCTGCATTCCACCATGCTGTTAAATAACTTTGCAAACAAAGGGTTGATCATGATGGTTCTATAATTAGTGATTAACTAAAATCTAAGAGGTACAGTAATGTAATAACTGAAATAAACTGAAATACAAGAACTAACTAATTTATTTGATATTTTAAATGGAATGAAATAATTAAAATAGGAGGAAAGTACTAACCTAAATAGCACTTACCTTGAAATGATGAACGAGTGGAATAGAGTGTCACAATAAACATCAGAAAATGGAAGAAGCGGTAGATTTTCGTAGATTAGGGCGTCTAGGGAAGGATTAGGGCACCTGTGGGCACCTTGGTTTGTAGTATGGCCACCCTGGTCTATAGTATGGTTGCCCTGGTCTCCAGAACAACTTGGAAGCTATGTCTGAGTTAGTCTCCAGGTCTTCGCAATAACTCATCTTTTGTCACGTGGGTGTCACACTAGCTTTGTTGATGACGTCCTAGACATGCAATGAATATTTACCTACAAAACCCCATACAAAGAGTCAAACCCCTAAAAAATAAAGATGCATATGAAGGGGTGGGACTATCCTTAATGGCCACAATGGTGATCTTACAACTAAGCATTGCACTACATCTCAGACCTAATGTACTTCTGTGTGATTGTGTGTGCAATAATGTGCCTAGGGTTCCCTAGCGCCAATGACGCCAAAGTAGCGGGCAATAGCTAGATGTAAGATGCAAATGGTGAATGAAATAGAATGAATACAACCATTCCTATGTAGTGTGTGATGTAAAATAGTTCCCAAATGCAGTGCCTTACCTTATGTAGATAGCTAACCCCTTAGTAGAATAGTTCGCCCTTAAAATAGTGTGTATGTTGTGTTTATATAGGGATCTCTTGCTTTAATTTCGACACTATTGACTCGACATGTCAACTAGTGCCTAGGGGAATGGGAGAACAAACCATAAAGACCGACCATTAACTTTTAAATTAAAAATAAGTGTGACCAAGACTAGGGCACCCATAAATGAGGACCAGGGAGCCTGAGGTGCCCTATCCCTTCCCATGTGCCCTAGTAAAAGACTAAAGATGACAAATGAGTAAATAACAATAACTAAGACTCATAAATAGATGACTAGAACTGTGAAAACAAATGATGACTATGCAAGACACACAATAACAATGACCAACTATAATAATGAAGGGACTAGTGGATGGGTCATTAATGAATACTTTTCTTACACAAGATCCATATATAAAACAACATAATTTGTGGTATAATTATACAAGTAAGTGTGTGATTTAATGACTACATTTTACCCCACTTTATGTTAGTGAGAGGAAATCTTGGTAACATAAAGTAGATAGAGATGCGTACCTGAGAGAAATTTGCTGTTGTTGTAGTAGAATGCGCATATGTGGTAGAAAAAGCATGCCAAATGAACCACATAACGTGTCAAACCATGAATCAACGTGTTGATCTATGCAACATAGTGAGAAATGTAAATATCACAATGAAGTGCACTAAATGAGAGTGACGATTGTAATGTTGAATGCTTGATGATTACGAATAACGATATGATGGGATAGGGAGTGATCAATTCCCAACCCAATTACGCGTATATGAAAAATCAATTAGAGGATTTAGGTGTCTTATCGCCAGAGGAAGAGTGTGGGGAGAAAGGTTCATTATTCTCCAACTTGTAACTACATCCTTCAGATCTAGCTATTACAGCTAGACTCAGATCAAAATTTTTATGGTTTTTGGATCTAAGTAATTGCGATCAAACAATTGACCCATATAGGAGTGATATAGGAAAGGAACTCTTGCCCCCACTCCACAGGTGTCGCTGAAATGTGATGGTTTCCAAGTTAGGTCATCTAGAAGAAAATGTGAAATGAATGATGGCTTCCAATTTAGGTCATCTGGAAGAAAATACCAAATATAGAATAACTTCCTAAGTTAGGTCATCTGGGAAAGTAATGAATGTATCTCCCAAGTTAGATCATTTGGGAGGCCACATGTATTGTATTGTATTGATTAAATAGTGTGATTTTGATTTTTATAGACTTGAACGCGTTAGTGAATTGATTGATTTATTGAATGATTGATTTTGACTGGTTACTCATAGAGATATTTTATGTTAGTTTCCCATAGGTTAGATCATTAGGGGGAATCGATCGTGAAATGTCACATAGTGCATTAGTAAGTGTTTGAAAATGCCAAATTAGTAGTGTTGATTGTTCGCATAATGTCGTAAGGGGAATTATAGAATGACCTCAATTATATGCCCCCCTTTAGGTAAAAGGGGAAGTGATGAGAAGAACAAACGTTAAGCCAAAAGTAAGCATGAGATAGGTAAAGTGTGATAAAGATTGTCGAACTATGTGTAGATTGATTGAAGGACAATGTGAAGGAGAGATAATGTGTATGTCATGTGTATGATACGATGGTAGGTGGAAGTATAAAAAGAGTGTCGTAAACGGGGTGTGAATCGGAGTAAGTATGCTCAAGTTATGACAAAAAATGTGTGGTGTGTATTAGTTGAGATGATAATCTTGCAATAATGAATATACTAAAGTTTGTGATGTAAAGTAACTATAAGTAAGAAGGTGAAAAGGTGATTAGTAACTTCATTTGTCTTTTATGTAATTGCGAGAGTGAGCACTAAGCGAGAAAATATGCCGCAAGTGAGAGCAACACAACCTAGCCTATTTGAGATGGTGGCAACCACAGTGGCATCATGTATGATGATGGAGTTGGTAAGTGTAATGCTTTTTCGGAAAATGTGTGTGTAAAATTTGTTTCTATTGAATTTTTGCAAAGTTGAGATTTTTAATGTTCTCAGGGTTTTAGACCTAGACAAGAGTGATGAAGGCGCTAATGGCCTTTGGGACAAGAGTGCCTAGACTTGTGCGCTGGTGTCCTGCTCCTCGGCACCCTAGTATTGCTTCTTGGTGCCCCAATCTAGAGATGGTGCATTTAGTCTAGACTTATGGAAATGTTATTTTAGATGTATAATAATGTTGTAAAACGAGTGTGTTTGGATTTATATAGTGTACTAACGTTGCGTTTGTTATTGTCTTGTGGTTTGTAGAGGGATATCCACTCGAAGGAGTTCTACGGGGGTCATCATTTGAGTAATTTTCTTGGATTTGGTTTGTTTGATGATGATTGGGAGCTCATGGATTGTGTCGGTCTACGACATATAATAGCGATGGGGGATGTGCCCCATAATATGCCTATTTTGACAGCATTATGCAAGAGATGGAACTCTGATACTTGTACATTCTGGCTACCTACATGGGAGATGACTGTTACATTAGAGGATGTGTATTGTATATTACAGTTACCAGTTGTTGGGGAGAGTGTACGTGTTATACTGGTAGAGAACATGGATAGGAAGATGAGAGATGCATGACAATATTTTATGGGTACCCAGGTACCTGCCGAGGCCCATATCATCTTGGATGCCATTTTGATGTCTAGGGTTTCACACTTGTGGAAGTTCATAGTTGTTGTCATTGCATCATCTATTTTCATTGCGGGAGGTGGTGTAGGCATCTTATAGAAGATGTTAGACATATGTCATTGGATTGGGGAGGAGGGTACTAGATATGCATGGGCACATTGTGTGTTGGCCTACCTATAAAGAGAATTGTACAAATTCACTCAGGAGGAGCATGGAGGTGGTATAGGATCTACACCATTATTACATGTGTGAGTCTATAAGCACATAGTAGTGTTGAGGCCAATACGAGGTCCTAGAGCAGAATGGGATAGACCTGACATATATGCTAGGAGGAAGATTGGTGTGCATGGACAAAAACTAGATACAAATACCTATAGAGCACTTATAGATCACATGGGATCTGAGACGGCGATATGACAGCCATACCGAGACTATGGGGGATTGTCAAAGGATGTTATAGAGATACACTATATATGGAGGACCATGTGGTTGGAGGATCGGTTCTCAGGTGTGACCGAGATATTCCAGGTGGAGAGGGTATTGCACCAGTTTGGTATGTCTTATAATGTGCCCCTAGAGGATCTTGTGTGGTTGATGGTAGTTAGAGCACCTAGGAGAGTTAGATCTTGAATGAGGCCAACAATGGAGTAGCTAGTGACCCCAGGGTCAGATGAGGTAGATCACGTGATACAGCCACTAGATGGAGATGATGCGAGATGCACAGAGGCATACTGAGTATGGTGGGCAACACATAAATGGGTATTCCTATTTTTTGTGTTCATGGAGGTAGAAGTAATAACACATGGAAGAGGGGTAAATGGGCAAGGAGATGCCCCCAATCCTATAACGACAGTTAGATATGAGTGTGAGTATTTATAGTTGTGTTGTAGGTTTTGTCACTTGCCTATGTTATGATTATCATTTCTCTAACGTATGTTATTTGACTATTTTGTAGGTGATGCGTATTGGTCCCTGATAGTGGACACATCCATCTGCATATTAATGTAACATGTGCCCAATGATGTATTGGCAGGTGGAGGGATACTAGAGTAGGTAGATGACATCGCGGGTGAACATGTCCATTTATTTGAGTCGGTGGCCATAGTAGCAGCCACATGCACAGTCTTGCTAAGTGAGAGAGACAAGGCCCACGAGGAGACTCAATGAGCCATAGAAGTTGTGGGTGATGGTCCATTAACACAAGATGTATTTAAACGCTATGGTGAGTTACAACGTCAGTTCACGGAGTAGTCTACCAAAGTTATACTATTTTGGAGGTAGGTTGAGAGGTATTGAGGTTGCGATCAATGACGTAGAGTTACTGGTGAGGCATCTAGTTCTAGGGTTCTTCTAGTACTAGAGAGTGATAACAATTATGAGATTTGAGTTGTATTATTGTATATTATGTAGGGGCGTTGCCCCCCATTGATGATATGTTTTTGTAACTATGATTGCACTTGACACACACACACACACATATGATGTTAGTGGTATTTGATGATTACATTTGCTACATATGAATGCTATAATGTGAATTTTGCGATTTGTGACTGATTATATTGAATGTCGCTCATGATGTGTACTTATTAGTATTGTGTGCTTAATGATGTATGATCCTGTGATTATTGTTGTAATCAATGTAATGTGTTAGATTTTGTTTATGGTTGTTGATTGAGATTTGTAGTATAATGATGATAGATAAAAATGTGTAATGTGGTGATGATATAGTGTTGACGATGTATGTGGTGTGTTTGTATAACAAAAATTGTGATAAATGATTGATTGATAAGTAGAAATACAAGGAATGGCATGTTAGTATGGTGAACATAGGGGGGAAGATTAACAATTCCCCCCGGTGTATATATGACGAGGTTCATTTAGTTAAGACCCCTCAGCAGTCAAGAATGAACTTTGAAAAGCAAGACTGCGTCATCGGGAAATCATTGAGTGCGCTAGATGAATCGATGAAGCACACGATGAGTGGTTCTTATAGAAAATCCCTCAACATTCATGTAGGAACTATAAGAACACAAGTGCATCATTGGGGGCTAAGGTGGTAGTAATCACCTACTAAAGACCAAGGTAGTGCGAAGCAGTGGAAGCATGTGGGATGGAAATAACATGAGTGTATGGACCAAACTGAATTTCATATGGAGCTGCGGTGGGATGGATGGATGCAGAGGGTGTGACAGCCAATGTGAAGCAATAACATGATGTGGTGGATGTGATGGTACAATTGTGGATGGACATGGTGGAGAGTGTGCATGAGTGACAATCCGTGGTGGTGGACATATAACAAACTTAGCATTGGATGGAGGAGACAAGTCAATGTGGGTAGAAACACATTGATGATGCAGAGGAGAGATGGACCCGTCAACACTAGAATTTTCCTACATGATTTCTATTTCATTAATGTATGTATTATGAATAGGGTGTCGTTAAGTATAGTTAGTAGTAGCATCAACTAGAAAATAACGGTGCTGCCAATACGAAGCCACCAATAAAATAAAGTACACAAGGTAATAGTCAAATTACATTTGGGAATATCGTAAAAGTGATAGTCAATGGAAAAAAGTAAATATTTTTTGTAAGTGGTCTTGGTAATGCTAAAATGTCAAAGTTAGGATAAATGGATAAACATGATCTACATGGTTAGGAATTAGAAATATTATATTTGTAATAATGACAAAGAGTGATGTCATAAATATTTTGTATATTTAATTTGTATAAAGTCTACAAAGGTGGAACCCGTGTGGAATAATACGATTTATCTTATCTTAAAGGATAATCCTATATGTAAAATAAGAGTTGATATATGAAATATGATTGGCTAGAAGATGTTTCCTATCCTTTATTAGAGATAGGATGTATAAGCCTAAAAGTTCTATAAATAGAGTGACCACCCCCGTCATTTGATATAGAATAAAGTTGTAATAATTATTATATGAATAAAGGATTCATTGTGAAGGTGTGTTAAGGAAATAATCAAAAGGTGTAACTGTGAAGTTTCTCATGAAATTATTGTTGGAGGTTGAGAGGATTTGGTAACACTCAGAGTTATTCATGGGTGAGATTATAACAATATCATGTTAATAATATAATTTACATTTGTATTTCAAATATGTCATCATTCATTTATATTATAGTCTGTGGTATTCTTGTGTAATGTTTATTATTGTGTTTCCAAATTACTACCGCCAAACCAAAGGTTGTGTATTACTAAAATAATCATAGCAAGAGAAGTTCTTGGTGAAACACTATCATAGTGTCGGATTAGTGTTGACAAACTCCTCACGTGAGCGAGAACCAAAGGAAATAACGCCCTTATCCTCTAATTGTTTCAATATATCATGAAGGGCTAAGAAATCATTTTCCCTATGGCCATTGATGCAATGATAATTACAATAGGGTTGATCATGCTGATGTTGTAGATGATGTTGTGGATGATGTTGATTAGAGGGTAAGTGAATTAAGATGCTCATTAAGTAAAACACATAGCACATCATGTGGTCGAGCTGTGATGAGAGAAGTGTAATGGATCACGTGCAAAACAAATGGAGTAGATGGAGAAGTAATGTGTCGCGGAGGAGGAGGAGAAGGATGTTTTTGTGTAATTATAGATTGAGTTTTTTTTGTGAGGTAGAGATGGAGATTGTGTAAGACACTCCACTGATGGAAAAGGAGGAGAACTAGATGATACCACAGTAGTAGGAGGAAGTGGATGATCAATAACATGTGCTGAGAGAAGATCATGTTCTAGGTCAATGAATTTATAGTACAAGAGTACGAATGAATTACATGTATCATATTGCAGTCATTTCTTGAGAGCGGGAATGAGACCATGATAAAATATGAATTTCTTCTCTAGATTGATAGGCTGGAATACTAGTTGATGTATACAAGCATTGCATCATAAAATGTAATCCTTGATAGGTTCAGAGGAGCCCTGATGTAAAGCAGGTATGCGATCATAAGTGACTCTATGACCATTGTTGATAATGAAATGATGGAGGAAAGCATCCTCCATGTCATAGAAAGTACTAATGGACCCAAAGGGAAGATGAGTGTACCAATGTAATGCCTCATCAACAAGACTATATCGAAAGACCTTAAGGAATAATCTATCATTAGAATGAGAGGCCATGAGCATGCGGTAATGTAGGAGATGAGCATGAGGGTCACCAGTACCGTCAAAACATGTGAAAGTAGGCATGGTAAAATTGTGAGGAAATGCAAAGTTATGAATCTTCTTAGGGACAAGGTTACCATGTAATGAATTGTTGTCAATAAAATCATAATAATCCATGCTTTCTAAAGTGAGGGAATGAACCTAAGATTGTAATTTTCCTACAGCATGCATGAGAGAGATGATCTCCTATGAAGGAATGGTGGAAGATGGCAATAATGTATTAAACAGTTGTAATTTTCCATTATGAGTGATCATAAGAATATCAAGAGGAGATGTAGGAGATTTTGATGCTAAAGGCACACTAGGAGTAGGTTCTAAAGAAGCTATAGTAGGAGATATAGATGGAATTTCCATAGTTATGGTAGGACTAGCATCAAAAATATCCTTAATAGATGAGGTAACCAATGGAGACACATCTATATGAGAGGATTGACTATGAGATACAGATGGTATAGCAATAGGAGATGTAAAAGTAAGAGAAGAGGAAGTGATAGATGGTGGTGACTCATGCACAATGGTATATGCGATATCAGGAGAAGTTAACAATGGAGCAGGTGAGTCACATTCAACAATGTGGAAAGAAGGAGAACCAGGACTATCATCCACCTCACTCAGTATCAAATAGAGACTTAGAAATGAGAATGTCGCTAAGAATGCTATCAATAGGATCGTCAACATAATGTGAAGGAGCATGAAAACTAGTAGGAGCAATATCACGAGTGGTAGAATCATGAAAAGGAACTATATCAGTGGTTGGGGTAAAAGAAGAAGCGTTATGCACATATGAATGATTGTCAATACCAAGTAATCAATAAGAGAATCATCTAAAGTTTCATGTGAAAGATCAGAAAGAGGATCACAAGTAGCCATATAGCATGGTGTACGATTAGTAAAGGTTATTAGATCCTCAATAATGTTAATGCCTATAGGAGAATCTTTAAAACTAGTAGGCACATGTTGTTGGCCATCTAAAAGTTTTTGTTGAATATGATCAGGTGTAGCGACCGGAGTACTATATAGATCTTTAAGCTCGTCTATGGAAGCCTCATCATAGATAGGGTTAACACTAAAGTGAGACATGATCGGAAAAGAATATGAGCCATCTTTAGCCATTATGGTTTGAATTGGATCCTAGTGAAAACTATTCAAAAAGACGGGTTCACCAAAATGATTAACTAAAATATGAATTTGTAATCTATATTCTAAGTTAATCTAAGTAGGTACAGACAATGCAATAAATGATGTAAATTGAAATACTGATGCTAAATATTTTATTTTGATATTTTAAATGAAATGAAATAATGAAAATGAGAGGGATAAAGGTACTAACCTAAAATATGACTTACCTCATTGTGTGGTGGACTTGAACAGAACTGATGTGCAGATACCTCAAAAGAATGTGAAGTTGATTGCCCTAGAAATTGCAGCAATTGAAGATCCAGCTAGATTAAGGAGCACCTATGGGCACCCTGGTCTGTAATATAAGTGCTCTAGTCTATAGAAAATCTCATAATATGAAACTAACAGTTGGTCACTAGTTCTTCGCAGTGTTTTTATTTTTATTTCATAGTTGGTCGTCACACTATGTTCATTTATGTCACCATGTAGATCTGCAATGACAAATATCTACCTACAAAAAATCCAAACAAAGCATCAAATCCATAAAAAAAAACAGATTCATATAAAGGGGTCAAACTAACCTTAGCTGCCACAATGGTGGACTTCTAACTAAGTGTTGCACTACATTCTAGACCCAATGTAGTTTGGTGTGTTCTTGTGCGTGCAATTGTGTGCCTAAGGTGCCCTAGCGCTAATGACACAAAATTAGGGGGCAGGAACTAGATGTAAAATGCAAATGGTGGATGGAATAGAATGAGTACAACCCTTTCCCCCTATGTTTATGTGATGCTGATGCAAAATGAGTGCCCAAATGCAATCCTTTGCCTTATGTAGATAGCTAGCTCTTTATAGTAGAATAGTATGCCCCTAAGATAGTGAGTATGATATGTTTATATAGGGATCTCTTCCTCAAATTTTGACACTAATGACCTGACATACCGACTAGTACCTAGGGGCTTGAGAGGTAACAATGACTTAAAGATGAACCTCAAATTCTAAATTAAAAATTATACCCAAGTGTTACCCAGAAATGAGTACAGGGCATCCTTGGCCGCCCCAATACCTACCCTAGGTGCCCTGGTCAGATACTAGAGATGACAAACTGACTAAATAACAACACCTGATACTCCATCAAGATATGACTAGAACCATGTGCAGACAATTGACGGCTATGCAAGACACACATGATAAAGATGACCGACTAACTGATGACAGAACTAGGGAATAGGTCACTAGTGAATACTTTTCTTATGCAATATCCATATATAAAATAACATATTTGGAGGTATAATTGTAATAGTAAGTGTGTGATTGAGTGAATACAATCACGATATGTTAAAATTTCAAAAACACAAGAGGACAGATGTACTCAGCTGTATAGAGTTAAATAGGAGAGACCGGGTTCACAAATGGATGATTTGGGGGTACTAAACATGAAGGTGATTTGTTATTGAAACTATAGTTGGAATAAATCTGGTATGGAACCGTACAGCTCTGTCAAGAACATTTGTACACTCTTGGACCTTCTATATGGTTTTGGACCTACTTAGAATGTGTATCTATAACTTCTTGTGCCATTTTCTTTCTTGGAAATGAGTGACACTATCAAACCCTAAGTCTCACATAATTGTGAAACCCTCTGAATAATATGAATTGAACTCAAACCCTAACCATGGGTGGAATACCATAAAAAAAAGGTTAGTGTTTGGGTTGATGTGTAATCAATGCACCACCTACATGGATACTACTTTGAAGAGGCCTCAAATCACATGTAGGTCTCCACCTAACATGTGATATCTATACGGATGTAACTAGATTGGAAATCTAAACCAATTTGATAATTCTTGAGATGATTTTGTTCTTACTAAGACATTAGATTGGGATATTTAGATGTTTGGAAGTGAGGGAAGTTGAACTCCTTGGTCTGGTCGAGTGCTTCAGAACTATAATAGTGATTGCCTATTAGCATATGGATTTACACGCATGCAAATGACATGCAACAGTGTGGGAATGAAGTCCCTCCTCAATGAAGTCGAGGCTGCCATTATTGAAAACCAAAATTGTATTTACATGTGTACATTCAAAATTATATATAGGGGGTGTTTTGGAACATCAATGGAAATAAAATTGAATGAGGGAGATGGAATGGAATGAAGGAAAGGAGTGGAATGGAATGAATTGAAAGAACATGCAAGAGTTAGGTAAAAACAGAGCCTAATATTGCACAAAGAGAAAATATGAATAACTAACACAAATAAAATAGAGTTTGAGTTAGCTAAACAAGAATGTGTAAAAGGGAAAACGCGTGAGCAAGTAGATAATCAGAGCTTGATCACTGTGAACTAGAACAACATATTAATAACGCTGGCAATAAGATCAAAGATAATATTTGCATGCAAGATTCAAACACTAACATCTAATGAACATAAGAACATCAAATGCTATAAGAGACAATGAATGGGACATAAAGTTCATATTTCATTAACTCTAAAATGTCTCCTCAAAAGAACATAAAGTTTCTTTCTTTGAAGTAAAGCTTGCATATAAAAGTATTTTCTTCTCCTCTCTCAAAGTCACCTTTTACAAATGAGCCCCTCACTTTCTTTTATAACCCAAAAGTTGGTTACAAAGTAGTTAGGGTTTTACATGATCATTAAATAAGGCACTTAAGTGACCTTTGACTTTTTCTAACCAACTTTATTAAAGATAACCAAAAATAGAAATCAATTAAGTTATCCACAGTTTCCCGAAAGTAAATAACAACATTATTTTCTTAAAAAAACCACTTTTTAAAATATACAATAATAACCAATGCCTTATCCATTGAAATGGGGTCCGCCTATCTCAAGAAAATGAGAAATGGACTCTCCCACTTCGTTAGATACCAAGAAAATTATCTCCCTGAACCGCTGGTGAAATTCAGGATTTTCCACTTTTACCAGTTGAACGGATCTAAACCTTCCCAAAGTTTAAAACATCTTTTCTTCTTCTGGATGTTCATTTGGTTGAAGAATAGCCTCACAAAATACCTTCAATTCAATAATACTACTTGGCATATCATTTAAATTAATAATCTTTTATTGAGCGTTCTCAAATAAGTTCTTTAATTTTATGCACCACTCCATTGAAACTGATGAGAAAATGTTGGCGCGAGTGTACATGTCCTTAAACAATTGTGAAAATTGCTCTTCCACCTATTCCGATGAATACCTTTGATTATGCTCATTTACGAGGTTGCAAGGAATCTCAGCTATGAATTCTTGAATCAAGGCGAGTGAAGTGAAGGCTTCATTACATAGGCTCTCATAATGGATCATAGAATCCTCGAGAAGTGTCTTCCTTGATTTAAGATGCAGACACCAAAGAAAACGTGTCCCTCGATGTTCAAATTTGAGAATTCCTTCAATGGCTAAAACTGAGGATTCCATACTCGTCATTTCTTGCAAACTGGGCAATATCTCATCCAAATTTGATATATTAGAAACAACGGTTTCCTTGAAATAAAGAATTGGATCAAGATACGCACTGACATCTTCATGGAGTTTAACTGCTGTTTTGATCATCCCTTGGCCTAAAATGAAAATCTCTAAAAGCCAAGTTTTAGTGACATGGCCTAATGTATTTATTTCTTTTGAAAAATTGAGAGTTTCTTCATCAGGGACAGCCACTGCATCAGGTACTGGGAAAGTGGATGATATGGGATTTATCAAATGTTGAACATATTCCACCAATTGATTCTTTTCGGCCTTGAGCTGAGAGTTCTGAGACTTATATTTCTCAAGTCCCTTTAGCACAATATCAATTGAATCTTGAGCCATCGCCATGTCACTTTCTAATGTGGACCTCCCAAGTCCAAGTCTGGAAACTTCAAAATCAGCAGGTGTCATGGCATCACGCTCCTTATCAACTTGTGGGATGGCGAGATCTGTAAATCTATTTCTGTCATGATCCATCATTATTCGAGAAAGCACCTTAGGCTTCTTAGGAATGAAATCATTTGAAAGTTTGAAAAGGGCATCAAAATCAATGTCAACTGCCTTGACAACCCTCTTCCTTTTCTTACCCTCGAAATCAACCTAGGAAGGAGTATCATGCACTATTTTTGCATACAAAATCCTAGAGCTCGAATCAATATTCTTATTTTTCTTGACACCATGAGATCCTGCAAGAATCCTATCTACAACCTTGACTTGGGGAGAAATAACCTCAATATCCACCTCCCGATCATTAGGGAGATTTTGGGAAATCTCTTCATGAACTGCATGCTCCGAAGTGTTTGATATTTGGACTACCTGCACCTGAGTGGACGTTTGTTCAAAGCATGGTTGAGGATCGTATTCCATGAGCTTCTGAGCACTATTAACAATGTGGGTAGAAGAATTTCTACTTGAAGTAGAAAATCCTGATACACACTCTCTTCCTTCGTCGGGGCTAGGATCTTTAGATTTTTCTCCTCGTGGCACATTACTTGGTGAAGTGGATTTTGGCAACCACTTCTTTCTTACTTGTTGTGTATGATGGGATGGCACGGAGGTTGATTGAGAAGGGGCTTTGGTTGAATGAAGACCTCCTCGTGTTGGCAATTTTTGTGATCCTGAAGTATGATCTTGAATTGATTGTAAATTGGCATGTTCTCTATCGTACCACAGATATGATTCTTTCAAGAATCGGTTGATTCTTGCTATCAAGATAAAATTCATCTCTTTTGGTCCAGTCAATTCGAGGCAACGGGGTAAAAGCAACTACATCATATGAAGGATTAATGACATCTTCATCATCATTTATGAATCAATCTGAGAGGGTTCTTGATGTGGAAGGCCTTGATCTAAGCAAGTGTTAGGCGAGAAAACTCTCGTCTTATTACTTCGTGTTCATCCGAACAGGCAGCCCATAAATCTTCCATGGTGGGGTTATGTTGATACTTTTCTCCAAGAATCTTCTTCATATATCCATTGATATCAAACTAGGCTCTCTTCACATATGGATGAATTGTGATGAGAGCAAACTCTTTTTCCATGAGTTGTGCACTAAAAATATTTGGACATTGGTATTCCCCGATTTGGATTGGGAAATGAATTCCCGAACAGTACTTGTCACTGAGAAGACAGTGAACTTGGAATAGTTGTCACGCAAGCTCCATTAATGCCCATTTGTCACTGACGTACTTAGGAAGCTTCCATGGAGTACCAGCAAAACCACTCATGTGAATTTAGGAAAATGATGAAAATTGAATAAACCAGGTTCCCCATTGGGAAATTACATTCATGGCTTCTTTAGAAAATATTTCCTCTATATTCCGATTCAGGTTTCGAATCACGCGGAAGGTGAAATGCATCGTTGACTCTTCTAAAATGGTGAGAGCTATTTTTGAAACTTAGTTGCGAGTAATAATGGAAAATATTGTTTGACGGCCCCATGAATCCTCTTGTTTCGAGTCCAGAAAATAGCTTTCTTCTTGCTACTGCATAAGTCAGATACGATGTCATGTAGAAGCATCCAGTCATCTTAACTTCTATCAATTTTTTGTGAAGGGTATTATTGATAATGGTGGCCCAATCCACAAACTCTTTCTTAGCAAGGATGATACAGATAAAACTGATACATCCATGGGTGGCAAATCCTAGTAGAGGATAAACTGAAAACTCGGCTTAAAAGAGTAATCATGTCCCCAATTTCTTCCACATACTCAATGTGGTACAGTTCTTTGGGAAGCCGGTCAATTCGAGGCCTCTTGGTCACTAACCAGTTGTTATTAACCATCTTGCTCCATCTCAGGGGCTCTTCATCCCAAAATTCTTGCGCTGACTAGCGAGTGATATTTGCATTCTCAGGAAATTCAGGTATGCCGATAAATTCCTCAATGTGCTCTGGTGTGATTAAGAGGAAAGGCTCACAATTATCTTTAAAATTTCCTTGCCTCTAAGGATCATAATGCTCCGCACAAGCGATAACCAACTCTAAACACGGCACCGAGACATGAAATTTTGCTGTTTGAGGTAGACCAGGATGGTAAAGCCTATCCGAGAATATGGTTTTGCCTTCAGTTTTCACCCATTCACAGAATTGTTGCACATTGATGTGACCCGGATTTGTATTAGTGATATTATCGTATGCTGACTTAATGGAACTAGGAGGGATGATTCCTTGGAGTTCGTACTTGAGTGCAAACTTATTCAATTTCTACATTGGCTTCCTCGATCTTCCTGTGGATTTGTTAGATTTCTTAGCCATTTATGAATTTCATAGAAGAATGACTCAGGCATGCAAAACAACGCAAGTGGGGTCGGGTCTCAGTCTTTAAAACCCCCGTTAATGCAAGAAAAATAGGACTTGTTTTAATATTATTATTATTATTATTATTATTTTAAAAATAATAATAATAACAACCAGTCTGGGTTACAATTTTTTTTAATAATACATCATACCAAGACTAGGCTTGAATTCTGAATATGACGAAAATGATTTATTTATTTATTTTAAATAAACACAATCACCCAATTTTTAATATTCCAATTTTTATTTAATTCGTTGGAGAAAATTCTCCTTGGTATGTGTGAAAATCACCTGATTTTAATGACTGCATACTTTGAGATTTACTTCTTCCTTGCAATCTTCTGATCGATGCATGACTATACTTGTTGAACCTTCTTGCAAATGCATTGATACACCTAGAGAATGCGTAGATCTTGTCTACGTTGAAAATTGCTACCTCTTACATGATTTACCCAAGTAAATGCGTGGTGGAAATTATTTACTCTTGGACCGTATTCATTTCCTTCAATGCGTGAATTGTAATTTTCTTAGGAACCAAGAAAAAAGAAAAATATTTTGGATTTTATCTTTGACAACTACGTGGAAATGTGTTCTTCTCTACAAAGTTTATTATTTTCTTTATTTCCTGGACAATTGCAACTATCCTTGGCACGTGGTATCTCTATGCATGTGTTTTGGACCGTGTTTAACTCTTCCTAGGCGTTGAAAATTGTTTTCTCCTCCGTGCTGTGTTGTGAAATACCTGGAGAATGCATGGAAAGTTTGGAGACTAAGTTTTGAATTTTAACTGTTGTTATGTTTTTATTTCATGCATGTGTGGTATTAATCTTTGCTTGTTTTGCTAGTTTTTTTTTTAACTTTCTCTCAGCCTAAGTGGAAACTCCTTTTGTTGTTTCTTGCATAGGGAATTATTCTTTTTTTGACTTTCCTTTCCCCTCACACGTGTATCCCTATCTTCTTTCTAGTTAGGCATCTAAAATTGTTGTTTGCTTTGGTAAATGGGTGAAATTTGCAAAAATAAATGTGTTCAAAATTCTTATTTTCTTGTCTTCTTCCCTCTGTAATGTGTGGGAAATATTTTTATTGCTGCCTACGTGATGGACTATTTAGGTAAATGCATAGGAAATGTTTTATTAGTTTCACCTGTTGTTTCCCTTCTCCCTGCGTGGAGCAACTTGGAGACTATATTTCCCTCTTTGGTTTATTTGTTGGACTTTGGCCTCCCCAAAAAAACAAAAACATATGCTTTGGATTGTTATTTTTGAAAAATGTGTGGAAAGTTTGGACTTGATAACTTGCATTGAAATATTCTCCTTCAAAATGTGTGGTGATTCTCCTTCTTTGGCTTGTATGGATCTTCCTTGCTAGAACGTGGACACTAAATTCTTCCTCTAGGTGGAGAGCCTCTTCAATATCTTTGTGTTAATACCTTATTCTTTCAAAAGATGTGATGAATACACCTAGAGGAAATAATAAGGAGTTTGGAAAAACTAAAAATCCTCCAAGCTTCTTATTTACTTCTGTGATGCCTATGAAAACAACCCACTTGAGACCCAAGGACAACCTAGGATTAGTTAGGAAAATTATGGAATATTTTTTTTTGTTTAAAGGAGTCTATAACCAGGTTACAAAACAACAATTTCCACTAACAAGTTCCAGATCAATTCTAATCCACTAAAATATATCTTTTCTTTTATTAACCATAATTAGAGGTCACAAGGTCCAAAATTTAGGGTTAGAAAGTTCAATTGGGGTCAGAGGGTAATTCCTCACCATACCAACTCTCTAATAGGATTTAAAGATTCAAATTGATTTTTCCTCAAAATTAACGCATTCAAAAGTCTCCCTAAATAATTCTCATTGGATAGGAAATTTCCTCTCCTTTCTAGTGATATAAAGAAGTCCTCCTAACTCCTCATATTTCTCAAGTTATGGGCCGACGGGCCTTGGGGTGAAAATTTTCCCCAAGAGCGGGCTTGCGGGCCTAAGGGAGAAAATTTACCCCAAGGGCTGGTTGGTGGGTTGCGAAGAGAAATATTTCCCCACGGTAGGTTTGCAGACTACGGGGATAAATTTTTCCAGAGGAAGGAGTCGGGTCAGCAGGGCATCGGGAGACATTTTGGGAAATTCCCGCGTGGGGAGAAAAGCCACCCTTGCACCCGTGCTCCCGTGAGTCCGCAAGTCCATAAGGGACATGTGGCACCTCTTAAACCAATGTGGGGAAAGTTGGGCGGTGGGGGTAGAAGAATTTTAATGCCCTGAGGGGTGAAAGGGTAAAATTCACCTGCGCCTCTGCCAACACCTCGCGATGCCATGTGTCAACCCCTGATTGGCTGCGGACCGGTGGAGTGGTGGGGAAAATTTAGAAAATTTTCCCAATTTTTTTTCAAAAATGCAAAAGGTAGAAAGGAACCCACTCCTCTGCCGATGCCTCGCGACGGCACATGGCATCTCCTGATTGGCTACGTGGGCAGCGAAAGGGAAAATTTAGAAATTTTTCCCAAAAATTTTCTAAAAGCACTGAGTTTTAAAAGGGATACTACCCCTCCGCCAGCATGCCTTGTGGTGCCACGTGGCATAGTCTTTGATTGGTTGCAGGCTGGCAGGTGGTGGAAAAAATTAGGAAAATTTTCCCAAATTTTTTCTCGAAGCTCTAAGGGAAAATTCGGGTCCGCGGGTCCGCCAAGGAAAATTTTTCTAAATTTTTTTTTTAACAGTTAGAAATTATTTTTTTGACGCCGAATGAAGAAAAACTTCAGAAGGCCATAAACTTTTGATAGAGAGCTCGATTTTGGGAAAACGAGGACTTTTTGGAAAGTCTCTCAACGTCCTCTTTACACAAAAATCATTAAATTTTGATTTTGATAAAGTTTAAGGGGTTAATTTTGTTAAAACGTTCTGTAGGCTTTTACAGTGTAAATTGATAAATTTTAACTTATAAATTTTTATTCAAATTTGATCATTCTTCCTCCCTCAACATGTCAAACGGACATAGAGAATTGTTCATTAGGATGGTTTTAAGATAGGATTTCAAGATGTAAAATTGGTTGGATTAGAGTTCTGCATTTGAAAATTTACAACTATTGACAACAAAACGACAGCAAAGACGGTTTGAGCCTGCTTTTTGCCAAGTTTTCCAAGAAATTCCTTAAGTGTATTTGTCCAATTAAATTCATTCATGCCCCTAGCATACTTCAATTTTAATCGTTTAGCATTGTTATTTCATTGACTAAAAGTTCGAACTGTGCGTTTTTGGGTAAAGCATTTGTCCAGTTTGATAGTACAAAACAAAGATCAAATTCTAAAAGGATCTATTTTTTTATTTTTTCATCTTCTAAGTATTAGGATTCATTCCCATTTCTAATCTAACACATTTAGTTGATTCAATTCAACTATTTAAAAGCTAAAATACATCTCTGATTTCCAAATTTTCACGTAGTTCAAAAGACAAAGTATTACACTTCCTTCATACGCGGTTTCTTTCTTACAAACAGAGATTACAACCCAGCATTTAAGATGATCAAATTCAATACCACATGATGTAATTTGAGAAAGATAGTGCAATTCATTTGTTGTTTTCAAATACAACATTACAAATTTTCTTTCATTCCTCAAATTCCTCATACAGTAATACAATTCTTTCACATTCTTTCAAACGATGACAACAGAGTTTATCTCTTTCACATTACGAATATACAACTTTCATTGTCAATACAAAGTATCTTTCCATTACAAACATAATATACAGTATCATCCACTTCAAAGTAGGAAAGAGTTACAATAATATTTCATTTCACAAGGGACTGTCAAACTGTCTTTATCTCAGCTCCAGAATAGCAACATGCGTATTTCTCATTCTTCCAAATTGTGGTCACAACAGGAGTCAGGGGAAAAGCAATGCTCTCCACCAAACCAAGACATCCAATGAAAAGGGAGAATCCGACCTTCTCCATTGGCCCCCGAGCCCCAACCAAAATGCAATAAAATATGTGATCTAACTCATGGCAACAACAAGCTTCCACAAACACACAAGCAACATTTTCACAATAAAAACACAGTCCAAAAATAGAATGTAGTTTACAACTACATTAAAGCATGACAAACATTACCGAGGCTTCATTAAGCAAGCCAAAGGAGCAAGAAACTATGGGGGATGCTTCTTATGCCTTCCAAAAGGGGAAATGGGTATCACCACCTGAAGTACAAACCGTCAAAATATCGTATATCAAAACCCTGACATTCCTTATCCCTCCCCAAGTACCCCTTATTCCTCACATTTCCTTATGCCTCCCCAACCTCTTGTGGCACCCCATAACAAGTAAAGAAATGCAAGCTATTTCTTTGTAAGGTGGAACCCAAATCCTAACTCCCTTCACCCTTATACCTCCCTAAAACACACTTGTGCCTCCCACAAAATAAACCCCATAGTCTTCTCCTACACCATTCTTAGGCCATCTACCCAACAAGCCAGAAACATGCCAAAACATTTACACATTAACGTTTTCATAAACAAGAAAGAAGCATTTCAAGAGCCAAGCTCCTACCTCTCCATGATGGAGTTATTCCAAGTTCCAAAACAACAAGCTTTATCCAAATGCAAGCAATCCAAATCAGCCAAGCATGAGCATGCAACAATCTTCTCAAAAACTCCTTCAAAGCAAGAGCTCCAAAACAGCGAAAAGAATTCACCCAAGAATGAAGTCTCCAAAGTGAAGCAACCCAAAACAAGGTAAGGAATTCAAATTTTATAGAAGAGGGAATGGAAGAGTATGAGGTGGATCCATGTAGGATGCCACATCACACATCCTCAACCCCAACCCCCAAAAGTCAACTTCATTCTCCAAAGCATAATAAATAGGTAGGTGAATCAAAATGACATTTTACTTACGCACTCAAATCCAACCCACACCCCAAAGGACTGAAATTAAATCATGTAAGAAAAGTGCAATTAAAACCTACAATTTGCCTTCTCAAAAAGCATTATAAAAGGTCTAATCTCGAACTCTCCAACCATAGGTATGGTTGGTAATAAATTTAAGAGGTATGGGACAAGTTTAACTTGTCCCGCAAGCCTCCAAAATCAGCCTCCAAGGACAAATTCGAATTTCCAAGAAGGTGGAGTGTTTCACACTCAAAAGTTAACTTACACATCACTTACATATCTCTTATAACACTTTAATGCAAGGCCAACCTCTCAATTAATTACTTTCTTATGGTATCTTTTAATTAATTAATATTAACAACATGATTACTCATAATATTAACACATCATTTAATGAATAATGAAAGGGTCAAATGCACCACAAAATAAACACATGCAACAGATAAACAAAAGGGTCCAAATAAATAAATACACATAACCCCTTGGTCACATTTAAAGGTGGTTCCCCCCATGGGAATCCCTAACACAAAAAAACATGCACACAAACAAATACAAGTTGTTATGGTGACCTTGTTGAATTCATCTAGAATTCCAATGTGGTTGGTCTCTAATCCCCCCGATGTTTATCATGATATTTTAACCTGCAAAACACAAATACCTCCTTCGGTCTCGTGGCCATATCAGAACATCCAAAATAATATAAATAAAATTCCAAAGATCATCTAGCTATATGAATCACAACAACATCCAAGCAACCAACAAGATCATTTGTAATTTTACTCAACAACTATATCATCATCAAATAATTTCCATTTCTAGGTCTACGGACAATATCCAAATATCACACGTCCGAACAACATCCATAATATAACCATGTTAAACAGTATATCAACATCAATATCCAAAATGTCTCTAATAATCATCATGCATCATAACTGAATCAAGTCAACAATAATCCATGATCTAACATCTAACATCATACTATAATAAAGTCCATAATCATGTCCATAATATAATCAACAGTATCATGATCAGTATCAAAAGGTGTCAAAGGGAAGTGGGCACTACAATTTCGCATGAATTTTTTCAAGGAGTTTGATGGATGAGGATTTAGGAAGCTTCCTCACAACCATGTCTTTTTCACCCCATGAAAACAACTTCCCTCTTTCCTGGGTATTGGCATTAATTACCTGGGGAAGTGGGGAAATAAACACCAATTGCTAGCGGAAATGGCAAGGTGGGTTGGTAATCTCCATTTTATTTCCCCATGTGGGAAATTGGGATATTTTTTGTCCATTTTCCAATTCATTAATTTGGAAATCGAGGGAAGAAATCCCACAAGTGGGGAATTAAAACAAATTTTCCAGGAAAGGGGAAATCCAGGTTCGAGAAGCCAATTTGGCATCCCGACAATGGGAAGCAGAAGCTTATTTTTTCCCCCGGCAATTAAAATAAATCTTATCGAATGAATTTTAATTAATATTTATTTAATTAAAAACCCCAAAGTTATTAAAAATTGATTTTATCAATTAAAGAGTAATTAATTAATATTTAACGCAATTTAAGACGTTGCGGGAGGAGTTCTTTCCTGAAATGGACAAAACGAAGACCGAAACGATCACAAAAATGAGACGATCATGATGACAGTGATAGATCACACAAAGTAACACTTTTGAAAAATATAAAAATTTCCATTCTTTTTAATTTTACACAGTCAAAGTTGGTTGATAACAGCTGGCTCTAATTAGGGATAAGGACTTCATGGACGCAACAATGGACCCAGACCAAAATATTAATGAACATGATCCCAAAAATGATGGGGCATAAAAAATGGGATGATAAATAGAGAGGAGACCCAAAGACATGGGGAAAAGAAACAAACCAAAATCCTAATTACCTATGTACATACGAGGGGGACAACCCGTTTTCAATTTTGATAATGTTTGAGATATTTCCCATTGTAGGGCAAAATGCAAATGAGTTCCTTCAGATACACCATGTAATAGGTGTTATCCCCACAAAAATGTGTGATCTTAAAAGGATCTAGCCACAACAAATCAAACTTCCCATGTTTTCCTTTTGGTTCGTGTCTCTTATCCCAGAGAAGAACTAAGTCATTGATTTGGAATTGCCTCTCCTTAGTTTTCCTATCAAACAACCTCTTCACTTTGAATTGATGTTCCTCGATCATGTTTGCCATTTGAATTATTTGTTTCTTCAAGCTTTGCTTAAGAACATGATTCTTTTATCTAATGCATTGGCGAAGCATTCATCATCAACCTGCTTGAGATAATCGTAATGCTGGTAACTCCAATGTGAATGGGAATTTCAGCATTAATTCTATACAAGACTTGAAATGGAGACATCCCAATTTCCCTTTTTGGAGTTATGCAGTCAGCCGACAATGCATCATATAAATTTTTGTGCCAAGTTCTTTGATTTTCTTATACTAAATTGCGCACGATAGTAATGGTGTTTTTGTTACTGGATTCTACCTAACCTTTTCCTTGCGGGTAATAATCTGACGAATGAGACAAAGATATCCCATACCCATAACAAAAACCTATTATCTCTATAGAAGAAAAATTGGAGGCATTTTCTTTCACAATCTTGTGTGGAACTCCCATAATGCAAACCAGATATATTCTCTTTAATGAAGTCACAGATTACAGCAAGTAGATGTTTGTTTCATCTGGAATATCTTCTACCCACTTTCATAAAGTAGTCAGTAGTAGTGAAAACATGAGTATGACTAGCACTGGAGTTCAGATTCAGAAATCTGATGAAAACTAAACCCCATTGTTGAAAGGGTTCTTCAATGAAAATTGTCTTCAAAATTGAAGCTGCCAATTTTGGTCTTCCAATAAATTATTGAAAAGCTTCACATTTTGTCACCCATTTCTGAGCATTAGAAAACATAGTGGGCCAGTAATAATGTGCTCACAAAAAATTATGAGCTGTCACTGGGCCAAAGAAATTACCACCAAAAGCATGATCATGAAAGGCTTTAAGCACCCTAGGTTGTTGTTCCTTATCAACACATCTAAGGAACATGCCATCAATCCCTTTCTTAAACAAAATGTTGTCCCAAATGAGGTACCTAGCAGCTATTATTTTGATAGCTCATTTTTCCTTAGCTGTCAAATTCTCTGGATACTCGCCATATGTGAGAAAGTAGGCTATATCAGAATACCATTGGTTTGTGGTACTGACAAAAACCACAAGTGGTAAATTTTCCTCAACTGGTTCTTCTTCATAGTCATCTCATGGTTCATTCTCTGTGATGAGTTGGCAGTGTCCTCTTCCTTAAACCAACTTGGTAGGGTTGATATCCAAATCATATTCCTATATCTTGGAGACCCAATTACCTCTTTTAGATCTCGGTTCTTGTTGTGTCAACATTGATTTAATTGTGGTGTTTGGTACTAAGACTTTAGTGTGAGAATTCAACACATATTACCTGAAATGTTTCAAATCTCTCACCACCATGTACGCATGCCTCTCAAGGGGATTATAATTGAGTTCATGTTTTTTGAATCCAGTACTCATGAATGTAATAGGAGATTTGATTCCCTCTTAATTGTGTTGAGTCAAGATAGTGGATATTGTGTGCAGCGAAGCATAAAAATAAATTATAAAATCCTTTTTAAAATTGGTACAAACCAATGTAGGATCCTTTACAGTAACACCCTTGATTTGTTCAAATGATTTTCTACCTTCATTCAACCATTTGAAGGATTCTTTGCCTTTCATCATATCAGTGATTTCTTTGGTTAGCTCGGTGAAATCTGACATGAACCTTCTCAAAAAATTCACCTTCCCAAAGTATGAGTGAAATCCAAGCTTACTTGTGGGTAAGGAAAGATTCTTGATAGCTTTAATGCGCTAAGGATTTATTTTAGTTCCTTCTTTAGAAACAATATGACCTAGGCATTTACCTTCCGTAAATCCAAACACAGAACTTCTTTGGATTTAGGGAGATATTATGAAGTCTGCACCTTTGCAATATTTTCTCTAAATCTCTTAGGTGATCTTCTCGTTTCTTTGAGAACACTGTCAAATCATCTAGGTATATCATGATGATCTTGTCTTTATAATTTACAAATTCCATATCCATGGCCCTTTGAAAATTTGCACTGACATTGATCACACCAAAAGGCATTCTTCTATATGTAAACGTACGTTAGGGGGTGGTGAAAACAGTTTTATGTTGGTCTTCTCTGGCCACTTCAATCTGATTATAACCAGAGAAACCATCTAGCATAGATAACATTTATGATCTAGTTACTACCTGTAGAATATGGTTGTCGAATGGAAGTGGATAGTTATTCTTCAAGGAAGCTTGACTAAGATTGCAGAAATCCACACAAATCCTAATTTCTCCATTTTTCTTGTGAACTAGTATAATATTAGTTATCCAAGTTGAATGTCGAATAGGAAAAAATATTTGTGCCACTAACATCTTTTAAACCTCATGAAATATTGTCCTTGCAATCTTGGGATTATACTGTCTTTGCTTCTTCCTGAATGGATATGCACCAGGTTTCAAGGGTATGACATGCTCCATTTCCCTAGGTTGGAAAGAATTCAAGTCTTCATATGAGTAAGCCAAGATGTAAAAATATTTGGTATGGAGGATTATGAATTTATTGCACTCCTTAGGTGAGGAACACTTACCGATGTTGACCGGGTGAGGTTTATCCTTAGTACCAATGTTAACTTACTCATAGTCAGCAAAATTTGTAGGTCCTTCCTACTCTTTCTCTTTGATAAACTTGTCATGTTTATCAAAACATTATTCAATTGAAACCAATCCTTTTGGAATTTTATTTCCTTTGAGTTGAATGATTCCATCACTAGGATATTTTTTCTCAAATCCTTCTTGAATGGGTGAGGTCGTCAATTCGCTAAATGAAGAATCACTTCCTTCAAAGTACAATTGTTCAAAATTATCCCTTTTTCCAAGAAGGCAATAATTTGTTGATCATCATTGAATACTTTCCAATTTTTTGCATTTTCAGGAACACTTGGCCTAAAAACCATTTCAATGGTGTATTTGTCTTGATCAAACTATGAATGAGGAGTCATTAATGAAGCTGAGACTGCTAGAGAATCTTCTTTATCATTATTTTCATGAGGGGTGAATTTTATGGAAAAAACATCTAAGGTTTCTATCATGTCCCACACTTTATTTCTATAGTGTCTCAGATGATCATTATTTACTTAGAACTGATTTTTAACTTTTTTCACAATCAACTCCACATCTCCAAAGAATTTTAAATTTATGATCCCTTTCTCTTCTGTAACTTGGATGCCTAGGATTAATGCATCGTATTCTGTCAGTGTTGTTAGTATTTGAAAATTGGATTTTGTAAGAAAAAGGAGATATATTTTACCATTCGGAGATAGGAGCACCACTCCTATGCATCAAAACCTGTTGAGAAAAAACTTCCATCAAACTCAAGAGTCCATATCTCATTAGAGTTTATGGAAAGTGACCTTCAGGTGCATTAACCTTTGTAGTCATCATATAATTACCCATACTTGAGTTTTGAAACAAGACCTATGCATGGAGATCATTGATTTTTCGTCACTGTGAATTTTTCCTGAATTTTTGGTATTAACGTCTTCATTTCTCCAGTGATAGGGATCATAGCATGAGACCAATCCATTTGAATCTCATGCCACCCATATCTCTACAAAATTTCCTGCTCAAAAACATACCATATGAAGTAGAAATGTCAACAACTAGAATAGTTACCTTAACTTGCTTATGAGGAAATTGGGATAAAACAATCTGAGCATATTTAATCTATGCATGATCAGAGGAACTTGTCTTGTCTCCATGGAGTAACAAGATCTGAATGTTCTCGTACATGTCAATCCTAAGAGCATGTGCTACTTTTACAAGGCATCACATTATTCTAAGGCTCTAAAATCTATAATGCAGTTACTTAACTTACATCCATGTTGATCAGAAAGGACACAAAGAAAGGTTCAATCTTTTCATTCGAAGGTGCAGTGGCCACCACAATATTTTTAGTCTTCTCATCTTTGGGAGTTTTCATAATTCCTTTGGAGGAATGAACAATAGAGTCTCCTTTGATAAACTTGACCAATTTCTCGAGTTGATCCTTATTGGACTTTAAGTACTCTGCCTGTGACATGGAAATTTTTGTCTTATTGATATGATTAATGATATAAAATTTGGGAAAAGTAACCATACTTGATGTCTCATAGACTGTTTATTTTGAACTTGATGATGGCACACTTTTGACCTTTTCCTTGGGCTTGGTTGATATTGATGTGGGAGAATAAAATTTCTTCTTAGTTGATTTATCAACTTGATTGAATTGACAAAGGCCCTCCTTTCTTTAACATAGTTTTGACCTTAGAAACCTCATTCACCTTGGACTCTTTAGGAGCCTCATTTTTCTTGGATTCTTTAGAAGTTTCCTTAGTCTTAGGTTCTTTAGGAACTTCCTTAGAGCTCTTTTTATATTCCACCTTAATGGTACTCTGCTCCTTTTTCTGAGAGCATGTGAAGACACCGAATGATTGACTATTCATATCTTCTATAGTTTCTTCGTATTTGTCTTCTTGTTCTAAACGATACTCGAAGAAATGATTATTACTTTCTCCCTCAGGCTCTTAAACTTCAGGTTTATATGTTCCAGAGTCAGGATCTTCTTTGTCAAATTAAACGACCTCAACTTCATCATCACTTTCTTCAGCGACATCACACTTTGAGTTAGTTACGGGAGACGCTTCAATAGTAAGCCTCGTTTGAGCACTTACAATCCTAGCTTTGTTAGGAATGTATCCTTTTCTTGGGATTTTTTGGTAAGGAGTAAGTTTACTACTTTGAGCAATTGGATTTTTCAAAGCTAGCACATCATTACCCAACTTAGTGAGTATAGCTTCTAAAGCATTGGGGGTTTCTTAAATCTTTCCCTTGAGGGAATTTTTCCTGAATTTTCCCACCATGATTGAGCAAGTTACATGGCCAAGTAGCCACTCTATCCCTTCTTAGCTGATAGCACACTTTTGGTTGTTCTGCATTAATAAAGAAAAAAAAAATTCCATCAGGGTTTGAGCAAATCCCGGCAAGAACTTTGTTCACCATTTTGTTGAATTTAGCCACGAAATTCCTCATGGGTTATGTTGGATCTTTATTTTCTTGAGATAGTTGGGCAAGGAGGGCATGTTCATCTTCTACCATCTTGAATCAATCTTCAAACTTAGTTGTCATATCATTCCAGTTTGTAATGCATCCATTTGACAGATGATGAAACCAATCTACATCAACACCATGCAATGTTTCAATGAAGAGGTGAATAGTAACATCTTCATATTATACCCAAAAAACAACACATGCAATGAAGAAGGCACAAATGTGGTCATCTGGTGATGTCTTCCCATGATCCATCAAACTTGGGAAGAATCTTCCTCAATCCTCATGGGAGATCATATCGAGTTGGTAAGGCTAATGGGCCTATGGCATTTCCCCATGGTACATTAACTGCCATCTTGGGAAAGGTGGTATGCAAAGGAAAAACAACATGAGAAAGAACAAGCGTTTGACTTGTAGTGATTCCTTCCTTTCTTTCTCTTTCAAGACTCAATACAAGACTTATAGATCAAAAATGGGATCATATCGACCTTTAGCTTTTGCTCTTTGTAGTGATTCCTTCCTTGCTTTCTCTTTGGAGGTGATAACTTGAAACCAAAATTTCCTTGGCCCGCGTAAACCTCTTTCTTGGTAGTTTGAAATATTTACTACGAAGGGGTCACTGGCATGTTCTGATCAGCTCTTGTCTTTTCTATTTTCTCTCTTTCTTGATTTCTTTTTGCCTGAATGAATCTAGAAACTCTCACAGCTTGATCTTATTTTTTATCTAGTACTAATGCAGTGAGATGAAAATGATAGTTTCTTGTGCGCTTTTCCCAAATATATTTCCTCAAATCCGATTATAGGTCTTCTTAAGTATCTGCAAAAAAACCAATTTTGTTACAAGATAGGTGGGTTACCTGTAATAATCATACATATTATTACCTTGGTGGAAGAGGGTTGTTTTAGTGAACAACGATCAACATGTGTACAGGATGTCTTTTGTCCATAAGTGTGGGTACTCTTCTTCTAAGGTCTCCAATGTATATTTCTCTATCAATGGCTCTATCAATAGCCACAAATTTCTACAAGCTTTTGTGTTTTTCGTAAGCTACTGCTCGAAGGTTGGCAGCAATGTATCCTTGAAAATATTCATTTGGCACAAGGTTTGGTTGAATAACTGGAGTTTATGCTAAAGGGGATAGTCATAAATATTGAACCAAGCACTGGTTAATGATTCCTTAATGCCCTATTAGATTCACCAAAAAATTGTTATCATATGGATTTTCATGCATGCAAATGCACATGCAATAGTGTGGGAAGGAATTACCTCCTCAATGAAGGTGAGGCTACCTTTATTGAAAGCTAAAACTATATTTACACCTATACATTCAAAATTGTATGTGGGGGGTGTTTTGGAAAATCAATGGAAAGAAAAGTGAATGAGGGGGATGGAATGGAATGAAGGAAAGGAGTGGAATGGAATGAATTGAAAGAACATGCAAGAGTTAGGTAAAAGATAAATCCTAATATTGCACGAAGAAGAATGATACAATAACCAACACAAATAAAATGGATTTTGCAGTTAGCTAAACAAGAATGAGTAAAAGGGAACACACATGAGAAAGTAAATAATAGAGCTTGATCACTATGAACTAGATAACAACATACTTAATAATGTTGACAATAAGATCAAAAACAATATTTGCATGAAATATTTAAACATATAACATCTAATGAACATAAGAACACCAAATCTTGCAAGAGACAATGAATGAGATACAAAGTTCGTATTTCATTAACTCCAAAATATCTTCACAAAAGAACAAAAAGTTTCTTCCTAAAAAAAAGCTTGCACACACGAAAGTATTTTCTTCTCCTCTCTCAAAGTCACCCTTTACAAATGATCCCCTCACTTCCTGTTATAACCCAAAATTTGGTTACAAAGTAAGTTAGGGTTTGACATGAACATTAAATATGGAACTTAAGTGACCTTTGAATATTTCAACCAACTTTATTAAAAGCAACTAAAAAAAGAAATCACTTAAGTCATCCACAATTTTCCGAAAGAAAAGTCAACGACAAAATCTCCTTTTCTTAAAATTCCACTTTTGAAAACATACAATAATAACCAATGCCTTATTAATTGAAATAGGGTCTGCCTATATCAAACATATGAGAAATGGACTCTCCCACTTCATTAGATACCAAGAAAGCTATCTCCTTGAACCATTAGTGAAATTGGGATCTACTGCTTTCTCTAATTGAAAGGATCTGAACCTTCCCAATGTTTCAAACATATTTTCTTCTTTTGGAGGTTCATTTGGTCAAAGAATAGCATCACAAAATACCTACAATTCCAAAATACTACCTGGAATATCATTTAGATTAACCATAATTGATTGAGCATTTTCAAACAAGTTCTTTAAGTTGATGCAACGCTCCATTGAAGCTGAAGATAAATTATTGATGGGAGTATACATGTCCATTAAACAATTGTGAAAATTTCTCTTCCACATGTTTCGATGAACACCTTTGATTATTATCATTTATGAGATTACAAGGGATCTCGGCTATGAATTCTTGAATCAAGGCAAGTGAAGTGAAGGATTCATTGCATATGCCCTCATAATGGATCATAGAATCCTCAAGAAGCGTCTTCCTTGATTTGAGATGCACACACCAAAGAAAATGTGTCCCTCGAAGTTCAAATTCGATAATTCCTTCAATGGATAAAACTAAGGATTTCATCCTCGTCATATCCTGTAAACTGGGCAATATCTCATCCAAATTTGATATGTTAGAAACAAAGGTTTCCTTGAAAGAAATAACTGGATCAAGATATGCATTGCCAGTGGAAATGGCAAGGCGGGTTGGCAATCCCCATTTTATTTCCCCATGTGGGAAATTGGGATCTTTTTTGCTTGTTTTCCAATTCATTAATTTGGCAATCGGGGGAAGAAATCCCACAAGCGAGGAATTAAAACAAATTTTCTAGGAAAGGGGAAATTTGGGTCCGAGAAGCCAATTTGGCATCCCGACAAGGAGAAGCAAAAGCTTATTTTTCCCCCGGCAATTAAAATAAATCTTGTTGAATGATTTTAATTAATATTTATTTAATTAAAAACCCCAAAGTTATTAAATATTGATTTTATCAATTAAAGAGTAATTATTTAAGTAATATTTAACACAGTTGAAGATGTGGCGGGAGGATTTCTCGCTTGAAATGGATGGAACGAAGACCGAAATGATCACAAAAATGAGATAATCACGATGAGAGTGATAGATCAAGCAAAGTAACGCTTTTGAGAATATCAAAATTTTCATTTTTATTAATTTTGTGTAGTCAAAATTCATTGATAACATGTTACAAGGATCCTTCCTTTTTCTGGAATATGTTAAGATTGTTCTTTCCTTGTGGTCTCATTCTTGCTCGACCCTGACGATTCAAGATTAGTCCCTTTGACCAAGTTTACTCCCTCCTCCACCAACCCTTGCATGCTCGCCACTTGTCCTAATAGGGTTGAGGTGTAATTTTTTGCACCCATTGCACCAAACTAAAGGTGAAAATGATGCAAAAAAGTGTGCCCTCCTCTCTTTTAGCCTCCAGGTTCTTCGTACGACCTTTTTCTAGGCCTCAGGTGCTCAAATGTAGCTCCCTCCTCCATTCCTCTAACTGAATGCATGTGTGCCAATTGTTGCAATATGGCTAAGTCACACTTTTTTGCTCCTATTGTTCTAAAAAATGGATAACGGGGACAAAAAAATGCACCCCACTTCCTCTCCTCATTGTCAAACACTATAAATATAAACAGTTAGTCATTTTCCCCTCAAATCCCCACAAATCTCCATATTTTGCTAGAATTTTGCCAGATTTTTCCCAGAATCTAGAATCCACCATTTTCATCCTCCAAAAATCTCATCCATGCTCCCATGATTTTAAAGATGAAGAAACACAAGGAAATCCAAAAATTTAAAGTGGAAAATGATATTTTTCACCAAAAAAACTTTAAAACTTGCGAAGGAGATTTGTTCATATCTCATAAACTGGTGGGTGAATCAACATGCCATTTTTTGCAATCTTACATTTTTCCAAACACCTTGAGGATCCAAGAAGTTTTTTTTGCATGCATGTTCCAAATTTTTTGTAGTGAAGAAGTCCTTGTTTCCCATGGTGAAAATTTTGAAAATAAAAATATCTGTTTCTAGACATTGTGTAGACTTGAATTTCAGATGTACAATGAAGAGCACAAACCCATATTAGAAAAGTTCTTTTTGTCAAAAACCGAGGTCCATAACCCTAATTTATAAAAATAGTAAGCCTCCTACACATCCACTTGTTATTTTTAGTAAGTCATCTCAAATAGCAGTTTTGACAGAAGCATTGTGCACATAGGTGATCTAGAAGGATAATCTCAATGGTCAGAGCCGAAAGGGGAGGAATTTCCAATTACTAAAAAATAGTAAACCTTCCTTTTGAGGTGCAAAAAGTGTTCTGAAAAGCAATAAATTCAAGTTCATAGATTGTTCTTGTTTCCCATTCATGTTTGCAATCATAAGATCAAAGGAATAGTGGGTTTTCATGGCTTAGATTGGTTATTTCATGTCTGCAGAATGGGTATTCTTCACTGTTATTAATGGTGTCTTCATCAATGTTAATGGCTTACTTCCTCAATGTGCATGGGTGAATCCATCAGCCCAAGAGTCATCTTCGTCAGCGAAACATGTAGTGTCACAGAGGATCATCACGATTATTTCTCACATGTCATATGAAATCCACCTCAGGAGATATCACAATGTCTTTCAATACTCATTTCATGGTTCAAGTTTCTTATGTATCATGTGTAAGGTGGAGTTTGCGATCATCATCATCAGACTGTCCATGGTGAGCTTTGTTAAAACATTAAATTCATCATAACAATGTGGCCAGGTTGCAAAGGTCATAGAAAGGTCGGTTTTGAGCTTCTATCTCTTCAGAGGGGATATTCACGAGTGATGCTCATGGTCACCAATGGAATCACTCAAAAATGTTTCTAATTACTTAGTTCAAAGTGTCCATGGGTCATCTAAAGGAGGTTTCTCATGGTGTAAAACGTTCAAGGATTCAGAGTTCACTATATTGGATCATTTCATCAAATCATCTGTTAAGGATTAGTGGACTTCATCAGAGACAACTTCTTCGTCGACATTCTTCTTTATCCTCCCTCTCCCTTCTCTCTCTCTCTCTCTCTCTCTCTCTCTCTCTCTCCTCTCTCTCTCTCTCTCTCTCTCTCTCTCTCTCTCTCTTTTCTCTTCCTCCCCCCAACTTTATCTCTCCTCCACATTCTAATTCTTCATTAGGGTTGCAAATTTTCATAATGCCTCATTTTTGTAATTAAAAAGTGACTTTAGGATTATAATGTAATATGTCACCTTTTTTTTCATAAAAAGGGACTTAATTCTTTCCTAAGCATTCAAAAAGTCACAAATATTGTGAAGGCATATGAAGGGTCATTTGGGCTTAAACAAAGAGTCATTTTCATTTTATATAAATTGTAAAGACAATCTCTTTCCTACGAGTTGTCAATTTTGCAAGTTCATGAGAGAGTATTCCTTATGAAGAAGAAAAGAGATAACATTTATTCTACTTATCATTTCTACATTCTTCCCACTCTTTCCATGTATAATTTTTCTCAAGCATCAATAAAAGGAGTTCCTAACCTTTTTTTATTGGGGATTTATTGATACTTTGTGCTCATAAATCTTAACTGGTCTTGTTACCATCTGTTTAATTGTTTCTTCTAAATTTACTTGTGTTCTAATTTTCTAATTAATGGCTATACGAATTTGATTTCCTACCTACAACATTAATCCCTATCCCTTTTTCTCACTCCCTTTCCCATTTTTTAAGCAAAGTCCTCCTTAACAAGTAATTGCTAACTTGTGCTGTAGGGTCAGTGGAGTGCCCCTGTTGGATCCCCGGCCGTAAGGCTACCACAGAAACCACATTTCACATGCGCATAAATATACGAAGCTGCGCTGTTCAAGTAAAGGGACTTAGATTCCTAGAGCGTTGGCCAGAAGTCCACCAATTTTTCCACCCAAGAATTTTTATTTCCAATAAGTAGAATAATATATATGATAAATATCTACACTGGCCTGAGCTTTTGAAGCTTGTCCTAGATCTCATCATCCAAAAGAGCATGATTGTGACCTATATCACCACACATGCTCCCATAATACACCTACCTCTTATCAAATATGTGTATACTCTACTTGTATAGTCATTGACCTACTCAAAATATCTTATGCAAACTTTGTCTAAGAGAGGTCACATGTCACCTATTAGCTCATCCCGAAATTCATCTCGTTACCTAGCCAACAAAGTGCAAGTTACAACTTCTATTAACTACAAGATCAAATAAATGGGCATGCTAATTCATAGTATCATCCACGTGCTCTAGAAAACCCACATCTATAATGTCTGTAGGGATATTTTTGTTAGATTGCAGATCGAGGCATCAACAATATTTGTCTAATAAACATCACATGTAATCAAAAGTTCACATATCACTCATTAGAAATCATAATGAATGCAATTTTTAATTACTAAATTCACAATAAGGAAATCCTAAAATAACCACGTTGATCTTAGATCACTTCTAATGGATCATTTGAAGGTGTACCTGTTAGTGTTGTCTTACCTCCTCCTACTTCCGAGGGCATAAATCCTCCACCTATGCTTGTAGGTGTAAGCACTACTCCTCCACCTTCTCCTCTTCTTACTCTACCTACAACCTATGTCGAACCTCCTACTATCACTGGGAACAATGATACCCAATATGAACCCATCCACCACAGGGTGGATTTGACTATACAATCGACATCATACCTTTCTATCATGATTATGGGTGGATCTTCCTCATTAGCTAGTGATGGAGCTACAATATTTTTTGTTGAAACTAGCATATCACACTCTTTGCATCCTACATGAAATGATATCCTCAATGGGTCAGGTACTAAGAGAACATCCTATATTACCCTGACCTTCCATGTGACATGATCATACTAAAATTGTTCCCCTTATATGGGGAACTGGTCCTCTAGCCATGTGTTAGCCTTGACTCGCCATAATTCAACGATGCCCTCACCTCAACCTATAAAATATCTATAGGTTCTCTATATGATCTCCCCGAGCATTAATAGGTCTAAAATTTCTTTGTATTCTATGGTATGATGCCATCTAATCCATGAGATGGCCCACTATGCTGCAAAAATCTCTAGATGGGCCCTATCATCCCTTGACCCTCATATCGGTTAAATCACTACTATGTACTCACATGTTCATATGTACAAAAGTTTCATGACTCCTAAATGACCTCCAAGGATATCTAATGCAAAATGATACAAATCATTATACAAATGTGCTAGTACACATCAGCCCCATGTATTTATAGTTCTCATATCCTTAATAGATAGGGAAATCTGCATTAAGCAATATGAAATAGAAACCTCACTTCCATCTACGACTATAAAGGAAGCCAATAATACACAAATATTTTCCTGCACCCATAGAATATATGTTGGTATTATGTTAATGATTTATATGGTCAACCCCAGTGGGCATCCTTTGCCTCGTCTCAACCAAAATTTGTGTTTCATCCTCATATGAACTAAAAAATCTACAACTAGCACATGTACCCTATCCCCCACAATATGCAACTAGCACATGTACCCTATCCCCCACAATGTACCCTATCCCCCACAATAAAAAATCTACTTTTTAACCTTACTATATTTTTTATAGTAAGTTGGCTTTTCAACCTATTAGTATACAAATTTTTAATTAAATCCTTCTTCAATTAATCAATTAATGCCTCGATATTTTCAATGTGATATCTTGAGCCACGTTCATTAGTTTCTCACACTGTTCAAAGAATTGGGATTTTTATTTCACCTACTTCAATAACATAGTGTCATTTCAATCTATTATACAACATCAACGGATATTCTATGCATTCTCTCTCACACTCTATCAATTCCTTACAACACTACAATCATCTATATTACTTTGAGCACTAAATAAATTTATGCCAATCTTCAACTTAATGTGTTTCAATCACTACTGTCAATTAATTTTAGTTCAAATGATTCAAATTGATTTCATTGTTTTCACCAAAAGGGGGTAAAATATTTGGGATTGCTATTCAAGAAACCATCTTATACAAATCAGCAAAAGAAGTTAATTTAATAATAGAGTAATACAATATGGGCACAGGGATGCACAAATACCAAGATTAATAAATTCAAATCAAATCACCACCACATTTATAAAAAATGTAGATTAAAATTAGAAAAGTAACAACTTTAATCCTATGTTCTATTGAAACCCATACAATATATGATGGAGGCATGATGAATCATTCCCTTTTCCATTTGCAAGGGTGTGGTAGCATAGGTGTAAGTTTTTTGGGGTAAATGGAAAAATATGTGACACCCTTCCTCTCACTCTTTCTAGAAGGTTTTTTTGGGGTGACTAAAAAGCCATGTGACACCCTTAATTGGTGTCAAGACACCCAAGTCCCTCTTATTTCTAGCTACTCTTTCAACTCAGTGAATGATCACACTCAATCCTCCATAAACACCATTTCAATCTCCAAGTATTTAATAATTTGACATCTATGACACACTCTCCCTCTATCCATGTGAGTCATCTACAAATTCACATTGTTCCTCATTCAGTAGCTACTCTCTTGGCATGCCCTACAGTTTCACTACTTTAGCATTATAAGATATTCTCTCTTTTCTCCTTTAAACTAACAAATTATGCTCACAAGATTAGAGGTGGGGTAAATGTAGATCCCTAAATTTGGTGCAAATCATTATTTTATAATAATTTTAAAAAATAATACATATATTGGTCTTAAGTGATGAAAACATAGTCTAGTGGCACAAGTCATTGTTTGGTTTGTTTTTGTGTGGTTTGAGTGACTAGTTTGTTACACTTTCTTATGTCTTGTCACAAAGAGGTCTAGATTTTAGTTTTTATTATTTTCCTATTTTGGGTCCTTGTACAAAATCAAATTTTTTGGATGAAACTGCTCTAAATGGTTTTGTTCATAATTAACAGTTTCATTCCTCTTTTTCTGGGTCCATTATGACCATTGGAATTTATTGTTACTCTTATTTGATTTTGCTTCTTATGGTTTGGGTTGGCATTGTATGCCACTAGATTCAAAATTCAAAGTGAAATAATCCTATATATACAAATTTTCTAAGAGCATTTATCATCTAGTTACTACCTAGCAATCATTTAGCTAGGATCAAAGAACTATCTTAACACATCTCATGAGTATATCACAAGGGGCAGTTAATGATTTTTAAACATTCTTTTTTTGCATACAATAGTTCAATTGAGGCATATTCTACTATTTAACCACTATTTGTGTTGAGGCACAAGGGAAAAACACAGGGCAAGGGATCTCATTTACATACACAAATACACTGCGCACTAGGGGAACTACTGGAGTTGGAAATATAGTGTAGTGCTTGGTTGACAACAACTAGGATTGACCATCAAGGTCAATCCAAATCAAGCACATAACCTTATTTTTTATATCTAATGTCTTCTTGAGTTATGTTAACAAAGCTAGGGTTTTTTAGTACATGTGAGTATGCATGTGTAATAGGAAATCTAAACATACCAACAGGCTATAAACGAAGGTGAAGTGGCCCAAAAAACCAAAATCACACAAAAAATAGGTACGAAACTACCAATTATGTTCAAAACTACAAACTACTTGTTCCTCATTTGATGATTTAGTCTCGAGGTACACAACTACAATGATCTCCTGACCACCTTATTGGACTTTCATACAACCCATATTAACTCACAACACCTCTAGATTGTATTCTGAAGGAGCTAATTGATTTCTCCAACCCTAATTGTGCATGTACTTTTTTTTATAGAATGTTTGTGCTTGCAAACCCTAGTCTCTAAATATGTATGTCAAATGAATATGACCAAATTATTCATATATTCTTGTAACAATATAATCATATATTAGTAATATCACATATTATTAATTTTAGGTAGTAATCAATAATATTTTCATTATTTTATTCACATCTCAAATCTCAAGGGATTAACAATGTTCCTTATTTATCTATCTTGTTAGTCTAAACATTGTTGATGTTTTTACACATGACTGTTCATGATTATAATCATTGAAGGCATGTGAGTGACAAGGTGCATAACTTCAACTCTCAATGACTCTGAATCCATGCATATTACATTTGGATTCTAGTAAAATGTACTCATATCTCTTTCAAATATACATATCTTATTTTATTTTTTTAAAATTAAACACTTTTGACTGGAGCTTAGAATCGGAGGGTTACGGGACCCCACCCTTGCAATAATAATCCAAACAAGATCCACATAAAACATAAGACCCAAAACCCCACAAAAGGATCACACTGAGAGATACAAGCCAAAAGTATAATTGAAAGTTCCTAAATGAACATGAAAGCACAAAATCAGAACCAAATTGAGCCGAAAAAGTGAAACAAATATCATCAGAAGGAGCTACTACCCCTTATGGTGACCTGCGAGCAGAATCATACAAGTCACCGAGCTCTGCCACTGCCGCTGCTCCCCTGGCATCCACCACACTGCGACTGACGTCACCAGCAGCACCTATGACTGGCTGCGATGACTTACCAAGAAAGAGTTGGAAGGCCACCTTGGCATGATCCCAAAGTGCATTAAGATGATCATTGGCTAAATCAATAGGGAAGCAGGATTCTGAAAGATCCAAAGGAGGTAATTTTTTGGGGTCCAGATCGCCGCACAGTGCTAGAAAAGGGCATGCACATTCTCAACATGAAGGAGAATTTCCCTATATTTTTCACCAAGCCAATTAACCCCACACCCAAAGCCAATTTCCTGAGTAACCACTTCTTCCACCAAAAGCAATGGGTTAGGGATACAACAAATGGCCAATTCCTTACTTAGATTGCCTCTATGAACTGGATAAATAAAGTGTTCAGCAATGGCCTCGATGTCCGCCAAGACCAAATGAAGCAAGAGATAGTTGGAGACATGTTGGCAAGAAAATTTGTCTTGTGAACAAATTTGTGGGTTTCAAGCCAATGCTATGGGAATCTAATTCCCTCTACTTGAACGGTGCAGCTTTCGTATGTGCATGCGTGAAAATGTGGATTTCAATGGTGGCCTTTCGGCTAAAGATCCAATAGGGGAACTCCACTGACCCTATGGAAAAGCTAGCAAATTATCACTAGAGAAGAAATTTGTCTAAGAAGGGGAAAGGGGAGTGAGAATGGAGGTAGGAGAAACTAATGGTGCAAGTAGGATATCAGATGCCCACACACATTAATCAAAAATTTCATTTACATGCATTTAGAGTTAGAAGAAGATACAAATATAATAAAGAAGCTACAAGACAAAATAAAACTCATTGGTCGCAAAGTACCAATTAATCTCTCCATCAAATAGGTGAAAATTCCTTATTTTATTATTGAAGCTAAGGCAGAGTTTGTACAGAGCTTTTAGAATGGAAGAAATTTGAGAGAGAAAGAAGATAGAAGAAATTTGGTATTTTTCTCTTTTCCAGTTACAGAGCACTCTGTTATTTTCAAAATCAATCGTCAACCCTTGGAATGACATCGAGAAGCCATTATATTCTTCACAAGAAACTGTTACAACTTCACAAATCTTTGATGCCTTTTCAAATTCCTCTGTTGTGAAGAAAATGCTCATGGCGGGTTAAAAACTAGATCTTACAAAGTAACTATTACATTCAACTTGCCAATTTAAATATAAAACATTTGATTTGTTCCTCTAACTTTGAAATTGGGCCATCCACATGGCAGGAAGGAATTAGAGTGGTTACAGGGGAAGCCTTTCGTATTTTATGAATTTTTGTAAGATTTGGCAATTTGGAACAAATTGGCCTGTAGCCCCGCTTTGACTTTTTAACTTAGACATGTGGCACGTTCTTATTGGAAATGGGGTCGCACCCCTTTTCTCAACATTTTAACTTTTTTTTGGAAAAAAGGCTCAAAAACTCAATTTCCTCCACCGGCCCGCTCCTCCGCTTTGAATTTTCAACGGCGGGCCCAAGACCATGGCAGAGTCGCGGTGCAAATTAGAACTTTTACTTCACTTTTGGGAATTTGGCTAAATTTCCAAAAGCGCCTAGATGGCCCGCTCGTCCGCTTTGAATTTTTCCCTGTGGGCTTCAACTTTGACTTTTTCCCTTATAGCCTGATCAGGGCCATGGGTTACTTTTAAACTTTTCACCTTTTTTACGAAAGAGACTCAAAATCTCAAATCCCCCTGATGGCCCACTCGTCCGCTTTGACTTTTCCATGGTGGGCTTTGCCTCTCCAATGACATTGACATGTGGCGATCTGGTGCTATTTTGGTAATTAACCCTTTTTGCCCCATCTTCAGAATTGCGTCGCTGCGACATGTGGAGCCATCTATTGAGCCTTCCATACTTAGCCGATTTTACTTTCATTTTGTACCTGGGACATGTGGCAAGCCCGTGCTTAATTGAAGATTGTCCTTTGGACCCTACCCCTGGAATTACGTCGTAGCGACACGTGGATCCGTCCATTGAGTTTTGAAGTATGACTGAACCGCATCCAATTAGGGAGACCCACGTATCACTCGGGGATGCTGAGGAAAAATTTGACGGGGAAAGAAATGTACATCGTTCTCGACGGTAGAAAAAATACATAGATGAAGAGAACTTTGTCATTTTGAGTCCAATTTTCAAATTTCCTTCACGAACCAGAGGCATGAAGGCAAAACAATGATTTGATGACCTGGGCCATAGAACAAGTGAACAATCGATCAAAAATGGAGGTTGCAAAGAGGATATTACATGCACAGACCAGGAAATAGAGGATTTCTAAAAACGAGCAAAAAAGAGGTTTAAACTGCTCTAGGGCATGAATTTTCCTAATTTCTTGAATCTCTAATTTGGCTTAAACATTAACGAAGGGCATGAGCTAAAAAAAATTGAATTTGGCTATGGAAATGAAGAGTAGTTTTCAGGAGACAACAACTGGCTCTAGCTTAGGGACATGGCGTGAACTAGGCATAGCTAGGGCATGACATGAGGATCCAGAATCTCAAGTTTCAAAATATATTACGTTGACCAGTGCCTTATCCATTGGGCCTTGTAGAGTCATGTACAATTCAGAGAAAGAATAGAAGGAGGAAACACAAAAGCAAAACCACACACAAAAAAACCAAACAAAACTCAAACCAACACCGTATAATAGGAAAAAGGAAAAAAACACACCTATGTAAATCACCTATGGTACAAGGTGGGGGACAACCCGCTTTCACTGATGATACAACTTCAAGTATTGCCCACTTCGAGGCAATTCCAATGGTGTTCCATGTAAATATGAGAGGATAAAAACATTCTCACCACAAGTTCCATGAATTTGGAATGGGTCGAGCCATAATGAATCAAACTTTCCATGACTGCCCTTTAGTTCTCTTCTCTTGTCCCATAACAGGACAAAGTCTCTGTATGATGGAAAAGTGACAAGCGAGTGTGGGAATCTATAAGTAACTCTTCCTCACACATGACCTCTTGAGGTCGTGCCGAGACAGCCGGTGGGGATGGAATATGCGTGGGATGCAGACAAACTAGTTAGGCAATCTGATGTCTTCGACGCGCACTAGTGGAAACTATGAATCTAAGGCAGAGAAGGCCCTCCTAACCTGATGATAGATCGATTGGCAAGGATGACTGCTCGAAGGCTCCAATCAATATCAAGCTCTAGCGTGATTCGGTCTATGGTTTGTGGAATACGTGAAAAATAACTTGGGATAGTTTCGTGTATATCTCCAGATAGGGTCATAGGGTGGATGATGGGTATAACGGACTCTACAGGTGATTATCTAGCCTAGTCTAGATTTCCCTAGCTTTATTAGCTACTATGTCTAATAAGGATAACTGTTTGATGATGATAGGTGGAAGTAGAGTGGATCTGAATACTAACGTGCATAGGCTAGCATCTATGTCTGATTCACCTATGGATTCGTTGGGCTATGGGATTTGTGGGTCACAACCATAGATTCGCGGTTGTTGTGGTCCTACTATGGTCATATGCGAAATCAGTCCATAATCCCTAGTATCTAATAATCATATGCTTTCTTAGCCTCTATATTTAGGATTAACAGTTGTGTGATTTTCTCAGAGTATCTCACAGGCATTCCTGCAACCTGAATTCTTAAGCTAGCATCTATGTCTGTGAGAGTATCTCTTGCGCCTAGCTGTGGGACAAAAGGATCACAACCGAATGTTTTATCTCTTTCAAGCCCCTCCACAGTCATGCAGATATATATCTAGGGTAATATGTAGTTTGGTTGACTTGACCAAAACGTGTGTGCTTGGTCGTCTTCTATGTTTAACCCGTTTAACCGGAGGCTGATATGTTGTAAGTTTACCGTTGTTTGGAAGACTTAGATCCTAAGATTCTAATCTATATTAGTTATTGCTGTGACAAGATTGGGTTGGGGCACGACTGGCTCGAATACGTATTCTTTGGGTTCTCTAGGTCCCGTGATTGTCATACAAAAGCAACAATGTAAATTTAATTGCAACAAAGTAAAATTGACTATGTGAAATATATCAATAACATATATAACTTCTCTATTTTTGTATTTTCTAATGAATTTATATGAATGAAATTGAAGGAGCAACTATTTTAATATATCTATAAATTGGAAACTAATCTAATGACAAATTTTAAAACAAACAAAGCAATCGAGTATAGCTACTTGCCTGTGCAGTTGTAAATCTATTCTAAATAATGAAACAACTGATCTAATCTATTTGAAAGACTCTCGATCCTACCTCAGAAGTGAGGAATGAATCATAGTTTCTCAGAAACTATCAATCCCCACAGCTTCCCTGGTAATATCGAAAGTAAAATTGACTGAAATTAAAGTGATTGGCTACTCTATTTGATATGCTTCTAACTAGAACTTTGAAAGCTAGAACCTGGATTTTGCAAAACAGTGGCAAATCCGATGGTGTGTGTGGTTTTTTCCCCTCAGTGTGATCTCGTCATTCCTTCATGCTCACGTGGATCCAGAAAAGCATGTAATGCTAGCATCAACAAGAGTAGATTTTGGAAAAAAGGCAACTTAGAATGCAGACTGAATACAATGCGAGTAGGAGAGGGATAGCGCAAGAGTACAAAGCTTGGCTTATGCAATTCCTAGCGGGATTTATCGTGATTCATGCAACATAAAACATCCAGAACCTGAAACTATCCTATTTGATGAGCAAAACCTGTAACTTTAATGGCTTCCTACTGAGAATTAAGCTGCTCTATTTCAATGGATTGTATGAAGTAATGACAACATTTTCACAAGATGGATATGTGGCTTTCTAATAACAAAATAACATCAACTAAGCATGCAATGAACTAAACTACGAATCCTAAGAAAAATAAAAGACTGAACTACTGAAATGAGAAATTGAGAGGTAAATTTGAGGGGCCATTTGCTTGAGCACAAGCCAACTATTTATAGCATTTGCATTCACCCAAAGGTAAAAACCAAATTGATCTCTTAAACCATAAACAAATCCAAAACACTATTCCAAGGAACCAAAATCATTAATGCAAGCCAAAGGCGGTGAAAAAAGCTGATAAACATTGAAATTTATGTGAGTCACGTTAAAAAGAACATTCTGGAAAATGCGTAAAGGACCACCGCCCTGAGCAGGGCGGCGGTTACAGGACCACCGCCCAGGCAGGGTAGTAGTGTCATCACTGAAGGATAAAACACAAAGAAAAGAGGTGAAAAGAGAACAACAAAGCACGCAGGGGCTAAGCGGGGCATGCAAGATGTTAACGCACACTTGGGGAGCTTTTCCGGATCCCGAACACCTTGCGAAGAGACCTGTATCATCATTGGGGCACGTGTTACGTGGTTCCGGCAGTGCAATACCTTACAATTTTGGGTACGTACATATTGCCCCCTCGGAGAAGCGTTTTAGCCATGAAGAGGCATAAAATGGTGGGTCCGAGTATGGCGGTCCCGAAATGGGAAGTTAGAAGTTATACCTGATATGTCCGTGTGTCGAAATGACGCCATCCAAAATTTCTGCCACCTGCAAAATGAAAAGAGGAATCAAGTACAGATAGCCAAAATAGATCGGAAAATAAATACTAAAATAACATGAAATGATGACGTACCATTTGTGCGAGGGTAAGGACTTACCTCTGTCGGCGCTCCAAACCTGTGAAAAGGGGATTCAAAATGAGTCAGGTTGTTATATATATGAAAGTGGGCCCATTTTCCTATTCATTTGTGCGTGTTAATTTGGTTGGTTTTGAGCTTTGGGACCCACAGTGACGGTTTCTTACGAGAGTAGATTCAAAACATTTGTGACGAGATAGCGATCATGCCTCTGCGAGCAGATCATCGACCCGCGAGATCACAGGTTAGTTTTTCTCAATTTATCAGTTTTACCCCCAAAATTTTGAAGTGTTAAAATCTTTGTCATGGGGGGGTTATTTTTGAAAATGTTAGGTTCAAAAGGTCTATCTAGGGGGGCACCTACTGGGTAGGCTTTGTTTTAGTTAAAATAGTCCCTTTTTGCGTTTTTTAGGCTTTTTTAAGGTATAAAACCCGTGTCGGTTTTTGGGACATGACTATCGCCATGAACAGGGTGGCGGTTACAAGACCGCCACTTTTAAGGCGGCGGTTACAAAACCGCCTCTCTGCTTAGGGCAGCGGTTCCTAACAGAATGCCAAAGGAACACTTGTTTAAAATTGTTTTTGCATTTTTAGCAGCTTTATGTGTTTTCATGATTTTTCTAATGTCATTCAGATGCTAACTTGCTCTGTTTTGTGTGTTTTTGGGTGTATGCAGGTGAGGGAGGAGTACATTCGATGGAGTCGGGAGAGAGAGTGTGACTGGCTCCTAGCAGTGTTAGATGCCCTTTCACAGGATGAGGTGGACACTCTTCAGAGGGCCGACATACTACGTATATCACGCGTCCCACATGTTGCTCCATCCAGTCACATACTTTGTGACTTATTTTCTTATTAGGATGTTGATAGGAACACCTTCTGGTTACCAGGGGTCCGAGGTGAGTGGACCATCACTTTGGAGGATGTTTACCGTATTCTGGGGGTCTTGATCATCGGGAGATGACTTACTCTTGATACGACAGGTTCACGGGCCCAGATAGCACAGTGGGCTTCTTACATGGGAGATGCAGTTATCTCCACTGGGTCGAAGAAGGGGGTGAGGGTCTGATCTATTCCTAGCCTGCCCATCCCCTTGATTTTCCAGGCCATTATGGGGATCCTTGCCTCGAGATTGATTGGGGACAAGGGAGGAGACACACTACTATATTTCTGGTCCCTCATCATTGCACAGATTGAGGGACATGGCCAGATTTATGCCTGGGGAGCTGATATACTTGGGACTACCTACCATGACTTGTACAGGGTAGTCCGTTTACTGGGGCAGTCTTTGAGCCACCTAACCCTCATTATGAGCTAGGTCTATGAGCACTTCATCCCCTATGGCAGAAGCGTAGAGGTAGTAGATCCCGGAGTTGTGAGGGTAGCTAGATGGACAGATATGTCGGTGCTTAGAGCACCTCACCAGCCAGTTTCTTCCCTAACCACTGATGATATGGAGGCCACACCGTATCAGGCCATGGCAAGTTTATGGGGTGAGGAGGCTTTTACTTTGATCTCCTACTCCACCACAGGGCAACTTGTTGACAAAGTAGGGAGAGTGGAGATACACTCCTTTAGCCAAGTTCTGCAGCAGTTTGGCCTACCTTATGTGGGTATGCTTCCCCCGGTAGTGCCAGTATACAGGTTAGTTCGAGAGGCCAAAGGGGGTCCTAGAGGCCAGGGTTGGACAGTTGTTACCCCTGGTGTCCCCATTGCGGCTAGGCGGGTAGTACATGCCCGAGGGAGAGCCGGTGCTCCTCAGGCACCCTTAATTCAGATTGCCGCTAGTCCCGCTCACAGTAGTGATGACCCTATTGATATAGACTCCGAGTCTGAGGAGTTCATAGGGGAGGAGACGGAGGAGGAGACTGAGGAGGACAGTGATCCTGAGTGGCATGATACTCAGGATATCATGCAGGCAGAGAGGGCAGAGAAGAGTGCAGAGAGGGTGACTCTGGTTACAGAGGAGCCACTCTCCCCGGGCCATGGTGGGGAGGATGATTCCATTGCAGGACACTACATCACTCCAGCCATGGGAGGAGTACCTTAGTCAGAGGCAACATTTGTGGCAGGTGCTGACCCTAGAGATCCATCTTGGAGGCTCGGTGATCTGAGCAAGTTATCTTCCCTTTGCTTTGAGTTAGGATCACTTTAATTTCCATCTCTCCTTTTGTTTACACTTGTGTTTATCTCTTGCTTTATTTCTAATTTGTTTTCTCCTTTGTTTGCAGAGACCACCGATGAGTGGCGAGACCTGATTCGCAGGGTATGCACCGATACCTTGATGATCCCTATGGAGAGGACCCGTGCAGAGCTATCTATGGATGCAGGGGAGCCCTCAGCTGCTGGCAGACATACCGATGTCTTTGCCCCCATCTGGCATGTGGCCAGGATGGTATCTACCCTCCATACTGAGTTGGTAGGGTATAGGATAGCAGAGTGCCTGATGAGAAGTCATTCTCATGGCGAGATGGTAGCTGCCCCTCGGGATCGTGAGCCCTCCGTGCACTCAGAGCACTAGCGTAGCCGGAGTCCTAGGCATGGGCGTGCACCCTCAGAGGGATCTAATAGGGGTTGAGAAGCCACTTGGCTCTCTTAGATTTTTGTATGATATGTTTGTATTTCCCGGGCTCTTTGAGTGTTTTGACCATGCTTAGTGCATGATGACATTGTACAAGATTTTTGATCATTTATATATATATATATATATATATATATATTCTTTTTGGATCAGACTCTTGGCATCTATGACCTTACTTCCATTTCCGTTTCCACATGTAAACTATGATGTTATGCTTATATGCCTTTTAGAATGTATGCAATGGAGAACAAATGATACAAGTGTTTACTTTCTTTCTGTATTCCATGATGTGGATATATGATAATGTAGATACAATGTGATTTTAAAATTTTAGTTCCTTTAAGCAATTTTGATAACTCATATCTGTTTTGGCAAAGTGGTGAAGATAAGCCAGTATGATGAGCAGATATACTTGCCCCACTCCTAACTCCATGCAACTAGTAAGATGCGAGGGTTCGTCACCGAGAGCTAGAAAGAGCACAAGTTATGAAATGTGTTGAAATGATAGTGATGAATGATAGACAAAGCTTTGGTAGAACCAAATTAGGATGCTACAAGCCTACTCTACTCGAGTGACTCCATAGTTTAGGGTGCAACTTGCTTTGCGGTTTATCTAGACTTAGATCCGTAGATGGCCACATGGTAGAAAAAATATGGGTTTTAGGATTTTTAACTCTCTTGAAATTTTGAACATCTGATTCATTTGTTTTTGACTCAAGACTTCAAGATTTGAATTGTTTGTTTATGACCTTTAAAATTTGTTTGTCAAGAGGACCCCCTACACCTTGCCCCATGTTACTAGTAAGAAGTGTGGGTTTATCACCATGGGCAAGGCATAGGCGAGTAAGGGAATTTCCATCCTTTCCCAACCCTACGTCACTAGTAAGAGATGCAAGCTCATCACCAAAGGTTGGTGGGGCAAGGAAATGTGTAAATTTAAATTTTTTTGTTTGATTTATATTTGACTTGTTTTTTTTTGAGTAAAATGTCAGCATGCTCTTACTTCTAGAGAGATATACATACGGGATAGATGTGACATGATGAAGCTTCTAGAACAGACCATAGGCAAGACACCTATCCTAAGAAGAAATCAAAAGTGAGAACAAGTATGCAGACCTTGGTATGGTTACCGTTAAGACTTTGTCATATCTAGCTTTATTTGATGAAATGATTCCGAAATAGTTGATGATATCATGGAAATGGAGAAGTATGATTAGAGTGTTTATGCCAATATCATCAGATGTTTGTAATGCATTGCTTTTAAGAATATATTCCTTGATCACAAAATTGTACGAAACAAGCGGACAAAATGATCCTAACTATATGAAGATGCAATGTAGCTATAATTATACAAGCAGTGCTGGTTGCTTATGCATAGAATCATTTAAGGTGTAGGGAATTGACTGTTTCACCAAATTCCTCACCTTCTAGTGTGCATAAGAGATATGCACCATTTCCATAGTCCTTCATGACTTGGTATGGGCCCAACCATTTGGGCTGAAACTTCCTTCCTTCGCCGGTCTTTTTATCGATCCGACTGTCTAGCCTTAGAACTAGATCACCTTCATATATGTCTCGTTCATAGACCTTCTTGTTATACTGCCGGCACATCCGGTTAGCATAGACTCTATACCGTTGTTCAGCATATAACCTGGCTTCATCAAGGCTCTCTAATTGGGAGAGACGTGCTTCTCTATAAGCATCTTCGTCCAGGATCCCTTGTAATGAGATACGGAGACTGGGTATTTCAACCTCAAGTGGGAGAACTGCTTCTGCCCCAAATACCAGCGAGAAAGGAGTCACTTCTATCAGTTTTCTTATTGAGGTTTGGTGGGCCCATAAGGCCGGATATAACTTCAAATGCCAATCTCATTTGTTTTCTTTCACAGTTTTAAGAAGAATGGCTTTTAATGGTTTGTTTGTTGCTTCAGCTTGTCCATTGGATTGAGGGTAATACAAGGAGGCCGTATGATGGATTATTTTAAATTTATTACACAATTCATGAACTTTGTCATTTTTAAAAGAAGTCCCATTATCTGATATAATGATTTGTAGGACACTGTACCTACAAATGATTTGGTTCAAAATGAACTTGGCAATTATAGAACCCGGTACAGTAGTAAGAGGCATAACCTCTACCCACTTGGTAAAATATTCGGTGGGCGTGATTATGAAATTATGGCCGTCTATGGACGAGGGAGAGAATTTCCCTATCAAATCGAGGCCCCACGTAGAAAAGGGCCATGGAGTAGCGATTGGTTGTAGAGCTTGTGCCGGCATATGGATCTCATGGGAGAATTCTTGGCACTTATGACACCTTCATACAAACTCTACTACGTCGTGTTCTGGAGTAGGCCAGAAATAGCCCATCCAATGTATTTTACGAGCTGTGGCATGGCTACCAAAGTGGCCTTCACACATCCCACTATGAGATTCGTGGAGAATCTTCTTGGATTCTTCTGTATTGACACATCTTAGAAGCATTCCATCGAATGCTTTTTGATAGAGCACTTGATCTATAATGACATATTTGGCTACGATAATGCGTAACTGCCTTCTTTGTTGTGGTGTAGCACCTTCCAGATACATATGATCCATGATATAATTAATAATATCAGCATACCAAGGACACTCAGAGATGGGAGGTCTGGTTTTGACATAGTATACGCATTCATCAAGAAATTCCAGATCTACTAGATTGCCTCCGTCTAGTGGGTTATCAGCTAACCAATCTATGATGATTTGTACTTTAACGGACTTCTGATTTACAAATGTTAATTTGAACTCCTCCATGAAGGTTATAAAGCGTCCAGCCTGTTTAGAAAATGACCCTTTCGTAAGGAAAGTTCGTAAATGCTCTGTCTTTACAATGACCCTCATTTCTTGATTAAGCATATAATGTCTTAAGCATTTGGTTGCAGAGACTATGGCAAGGCATTCTTGTTCTACCTGTGGATAACGTGTTTCATAGTCGAGAAACGTCCAACTAATGAAATAGATTACACGTTCTCTCTTGTCATCGTCTTCTTGAGCTAGCATACAGGCTAGCAAGACATTGGTAGCTCGCGAATATAAAATTAATGGGTGGTCCGGCTTAGGGGGCCTTAATGTAGGTGGTGATAACAAAAAACGCTTAATGGCGTTGAAAGTATCATTACAATCTTTGGTCTAATCAATAATATAATATTTCTTGAGTAGATTGTTGATTGGATGAACGGTGAAACTTAAGTCCAGGATGAATCTCTGGATTGCACCAAGCTTTCCGAGAAATGACCTAATTCCAGATTCATCTGAAGGTGGGACCATTTTGAGAACAACCCTCATTTTGGTTGGGTCAACATTGATCCCGCGTGATGATATAATGTAACCTAGGAGCTTCCCTCCCGTTACACCGAAGACACATTTTTCTGGATTTAGGGTGACTCTGTATTCTATCAGACGTGAAAGAATGACGTGAAGCACTTTCAGATGGTCACAACGCTTCTTGGCCTTGGCCAACAAGTCATCTACGTAGGACTCCACAATTTTATGAATAAGGTCATGAAATATATATGTCATAGCGCGCTGGTATGTAGCACCAGTGTTCTTGAGACCAAATGACATAACAACATAGCAATAGGTTCCTCAAGGAGTTATAAATGTGGTTTTAGCTTGATCTTGTTCAGATATTCTTATTTGATTATATCCTGAGAATCCATCCATGAGAGACAAAAGCTCAAATCCAGTTGTTGTGTCAACAATGACGTCTATGGATGGTAACGGGAAGTCATCCTTAGGACAGGCCTTGTTAATGTCTTGGAAGTCTATGCAAATGCGTATCTTCCCATTATTTTTTAAAACAGGAATGATATTAGATACCCACTGAGAGTAATCGACTGGCCTGATGAATCCTACTTGGAGGAGTCTCATTACCTCCTCTTTCACCATGAGAGCTACCTTAGGTTTGATTGGTCTCGATTTTTGTTTAATCGGCTTTGCATCTGATTTAGTGACGAGGTTATGTACCGCAATGTGTGGTGCAACCCCTGTCATTTCCTTATAATTAAATGCAAAAGCCTTCTGATGTTCTTTGAGGATTTGAGTGTGTATTTCTACTTCTGATGGAGTTAACGAGGATCCTAACTTCAATATCCTTGGTTCATCCTCAGTTCTGATGTTAATATCTATTATTTCTTCGATTAGAGAAGCGTTACCTTCTTCAAACTCAGGCGAGGCTGGAGGTAGTTTTAGATCGTCTCCATTCTCGACTGTGTACATGCTAAGTTCCTTTTGTGGGGGAAGCTCTGTCATGGGATTTCCGAAGTAGGAAGAAAAATGCAGGATTAAGGATAAATCTACTGCGTGATGGGTGAGATGTAACGTTGCATAGGCATTTAAGTAATCCAGAGTGGTTGTATCACTATCAATGTGGTCTAGGATAGTAGATTTGTTCTCATTTTTGTTTGTTAAAAGAGGATTCGACATTGTTTTTAGTAATGGTTTGGTATGAAGGGATACCATGAAACGGGTATCTTCGAACTCACTGTTTGGAGTGAAGCGTGATGCCGAGGTTGCTATTGAATCGGTGAGAAGATTTTTCTCTTGCAGGATTGCTTCAATTGATATGAAGTCAAACTCCTTGCTTAAATTCAATACAACTATTTTGTAGAGCTGTAAGTGCTCAACTCTGGTTTTATACATCTCAGAGACTTGGTTTGCTACCAATTGTGAGTCTCCTAACACCCTGATATTATTGAGACCGATCCTCTTAGCTAGGATGAGGCGAAAGAGGAAGGCTTCGTACTTAGCGCCATTGTTTGTACATTAAAAATTTAGTTTAAAGGAAAATGGTAGGACTTTTCCCTCAGGAGAAGTAAAGATTACACCTGCCCAAGCTCCATAACGACATCTAGCTCCATCGAAATGGAGAGTCCAATACTTAGTTGGGAATATGGGCATTGGGATATTTGTTGTGTTAACATATTCTACCTCTACCATGCAGAGATCTACTACTGGAAGAGAACCAACACCTAGGGTGTATCCCATGCCTACAGAATCAAATGGTAGGAACATTAGTAGATCCTGTTCTAGCATTTCAACAATTTTTGCAGTAGTTCCTAATGATACTATTTCTACAATATTAACCTCATCTTCGAGGGCTGGGATCATCTTGGCTAGGCTCGTAGTCTCAAGATTTGTCATAGGTACCAACTTTTCTTCTGGGTTCACATTAGTAGGTTTATTAAGTTGGTTTGTTGGGAGTTCAAATTCCGAGTGCACGCTTGGTATTTTCTTTAGGTCAGCCAGGTGTACATCGAATGGTTTTGGATCACCTTTGGCTATGAACACCTTTCCTAAATGCAAGAATCTTACTTCTTGAAATAACGTAGAAGGGATTGCCTTCATACGGTGTATCCATGGTCGGCTGAGGATCATATTGTAGTTAGTTTCCCGATCTATAATATAAAACTCAGTCAGGATTGTTTTGGGTCCTAAGGTGACCGGTAGTATTATAGTTCCAACTGAGGTGGCTTTAAGGCTATCATAGCCTCTTAGCGTATTTCGAGTTGTGGAACAATTCGTTTATCCATACCCTAGCTTTAGAAGGAAAGAGAAGGGGACTATGATAACTGCTGCCCCATCGTCAACCATTGCGTGTTTCACATAATTGTTATAAACCCATACTTGAAAATGTAAGGTTGGATCACCTCGGCGTACAATCTCAGTGTCTGTTGGCATTTTATTTATTTCGAATATGAATTCGGTATCCCTATCCGGCTGCCCTGGAGGGTGGATATCGAAGTCTATATGGTTTAATTGTGTTTCGGGAGGTGGGGTGATGTTAATTAGATGGCCTAAACCTAATGCCTCTAAAATAGCATCCCTGTGGGCAGGAGAATTCTTTAGCAAGTCCAAAACAGAAATGTGTGAGAAGGTTTTTGTTAGATCACTAATTAAATCGTAGGCACCTATGGGTCTTACTAACATTTGTTGGATATTATCTGTCTCTGGTAGGTAACTTGGACATGGTTGAGAGGAATACTCTCGTGTTCTTGTTACAACCTCTACGGGTAGTTCGACATCTAACTCTACTAAACCGACTATCTTGGGTCACGGTTGACTCCCTAATTGTGGCGCAACTAATGGATTTAGTGAAGTCGAGGCTTCATGATCATGGTTTCCTGTTATTACACCATTGTTTGTCCCATTCGAATTTAACCCATTATTATTGTGATTTGGGAGTGGATCATTGAAGATCTTAAGGGGTGCATTTTGAGGGGAAACTACCCCTGTAAAAGTATTTGGTGCCGGTGACGTAGGATCTGCCAAGAACATATCTATGAAAAGTTGTCTTTGTTCTTCTGGCAAATGTTGCATGAATTTATTGTCGTCACGACATGTTCTAGTGTCATGGCCTCAAATTTTATGAAAACCACAATACGAGTTAGGATTGTAATTCCTAGTCTACTGGTTTGGTGTATATTGTGGCCCAAAACTCTGATCAAACTGTTGCCTATTAGGATTACAGTTTTACATTTGTTGTTTTTGGTTTTGATATCCAGTTGAGTTTTGGCTTAGACCCTGTGTAGGGTTTCGCCATTTTCATTCTTGTTGTGGATGATTAAAATCCACTGCATTGATTGTTGGGGTAAAGTTGTTATTTCATTGGTTGTTTACTAGTGATGGAGTATTTACAACATTTACCCTTTTGGGCTGATCAGTTACTCCATCTGTTGTCACTCCGTGATTTTTATTAAGGATTTTAGGTCCTTGATTAGTATTTGTGGTGGTAGGATAAGCCGTGGTATTTTGGTTGGAGGTGATTAACCTCTCATTTGTTCCATACGTCTTATGACCGCTATCTATTGCCGCTTGATCTATTCGGAGAGGAGCACTCTCAAGTACTTTATCGTAAGTCCTTAGTGGGAACTTCTGGACTTCTTCCTTCACTTCTCTACTGAGAGAATGAAGGAATAAATCACATAGTTCCATTTGGTCCATACTTGGAGCACTAGCTGAAGAATAAAGAATTGTACGCCACCTCTAGATGAAATGAGCAACGGATTCATTGTGTTCCTGCTTAATGTGTAAGAATTCCCTGATTCCTATTCTTAATAGTTTGTTCATGTCAAACACCTTAATGAACTCTGAAAAGAGTTGTTTAAATGAATGGATGGAAGCCTCAGGTATTCTATAATACCAATCAAGAGTGATACCCTCCAAAGTTTTGGGGAATATTTTAGCAACATCCCCATCCCAAGGGACTAGTTCTCGAATAGTTGTGGTGTAAGCCTTGATATATGCATTCGGATCTCCCTCACCTTTGTATTTGGGAAAATTGGGGAGAGGTCTTGGAAGCATAACACTTCGTATGGTGAAGTCTAAGGGTTATTTCAAATATTCTGAATAAGTCCCTATTGCATAGGTTTCGACCATTGATGGTGCTTGCTGAGGGGGTGGCGGTGGAATGGGTTGTTGGTATGGCATAGTGTATGCGTTGGTAGGGGCATAAGGAAGCCCCTGTGTTTGAGAAAACATACTAGGAGAGGAGAACATGTCCCCTTGTTTTGATTTGGAGTATATGTTTAAGTATGAAGGGGTATTGTCTAGGAATGGATTATTTTGTGCTAGACCGGGAGGTATCGGAATGGTATTAGAAATGGCGGTTCTTGTTGGCGTTAATTGTGAATACTGAGGAGTCATGCCTAACATGCCTATTCCTATGAGGAGGTATACTTTGCTAGGATGGCGTGGAGGATTAGAACTTCCTGCTTGTATGAATTGAGAATGGTGATTTTCCTGAGCAAGTTCCAACCCCCTAACTTTTTCTACTATAGTTGAAATGACCTCATTTGGTGAAGTCATGATATTTTGCCTTAGTGGCATTTGTTGTATATTCTGATGTTGTATAGGCATGTGATATCCTATTATGAATTGATCACCGCCCTGCCAAGTTTCCCCGAGGGTGTTTCCTATATATAGTGGCATGGAGGTATTTTCTTGAAAAGAGACCTCATGGTGCGTTTGTAAACTACCTATAGGTGGGTACATACTCTGTCATCACCAATCTGGCACTATGATAATTCTTCACTGGGAACTCCTCGTGCTATGATTATTTACTAATGCACAGCCTTTAGTTTGGTGGATGTAATCTGGAAACAAAACAACAACATAACATAAGAATACCATCGACAGTGATAAGACAGAATGATGACAAATCTGAAATATCAAAGTAAATTATAATATTAACATGAAATTGTTACAATCTCACCCATGAGGTACTTCAAGTGTTATTGACTTCACTTGCCTTTCACCAAGACTATGGGAGAAACTTTACAATTACACCTCTTAATGGCTTCTTCAACACACCTTTAAACTGATGGCTTCCTTCGCACACTTCCTACAATATTTCTCACTACTTCCTTCTATGCTAAATGAGGGGGGTGGCCTCTCTATTTATAGAACTTCCAGGCTTATCCATCTTATCTCTAAGATAGGATAAGAAATCCACTCCGACGAATCATATTCCATACCTTAACTCTTATCTGTACATGTAAGCTTATCTTTTAAGATAAGATAAACCTTATCATTTTACATGGGTTCCACATTTTTAGACTTTTTACAAATATAATACACAAAATATTTATGACCTCACTCCTTGTCCTTATTACCAATATAATATTTTTAATTCCTAATCATGTAGACCCTACTTCTCTAATTACCCAAACTTTGACATTTTAACATTACCGGACCACTTACGACAAATATTTACTTTTTACAACATTCCTATTATACTTTGACTGTTACCGTACTCCACATTATTGGCGGCACCGTACTGATGGTGCCGTTATCTTCTATCAGACGCTACTACTAATTATACTTAGCAACATCCTATTCCTAATACATACATTAATGAAATAGAAATTATGGAGGAAAATTTTAGTGTTGACATCTTCCCCCTTCCTAGCTTCTACTCTGTCCTTGGAGTAGACTATTATGGTGCTTGGAAAATCTTCAACTTGTCGTGGTTGACCCATTTCATAATGGGAGTGCCATCCAATTCCTCCAGTCAGTACGTACCATTTTCATGCACAGCTGCTATATTGTAGGGCCCCATCCATTTTGGAATAAATTTTCTCTGTCTTCTTTTTTTGTATCTAGAATCATATACTAGAACCAAGTCATTCACATGAAATGGAGACCACCGGATATTTTGATGAAAGTATTCCTTCTACTTCATTTTCTTCTTATAGCTTGTATCCTTAGCTATTTCCCTCATTTCCTCTAGCAAATGAAGATGTACCAACCTTTCTTTTACTGAATCACTTTCATCCATTCTTTTATTTTTCATTACTCTGATCGTGGGAATATCAATCTCAATAGGAAGAACTGGATCAATGCCATAGGCCAACTGAAATGGGGAGTATCCTGTTGCTGACTTTGATGTTGCCCTATATGCCCACAATGCTGCATGAATCCTTTTATCCCACTTATGTACCTGCAAGGCTGCATCTTTTGCTAGAATTTGACACAACACAAAATTTGTTCGTTCCACCTGTCCATTTGTGCTTGGCTTGTATGTTGTTGCCTTCCTGTGCTTAATAGAAAACTTATTGACTAGGGCTTCTACCACCTCATTAGTGAAGTGGCTTCCTTGATCTGTTGCAATTTCTAATGGGCAACCAAATCTGGTGACAATGCGTTCATAAATGAACCTTGCCACTTCATCCATGGAAGTTGTTTTCAATGGCCTAGCTTCAACCCACTTGGTTAAATAATCTGTGGCAACTACAATATACTTATTTTGGTGTGATATAGTTGGAAGTGGACCTACAATGTCTATTCCCCACTTTTCAAAGGGACCAAGTGGAAGAATAGGACATAATGGAGCTGCTGAAGTCTTACGGTTACCATGTGTTTGACAAATATCACATGTCTTACAATAATTATAACAATATTTAAAAAGAGTGGGCCAGTGATAACCTGCATCCAAGATCCTTCTTACTGTAAGTTGTCCAGAGAAGTGCCCTCCACATGTACCATTGTGGAATTATTCTAGCAGTTCCTTCCCTTGATCACGTCCAACTGCCCTCTTGTACTGTCCATTAGGTCCTATTCGAAATAATACTCCATGCAGAAATAGAATATGGACGACTGGCTTGAGTAATCTTTCTCTTAGTCTTTGCATTGGCACCATCAGGAAACTTGAATTCATTCAGATAATTCCAAATATCTATGTATTCACTAGGGATTGTGTCAAGGGATAAAAATGTTGCATCGGGGAAATCATCATCATCACAAGATGATCCTAAACCATCATAGGCTCGAGAGAGTGCATCTGCATTGACATGCTTCTTTCCTGGCCTATCTATAATGTCAAATTCAAATTCTTGTAGCAAAATTTTCCATCTTGCTATCCTCCCTGATGGGTTAGGCTTATTTACAATATATTTTAGGGCTTGATGATCTGTTACAACTAGAAAATTTTGCCCTAGCAAGTAATTTCTAAACTTCTTTACAGCAAAAATGATAGCCAGAGCCTCTTTTTCAGTTACAGTATAATTTACCTCAGCACTACTCATTTTCCTGCTCCCAAAGTAAATTGGATGTTCATTCCCATTTTCATCCTTTTGGCTCAAAGTACTTCCTAGTGCTGCATCTGAGGCATTAGTGTACACAATGAATGGCTTGCTCCAATCTGGATTCTTCAAAACAGGTGAAGACACCAGGGCTTCCTTCAGTTGTCTAAAACCTTCATGCACCTTATTTCCTGGTTCATAAGTAACATCCTTCTTCAAGAACTGGGTTAGTGGTTGTGCAATCTTTGAGAAATTCTTGATGAACCTTCTATAGTAACCCACATGGCCTAAAAATGATCTCAACTTACTTCTATTCATAGGAAATGGTAAATCTTTGATTTTTAAAACTTTATCAGGATTAGTACCAATACCATCTCTGGATACAACATGCCCTAACAAAACGCCTTTAGAACATCCAAAGACACACTTTGTAGGGTTTAGTGAGGCTTGTGCTTCATCTAACCTTTGAAATGTTGTCTCCATCTGGTGCAAGTGGTCCAACTTGCTCCCATAGATGCAAAAATAATCTAGAAATAATCTGATGAAGGTCCCAATGTAGGGTTCGAACACCCTATTCATCAAACGCTAGAATTTTGCTGAAGCATTACACAACCCAAAAGGCATAACTCTATAAGCAAACATTCCCCAAGGAGTGGTGAACGTGGTCTTCAGCCGATCTTTCTCTGCTATACGAACTTGGTTGTAGCCGCTATATCCATTAGCAAAACTATAGCACTCATGGCCAGCTACTTCGTCCAAGATCTGATCTGAAAATGGAAGAGGGTAATGATCCTTCTTTGTTACCTTATTGAGCTTCCTGTAATCAACACAAATGCGTAGCTTCCCATTCTTTTTTATTGAGATCACTATGGGAGAAACCCATTCTGAATCCTCCACAGCAAATATGAATCCTGCATCAAGCAACTTATCTATTTCTTCTTTTACAGTCTTGGAAAAATTAGGATTCATTCTATATGGCATTTACTTTATGGGCTTAGCACCATCTACCAGCTCAATAGAATGTTCTACCCAACTTACTTGACGGAGTTCCTTGTAATCAAAAGTGAATAGGTGTATGTACCTTCGAAAGAGTTGGAGGTAGGATTCCTTCTCACTCTCCATCACAGCATCACCAATCTTTATTTGTTGGAGACGATCATCAACTTCTTCTTCAGATAATTTTATGGGGTCATGAGTTGGTGTGACTGGAAGGATATCCATGACTGAAACATCAACCTCACTTTATTCATCTTCAGTGTCCACTTCACTGGTACTAGAGTAATCAGAGGATGTCCAATCATCAATTTCATCACTTGAATCCATAGTTTCTACCTTATGATGTCGAGGGATTACATTTATCTTCACCCTCTCTCTACCACATCCAAGTGTCATGAAACCTTCATTCCAGTAGTTTCTTGCATGAACTCTCCTTAGCCATGGTCTTCCCAGTAGCATTGGGTACGCAACAGTACCATTTTTCATCACCTGAAAGTCTACCACACATATAACACCCATAACAGATATTGCCACATTTGAAACTACACCTTCTGGTTTAGTTTTTCCTTTATTTAATGACCTTAACATAAGTGTTGAAGGGCGATCAATTTTTAAATCCAACATATTCATTACAGACTCGGTCATTACATTAACTGCAGCACCTCCATCAACTAAGACATCATGAATTGAAATACCATTACATAATACCTTAGCTTGTGGAGCATAGGGATCTGCCTCTGCCTCCAAAACAGGGACCTCAACCTCCTTCCTTCGTCGAGCATTGAGTCCACTTCACAGCTCCCGCCTCTTCTCAGAAGACATAGCCAAGAGTTGACCATATGTAATATTTGTAGGCCTTTTGGACAGATCTTCCAAGATGGAGTATGGTCCTTGCCCTTGTGAAATCAGAAAATCCTGCACACCCAACTTTCTTCTCCTATGTTTCTTACTAGTTTCTCCTTTCATCTTCTTAGGATCATTTCTATCTTGATTATCTTTTTCTTTCTTTCTTTTTGTTACAAACACATCTACTTCATTATTTATGCTCTTATCTACTACATAAAAAGAATTCACAGGTGTTTTTCCTTTATCATTATCTCCTTTACCAGATGTAGAAGTTCTATCTGGACAATTATACTTATAATGACCCTTTTTATAACAACCATAACATACAACTTCAGAAATATTTCTTTTTGGACCTCTATCTCCTCCCTGAGAACTAAATTCTTTTCCTTGAAGAAGATTAATAGTTAACTGACCCATCTTTTTGAGCAGATCTTCATACTCAGTAGGTGTACTAGGATAAATATTTGTGCTCACCGGGAGTGGTTGTGGATTTTGGACCAAAGGTGTTGGTGTAGGCTCTACTTTAGCAACAATTTCTTTGGGCTCCTCTTCCATGCTTTCTTCTTGCCTTCTTGCAATCTCCTTTACTTGTTCAATGGTAGCTGGGCGGTCATACTTCACTCGTTGTCTAATCTCTGGCTTCATCCCAATAATGAAGTGCTTACAGAGGAGATTATCGACGCCGTTCATCAACCCATCCGCTAATCCTTCCTTCCGGATCTGGGCATCGAGCTTCCTCCTTAGCTTTAGAACACAAACCTGATAATCCCTTATCTTCTCCTTCTCTCCTTGGGATAGCTTTGTGATCTCGATCATGAGATCTGCATATTTCTGTTGTTCACCAAATTCTTCAAGAAAACTTTCGGTTAATAAATCCCATGAATTTTTCACATTATCACCTAGTGTTTCAAACCACCTAAGTGCTGAACCATCCAAAAAGGTAGGAAAAAATTCAGTCCATTGTTCCCTTCTTATAAGGCCATTAAAAATACAAGATAGTTTAAACTCTTGAATGAAAGAAGAAGCATCTTCATTAGATTGAGCTGAAAAAACAAGAATCTTTCCCATTTTCAAAAGTAACCACCGTGAAATACCAAGCCACAAGTACAATCAACAAGACTTATGTGCACAAATAATAGGAATCACTATACTAGAAAGTGACTTTACACCTTTCTACAGTAAAATAGAAATGACCATGATAAACTATGGTAAAACTTGACTTACTGCGGTAAAAACTGACTTTACTGTGGTAAACACTATTCACAGTAAAAAGTGAAGTTACTGCGGTAAATACTATTCACGGTAAAAAGTGACTTTACTACGGTAAATACTATTCCCCAACAAAAATGACTTTACCATGGTAACTACTATTCATGGCAAAAATGACTTTACCATGGTAAATACTATGCACAGTAAAAACAAGGTTACCCTCCAATTGATTTTTGACTAAGTGGGAATATCTCTCCAGAAAATCCACCAACGAGGAATGGTCCTGGCAACGGAACCAAAATGTCATCACCAATCCGGCACTATGATAATTCTTCACCGGGAACTCCTCGTGCTATGATTATTTACTAATGCACAACCTTTAGTTTGGTGGATGTAATCTAGAAACAAAACAACAACATAACACAAGAATACCATCGACTATGATAAGACGGAATGATGAAAAATATGAAATATCAAAGTAAATTATAATATTAACATGAAATTGTTACAATCTCACCCATGAGGTACTTCAAGTGTTATTGACTTCACTTTCCTTTCACCAAGACTATGGGAGAAACTTTACAATTACACCTCTTAATGGCTTCTTCAACACACCTTTAAACTGATGGCTTCCTTCGCACACTTCCTACAATATTTCTCACTACTTCCTTCTATGCTAAATGAGGGGGGGTGGCCTCTCTATTTATAGAACTTCCAGGCTTATCCATCTTATTTCTAAGATAGGATAAGAAATCCACTCTGACGAATCATATTCCATACCTTAACTCTTATATGTACATGTAAGCTTATCTTTTAAGATAAGATAAACCTTATCATTTTACATGGGTTCCACATTTTTAGAATTTTTACAAATAAAATACACAAAATATTTATGACCTCACTCCTTGTCCTTATTACCAATATAATATTTCTAATTCCTAATCATGTAGACCCTACTTCTCTAATTACCCAAACTTTGACATTTTAACATTACCTGACCACTTACGACAAATATTTACTTTTTACAACATTTCTATTGTACTTTGGCTGTTACCGTACTCCACATTATTGGCGGCACCGTACTGACGGCACCGTTATCTTCAATCAGATGCTACTACTAATTATACTTAACAACATCCTATTCCTAATACATACATTAATGAAATAGAAATTATGGAGGAAAATTTTAGTGTTGACAACTCCGAGAGCGTTGTTCATTTCTGACATGACGTACTGAATGTTCATCATCTAAAACCAGGTATGGATCTGATTTTCTACTAATTTTTCATCTAAGCAGCACCTGAGGAGATGAACCAGATTCTCCTAAGAACGTCATATTGTTCGAGCCTGAAGGCTCTGTGTGTTGCGTTTGAGCGAGCTGATCCAACTCCTATGTTTGGAAAGATGAGCTATATCTGATCCTTGGAGATGGAGTTTGTGTTGGCAACTGGATAGTTGAGTAGTTATCACCCCATACTGAGAGTGAGGGTGATGATTGTCTATTCAGTTGAGTGTAGTATGCTTCAAGACCTAGGAGAGGTCTACCATATGCATCGAATCCTGACATATTAGGGAGGTATATGAATACCCATAGAATAATGGGTAAGAGCGAAGGTGGAAGGAACAAGTGAAAATAAAAGAGGAGGAACTATTTAGTTCACGTCGGGTTCACCAATTTTGTACGATGGAAAAGTGACAAGCGAGTGTGGGAATCTACAAGTAACTCTTTCTCGCACTCGACCTCTCGAGGTCATGCCGAGATAACCGGTCGGGATGGAATATGCATGGGATGTAGACAAACTAGTTAGGCAATCTGATGTCTTTGACACGCACTAGTGGAAACTGCAAATCTAAGGCAGAGAAGGCCCTCCTAACCTGAACTAGTGTGATAGATTGATTGGCAAGGATGACTGCTCGAAGGATCCAATCAATATCGAGCTTTGGCACGATTCAGTCTATGGTTTGTGGAATACGCGGAAAATAACCAGGGATAGTTTTGTGTATATCTCCAGATAGGGTCATAGGATGGATGATGGGTATAGCGGACTCTATGGGTGATTATCTAGCCTAGTCCAGAATTCCCTAGCTTTATAAGATGCTATGTCTAATAAGGATAAATATTTGATGATGATAGGTGGAAGTAGAGTGGATTTGAGTACTAATGTGCGTAGGCCAACATCTATGTCTGATTCACCTATGGATTCGTTGGGCTGTGGGATTTATGGGTCACAACTGTAGATTCATGGTTGTTGTGGTCCTGCTATGGTCATATGCGAAATCAATCCCTAATCCCTAGTATCTAATAATCGTATGCTTTCTCAGCCTCTATATTTAGGATTAACAGTTATGTGATTTTCTCAGAGTATCTCACAGGCGTTTGTGCAACCTGAATTCTTAAGCTAACATCTATGTCTGTGAGAGTGTCTCCTGCGCCTGGCTGTGGGACCAAAGGATCACAACCAAATGTTTTCTCTCTTTCAAGCCCCTCCAAAGTCATGCAGATATATATCTAGGGTAATCTGTAGTTTGGTTGACTTGACCAAAATGTGTGTGCTTGGTCGTCTTCTATGTTTAACCCATTTAACTGGAGGCTAATCTATTGTAAGTTTACCATTGTTTGGAAGACTTGGATCCTAAGATTCTGATCTATATCAGTTATTGATGTGACGAGATTGGGTTGGGGCACGATTGGCTCGAATACGTATTCTTTGGGTTCTCTAGGTCGATTGTCATACAAAAGCAACAATGTAAATCTAATTGCAGCAAAGTAAAATTGACTATGTGAAATATATCTATAACATATATAACTTCTCTATTTTTGTATTTTCTGATGAATTTATATGAATGAAATTGAAGGAGCAACTATTTTAATATATCTAGAAATTAGAAACTAATCTAATGACAAATTTTAAAACAAATAAAGCAACCGAGTATAGCTACTTGCCTGTGCAGTTGTAAATCTATTCTAAATAATGAAACAACTGATCTAATCTATTTGAAAGACTCTCGATCCTACCTCAGAAGTGAGGAATGAATCATAGTTTCTCAGAAACTATCAATCCCCACAAATTCCCTGGAAATATTGAAAGTAAAATTGACTGAAATTAAAGTGATTGGCTACTCTATTTGATATGCTTCTAACTAGAACTTTGAAAGCTAGAACCTAGATTTTGTAGAACAGTGGCGAATCCGATGGTGTGTGTGGTTTTATCCCCTCAGTGTGATCTCCTCATTCCTTTGTGCTCACATGGATCCAGAAAAGCATGTAATGCTAGCATCAACAGGAGTAGATTTTGGAAAAAAGGAAACTTAGAATGCAGACTGAATACAATGCGAGTAGGAGAGGGATAGCGCAAGAGTACAGAGATTGGATTATGCAATTCCTAGCGGGATTTATTGTGAGTCATGCAAAATAAAACGTCTAGAACCTGAAACTATCATATTTGATGAGCAAAACCTGTAACTTTAATGGCTTCCTACTGAGAATTAAGCTACTCTATTTCAATGGATTGTATGAAGTAATGACAACATTTGCACAAGATGGATATGTGGCTTTCTAATAACAAAATAACATCAACTAAGCATGCAATGAACTAAACTATGAATCCTAAGAAAAATAAAAGACTGAACTACTGAAATGAGAAATTGAGAGGTAAATTTGAGGGGCCATTTGATTGAGCACAAGCCAACTATTTATATCATTTGCATTCACCCAAAGGTAAAAACCAAATTGATCTCTTAAACCATAAACAAAGCTAAAACACTATTCCAGGGAACCAGAATCATTAATGCAAGCCAAAGGTGGTGAAAAAAGCTGGTAAACATTGAAATTTACATGATTCGCGTTAAAAAGAACATTCTGGAAAACGCGTAAAGGACCGCCGCCCTTCCTGGGCGGAAATTTCGTCACTGAAGGATAAAACACAAAGAAAAGAGGGGAAAAGAGAACAACAAAGCATGCAGGGGCTAAGCGGGGCATGCGGGATGTTAACGCACACTTGGGAACTTTTCCGGATCTTGAACACCTTGCGAGGAGACCTGTATCATCATTGGAGCACGTGTTACATTGTTTCAGTAGTGCAGTACCTTACAATTTTAGGTACGTACAGTCTCCAAACTTGAACTCTCTTGCCTTTTCCCTCTTGTTGAAGATCTTCTTCACTTTCATTTGGTGTTCTTTAATGCTATCCACCACTTGGCATATTCTTTCCTCCACCTTCTCCAGGAAGAGGATCCTCTTGTCAATGGAGTCTTTGTATTGACCATCTTCTATTTCTTGCAATAGCTTGAGAGCTACCATCTCAATTGTGAGAGTAATCTCTGCCTCAATTCCATACAACATTTAGAAAGGTGACATACCTATTTCCTTCTTAGGAGTGATCCTATCGTCCCATAATGCGTCATATAACTTCTTGTGCTAGTTCCTTTGATTCTCATCTACTAGCTTGTGAACAACGGTCACAATGTTCTTGTTGCTTGACTCAGCTTGACCATTTCCCTATGGATAGTAGTCAGAAAAGTGAGATAAGGAGATTCCAAAACCATAACAAAAATCTGTGAGCTCCTTTGAAGAGAAATAGGTGGCGTTGTCTACAACAATCTTTGTGGTACTCCAAAATAGACAATGATATTCTCCTTGATGAAGTTGCAGACTGTTTCAGAGTTGGCTTGCTTGGTTGGGATGGCTTCCACCCATTTAGTGAAGTAATCAATTGCAGTGAGTACATAAGTAGGCCCTGCACTAGAATGAGGATTCAAAACACCAATAAAATCTAGCCCCCATTGTTGAAATGGTTCTTCACTCACCACGGGCCTGAGTGGCAATGTAGCTAGTTATGGCTTTCCAACAAATTGTTGACATGCTTTGCATTTGGAAACCCAATCTTGAGTGTCTGCAAATATGGAGGGCCAATAATATCTCCCTCTGAGGATCTTATGTGTGGTGACCATTGCTGAGAAATGTCCACCAAAAGCCTGATCATGATATGCCTTGAGCAAATTTTCTTACTGCTCCTTATCTACACACCTGAGGAAATAACCATCTAGGACTCTCTTGTAAAGTGCATGATTCCAAATCACAAACTTGGCTACCTTTATCTTGAGTGCCCTTCTTTTTTTGTAATCAAGATAAGGAGTGCATTCTCCATAAGTGAGATAGTAAGCAATGCCAACATACCACTCATCAGTAGTGGTGACAAAGAGCGCCTGTGGACTGTCTCCTGAACAGGTTGAGCAAACATCATATTTTTTCCTTGATGAGCTTTGAGAGCTTCATCTTCAGCAATCGGCTTGCACAAACCATTTCCTCTTACTAAATTAGAGGGTCTAATCTCCAAGTCATTCTCTTGGGTCTTTGCAATCCAAATTCCTCTCTTAGACCCAGGATCTTGTTGAGTCAAAATGGAATTGATTGCACTTCCAGGGACCATCACCATTGTATGGGAATTAAGAATGTAGAATCTAAAAATTTTAACAGCTTTGACCACTGCGTAGGAATTTTTCTCCAATTGACTGTACTTTAGCTCATGATTTTTCAAAGGATAGCTCATGAAAGCAATGGGTGCTTCAAAACCTTCACCATTTTTCTAAACAAGGACAACAAAGAGTGTATGTTTTGATGCATAGCAATACATGATGAACTCCTTGTTGAAATCTAGAGATACAAGAGTTGGAGCTTTGGCAAGGGCTTTCTTGATATCCTCAAATGTTTTTTTTTACTTCCTTATTCCACTTGAAACTTGCTTGAGGTTTCATCATGAAAGTTACATGCTTGGTCAATTCAGAAAAATCAGGCACAAAATGGTGAAGGAAGTTTACCTTTCCAAAGAATGAATGAACTCCCTTCTTGTTGGTTGGTAGGGCTAGTGCTTGGATAGCTCTGACCCTCTCAAGATTGATGTGTGCTCCATGTTTGTTCACAATGTGTGCCACGAACTTACCTTCTATGACTCCAAAAATTCACTTCTTTGGATTTAGAGAAATGCCATGTTTCCTACACCTTGCAAGGACTTGCTCCAAATGATTGATATGATCTCCCCTCCTCTTTGAGAAAACTATGAGGTCATCAAGGTAAATGACAATGTAATGTTTCAAATTTGTAAAGGCCAAGTCCATTTCTCTCTGGAAAGTGGCCCTAGCATTGATCAAGCCAAAAGGTATTTTGTTGTAGGAAAAAAGTGCCCCAGGGTATTGTGAAGGCTGTTTTGTTGCAATCCTCTTCTGCCACCTTGATTTGGTTATAACCTAAGAATCCATCAAGAAAAGAGAGCATCTCAGATCTAGGGACTGCTTACAAAATATGATCCATGATTGGAAGAGGGTAATTGTCCTTGAGAGATGTCTGATTCAGATTTTAGAAGTCTACACAAATCCTTATTTCCCCGTTCTTCTTCCTTACTGGCATAATGTTAGCCACCCATGTTGAATTGTGGACGGGGAAGATGATTCTAGCATTTAGCATCTTTATCATCTCTTCTTTGATAACATCAGTAATCTTTGGATTGTAGGGCCTTTGTTTCTGCCTGAAGGGCTTAGCTCCTTGCTTCAAAGGAATGGAGTGATGCATTTCCTTTGGCTGAAAAGATTTGAGTTCATCATAGGAATAGGCCAGGACGTCTAAGTACTTTTTTAGCAGAGAAAAAAACTTTCTCTTCTCTTCTAGTGAGCAACATTTACCAATGTTAACCATCCTTGGATTCTCTGAAGTGCCAATATTTTCTTGATCAAAATCAGATGGACACCGAGAAGACTACTTTTCTTTCTTTTAGATGAACTTGTTATGCTTGTCAAAGAGATCTTCCAAAGAAACTAGGCCTTTTGGGATTTTGTTTCCTTTTAGCTTGATTACTCCCTCTTCATCAATTCTATCAATTCCTTCCTTCTCTCCTTTGGGGACTGATTCACAGTGCAGGTTTTCACTTCCTTCAAAGAAAATATTATTGAAGTTATCCCTTTGTTCTAAGAAGTCTAGGATCTGGTTGTCATCATTAAAGACCTGCTAGTGATTTTCATTATATGGTACGTTGGGTTTGAACACCATCTCAATGGTCACTTTATCCTTTCCAAAAGAAGGATGAGGTGTCACTAAGGAAGATGACACTGCTAGAAAATAAACCTTTTCATTCTGCTCCCTAGGGATAGCTTCAATGGATAATGCATCAAAGGATTCAATGAAGTCCCACACTCTGTTTCTATAGTGCTCAATCCTTGGATTTTTTACCTAGTGTTGTTGGCAGACCTACTTTACCACAACCTTTGCATCACCTTTGCATCTCAACTTCTTGATTCCCATGTCCTCTGTTGCATTCATGCCTAAGAGCAATGCTTCATACTCTGTTGTATTATTTATATTGTCAAATTGCAGCTTGTGGGAAAAAGGATATACCTCATTGGAGGGAAAGTATAATACTACACTAGCTCCTGAACTTGCTCTAGAATGACTACCATCAAACTCCATTATCCAAATCTGATCTTCTTCTTCCTCCATGAGGAGTGGCAAGCTCTCTTCCTTTTGTGATGTAAGGAGGTGATTTCCTAGCCCACATTCTTGAAAGAGGATATTAGCTCTTGGATCATCATATTTCCTTACTGTGAATTTCATTTTCTTGACTGGTAGCAGCTTCTTCATTTCTCCTTTCACTGGGATAGTTGCAGATGACCAATCCATTTTTATTTCTCCACCTAGATCTCTGCAAAAACTTCTACTCAAAAGCATACTAAAAGATGTTGGGATATCTGCCACCAAAATGGTCAAGAGTATCTTCTTGTCAAGGTAATCAGCTAGTGTAATATGACCATCTTTAATCCTTCCCACCAATGGAACTTGTTTGGATTCCATTAAATAGCATGTGCCATTTTCCTAGGTAAAAGTGAGGCCAAGAGAATTTGCAAATTTTGTTGGCATCACATTATTTGAGGCTCTAGAATCTATAATTCAATTGTTCAGCTGGAAACCTTTGATGAGAAGTGACAGGTAAAAAGGCTCAACTTTGTTAGTGGTGGAGGCACTGAGGGCTAACATGTTTTGAGAAGGTGGTATGGATGGTGTGGGTAATAGGCCTTTAGAGATTGGACTTGAAGAAAAAGGGTTACTACCAAAAATTACCTTGATGAATCTGTGAAGTTGGGCAGGATGTGTTTGTAGGTATTCAATCTCAGAGAGCTGAACTTTAGTTTTGCTTACATGCTCCACAAAGTCAAATGGAGTTATGGTAGATGAGGAAGAGGTTCTAGCAAAGGGAGAGGATTTAAATGACAGGGGTTTTGTTACTTTTGGTGTTGGGTTTTCCTTTTCAAAGGTAGAAATTGGATTGGAAGGAGGTGAGGGTGTAGCCTTTGATTGAAATTTGGATGTTCTTGCAGAACCAATATTTAGAAGAGAATTTCTCTTAACAACTTTTGAGTTGGAAGAATAATCAAATAACTTACTTGGAAAAGTAGCATGATCCTTGGAAACCAGTGAATTTAGTTTCTCTTTGGCTGATTCCATTTAAGATGGTAATGGTGATCCTCTATTGATGATCTTGTTTTGTGGAGGCTTTGAAGAACTATCTTCTTTGTTCTTCCTACTCCCAGTTGCAGCTGTTGAGGCTGAAACACCATTCTTGGATTGTGCATGAGTGAAAACAACATATGAAAAACTTGGAGCTTCTTCATCACCTTCCTCTTTCATCATCAACGCATTCAATCAGGCCATTGTGCATGCCAACATCTTCAATTTCAAGATAGTTTTCATAGTCATCCAGGCTTTCTTCTTCATTTTCCTCAATGTATGTTCCTTTTTCTGATTCTCTAGTGTCACAAATGGCATTGATTGGTGGTGCTTCAAGAGAAATCCTATGAGGAGGTGGAGCAATTCTTGGTCTATCAGGAGGATTTTGTCTCCTTGGAGCATTCCTCATTGTGATTTGTGACAGCTGCTTCTTCAAGGCAACTAGGTCATTTGCCATTTTTTGGAACATTGGATCTGTGGCAACTGAATTTGAACTCTGACCCTTTTTCTTCCCATTTGTTCCTTTCACTTTTCCAAAAAGAATTAGATCATCATTAGTTTTAACTAGAAAGTCTTGAACTTCCCTTAATGTTCTTGGTTGAGATCTTCTGAGGAAGAAACCAACTTCTGATGGCAAAGCACTGATGAAGAACCTTTTCAATTTGTTTTCAGGGGGTACCACATCTTCTGGGATCCTTCTTGCCAACCTTTTATACCTTGATACAAAATTTCTCATTAATTTAGAGGTATCCTTCTTCTTCTGAACTAATTGGACTAGTAGATCTTGACAATCTTCTATGCTCTTGAACCTATGTTCAAATGCACTTATTATATCTTCCCAACATGTGACAGATCTTGGGGGCAACATGTAGAACCATTCAACAGATTTTTCTTGGAGTGAATCCACATAGATCCTGACTGAGACATCTTCATCTTCAACTCCCAACACTCCATAAGCAATGATGAATGATGTTACATGTTCTTCGGGTAGCTGAGAACCATCCCCTTTGAATTTTGGGAAGTTCTTTCTTGAGCCTCTTGGGAGGTCATGAAGTGGTTGTGGAAGAGCAAGTGGACCAGTATTTCTTCCCCAAGGTACGTTAGGCCTGTGCTCTTCACGCTCATGATCACCCATTCTATTCATGTTTTTATCCTCCAGTCTTGCTAAGGCTGCTTCTGTTGCTGCTCTTTCTTCTGCTTCAATTTGGAGTCTTTCTATTTCTTCAAGTTGAGCCCTTATCTCCTCTTCAGCAACTGCCTTTCTTTCAAGATCTTCAAATGTGGGATCAATTTTTCCTCCTTGCCTCAATTTCTGGATGTATCTTCTATCAACCAACTTGAAATTTTATGCTCTTCTCTGGGGTACTGGAATTTGTCTCTGCCTTTCCAATTCAATAGCATGTTCCTCTTCTAGGTCTAGAATCCTTATGGCAATGAAGTATTGATTGACACTTTGTCTATTTTGCCAAATAGCTTCTCTCATATCAGAAGCAATGTCTTCTTGGAGGTGAAAGAGTAAATCAAGTCTCTCAACAGGAGGATTTCCCAGAATAGCCATAATTTACGTCCATATAGCTCATATGATTGTTTAATCTCCAGAAAAATTTCTTTTTAATTTTCTTTTTTTATTTTATGACCCTGAGGTCATTTTTTAGGTGTAGATATTGCAAAATTTGTCTCACGGTGGGCGTCAAAAACTGTTGGCGAGAAAATTTTTCTTATGGAAAAATTTGTGGGTTTCAAGCCAATGCTATGGGAATCTAAGTCCCTCTACTTGAACGGTGCAGCTTCCATATGTGCATGCGTGAAAAAGTGGATTTCAATGGTGGCCTTTCGGCCAGAGATCTAATAGGGGCACTTCGCTGACCCTGTGGCAAAGCTAGAAATTTCTCACTAGAAAAGAACTTTGTCTGAGAAGGGGAAAGGGGAGTGAGAATGGAGGTAGGAGAAATGAATGTTGTGAGTAGGATATCAGATGCCCACACACATTAATCAAAAATTTCATTTACATGCATTTAGAGCTAGAAGAAAATACAAATATGATAAAGAAGCAACAAGAAAGAATAGAACTCATTGGTCGCAAAGTACCAATTAATCTCTCCATCAAATAGGTAAAAATTCCTTCTTTTATTATTGAAGCTAAGGCAGAGTTTGTACAGAGCTTTTAGAATGGAAGAAATTCGAGAGAGAAAGAAGATAGAAGAAAATTAGCATTTTTCTCTTTTCCAGGTACAGAGCACTCTGGTCTTTTCGAAATCAATCGCCAGCCCTTGGAATGACGTTGAGAAGCCATTATATTCTTTGCAAGAAACTGTTACAACTTCACAAATCTTCGATGCCTTTTCAAATTCCTCTGTTGTGAAGAAAACGCTCATAGTAGGTTAAAAACTAGATCTTGCAAAGCAACTGTTACATTCAATTTGCCAGGTTAAATATAGACCATTTGATTTGCTCCTCTAACTTTGAAATTGGGTTGTCCACGTGGCAGGAAGGAATTAGAGCGGTTAGGGGGAAGCCTTTCACATTTTATGAATTTTTGTGAGATTTGGCAATTTGGAACAAATTGGCCCGCAACCCCGCTTTGAATTTTCAACTTAGACACGTGGCACGTTCTTATTGGAAACGGGGTCATGACCCTTTTCTCAACATTTTAACCTTGTTTTTTGGAAAAAGGCTCAAAAACTCAATTTCCTCCATCGGCCCACTCCTCCGCTTTGACTTTCAACGACAGGCTTGAGACCATGGTGGATTCGCGGGGCAAATTAGAACTTTTACTTCACTTTTGGGAATTTGGCTAAATTTTCAAAAGTGCCCCGATGGCTCACTTGTCCGCTTTGAATTTTTCCCTGTAGGCTTCAACTTTGAATTTTTCCCTTATAGCCTGATCGGGGCCACATGCTACTTTTTAACTTTTAACCTATTTTACGAAAGAGACTCAAAATCTCTAATGTGGAATAATAAGGTTTATCTTATCTTAAAGGATAACCCTACATGTAAGATAAGAGTTGAGGTATGGAAAATGATTGGCTAGAAGAGATTTCCTATCCTATCTTAGAGAGAGGGTGGATAAGTCTAGAAAGTGTTATAAATAGGGAGATCAACCCCCTTATTTGGCATATAGAATATAGAATAAATTTGTAAATAATTATTATATGAATAAAGGATTCATTGCTGAAAATGTGTTAAGGAAGCCATCAAATAGGTTTAACTATGAAGTTTCTCCCAGAAATTATCACTGAAGGTTGAGTGGAGTTGGTAACACTTGAAGTAATTCATGGGTGATATTATAACAATATCATGTTAATAATATAATTTACATTTGTATTTTAGATCTGTCATCATTCCTTTGTATTATAGTATGTGGTATTCTTGTGTTATGTCTGTTATTATGTTTCCAAATTACTACCACCAAACCAAAGGTTGTGCATAACTAAAATAATCATAACACGAGGAGTTCTTGGTGAATATATTATCATTGTGCCAGATTGGTTTTGGTATTTTGGTTCCATTGTCGAGGACCATTCCTCATTGGTAGATTTTCTGGAGAGATAGTCCCGCATGGTTAAAAATCATTTAAAGAGTGATATTATTTTTACTATGAATAGTGTTTACCATAGTAAAGGTCATTTTTTACCTGTGAGTCAGTATTTACCACAGTAAAAGTTAGTTTTTACCATAAATAGTGTTTAGCACAATAAAGTCAATTTTTTACCATAAATAGTATTCACACGGTAAAGTCAATTTTTACCATAATAGTATTTACCACAATAAAGTCAATTTTTACCGTGAATAGTATTTACCCAGTAAAGTTAGTTTTTAACCGCAAAATAGTGTTTACCACAAGAAGTCAAGTTTTACCATAGTAAATGTAATTGTGTACTATGGTCATTCCTATTTACCACAAAAAGTGTAAAGTCATTGATTCCTAAGTCTTGTTGATTGGTATTTGCGGGTTGGTAATTTTTGTTGAAAATGGGAAATATTCCTATTTTTTCAACCCCATCTAATGAGGGTGTTCCCTCTTTCATCCAAGAGATTTAAATGATCTTGCATCTCTAACGGCCTCATAGGAAGGGAACAATGGGCTAAATTTTTTTCTACCTTTTTGGATGGTTCAAGCCCTTAGGTGGTTTGAAACTCACTAGGTCATAATGATAAAAACTCGTGGGATTTATTAACTTAAGGTTTTCTTGAAGAATTTGGTGCACAACAAAAGTATGCATATCTCATGATCGAGATCACAAGGTTATCCCAAGGAGAGAAGGAAAATATCAAAGATTATCATGCTTTTGTTTTATAGTTAACGAGAAAGCTCAATGCCCAGATCTAGAAGGAAGGAATATTGGATGGATTAATGAATGACATGGATAATATCCTCTGTAAGCACTTCATTCTTGGGATGAAGCCAGTGTTCAGATAATGAGTGAAGTATGACTACCCAGCGACTCTCTAACAAGTAAAAGGAGATTGCTAGAATTCAAGAAGAAAGCAAGGAAGAGGAGACCAAAGAAATTTTTGTTAAGGTGGAGCCTACACCAACACCTTTGGTCCATACACCACAACCACTCTTCGCTGAGCAGAAATCTTCCCTCTAGTACATCCGCTAAGTATGAGGATCTCCTTAGGAAAATGGGTCAATTAACTATTAATATTCTTCAAGGAAAGGAATTTAGTTCCCAAAGTTCCCAGGGAGGAGATAGAGGTCCAAAAAGAAATATATCTATATGAATTTATATGTTATGGTTATCATAAAGAGGGCCATTATAAGTATAATTTTCTAAATAGGGCCTCTACATCTAGTACAAGAGATAATGATAAAGGAAAAGCACATGTGACTTCATTTGATGTAGTAGATAGGAGCATAAATAATGAATTAGATGTGTTTGTGACAAAAATAAATAAAGAAAAAGATAACCAAGATGGAAATGATCCTAAAAAGATGAAAGGAGAAACTAGTAAGAAACGTAGGAGAATAAAGTTGGGTGTGTAAGATTTTCTGATTTCACATGGATAAGGACCATACTCCATCTTGGAAGATCTCTTCAAACGACCTACAAATATTACATATGGATAACTTCTTGCTATGTATTTTGAGAAGAGGTGAGAGATGTGAAGTGGACTCAATGCTCGATGAAGGAAGGAGGTTGAGGTCCTTCTTTTGGAAGTAGAGGTAGATCCTTATGCTCCACAAGTTGAGGTATTATGTAATGGAATTTAAATTCATGATGTTTTAGTAGATGGAGGTGCTGTAGTTAATGTAATGACTAAGTTTGTAATGAATATGTTGGGTTTAAAAATTGATCACCCATCGACACTTATGCTAAGATCATTAAATAAGGAAAAACTAAACCAGAAGGTGTTGTTCAAGATGTGGCAATATATGTCACGGGTGTTGTATGTGTGGCAGAATTTCAAGTAATGTAGAATGGTATTGTTGTGTACCCAATGTTGTTAGGAAGGCCATGGCTAAGGAGAGTTCATGCAAGAAACTACTGGAATGAAGGCTTCATGACACTTGGACATGACAGAGAGAGGGTGAAGATAAACATGATCCCTCAACATCATAAGGCAAGACCTATGGATTCAAGTGATGAAACTGATGATTGGACATCCTCTTGATTACTCTAGTACCAGAAAAGTGGACACAGAAGATGAAGAAAGTGAGGTGGATGTGTCAGTCATGGATATCCTTCCAATCACACTGAACTCATGGACCCATAAAATTATCTAAGGAAGAAATTGAAGATCGTCTCCAACAAATAAAAATTGGTGATCTTGTGATGGAAAATGGGAAGGAATCCTACCTCTAGCTCTTTCGAAGGTACATGCACTTATTCATTTTTAATTAAAAGGAACATTGCCAAGTAAGTTGGGTAGAACATTCTATTGAGTTGGTAGATGGTGTTAAGCCAATAAAGAAAATGCCATATAGAATGAATCCTAATTTTTCCAAGACTGTAAAAGAAGAAATAGATAAGTTGCTTGATGCAGGATTCATATTTGTTATGGAGAATTCAGAATGGGTTTCTCCCATTGTGATCTCAAGAAAATAAAATGGGAAGTTGTGAATTTGTGTTTATTACAGGAAGCTCAACAAGGCAACAAAGAAATATCATTACCCTCTTCCATTCTTAGACCAGATCTTCGATGAAGTAGCTAGATAATAATGTTATAGATTTTCAGATGGATACAACGGTTATAACCAAGTTCGCATAGTTAAGAAAGATCATATCAAGAATACATTCATCACTCCCTGGGGAACGTTTTCTTATAGAGTTATGCCATTTGGGTTGTGTATTACTCTAGAAACATTCCAACGCCTAATGAATATGGTGTTTGAACCCTACATTGGAAGCTTCATTAGAGTATTCCTAGATGATTTTTACATCTACGGGAGCAAAATAGACCACCTGCACTAGATGGAGGCATGGAATTTCAAAGGTTAGATGAAGCACAAGCCTCACTAAATCCTATAAAGTGTGCCTTTTAGATGTTCTAAAGGTGTCTTATTAGGACATGTTGTATCTAGAGATGGTATTGGTACCGATCCTGATAAAGTTTCAAAAATTAAAGAATTACCATTTCTTATGAATATAAGTAAGTTGAGATCATTTTTAGGCCATGTGGGTTACTATATAGATGGTTTATCAAGAATTTATCAAAGATTACACAACCACTAACCCAGTTCTTGAAGAAGGATGCTACTTATGAGCTAGGAAAGAAGGCACATGAAGCTTTTGAACAACTGAAGGAAGCTTTGGTGTCTTCACCTATTTTAAAGAATCCAGACTGGAGTAGGCCATTCATTGTATACATTGATGCTTCATATCCAACACTAGGGAGTACCATGAGCCAAAATGATGAAAATGGGAATGATCATCTGATTTACTTTGGGAGTAGGAAAATGAGCAGTGTTGAGGTAAATTATACTATAACTGAAAAAGAGGCTCTAGCTATCATTTTTGCTGTAAAAAGTTTAGAAATTACTTGTTAGGGAAGAAATTTACAGTTGTAACAAATCATCAGGCTCTAAAATATATTGTAAATAAGCCTAACCCATTAGGAAAGGATAACAAGGTGGATAATTTTACTACAAGAATTTGAATTTGATATTATAGATAGGCTAGGAAATAATCATGTCAATGCAGATGCACTCTCTCGAGCCTATGATGGTTTCGGTTCATCTTGTGATGATGGTGATTTCCCATATGTAGCATTGTTATCCGTTGACACAATCCCTGAGTGAATATATAGATATTTGGAATTATTTGAATGATTTCAAGTTTCCTAATGGTGCCAATACAAAGATTAAAAGGAATATTACTCAAGTAAGTCGTTCATATTCTATTTTGTATGGAGTCTTATTTTGGATAAGGTCTGATGGAAGGTACAAGAGGGAAGTTGGACATGATCAAGGAAATGAGATAATTGAATAATTCCACAATGGTACATGTGGAGGACACTTCTTTGGATAACTTACAACAAGAAGGATCTTGGATGCAGGTTATCACTGGCCAACTCTTTTTAGATATTGTTATAATTATTGTAAGACATGTGATATTTGTCAATCACATGGGAATCGTAAAACTTCATCAGCTCCATTATGTCCTATTCTTCCACTTGGTCCCTTTGAAAATTGGGGAATAGACATCATAGGTCCATTTCCAAATACCCACACCAAAATAAGTTATATTGTAGTTGCCACTGATTATTTAACCAAGTGGGTTGAAGCTAGACCCTTAAAAACAACTTCCATGGATGAAGTGGAAAGGTTCATGTATGAACACATTGTCACCATATTTGGTTGTCCATTAGAGATTGTAACATATCAAGGAAGCCACTTTATTAATGAGGTGGTAGAAGCCCTGGTGAATAGGTTTTCCATCAAGCACAAGAAGGCAAAACCACTTACAGGCTAGACACAAATGGACAAGTGGGGCGAACAAATTATGTATTGTGTCAAATCCAAGAAAAACATGCAACTTAGATGCATAAGTGGGATAAAAGGATTCATGCAACATTGTGGTCATATAGGGCAACAACAAAGTCAGCAACAGGATACTCCCCATTTTGGTTGGCTTATGGCATTGATCCAATTATTCCTATTGAATTTGATATTCCCACTAGTGAGAGTTATGAAAAATGAAAGGATGGATGAAAGTGATTCAGTAATAGAAAGATTAGTAAATCTTCATTTGTTAGAGGAAATGAGGGAAATAGTGAAAGGATACAAGCTATAGGAAGAAAATGAAGCAAAAGGAGTATTTTGATCAAAAGATCTTCTGGTCTCCATTTCAAGTGAATGACTTGGTTCTAGTATATGATTCCGATACAAAAAGAGGAAAACATAGAAAACTTCTTGCTAAATGGATGGGACCCTATAGAATAGTAGTTGTGCATGAAAATGGTACATATCGACTGGAGGAATTGGATAGGTACTCCAATTCGGAAATGGGTCAACCACGACAAGTTAAATATTTTCCAGCATCAGCTTCAGCTTGTCCATAATAGTCTACTCTGAGGATGAAGTAGAAGCTAGGGAGGGGGAAGATGTCAACACTAGAATTTTCCTCCATGATTTCTATTTCATTAATGTATGTATTATGAATAGGGTGTTGTTAAGTATAGTTAGTAGTAGCATCCACTAGAATATAATGACACTGCCAATACGGTGCTACCAATAAAGTAAAGTACACAAGGTAACAATCAAAGTACATCAAGGAATATTGTGAAAGTGATAGTCAATGGCAAAAAGTAAATAGTTGTTGTAAGTGGTCTTGATTATGTTGAAATGTCAAAGTTAGGATAAGTGGACAAATAGGATCTACATGGTTAGGAATTAGAAATATTATATTTGTAATAATGACAAGGAGTGATGTCATAAATATTTTGTATATTTTATTTATATAAAGTCTAGAAAGGTGGAACCCATGTGGAATAACAAGGTTTATCTTATCTTAAAGGATAAACCTACATGTAAGATAAGAGTTGAGGTATGAAATATGATTGGTTAGAAGATATTTCCTATCCTATCTTAAAGATACGATGGATAAGCCTGAAATTGCTATAAATAGAGAGATCACCCCCCATTTGATATAGAATAAAGTTGTAATAATTATTATATGAATAAAGCAGTCATTGTGAAGGTGTGTTAAGGAAACCATCAAAAGGTTAATAATATAACAATATCATGTTAATAATATAATTTACATTTGTATTTCAGATCTGTCATCATTCCTTTATATTATAGTCTGTGGTATTCTTGTGTTATGTTTGTTATTGTGTTTCCATATTACTACCACCAAACCAAAGGCCGTGCATTACTAAAATAATCATATCATGAGGAGTTCCTGGTGAAATATTATCATAGTTTTGGATTGACGATGACAAGCCCATGGTGCATCAAGGCAGTATTAAAAAATAATTGGCCTTTATGAAAAAAAGCATGCCTATCATGCCAAATGATACATAATCGAATGGGGGAATGATCCGAAAGGACAAAATCAAGCATGACCTCCACTGGCAGGGAATAAATGCTTTCAAACTCAAAAAAATCTTGAGATAACAACATAGCTCTATCAAGTCATTTAAGAATGTGATCCAATCCTCCTCGAAGTTTAGACCAAGTGAACTAGGCTTTAGAAGTAGGAGTGCAAGAGGCATTAGGGTCATAAAATCCAAACTTATTGCGCATGAAAAACCATACCTCCCTTTCACTAGTTGTCCACCTCATAGAAAGGTGGCCACATTTTTCAGCGGGTGAATCAACCATATAAAAAGCACCACTTATGACCCAATAAGCACCGAGATTTGTGTAGGCTATCCATCACCAAAGATCGGCCCTTTCGGCCGCATCGTTAGAGGCATATATATTAATGAGGCCAAAAGTGTGGCCATCAACATTAAATAGGACCCATATGACACAATTGGTGGGGTCTATGCCATGGTCAATAAAAAAGGGCTGCCATTTGGGAGAAACAAGGGAAATTAAACCCCCTTGCTCCCCTTCATGATTATTGCAAAAATCCAGGTTGTCAGGCCAAATGGATTTACAAACCATCTGTAACTAAAAACCTATAACTTTCACCTCTTGCAAAAAAAAAACATCTAAATTGGAAAATATTTTCCGAGCTTCATGAACAACATACTTACGATTGGAGTTTGTAAGACCTCGAACATTCCAAGATTAAAAAATCATGGGAAATGGTGGTCAAGAGCCATGTTATCCACATCCAAGCCATCAAGGGCATCAAACTAGTTTTATAGGAATTGAGTAGTGTTATGCTATAAAAAATCTTGTGGATTAATTTTCTTCCACCTGACTTATTCGATGTTGTACTCCTCTTCTGTTGAATCCACACTGTGCTCTGGACTATGATCTCGGGAGATGCAAGAAGGACTTCTGGGCCTTTTGGATGGCCCCTGTGAGTTGTTGCTTAAAAACAGTGGCTATGGTTGCAACATGGTGACATTGTAAACATAATTTGTTTGGTCCATGAGAACCGAGGCTACCTTGGTGTGTTGGAGAATTTAGGTAACTGGAATGGTGAGTTGGCAGCAACAGTCGGTTTCTTAGCAACAACAATTGACTCTTTATCTTGTGGGTTGTGGGGTTGTTCTTTAACAACTGGCTCATGCGAGCCGTTTGAACCAGAGGCCTTAGATTTCTGATTTTTTTTCCTATTTTTCTGACCCTCAACTATTTTCCATCCTACCTCATGAGGGCATTTGGTTGTTTCTAAAGCCATTTTAGTTGCTGGGCGATTGTGACGGATAAAAAGAGGACAATACTTTATCTTATGATCAGAGGCCTAACATCAGAAACAAGTATTAAGCAAGTTGATATACAAAATACACTGGGAGTAACATTTATCTCCCATCTGGATTTCCAAAAATTCTTTCAGTTCCTAAGAAAGGTCTACTTCAACACGTACACGCCTCTGTGGACAAGCGTGATAAAAACGTTGTGGTTCGAGGAAGACCACTTGCCCTATGGAAGAAGCAATTTGATGCAAAAAATGAAGACAATGCAAGGGTAGGCCAGAAAATTCTACACAGACTGACACTTTAAGTGTAGCATACTCAGAAACCACAAAGTCTTTGGTCCATGGAGAGAGGACCAAGAAGGAGTTATGAACATACTTGGTGGCCTGTCAAGCCAAAATGATGGGGGCATTGGCTAGGTTAGAAATGCGAAAAAGGAAAAATCCTTTGGTCATATTTTGTATGCTGTCGAGCCGGACCCCATGAGGAGTCCAAGCCATGTTAACCCAATATTTGAGCATGCTTTCAGAGGGGATGTGACCCACAAAATACCCATTGAGACAAAATTGTTCCAACCATTGACAAACAACATTAAAATCAGGAATAGGTAATACAACATCAGGAGGAGAAGCATTACCTCGTGGTAAACTTTCGGGATGAACTTCTGAGGGCATTTCTGAGGCGGTGCCATTGATCAAATCTCCACTATCTCCAGCCGTGGTTGCAACAACCAGGATCGAAGAGGGAGAGGTCATTATATAGAGGCAACTAGAGGGTGAGAAACCCTAGGAAAATCGATGGTATTACTATCTCATAGTGCCCGAAAAGGCTGCATAATGACAATTTTGTGAGGAGGAAACCCTAGTAGAGCCGAATCCCAATTTCTAGCCATCTTGAGTGAATTTCTTTCCTGCTTATTCTTAATTTTACATTTGGAAAATATAGATTAGGTATTATGATGTCGATAAGTGTAACCTATAAGGGCAACCAGACGAATAGTGGTGGTGGAGCGTAATAGCCTAAGATGTCATTAAAAATTGTTCAAACTTAAATTTGATGTCTATTTGACTGTCATAGGGAATTTTTCTTCTTGTTTAGAAAAGGAAATCAAAACATCATGATATCTTAGGCTAATCATGAAGTTTGGAGCCCTTTTTTCCTTGGGAAAATGTTTCAAGCTTGACCTTAAGGTGGAGTTAGATTAAGTCCTCTATCACCTATCAATGAATAATTTTTATAGAAGGTGGAAGTTTTGTTAATCAATTCAAAACCATTTAATTGGTGAAATTATATGATAGATCCAATATTGGTTCCTCGAGATTGATATCTATCGACATTTTCAAGATAAATGTTTTTAAGATATTTGTACTAGCTACTATTTTTGCACATTTAATTTGTTATATTTAGTTTAAACTTAATAGGCTATTTATGTTGCATTTAGGTGTAATCCATTTATCGTTAACATGAGGTACTTGCTTTTTGATTGCCTTATGATTATTAACCAATGTACATGACTTAAATGGCATAATTATGATGACAACCAAACAGGTAGTGGTGTTAGAGTGTAATAGTGTGAATTGCTAATAAAAATGGTTGAAGTTAACTTTGATGTCTATTTAACCGTCATAGAGAATTTTTCTCCTTATTTGGAAAAGGTAATTGCAAAAGGTAATTAAAAAATCATGACATCTTAAACATACACTGGAGTTTGGGGCTTGTTTTAACTTTGGAAAGATGTTTTAAGCCTAACATATGGGTGGAGTTAGAGTGAGGGTCTTTGTTACCAATCTATGTACAAACCAAATATAAGGTAATGGATTTGTTAATCAATATGAAACCCTTAGATTAATAAAACTACGTGAAAAATCCAAGACAACTTCCTCGAGATTGATATCTATTGGCATTTTTTCTGGTAGATGTATTTAAGATATTAGTAATTTAGCTACATTGGTTGGTGTAACCTATAATGGTACCATAGGTGGTTTTTCTTCTTGCTTTGAGAAGGTGAAAAAAATTGTGATATTTATGACGAAGGTGTTCCACGTTGGAATCAATGTTGCTTCGTTTGACATAGATAAAGACTTAGATGGCTGATATTAACTATGGAGGGGCGTTGACAATACAAACATATCTCCACCATCTGCATCATTATGACAAGTGTGGAAGGACACCATGGATACTAGAATTACAACGTGGAACACATATCATATATATTATTTCGTCATAGTTTGACATATATGGATGGGCTACATAGGGTCAGTCTAGAATTTTTCACCTTTTAACTTCACGCGTAGCTAGTAGGTGCTTCAAAAAAGTTCAAATAGTTTTATAGTGTGTGCCTCTATTTTTTGGCATCTGTCAAAATAAGTGGGAGCAGTTAACTAGTCATCCACGTGGACAACACTTTTCCGACATGCATTGTTAATCAAAACCAACAGAAAAAATGGGTATCCTCATGCGTTAACAAGTGTCCAACTTGACCGTTTCTCATAGAGTATTCATGTTGTCTACTTGACAACTGCAAACAATGTTTTAACAGAAGTCCACGCCCTTGTTGGACAAAATTCTTGGAATTGAAAGATATGTGGTCTCATGAGTGAAAATGATTGTGAGGTATAACAAGATAAAATCAAAGACAAAATATGTTTCCCTTGGAATTTTTTTTTCTTAGTGAGTGAAGAGAGGGATTGTGACAGTGAAGAGAGGCGCAGGAGCAGATTGTTGCGGACAGTGTTGTGGGCCTGTGTGGAGGGTAGTGTTGCTGCGGATAGGGCTGCGTGGAGGTCAAGGATGCAACAGAGTTGAGACAAAGAGGGTTGTGAGTGGAGGACAGTGTTGCGGGCCAGGGCTATGGGCTAGGGCTGCAAGTGGAGGGTAGGGTTTGTGGGCCAGGGCTGCGAATATTCGGGATTCAAAGGCCAATATGGGTAAAATCGTATTTGATAAGTCACTTTCTCAGGTAGACCCACCAACCCTTTTTATTCTTTGCAACACTCTTTGTATATTTTTGTCAAATCTAGTCCCAACAAGGCAGGAAAACCATGATTAAACATGAGGGTTTCAAAGACAATCCAAATATGGTACCACAGAGTTCTATTATCCCATAAACACATACAAAAATAGAAAACAAAATTTGGGGAAAGGTAGAAATCTTCCAAAATCATACAACGGGTACAGCTAAAAAGTTGGTATATGTGAATGCAAAACTATACAAAGGGATTCTACGGTGTAGACAAGCCAAAAAACTAAGAAGAACCCATAAGAAAAACCTCACTCTAATTCTACCGAAGGCAACAAACAACAAAGAGAGTTTTTTTTCAGAGAACATAAAATGGAATAAAAACAATCAAGTTCGAAGGATAATAAAAAGGATCCAAAGTTGAACAAAACCGACATAACTACAACATACAAGGAGGAAAGGGAAGACGTAGTCTAGGACTCTAAATACCTATACAGTCCTACTTCGACCCCTCTTTTGTGGTCTTCAGAATTATATGTGAAGGAACTCATGAACATGAAGGAAAGTCTTGGAATTTTAGAAAACTAGAAATTGCAAGAAAACAGTGAGATTAAAGAACTCACAGAAGTCAGATACAAGTTAGAAAGGGAAAATGAAATCCTCAAAGAACAGGCTCTAAATCTCCAAAACCTCATGGAAAGAGGGTAACAAGAGTTAACTATGCTAAAACAAGATCTGGGACATATGAAAACAGGGGGAGAAAAAAAACCCGAAACGTTAAAAGGAAAGGAAACAATTCAGATAGATGAGATCCAATCAGCAATTAAAGACATGGAAATAAAAGAAAATCAACTAAAGGATCAGATAGAAGAAGCCAGAACTTGGTCTCAATTAGTAAGTGGATCATCAAATGAACAAAAGCAAGTCATAGAGAAACACATCAAAACACAGATAAAAGAAGAGAAAGATCAACAAGATAGAGCAGTAAATTTTATTATCAAGGGTTTAAAAGATTTTGGTGAAAAAGAGAGAACTGAAATATTGGCAAGAGACTTTCTTAAAGATGAACTGAAGTGGACAAGCTACATACAACAAGCAAACATGATTGGCAAGAGAACAAAGGGAGGAAAGGACATACACGTGCTAGTGGTCATGAGAAAAATAGAAGACAAACATGTTATCCTAAAAAACATGGGACTTCTTAGAGGCACACATATATATCTAGATGAGGATTTGACATTCGCACAACAAGAAGACCGAAGGAAAGAATGGGAGAAAGTGAGAAAAGCAAGGGAAGCAGGAAAATGGGCATAAATGAGAAATGGGAAAGCCCAAATCAGCGATCATTTTGCAAACAGGAAATAGGAATTAGGGGCCCCACGGGAATTCATGCACATAGTAAGTTGGAATTACAGAGGTTATCCATGGAGAAGAGGACTGGGTTTGGGGCCCATAGGAGAAGGGAAATATATTTTTATTCTTATAGAAAAGCATGAGCACGAAGGCTGCAAGGTTCTAGAATTTGAAGGTTACAAGAAAATTTCAGTTTGGAACGAAGGGAATAAAACAGGGAAAGACCACAACAGAATCACAGTATTAATCAAGGAAATATGAATCGAAAATGTCAAAGTGGAAAAAGAAGATCCAAATAAGCAATACATATGGCTGAAAATAATAGATGACAAGACAACAATCAGATTAGCTACCTGTTACTATACACCAAAAGGTTCAAAGACATATAAGAGAAGAAATATGGATAGCGAAGATCCATACGCTTCAATAAAAAAAGACATTTCTATTTTCAATGCATCTGGGGAAATAATTCTATTGGGTGATTTCAATGCGAGGACTGCAAATAACCAATCTCTTCAGTTGACTAGCTTAGAAGGAGGTGAAGACAGTCCATTGTGGCTTAAAGAAGAAGAGAAAAAGCTTTGGGATAGATTATCTCAAGACGGTAGTGGAGGGGTGTCACATTTTGGAGTTGAGCTTCTAGGCTTATGTAGCTTATACAACATGGTTATTTGCAATGGCATGAGGGCTTGGCCCAGATTAGGCAATATTACTTGTAAAACATACAATGGTCAAAGTGTTGTAGACTATGTAATTTGTTCTCAAAGTTTTATCTCCATGATACTTGAGTTTGAAATTGGAGATTGTCCTATCGAATTAAAATCAGATCATAGTCCTCTCTTGATAAAGCTTAGGACCATCTTCAATCAGCAACAAAGGAATCAGGCTCAGCACATGCAAAAGGCATTCCAAAAACAGGGAAAAATCATTCTCAATAAAGAAAATCAAGAAATATTTGTTACAGCCCTTAAGCAGCAATTTCAGATAATGAGAAAGGATATAGAGAACACGACATCCAAGGGAATGAGTGGTTATATACGTAGTAATCTGCTGATATCCTTGATCCAAAAGGCTCTAAGTGTTTGTAAGAGATCTAAACCTAGAAAGGGAGCGGCAAATACTTTTCCGACAAACCCATGGTATGATGAAGAGTGTAAAACTACCAAGAGAGCTTTGAAAGAAAGTGGGATGAAAAAAGAAAATAAAAAGACTTATGAGAGATTGGTATAACACAAAAAAGAAAGCTATGTGTGCAAGAGAAGGACATAATTAATTTCTCTTGGAAAACACAACCCCAAAGGTTTTTGGAAGGAGCTTACAACAAAATAAAAAATACATAGAAAATAATATCACAGGTGCTCATTGGTTAGAATATGCAAGGAACCTTTATGAGCGTCCTCAACAAAAAGATATTCGTCCCATAATTGAGACTTCGATTGAGCTTTTCTCGACAGAAGACATCAGGCAGGGCATAAAGAATCTAGCAAGTGGTAAAGCTCAAGACATCGATGGTCTACAGGCTGAATTTCTAAAATGGGGGGTTGAGGTCCTCACACCACACATCAGAAAAATATTCAATGATGTCAACCAGAATGGCTTTCCGACAGAATGGATGACTAGCAATTTTATTCCTCTATTTAAAAGTGGTGACATTAATAACCTGTCCAATTCTCGCACCATTATGATCAACCCTCTTCTTGGTAAACTCTTTGGAGGCATGATAGAACGGAGAATCAGTAGTTGGGCCGAAAGAGAAAGTAAAAGAGCAAAAGGGAAAGCGGGTTTTCGGCCTAAACATTCAACAATTGACCATTGTATTACTCTCAGACATTTGATTGAGAAGGTTTGGGACACACAAGGAGAAGAAGCTTTTTGTTGTTTTGTTGATTTCAGGAAAGCTTTCGACACAGTGCCCATAAAGAAACTTTGGGACAGGATGGAGGAACTTGGGATTCTAGATGAATTTAGAGTAGCAGTTCATAAATTGTATGAGCAATTCAGAGCTAAAATCAAAACTAGAGAAGGTATGTCCGAGTTTTTCGGTAGTGACATCGGTGTTGAGAAAGGTTGCCCTCTTTCTCCCACCTTATTTGGGCTATACATTGATAAGCTTGAAGAATGGTTAAACAAAACTGAGGGATATTCAGTTAGCTAGTTATGTGGTGAAGTTACTTCTATATGATGAAGAACTTATCCTAATTTGAAAAACAGCTCAAGGTTTGAGGGAACAACTAAAAGCACTAGAGCTCTTCTGCCAAGAAGTTGGGATGCAAGTGAACACTAGCAAAACAAAAATCATGATTTTCTCCTTGAAAAGGAAAGAAAGACAAGGTACCTTTCTTTTTGAAGGGAGCCCTTTGGAAATAGTCAATGAATATAAGTATCTTGGGATTGACTTTCACCACAAACTTAGCTGGGAGACTTGTAAAGAAAAAAGGATACAGGGAGGTTGGAAAGCATCTTACCTACTTCAAAACAAGTGTAGGAAAGTTGAACTTTGGGACTGGAAAACTAAGAAAACCCTTTTTGGACTGTTGGTCACTCCGGTGGTTCTTTATGGCTGCGAAGTTTGGGGAAGTAGCATGTCAAATCACGGGTGGAGACATATAGAGAGAATCCAGAAACATGAGACAGATAGAGAGAATCCAGAAACATCTAATCACAAACACCCTTAAAGTCAAATCAACTATTCCTTATGAGATCTTGTTGGCTGAAGCGGGTACTTTCTCATTGGAAGCTTCACCAATATCTCGGATGATAAGCTATCTGAAAAAAGTTGAAAGCATGGACAATCTTCGCTGGCCCAAAATAGTTGTAGACTATACTTTGGAATGTAGAAAGAAAACCTGGATGAATCAGAATTTTAAATGGATGAACAAATGGGGCATCAACTTGCAAGAGTGTCCAAACAACAACAGGGAAATAAAAAATTATGTGATAGAAAAGTTCAGGACTGCCATGTGGACGGGTCAGATTGGTCGAAAGAAAGCACATTATATCAAAGAATTCAATCCCAATGGGGAACATGATGAAAAATTTTATCTAGGGGCAGCTATTAGGGGTAAAGCAAGGATTCTAGTGGCACAGTTAAGGACCGGATCACATCATCTTCGATGCAAAACTGGTAGATGGACTATTCCAAAGGAAGATTGGGAAAGGAGAATTTGTCTTTTCTGCAGCAAAGGGGTCTTTGAGACAGAATGACATTTCTTCATGGAGTGTTTAGCATATGATGATATTCGTATTCAGTACGAAAACAACTTGAAGGTGGACAGACTAGAGGAACTCTTCAAAGGAACAAAGCTTCAAGCGACCGCGGGTTTCATCCTCAAGATTCATAGCCAAAGAGCGAATATTGAAAGGAGTCTGAAATCTGATTAAAATCTCAGTTTTTGTGGTCCCATAGACTCTTCAGTCTCGTAGACGTTATTAAAATATTTCATTTCATTTCATTTCATTGTTAACATTTAACAAATTTCTTATTTCATAAAACATGATGACATATTTTTTCATTTAGTTTCTAGTTTGTAATTACCACGTTTTTTCAAAATTTTCTAGTTCTTAATTATTATTATGTTGATAACTCCCAGATGAAGAGTTCTCAACTCTGACATGCATAAAAAGATCGATGGTCGATGAGCATTTTTGCTACAACGTGCATATTTGTAAGTTTGCATAGGAGCCATCCACATGGCAGTGCAAACATTGGGGTTGGGTTTCGAACTTGGAACTTATTTGATATTCCCCATTTTTTATTTCGGTCCCATTAAGCATAAATTGCACTCACATGAATAATGCATACTAGATCAAGATGAACAAGCAGAGCATTGATGTCCTAAGCTTGCTCAACAAAATATTTCATGACAAGAAAACAAGTCCAACTCCATTGTAAAAAAATAGTGAACACAAATGAAATTTTAACACATCTTCCAAGGGTTGCATTAAGAAAAGGCTCGACCTAGAGTTGTCCTTTACGTAGGAGTGTTGACTCAAGGGTCTAGATATCTACAACTCCAATGACAACACTAATTAATTTCATTGACACTCTGTTGACTTTTGACAACAACTAACCAACACTTTTCCAACATTGGTCAACAACCCATGTGATGTTAGTTTCGGCCATGTGCGCGAAATCGACAGTTAGTTGGAGGGAAGCCATCTTTAGCGGTCATGTCTAGGATGGACTTGTGTATATTGCACCCATGTGAATAATGCAAGCTAGACATAGACGATTTCATATGTATAGGGGATGGTAAAGGAGACTCTCTAGAACCTTTGAGGGCAGGGAGAAATTGGCCATCAGGGTTAGATCGAGTCTTGTCCCTTTAGCCACGGTACATCGCGGTCCCTCGGTAAGCTGCAAAGAGGTGATACTTGAAATCAAATTATGCATTGTGTAAATAATGATTCTTTTCAACGAAAATGTTGGCATACATATGCACAACTAAATGTTTATGAAAGAAACTTAGTAAAACCTCTAAGGGAAAGGAGAATGTCGATGCTATGCTCAATGGCTGGAGTCTTACCCTCTTATGCACAGATCATTGCGGTCCCTTAATAGCCTGCGAAGATCTTTGATTTGAACTTGATTATGACATTTCGACTACGTAGCCCCATCTGCCATGCTTGTGCATTGTGCAAACATTTATAAAACGTAATGTTTAGCTCCTCCAATTTAACTTCTCCAATACATCCCCTTTGACATTTCCATTCATATCTCACGCAATGATTGCTAGTTTACATAAATGGTAAAAATTTAAATATCTCACTTGAAAGCATTTTTTTAATTTTGACTTTGTCATAATGTCACACAATCACTCAACAATTTAATTATTAAAAAATTAATGGTGTCATTATAATATGTGACAAATTAAAAATAAAACCCTCAAAATTAATCTATTTACATGTATTCACATAAAAGGCTACCTACCCATTACCTAGTCACACCACGTTTGAGAAATAAAACAGAGAGACATCAAAAGAGAGAAAAGTAACACATGAGGACAAAATTGTCGATTTTAAGGAGGCATATGTTGCCCGGTCGAATCCCCTGGCGGTAAAGGTTTGGGTAAATATGGGGAAAACCGTCACCATTGAACTGTTTGAAGTCTGAACACCGCACGGGGTATATAAAAACCAAAAAAATAGCGGTTTAACGCCGATGGATGATTTGAAAAAAAACTGAGAAGGTCGGTGGAATATTTTTCAGGAAAAAAGCAATCTGACCGTTTGCAGTATTGTAGCTATATATACCTTCCCTCCCTCCTTTTCGAGCGTCTCGTTTCATTTCATTTGATTTCTGTAATGTTTTTATTTGCTCTGTTTAATTGAGTGTGGCCACACATAATTTGATTGTGTATGCATGCCTGTTATTGTTTTTTTTGTTGTTGTGTTTTATTTGTTTGAGTGTACCATCCAATATTAGTTTGAGTTTACTTGTTCTGCCGCGGCTTTTATTGGGTGCAACTGATCAAATAATGGAGACTCTGCTCCTTTCATCACGCGAATTTATCTGAAGGTGATCTGATATAATTTTTGGCATTCAAAATTGGCTGTAGACCATGATTCACATTGCATTTGTGTTTTTACAGAGTTTTTCTGAGAATTTATTGGTTTAGCAATGCCTTTTATATCCTAACCCTGAAATTGATTTTACAGAGCATGGATTATAAGGGATAGAGGTCCGATCACTCAAATTGACTCTCTCAGACCATCAGTAGCGGCAAAAAGGGGTTACTGAGGTAGTCGTAATGGCATTTACTTATCTGAAAAATGAATCCCACTTTCCTTTCTGTTTTGTTTTCAATGATTGAAAAGGATTTCGATCTCATTTGAAAATTGTTTTTAATACAAGTTATTTCCATTCAAGACGATTCAATTTGTTTGTAACTAGGCAAGACTAAGGATGCATGCCTCTCAATTTGGGAAGGGGATTTATATTTTGCTTACATTAACCAAATGCTACCCAAATGGGGTCTGTAGTTTGAGAAACTGCACATATTATTTGGATATCTGGGGATAGTTTAAGGATGTACCATATATATTGAAATGCCACACATATATCTAACTCAATGATATTTAAAATTCCAGATGGATAAAAGTTGTAGTATCAGCTTGGTAGGTAGGCTTTTCCTATCATTGCATCTCTTATAGATCTTAACATTCGCAGTATTGAAGCTATTTATTCCTTCCCTCCCTTCTCTTCAGGCGTTTTGTTTCTATTTCATTTGGTTTCTTTAATGTTCTTCATCTTGTTCTGTTGTATTGAGTGTGACCACACATAATTTGTTCTGTATGCATGCCTGCTATTGTTTTTTCTTATTAATTATTTGTTTGATTGTATTATTCAGTACTTGTTTGAGGTTATTTATTTATTCTTCTGCGGCTTTTGCTGGTACAACTAATCAAAGCATGGCTGCTCTGCTCCATTCAACAAGGGAATTTATCTGATATTCAGGTGTTCTGATATAATTTTTGGCATTCAAAAATGACTGTACCCCATCATTCATATTGTATTTATGTTTTCTACAGAGTTGGTCTGCAAATTTAACGGTTGAATTTAGTTTTAGCAATGCATTTTATATTCTAAACCTGAAATTGATTTTGCAGGGCAGAAATTACAAGGGATAGAAGTCTGATCACTCAAGTTGACTCTCTCAGACCATCAGCAGCTGCAAAAAGGGGTTAATGAGGTAGGCACATTAATGCATTTACTTATCTGAAAAATGAATTATATTTTCCTTGCTGTTTTATTTTGAGTGATTGAAACGGATTTCGATCTCATTTTGGAAATTGTTTTTAACACAAGTTCTTTCCATTCAAGAGGATTCAATTTGTTTCTAACTAGGCAAGACTAGGATGTATGTCTCTCTGTGTGAGCAAGGGATTTATAATTTGCTTGTATTAACAAAATGCTGCCCAAACAGGTTCTGTAGTTCGAGAAACTACACATGTTCTTTGGGTATTCGGGGATAGTTTAAGGATATACCATATACATTAAAATGCTACACATACATCAATATCAAATATATTTTGAATTCCAGATGGAAAAGAGTTGTAGTTCAACTTGGTAGATAGGCTTCTCCTGTCATTACATCTGTTATTGCTCTCAACCTTTGATGACTACCCAACATTTTTGACCCCTGTTTATCTGGCCATTGATTTTTGCTCTGTTGGTGGGCATGCATCTATATTTCCTTTGGATCTTTGTAGATGTCATTCCTGTGCCTGAAGGAAGCTGGGCTAGAGACATTTAGGGGCTATTATCTTGTGAGTGGAATGATTGGGTATTATCGTCCCTTACTACATTGATTTTGGTTTAGGAATGTGGAAAATGTAAATGTACCTATGGTTCTCTTCTTAAACTTATGTTTTGTTGTGATGTTTGGTCTTCTAGGGCTCTCAACATTTAATGCCCACCCTGCATCCCTAATCCCTATGCATATGGTCATGGGTTTTTGCGGGATTGGTGGGCATGCATATTAGCCATGCCCCTGTTGTTCCAGTCATTGAGGTAAGATGGGGTTTTAGAGCCCTTAAGAAGGACTTGAGTAGTTCACAAGTAGTTATCTCTTGAATCCTAGGTCATTCAAGTAATTCAAGAGTTCCTTTTGAATTTTATGAAATCAAAGTAGGATTTATACACATGTACTGGTTGCAAAGAATTTTGAACTTGTTCAACATGTTGGTAGTCAAGGTATGGGTTTCAATTGAATAAGGGCCCAACCTTGCAGCTACAGAGTTAACACAACAGACAACACAAAACACCAAGAATCACATTGATTTCAGACCTTAACTAACTTCCACATCCAAATTTAGAACAATTGAGAGCCTCAAGGGTTATACACATATTTGTTTAGATTCTGCACTTACAAAATGAGCTCAATAGAGCCGTGATTGACCCTCTAACACCTACAATGCTGCTCTAGCTTCTCTCTCGATTCTTCCTTTACAAAATCACGAGTCACTTTCTCAAAAACAGAGTTTGGACCCAAATTTGGCAGCATAACATGATCTGTGAGTCAAAAGTCCCTCAAAATACAAGTGTCGATTCTCTATGTAGCTTTATAGATTGGTCTCTCCGTGCTCCTGAGTTCATTGACCCTTTTAAACCCAAAACAATGCAGTTATGGAACTCTGAGTCCACCTTGGCTGTGTGTTGAGCTCCCCTAATTGTCTTCTTCTTCTCTTGAGCCATTATACTGAGTCTCAAGGACTTGGCAACTGTTTGGATGAGCTCCTTCTTCATTTTTCCTTTGTCATACATGCAGACCTTCAAAACAGTTACCCAACTGCCTCAAGCTTCAAGGAGTTGATTTCGAGTCATGTATGTCCCAAAATAGCAATAAATGTTTTTCCTGAGTTTCTGGACTAAGTCTTGTCTACGTACCCAAAAAATGGTTTCTTTATTATGCATTCATGAGTCCCCAAAGAATCTCCTGATCATGCTTGACCCATGTATGTCTCAAAATAGCAATAAATGGTTTTTCCTGAGTTTCTGGACTGTGTCTTGTCCATGTGCCCAAGAAATGGTCTCTTTGTTATGCATTTGTGAGTCCCCAAGAATCTCCTCATCATGCTTGACTCAAAACAGTTTAATGTGTCCTCTTTGAGCTCTCAAAACAATAAAAATGACCGTCACAATATTCATGCATGTTTTTTGATCCGAATCTGCTAATAGATGGACTAAAACCACCACCAAAAGGGAAGGTCTCATCAAGATCTTTCCAACGAGCTATTTTTTGCTTCATTTGACTCCTTGTGACGCAATTTATGAGTGTCCAAAAGTTTTTAGCGCCGTATTCACAGTCAAAAGCCCTAAACCACTATGGGCTCGAACCCCGTGTGATCATGCTATTTACTCCCGGGATCTTCCGATTGTATGAGGACTTTGCTTATGTGTGTCAACATTAATAGATAAATGTTAATGTTGATAAGTGTTAGTATATGTTTAGGAACCCCTGCACACTTACATTAATATAGGGACCAACACTAACACTTAATAGAGCATTAGATGTTACAATGTGACCCCCTTGACATAAAACTTTGAGGTGTTAGGAAATCAATATGACCCCTCAATAATAAAGTGTTATTATAATTATTAATATTGGGATCCCTTGTGTGGATACTACAATGTGACTCAAGCATTTAATATTGTGTTATTATGATATTATTAATCATTGCTGCAACCAAATGGGTTTTTAGCCTTAACAAGAGGTCTTCCACTTGTGACGACAGACTGAGAGCTGCAACACCGATTATTAACAAATCAATTTTTTTTGGGTGATGCAAGATTGCACGAGCCCTTGAAGTTGCAAAAACCTAGTCGATAAAGAGTGTAAACCTAGCCCATGGAGCTTCAAAAGCAAACTTGTGTTGTACACGGGGCTCATTTCTATATTATTTCATTAGCTTTCTTAGAGTTTATCCAGCGTAGATAATATTTTACAAAAAATCTATATACCAGGACTAGTAATACAAAATGTGGACATTACATGACCTTGCTATTATGAATTCAATTTGTGTCTGTTTTTCTCTATTCGCAATGACATAAAACCCTGTAATGAAAGTGATTAATAGTTTTTATGGTTAGCAAGATGATCTATATTCCCCTTGTTCGTCATACTGGCTTCGTGTCTTTGAGGAATTCTGGCTAAAAGTGAAGGTCGAATAGTTAGTTGGTCATCCCAATTGACTAACGTGTACTGATCTAGGGACGCTGATTTACTTGTTTTGCCAAAGCTAATGCCGATCTTGGGTTTCATGCCCATGACTAGACCGACCTTGGCTCTGAGGTTGATGCACAACTAAATCCTTATGACAAACTAAGGACTTGATTTAGTGTTAGGTGGGGGATTTAATGTAGCACCATGTTAGGTTAGGGATTGCACCCATGGGGTTAGGGATCACACAGGTGCTTGTTGGGCTAGTGAGTGCTCATGGCCCATCTAAGCAAGGTAAGTGAAATGTCAAGTAGGGCATGTTGTTTGAATCTCATCTCATCTCATTCGTTTCCATCCTCAACTCCTTAGTGATGGTGGTCCTATAGATCGATCAACAAGATAGTCTACTTACATAGCCTACTCAAACTCACAAGAATAGGTGCATGGGTTTAAACACATTCACATGGGTTTATAGGTCTTGATAGACCTTGGGGAAGTGAAGCACTAACACATGCCGCACTTGATTAAATCCCATTCTAACTTTGATTTGTGAATCCATATTGCTTGAGAGACATGGTCAATGCTTTGCCATGCACCATATAATATATATGTTTTCTATGAATGCAAATGATTTGGGTGCAAACAATTGGTAAAGGGGGAATTGGATAGATGCCAATTCATACCTTGAACCACTGCCCAATACATATATGGGGGAAAGCTCTCTATTGTCAACACTCAACTTACTTTAAGGAGGTTGAGGTTCCTCTCTTGATGGCTCGATATAGCTATATTACTGGAGTATGAGGGCCTCTTTCTATATATTAGGTGAGGACCCTCACCTGACAACATATATAGTTGGGGGAGTATGGCCTCTATCTCTATATGGGGATATTGATGCTCCAGAGCCTTGATGCATGCAATTGATATTTGAAGCTATAAATAATCAAAGTGACAAGTTCCTTTTTGATCCAATTCGAATTTTGCATCGGTTATAGGTTATATAAGAGTTGAGTGCTGTCATGAGCACATAAATGCAAATGTATTCTTCATTATCCAATTCGATTGATGTCATAAGTGGTGAACGCATAAAGGGATTCTCCTTTATCCGATTCCTGTGTTCATGTCACGAGTGGTGAGCGCATAAATTAATATATACCCATACACTTCGTTGTGAGAGTTGCATAAATCAATAGTTTCTCTCCCATTGCCATACCTATATATAGGGGTGTCTGCCTATATTATAGAAGCCCAACTGTATATATATAACCCAAGCAAAGAGGTGAGTGCTGAATGGTTGATTTGTTCTCTTCAAGAGTCAATTGAACCTTCCCGATTTGAGAATACTAGTAACTGGTAACCTTTATTTTGGTTCCCACCAAATAAAGAGCGACTCTGAAAATGATCAAAATAACGAGCATTTCACCATTCTATTATCTCCCACCTATGATATAAAGTGGACAGTACAATATGAATGCTGATTATGAATGCGAATGATCTGGGGGCAACCAATTGGGAAAGGGGGAACATGGCAGATGCCAATTCATTCCTTGAACCATCACCCTATATATCTATGGGGGATGAGTCTCTGTCATCGACACTCAACTTTCTTTAAGGAGGTTGAGGATCCTCTTTGGATGGCTCTATATAGCTATATAGCTGGAGCAGAAGGGCCTTTATCTATATATGGGGTCAGGACCCTCTCCAACAAGATATATAATTGGGGGAGGAGGGCTTGTATCTCTATATGTGGGTATTGATGCTTTGACACCTTGATGTGGGAAATTGATATTTGAAGCTATAGACAATTAGAGTGATAAGTTCCTTTTTGATCTGATTCGAATGTTACACTGGTTATAGGTTATATAGGACTACTTGGCTTCCCCGTGTTCTATGAGTTAGGTGTTGTCATGAGCACATGAATGCAAATGGATTCCTCATTATCTGATTCGATTGATGCCATAAGTGGTGAATGCATCAATTTCTATTATTTGATTCTTGTGCACATGTCATGAACGGCGAGCACACAAATTAACATATACCCATACCCTTCATCAAGAGAGGTGCATAGATCAATAGTTCCTCTCTTATTGCCATATCTATATATAAGGGTGCCTGCTTATAATAAAGAGGCCCAATTGTATACATATAACTGAAGCAAAGAGGTGAGTGCTGAATGGTTGATTTGTTCTCTTCAAGAGTGACTTAAACCTTCTTGACTTGACAATACTTGTAACTAGTAACTGTTATTCTTATTCCCACCAAATAAAAAGCAATTCTAGAGTCATCAAAATAATGGCCACTTCACCGTTTTTTCATCTCCCCCCTGCAATATAAAGCGGACCATTTTATTCTCCTACCTCTAAAGTGGGCCATTAGTAGGCACCTCAACTTGGACTAGCTTTGATTTTCCCACTGGCTATGAAGTGGGCCATGGAGCTATGACCACTTATGAGATCCATTGGTATGAATAAGGGTCAAGACACGAGGCCCCGCCCTAATATCTTCATCCTTTGGCCATTGAGGGAAATATTAATTCATTCATTGGGGTGTGTGGTCTAACATTTTGTAAGTATGTAATTAGCAACTTTTTTTTTGGAATTAATGTGTGTTTTTGGTGTATGTTTTGGATCACACTTTGTGATCCTTCATTAGGAAAAGAATAGAGTAAGTGCAAGTTGTAGTCTTAAGTTTATTTTAAAGGATGTAAAATTTGAAGAACCATGATGTTGGGTGGTTGAATAAAGGTTAAAATTAAATGTTACATTATGAAATTATTATGTACCCTGTGAAAATATTAAGTGGGATGAAATTTAATAGTCTATAATAGTTACCCTAGAAATAAAAAAGCAATAATAATTGAGATTGATTGGTTACTTTAGATAAAATAATAATCTCCCAATTGATGAAAATAATAATAATTCAATTCCCATTATATTAGATAATCATAAAATAATGATACCTATTTTTCAATAAGTTTGAATTTTTCTATATTAATCCTCAAATTAAATATGAATTAATAATCAGTAAATGAAAAAATTGAAATGTTGGTTCTTTCTTAAGAAGACCTAGTTCAATAGTGATTTATAAATATAAAGGAAACTAATGGGTAACCTAAATTTAAACCTCTAAAAAGTAATGTGATATAAGTGAATAAATAAAATAATAAATAGAGTCAAACAAAAGCTATTTTTTAAAGTTAAAAAAGGGGACGATAACCACCTAAAATATGTAGGAAACATAATATTAATGAAAGCTAGGGTTCGAAGACCCCGCCGACACACCGGAGAGTGAGAAAGGGTAAAGATAGACAACACAATAGGGATTCTTGGTTAAATGAATAATCGGATTCCATGACTAGTTTACACTAAGATCACTGTATCTATTAAGGTTGTTTTTGTAAATTTTTGCTCTGTAATGACCCTTTCAAGGGTTTAGACCAATAACAAAGGAATTTAACCAAACACCAATTTATTCAATTTTGATTTTTATTGCAGTAGATTGAAAATAAGAAATCAATGAACTGTACCCTTCACAAATATATGCCAAACACCATCAAATACTTCAAATAAACTTGCCAAAATTTAGATATATCTTTTATGCATCCACAAGAGCCAACAAAAATTAAAAATATGAAGTAACACACTGCTGGAAATTAATTAATGTCTAACAAATAACATCCACAAGAAAATTATAGATTATGGGTCTAGAAACCCCCAAAAATCATGAAACTTTAGATTCCAGCCTTAGAAATTATGACAAATCAGATTATCAACTAAAAATGTAAATGTAAGTTCACCAAACCCTAAAAACCCTACACAAGTAAGGTCGATCCACATGAAATAAGCCAATAATAATATGCAAATGATAAATATCTCCTTAAATATGCCTTATACTTCAATACCAAGCCAAGGTGAAGGGTTTTTGTCCTTCACTCAACCTCTAGAAGGGTTTTCGTCCCTCTAGGAAAGCCACACATGAGGGTTTTCTTTCTCAAGTGGAAGAACAAGGAGCCACTAGCTCACAATGCTCAAGTTGAAATATCCCTTGTGGGATACCACTTAAAAATGCACAAAATATTGAAAATTTGCAGCCAAATAAAATACTGATTTTTGCCGATTTTTACAATTAGGGCAGCGAACTAAAGAAACTTAATATCTCCCAAGATATCCGACTTAATTACTTGAAAATTTAAAGAGAGCTTGCTAATATTATAAAGAACACAAGGAAACTATTTTTGGAAATTTTCAAATAATAAAATGCTGCCAGAAAATTACAACGTGCCCTAGACAGCTGGAAAACTTCTAAAATTCGTAACTCTCCGAATACAAGTGCAAAAATTATGAGACTTTGGAAAGAACATTTACAAATATAGGAGATGATATTTCAACCTTCATATCTGAAAATGGCCAACTGGAAACCCTCCAAATACAGGCTGCAATATTCCAAACAAGTCGCCTAGCTTGGAAAAAAGGTTGGAAATTGATGAAAAGGCCTTCTAAGTGATCTTAAACCCTACTCAAATGGCTGCCGTAAATCTAATCTGAAAACCCTCTAATTATCTTCCCCAAATGTCTCCAAAACCCTAAAAAATATTCCTCTGAAACCTCTAAAAATATCTCTGTATATCAGCCTTGAAAACATCTCCAAAATGACAAGCTAGGGTAGATCTCTCACTATCGAAGAATGCCCTGCTAGCTAGGGATGGATCTCTCACCACCGAAGTTAGGGTTCTTGTGGGATTTCACTCCACAAGCTGTAGATTTGCAGACAACAGTTGCACATGAAAGAAGATAATTAGGTAGGCAAAGATTAATCTTTTCTTTTTCCCCCAACTCCCTATATAACTTCTCCAAGGCAAAAGAGCCCCAATAAACCCTAGTCGCATTTTTCCCTTGGAAGGGCCAATAAAATAAAAGTAACTTAAGTCACTTTTCCCCTTTTAAGTCGTCATGGTCTAAAAGTGACCCCCAACGCAAAATTAGAATATTAAGTGTCATGTGGCCCCTTTCTAACGACAAAACATAATAACTAGTCCCTCCAAAACACTTTATGCTTATGTCAATGAAGAAATATAACAAAATGGACTAGATATTCATACCCAATAGCTCCCCACGTCCATAGCCCCTTGGGTATGACCAAGGCTTGGACTCGAATTGGCACTTAGACCTTAGGCATATGAAAGGGGAATATATGTCAAACACCATCAATTTCTTCAAATAAACTTGCCAAAATTTAGATATATCTTTTATGCATCCACAAGAGCAAAAAAAAAATTAAAAATCTAAAGTAACACACTACTGGAAATTAATTAATGTCTAACAAATAGCATCCACAAGAAAATTATAGATTATGGGTCTAAAAACCCCCAAAAATCATGAAACTTTAGATTCCAGCCTTATAAATTATGACAAATCAGATTATCAACTGAAAATACAAATGTAAGTTCACCAAACCCTCAAAACTCTACACAAGTAAGGTTGCTCCACATGAAAGAAACCAATAATAATTTGAAAATGATAAATATCTCCTTATATCTGCCTTATACTTCAATACCAAGCCAAGGTGAAGGGTTTTTGTCCTTCACTCAACCTCTAGAAGGGTTTTCATCCCTCTAGGAAAGCCACACATGAAGGTTTTCTTCCTCAAGTGGAAGAACAAGGAGCCACTAGCTCACAATGCTCAAGTATGATAACATGCGCCCAAAGTCTAGATGTCAAATGATGCCTTAAGTCTCATTTTATATTCCTACCTTGGCGCCAAAGCATAAAACAGTAAGGCCAACCCCTTAGAGATGTTCTTTTCCTTCATTAATTTCCACTAATTAATTAAAACCCAGCCGACCTGCTATAAGAGGGAAAACACTAAAAGAAAATATTAAAATTAGTAAAAACTTATCAAACGGAAGCGCAATGTTCTCCTCCATGTTCTTCTCTTTTTTTCCATGGAGAAGGAATGACACAAAGACCAAATAATAGCTCTCAAGTGGGAAAAAGGGACATTACATGCTCCCACCCTTAATCAACGAGTAAAGTGATCCTCCATAATCAATATTTCGGTAAACAATACAAATGTGGTGTCTAGTCTTGAAAACATGCTCTGGCAACGCTGATTCAACCAATCTCTCCCTTTTAATGTCAACATCATGTTTTATTTAAAGTAACCGCTCTATCTCATTTATTATTGCTTTTTTATTTCTAGGGTACCTATATTAGACTCTTAAATTTTATTCCTCTTAATGTTTTGTGTTATTGCCCCTTAGAAATTCATATAATTTCAAGGATACACAATAATATAATAACATTTTTTTAATATAGCATTTAATTTTAACTCACGTTCAACCGCCGCTTATCATATTTCTTTAAAGTTTATATCCTTTGAAAGAAACCTAAGTCTACAATGTAATGTCCCCTTTTCTAGATTAAAATAATTAATAATATTATTTAAGTTGGGCTTGGTCATTTCTAATCTTTCGGCAACTTAATAATAATATTATTATTAAAATAAAAAATATTTTTAAATACTTAAAGTAAAATTGATGATTTAACTAAGTCTGCCAAATGTAACTGTATGTTATATTATAAGGCAAATTATGCTTTATTATTAAAAATAAAAGTGACTTTTAAATAAAGTCAGCCACCAAAATTGAAAGAAAGAGGAAAAGGTATAAAAGGAGGTGTGGCGGTTCATTTCAAAGATGGCTTGTGATATGAATTCATTTCTATTTGGAGATTGGAGCTTGTGCTTGCAATTTTCAGCCATTGAGGATGAAAACCCTCCTTGGTATATCTTGTTGGGGACGAAAACCCTCAATAGATTACAACAATTGAAGATAAAAAACCTCAAGTTCTACATTGGTGGCTTTATTCAGAGCTCACAATTGGGCTTCACTTTAGTATTTCAGGGCTGCATTAAGAATTTTCAATGCTAGGGCACCATTTCAGCAAGGGCTTTAAAGAAGAGATCAAATTTAAAGAGTTTTGAGATTGGAACAGTTGCACATTTTAGTATTTGTGTTTTGTAAGGGTTTGTTAATCAGTTTTGGGCCACTTTAGCTTTCGTGATCCACTTGTGAGGTTGAGCGACCCACTTTGGGCTCATCTATGGGTCAATTTCAGGGTTTCTTTAGCTCTTCTTTGTACCCTAGGGCATCATTGCTGCATTTATTTTGGCTTCGAATGCTGCTAACGATCATCTATGATTAACCCTCTTTTTTGTCATATAATTGGAGATATAAAATCAGATTTTGGTCTAAAAATTCATTTTTTCATTTTTAAAATTTTTATTGATATTTCTAAGCATGTTTAGCCTTCTGGGTATTTTTGAAATTGATTTTATTGGAAAGACATTGTAAAAATCATATTTTTGCACTTTATGGCTAGGTTTTACAGACCAATGTCATGTCGCTGCCCTAAATTTTGCAAGCTTCTTAGCTTGTCTTGAAGAAGAACACGAAAGTGAAAGAGAGGAACAAAATAATCAAGAAGACAAAGAGCTCATCGATGGAGCTTTTCAAGAGGCTCTAAGGCCTCCAAGTTTTAAATCTGATAGTGTCTTTTAATGTGTGAATGCATGTATCCAAAGTGAAGAAGAAAAGGTAAGAAATGATGCCTTGAATGAAGAAATAGAGAACAAAAGTGAAGAAAAGCAAAAAAAGGAAGTTTTTGAGCAAGTGCAAGCTCACTATGGATCAGTTAAGAGTGCAAGTGCAACAGTTAGTGTGATGAGAGTATCATGGAGAGATCTCACAAGCGTGTGGAGTTGGATTAGTGGGGAAGATGAAGTGAAAACCAAAGCAAAAGCTAGAGATATAATGACAAATGAAGAAAACAATGAAGATGAAAGTGAGATAAAAATGCAAGATGAAGAAAACAAGCAAGAATATGAAGATTTATAGCAAAACACAATGCTCTTAGTAGAGATAGAGCAACAAGTGAATGAAGAAAGCCAGTTGGTGAAGAGAGAAGACAAGAAGAAGACTCATTTGCCACGTTTTTTGTAGACTAAGGTGGATTTTAGCTTTGTATGTGCATGTATAGACCAAGAAATGAAGGTGAAAGATGAAGAAAAACATGACATGGATGAGTAAAAGCAAGTGAATAATAAAGAAGAAGAAGACAAAGATGAAGAAAGAGGAAGAATGAAGCAAGAAGATGACAAGGCAAGCAAGCAAGGAAGCAGGCAAGCAAAGATAAAGCAAAGGAAAGATAAATAACATAAAGAAGAGCTTAAGATAAATAAGAGGAAGAAATTCAAAGAAGCAAAAGAATTCAAATAAGAGAGAAAATAAAACTGAGCTCAAATCTCTCCTCTTGGGGAGTATGATGTAGGAGCATCATTGTAGATAGGCAATTTTGGATTTTTTATGCTAAGTAGTTGTGTTTGGACTCTTGGAGTCCATTTGGAGGTGTGTGTCACGTAATTAGTCCATCTGGACTAGCTGATTTTGTGAGGTTTCCCTCCAAAATCACTAGTAAAATTTTCAATGTGTTTGTTAGTAGTCTTAGGCCAAAGTACTAGTAATGAGTCACTTAAGGGTGTAAACTAGATATGCAACACACTCTTCATCGAAAAAAATGCCTAATTGATCTTAGCCAAGGTGTAAACCATTCTAGGCTAGTTCTACCATGGTTAAGGGTAGTGAGACTAAAACCTAACTAATTTCTAAAACTTCCTGCTGATGAATGTAGTTGATTGGACAAATGAGTATGAGTGTGTAAGAGGAAGAGCCCTGATGGCTCAAGGAGCTGTGTAATGGAATGAAATAGCAAATGGAAGTTTCTTTTCATATGTTAAAACTGTGTATGCTCTTGTCATTCTGATATTTGGATTAAGTGCTTGTGAAATAACTAATGAATCTTCATTGGAAATGTGATAAAAATGTTTCTTCAAGTGTGAAATGTAGGTCTAGGCCTTTAAAGGATTCTTGAGAGTGTTGATGACATGCAAAATCCCATGTAAAGGTGAAAAACTGTATGTGAGGTAAATTTGTTCTATCTCTGTGAAAGAAGGCTTGATTTTCTCATTAAAGAAAAACTTAGGGTGTTCTAAAGTTAGTGTTAATAGAAGAGAGAGTTATACTAGTAGAGGTCTGATGAAATTGACAGTCTATGGTGAGTGGTAACTCATTCAAATCTTTGAAGAACAGTAAGACACAGTTTGGGAGGTTGAAGACTGTTAAACATGTGGAAAATCCTTATTCTTAGTCTGTAATGTCCCCTTTTGGGATATTATTTAAATTTGCAAATTAATTAACCAAATCAACCCTAGGAAGATTAGATCTTCTTATTTCGACCTCAAATAATCCAATGTCAACAATAATACAACCTGAAATGGGGTTGGAGTATGCCAAAGTGGTGGGTTAGATGGGAGAACTAATTAGAACTCTAATAACATCCAGATCTGATTTTTAGCAGCAGTTAATTAATTAATAAATCACTCAGAACAGCCGAAACTTTGAAAATTAATATCTCACAAAATACTTGGAGTTTTGGCATGAAACGAATTGCACAATAAAGTAGAAATCATGAGCTTTCAAATGACCTAACAAACTGAATTTTATGAACCCTAAAACCAACTCAAATCTGCTCTTGAAATCTACCTCCAAGTCGCTAGGGTTAGAATAAAATCAATAAAAATATTTCAGCCCTTCTCCAAGCTTCCAAACACTCCAAATCAACTCCTTTTGCTCAGAAACAATTAATAGACAAATCAAATTTTTATTATGATCATACATAGTTTAAAACACTTGGCAGTCAAACCCCAGTCTGCTGCAATTTTTAAAAATTCAGATCTTCCTCAAAACTACTTCAATTTAGGAAAATGAGACATGCACGAACTCCAAAAATACAAGGAATAAGATGAACCCAACCAAATTAGAAATTGCTAAAACCCAAAAATAGCCAAAATAGTAAGTTACCCAAGGCAAAATAAATTTCTGCTTGCACATAAATTAATTCCATCACTTGTATAACTCTTAAAACCCTCAAATCTGGTCACACACGTTCATAAAATTATGCTAAATCAAATCTGCAACATAAATATATTTTGAAACATCGAAAATATGCTTAAACAATCCCCAATCCAATTCACCAACCCTTAGAATGGATAAACCAAACAAAAGCAACCAACTCCAATTAATTGTAAGAGAACTTTCAAAGAGAGAGAGCAAGAGTATCAAATTTGGGCATACATCCCTTCTCCACGCAAGGAGTAAATTTGAATAGTTCATCAACATAACCCATAAAGGAAATGTGACCCCTCTTTTATAGAATTAAGAGGTGCAATCTCCAATGACCGACCATTTAATGTTTTCACATTAAAATAAAATATTTAATTATTACTACCATGTGCACTTTATTATTTTAATTAAATAACAAAGATAGCTAGCCTATGTGCACATTAGCTAACTAAAGAGGCCTCCAAGGGGTTACAAAATAGATAACAGACATCTTAGGACAACTTTCGAGCTCAATCCTCGAACCCATTGGATTGAGGGTCTTCAAATCTTCAATGTGGAAAATGTCCCAAGAAGGGAACATTACATAGTCATTGATGAGATGAAACAAGTTTTTGAGGAAACATTACATGCTATAGATCGTATAAAGTGGATCAGTGGGTTTGATAATGAAAATGGCTCATAAAAACTCTTAAAACCCTCTTGTTGGGCTTACCCCGATTAGGGTTTTGAAAGTAATAGAAAAGTGAGTGAATTTTAAAAACTTACCAGGAACAAGGCTTGAAAATTTGTACAAATGATCATGAGTATTGGGGCAAGGCGTGGGATAAATTTCAAAGAGTTTGAATGAGATTTGATATAGGAATATCTTGATAGTACAATCAAACTGTGTAGATTACCCTATCTTGAGAAGCAAAATGTGTCAAAATATAATCATTACCCTTTCTAAATCAAGGAATAGTTGTTTTAGATGAAGGAAAGTGTGATATGAGTAGTATCATTTATTGGGAGGCTCAAAACATGTTGAAAAGGTAAAGAAATAAAAAGGATAGACCTTTTTAAACATACAAACTGATCAAGGGTTTAAGGTCAAAATTTGTTGAGGATAAGGAAGTCAATTATTCTAATTCTTGATGATGATGCTAATAGTTTAGAGTGGTGTCTTGAAATAAGGGTATAGTTGGCCTAAACCTCAAGTGATGCTTTGTTTCCATCAAAAGGAGAAGTTAGTTTAGTAAAAGATGTAATACATAGTCATGTAATGAAGAAAAGGAGGTTGAACTTTAGCAAGTTACTACAATTTTTTTAAGGTATCTTACAAGAAGATTGTAAAGAAGATTTAGTATGAGAATAATGCTTCAAGGTTATGAGAACAGTGAGAGGAGTTCAAAAGGAAACACATGCCAATGATATAGATGACTATACTATTACAATCAAGAAGAGAAGTGTACAATGAGAGTAAAAAAGATTGTAAATAAGAAGTCTTAACCAAGCTTGTAAGGGAATATAGGAGATGGAGCTGAGAGTAAGTGAAGGAAATAAAGTTCATTCCAAGACATTGAAAAAAGATTAAATAGAGGATAGACAACTTTGGAGTGTCTAAGAACAAGTTAGTAGCTTTGAGAAGCTAAAAAGTGGAAATTAGCATGAAGAGAAATAGTAATGGGTTGGAGCATTGTAAATGGCCTAAAAAAGTTGAATAAAGGTGGAAGCAGGTGTTTAGATATCAGAGAACTTAGTGGAAGTGCTAAACCCTAAAAAGCTCATTCAAACCCTAAGAAGACTAAAGGAAGACCTAAGAGAAGAGTAAAGTGGAGCTGGGAAGTTTGTGATTTGAGTTAGCTCATAAAATTCACATGAGAGAAATAATGATGAAATGGGTATCCAAATTGTATTTTACTTTTGCATGAAGTTATGTAGTTTTCTCTAGGCATGGAGATTTACATTAAACCAGGACTAATTGAGAAGAATGAGCAAAAGCAGTAAAGGAGGAATATGTTTGGATGGGATGAGAGTTAGGACTTGAAAGTTTCTAGACACTTGAAAGAGCCAAATGGGTCCTCAAAAAATTTACCAGTAAGGTTTGAATTAGAAAAATGTTGATTTTATGCTCAAAAGTGCAGTTTAGGAGGGCTAGTAGCATGTATAAAGGTTTAGAGTGAGTTTGATTGAAATTGAAGACTTGACACTTCTCTTGCATGTGATCATGATTGTATGGTGATTCCAACCTAATCTAAATCATTCTTGAGCTTTAAATCATTGTATATGGAAAATTTGGGTAAAAGAGCAAGTTTTAGCATTTGTGAAAAAGTGAACAATTGTGTGGGTTTTGAATTGATTATTCTAACTTGTGATTATAGTTCATTTTTATGAGCCTCTTCATCACTTATGGTGAATTAAGAGTAAGGTTGGATGATCTACTACCTCCTAGGAAAAGGAGAACATAATGGGGACAACCATGCCCCAAATATTTAGCTTGAAGGCTAAAATCATCACTACTTCCAGTTGCTACACTGCATCGTTTGCAATGCGTACAAGTACTTTCAATTATAAAATTGAATGATTTTTTTTGTTTGTTGCTGCTAATGAAGCATTTCTTGTCATTGTTCGGTTGTTTCCAGCCCCTATGTTGCTAACATTACTGATCTTAGCAAAGTATTTTCAATATTGCAGTTACAACACTCTTTTCCATTTGCTGAGCCCCAGGGTTTCTAATTTTGGACTGATGCGATCCGTCACATACAACCATAGTATAAGTCCTTTGTGCTTGCAGATGATTGAGGATATCCGCAAATGTGAAAAAGAAAACGCCATCTGCCAATAAATCAAGGAGCATAATGATAGTTGGTGGCAACCATTGTTTATTTCCCATCAAGATTGGAAGGGGGTGATCATGGATTTCATCACGAGCCTTCCCATGGAAAACAGTAGTGATACTATCTTTCATGAGCTCATTTGGAATGGGGTAACTCCAAATATTTACACCAAGGATCATCAACAAGATATGAAGTCAACAAGTGGTGATAGGATCCTACCATCAAAGGGTACAAGGAACACACTTGGGACAACAATGAGTTTGATTTTTAGTATGATTGTCATTACCATTTCAGCCACCACATTACCTCATTTTCCCTTATACAAGTGGGCTTATAGGTGCCTTTAGTCAGGGGAGGGAGTTCTTTTCAGGTTGTGACTGCTAATATGAAATTTTCAGTCCTTACATGGCTGTTCTCAACCACTACATTCTCCGCATTGCTGATTTTTGCAAAAAGTTTTCAATTCGGTACATGTTTTACCTTTTTCATGTTGCTGGTCATAAAAATAATAGGTGTAGGACAACTATTATCAGCTAAGGACAACTATGAGCTTGCACAAAATAAGGGAAAGTCTTTGATGGAAGAAGTTGGAGAAAGGGTTCAACTGAAGAAGATCTCCATGGCAGCCACCAGGTACCTATTTGGATGAAAATCATAGTGATTTGTGGTGGTTATAATTCATCTCCAGCCTATCCACCATCTGATTTTTATGAGATATGGGAGGAACAACTCGCCAAATCATGGGAGGAGCCATCGGGGACCCAAGGATCTGGTGTCCCAAAACCTTCTTTGCATAGGAGGAGCCAAGTAGGACAACAACACAATGACATGGGCATATGGCAGCCTTCAGTCTTGTGGGAGTATGCAGATGTTTCCGAATATCTATAATTTTTTGAGGATCAACTTGAGGTAGAATAGCATTCATTATCCATTTGGGATATATCATACTATGTTCTTTGGCAGGAGCTATCCCATTTGACAAGTACAAGGTCCAGGCTCTATGAGCACTACAACACGACTCATCACTTTGGCATAGTGATACTTGTGCATATGAACTGGCATTTGCTTGAGGGAAAACAAATTTGGGAAGGGTAGACTGTAATGTCCCTTTTCTAGATTAAAATAATTAATAATATTATTTGAGTTGGGCTTAGTCATTTCTAATATTTGGGCAACTTAATAATATTATTATTCATAAAATAATAAGTATGTTTAAATACTTCAAATAAAATTAATTATTTAACTAAGTTGGCTAAATGTAAGTTTATGTTATATTATAAGGCAACTTATGTTGTAATATTAAAAATAAAAACGACTTTTAAATAAAGTAAGTCGGCCACCAAAATTGAAAGAAAGAGGAAATGGTATAAAAGGAGGTGTGGGGTTCATTTCAAGGATGACTTGTGATATGAATTCATTTCTATTTGGAGATTGGAGCTTGTGCCTTGCAATTTTTGGCCATTGAGGACAAAAACCCTCCTTGGTATCCTATTAGGGACAAAAACCCTCAATAGATTACAACAATTGAGGACGAAAACCTTCAATTTCTGCATTGGTGGCTTCATTTGGAGGTCACAATTGGAGCTTGTGCTTGCAATTTTCAGCCATTGAGGACAAAAAACCCTCCTTGGTATCCTATTAGGGACACAAACCCTCAATAGATTACAACACTTGAGGACGAAAACCTTCACTTTCTGCATTGGTGGCTTCATCTAGAGGTCACAATTGAGTTTCATTTCAGTATTTTAAGGCTGCATTTAGAATTTTCAGTGCTTGGGCACCATTTCAACGAGGGCTTCAAAGAAGAGATCAGTTGAAGATTTTTCAGTGTGGAACAACCACACATTTTATTATTTGTGTTTTGCAAGGGTTTGTTGATCAGTTTTGGGCCATTTCAGCTTGGGCGATCCACTTGTGAGATTGAGCAACCCACTTCAGGGTCTTATGTGGCTCAATTTTAGGGTTTCTTCATTGCTAGGTTTTTTTAACTCTTCATTGTACCCTAGGGCAATCACTTTTGCATTTATTTCTGCTTCGAATGCTCCTAACGGTCATTTGTAATTAACCCTCTTTTCTGTCATAAAACTGGATATATAAAATCAGATTTCGGTCTAAAAATTCATTTTTTTGTTTCCGAAAATTCTATTGATATTTCTAAGCATCCTTACGGGTCTTGTTGAAATCGAGTTTATTGGAAAGATATTGTACAAATCAGATTTCTGCACCTTGTGGCTAGGGTTTGCAGACCAGTAACAGGTCATTGCCCTAGATTTTGCATTACTTCGGATTGTTGTTATAAAATTTCAGAAGTCTGTGTGTTGCTGTTATAATTTTCAGTTTTCTATCCTTAGGATTTTGTGCAATTTCCGAATATTTCAGATTTTAGCCCGAAAGGGACATTTCATACAATCTACATGTATTGTATTCTTTTTCTGATAATGACTCATGGAGTGTGATCCAAAACATTTATAAAAAACAATCTACATGTATTGTGTTCTTTTTCTGATAAAGAATCATGGGGTGTGATCCAAAACATGTATAAGAAACTAACAATTTTTTCAAGAATTTGTTTCTAGTCATATGGATTGTGGAGACATCATATCTCTTACGTATTAATTATTGGGATCTTGGGATGATGCAATCATTCTCTTGGGTTGAAGGACTACAAATATGATCCCTCGATCTACAGCCCCATTCCTCGAGTGCTTAGTGAGATGGATGAGAGCGGACTATAGACTATAGATAGTCTATCCCACGCTAGTCAAGTTCCTCCCTAGCTACAAGCTATATATAATAGGGTAGGCCATCAACAGAGGGCAACTACATCTAGTTGGCTCCCTCTCTATCTATATATGATGGCGGCCTACGCTAATGTATATAGCTTAGCTTAGACAAAGATGGTCCCATATATATAGGGCTCATCCTCCTTAAATTAGTTGAGTACATGATCCATTATATAAGTGATACAACCAGTCACCTTTCTCAATCTACAGTCCATCGTTTGTCATGATGCATGCCATCTACACCTACATAACATACATTTACGCCCATCTATTATAGCTTCTCATTGACTTCTGTAGAGATAGATGGGGCTTAAGCCGTTGTTTCCATTTACTTACTCTACTCTACTCTTTACTGTATATTTCTCGTTGATGTTCCCCTAATGGCTTAAGCTACTTGCTGACCCCTAGAGAGATAGATGGGGCTTAAGCCGTTGTTCCCAATGTGAATGGTACATACTCATCGATTGCTGCCTCCCATAGAGATATATGGGGCTTAAGCCATTGTCCCTATTTTACCAATCCCATTATCTCTTATGGCCCTCATGAACCCACCCTTTGGTCGACTATATATAGTTTCCCTCACCTACTAGATGGCTAACCACCTGAACCACAACGATTAATCTTGTCTTCATTCTAGAGTGGTTTCGCCCCAAAGCATGAAAACAACAATCACCAATCCCTCCCTTGTCGGGATCTTTACTCATTCACTATGTCTCGTTTTTGTTTCAAACAACTACCTTCCCACGTGGCGCCAATCCACTCGAGTACCGGGCATACTAATTATTAACATATATAATATAGATATGATGGTTTGTAATCACTATCCTTCTACCATATAACATCCAACAACTATAGTTTTTTATCCATTATTCCGTCTATAGTTGCCATTTATTAGTCATGCATAAGTCATTCAATCAATGACGGTTACATGTTGTATGGGTTTGGTTTAGATCGATTGCTAGATGCAACATACATTGTATATCCAGATGTAGTTGATTGCCATATTCAAAGATATGAAGGTCCGTCGCTTCATGGATTTCCAATATCCGGAGGTTAATCCCTTCTTGAATTCTAATATTTATTCCTAATGGACTATACGATACAATGATCTGATGTTATAAGACAACTGTATATAGTTGTATAGCTAAAAGGCCCTGAAGTCAGGCTATATATAGGTTATATTTCCTTAAGGTTAGTCGAGCGCTTAGAGTTGGGTTGCTAAGTCTCTTCTAAATAATATATTTACTTGTTGGTTGGTTGAATGAATTGAGAAGGGGGAGTGAGGAACTTAGTGCACGCTCGACTAATCACCGTAGTTGGTTGAGTACCTTTTCCCTAGAGGTAAAGGCTCGAGCCCTATCTATATATGAGGCACTAGTTTGACCCCTCTTTTCAATTTATAGGGGATAAGGAGGATGAGGTCCCAAACTTGACTTGACCTCTTACCCGAATCGTTGCCATAAGCCTAGAATAAAGGGCTCAAGCAGAAGAAATAACGAGACATGCACTACAAACATGAACAAAAGATACAACAAGATGACACTATCTGTAAGGTAAGTGGAAAGTGAGAACCAAACTACTATGGGAAAACTAATCCCCTCATAGGAGTTCTTTGAGAGCGTATCCATATTTCAATAGTCACAGATGCCCTCTCTCTTATTTGTTTGAGTATTATTTGAGTCTAGTGCTGCATAAACGACCCCATATAGTAGGCAGCCCCAAAATCAGTAAAGGCCTTGGTGTTGCATTAAAGACCGTGATCTGAGTGCCTTTGTTTCCATAGTGATAGATGCCCACCTCAAGTAGGCCTCTCACTACAGCCCCATCATTCAATCACATCAATTACTATATATTCTTATTCTTACTGTCATTCGATCAACCCACGGTATTAGACGATTATGGGGACAAATACTCCATGGTCCGAATAGAGTAGAAAACCTGTTCCTTGAATGGAGAGATTGATCAATATCCATCGATATGGTGGGGTTCCCCCTTGTGGAGATCCTTCTGGACTGTATCCAATCATCCCATTTGTAGACGTCTAGATGGGTAAACGAAGTCACATGGTATGACATATCATTTGATCTTGATGGAGTGAAGGGTTTTGCCTTGACCTATAGAGAGAGGAGGATGAGGGCCGTATTAGTGCGACCCACCTCCCCCCCCCACCATATATAAATAAGGGCCCTCCATAGATGTACATGGATAGGTCGTCAATAACATGCTAGATATAACACCCAACTATAGATAGAGATGGCGTAATAGTGTAGGTCGGGGATGGGGTCTCAAGTGAACAAGAGCCCAACTTTGCAGCCTAGAGTCTCACAATGGAAAAAAATTAAAAACATCTCTTATCTTTTATATTCATATCCTTAACGACATATAGAAACACTATGCCTCTCTCCTATCTTCTTTTCACTCTCCTAAGCCTCTTAAGGCTTTACAACTAGTTGTAGAATCTTCAACTTCCCCCAAGACTGTACAAAAGTCTTTCAGAATATCTCTAAGGCTTGCATTCCTATAACTATAGTAAATAATAATTTTAAGGACAATGCAACCAAGAAAATGCTAATAGATTTGCTAGCCTCCGACCTGAGAATGAGGATACAAACACTGATGATATTATAGAATCACAGATACTAGAGACTTAGATGAATAAACTTGGTCTGGAAGCAGAGCAAAAATAAATAGCGGAAAATAGGCAACTAGCAGTGATTCTGGCCACAACTATGATGAATGGAGCCAACAAAAAAAAGAGAAAAGCTACCAAGGAAAAACCAAGTTTCATGAGCAATTTGTCCCTAAGCTTATACACGATGTAGGAGAAGATGGGCTAAATAAACCCTTGATGATTATGCCCAATATTTTTGACTTACAACATGTAGATTTTCCTTTAGGAGTGTCTTAGGAAAAAATAATAAAATGAGAGTGGATACTAATGTTAAGCTAGGGAGAAAATCCAATCAGACCAACTTATAGGAGGAGGGCCATAAGCCGAGTAACACAGGAACAATTAGGTATTTGTTCCAAATTTTTAATTAATCTTCCAAATGAAGGTAATTGCTTGGAATATTAGATGGCTAAAAGGAAAACCTTCTAAGATTAATGAAATGTGAAGAATCGTTCATAACCATCATCCTCAGCTGGTGTGTGTTCAAGGAACCAAAGCTTCAATTGAGCTAATGAATGTTCTAGCTGATAGGGTATGGCCTCATGCAAAACTGATATCTCTTAGTTCTCATGGAGCGTCTACAGGTGTGTTGTGTTTCTTGGATCCAAAGACTCTTATAGTGTTATACTATTGTGGAAGTAATGGAATTTTGTTGTTGCAAGCTTATTCACTGGTGGATTCTCAACAACTTCTTTTCATTAATGTGTATGCCCCTACTTCTACGGAAGACAAACTATTACAATGGCAGCATATTGAATTTATGATCAAGTCATTTCCTAAGGTTCCCGTGTTTTTAGGAGGTGATTTTAACACTATCCTAAGTCTAGAGGAAAAACAAGGAGGAACTACTAACCTAGATGTCAGTTTGAATAATATGTTCAGATTTGTCCAATATCTTCATTTAGTGGATGTTCCAACTGGTAATGGGGTGATGACTTGGTCCAATAAAATACAAGGTCTTGATTTTATTCTTGAGAGGTTGGATTGCTTCCTGATTTTAAAAGATTGGTGGACAAAGGAGTTTATTTGCAGGGCTTATATTCTCAACAATATTGGGTCTAATCATTGGCCAACTTGTTTGGAGATGGGGAGAACAACCCCTTGTTTTTCTCCGTTTAGATTTCAACTGATGTGGCTTCGTCATGACAACATTAACAATCTTATCAATCAGTGGTGGCTGGAAGGTAAACCTAGGTATGGCACACATATGTCCTCCTTTGTTAAGCACCTAAATTATTTAATAGTCAAATTAAAAACCTGGAACTAGAAAGACTTTAGGGATATTATGGAGAAAAAAAGTAGCTTATAGTACAATTGAAAAGAATGGTAACATATTATATATATTGTTGCATATTAAACCATTTCAAATTTATTATTCTCATAAGAAGCATGATAAAATAAAGATTAAATTTTGCAATATGGAGCATATGAAACAATTGATCCAAATTCGTGTTTATGAGCATCATGAGAACTACATATTTTGGCAAGAGCTCTCTTGATTGACAAGCACATGATCTAGACTCTTGGAGCACTACAACACGTTTTATCTCTTGTGCATGACACTTGGGCATATGAGTCACAATTTCTTGAGGGAAAGCAATTTAGGGAAGGGAGGATTGTAATATCCCCTTCTTGGAAGCAACAGGTTGAGGACCCTTAGCCTAATTTTGTTTCTGGACAGCTAAGGAAGTAAGAAAGAAGGGAAACTAGTCATAATAAATTAATTTCAAGTGCATAATGAAATTTTATTATAAGCACTTGAATTAATTATTAGTGACAAAATAATAAAAGAAAAAAAGAAAAGTCGATTTGTTTTTATTTCCTCCTAGTGGAAAAATGTGTCCCATATGGAGATAGAAAGCAAGGGGATAAAGAAATATTAAATAAAGTAAAGCAAGAGGATAATATTTAATAAAGTGAACAAAATTGAATGAGCCTTTGTGTGGGCAAAGAGACCAAGAGAAGTTATAAAAGCAAGTCTCCATGCTTGGAGAAGGCAGCACTTTTATCATATTTTCATATCTAAAATTTGGTTGAGCTATTTTCTTTCAATTTTTACCTCAAAGGACGAAAACCCTTTAAAGTGTTTGCATTAGAGGACGAAAAACCTCTATTGCCAAGGATTGAAGAATGGAAAATCTTCATCCTTTGTGAAAGGAAGCTCTATTCAGGGTTTTCCATTGATTTTCAAGATCTATTTCTAAAGTTCCAGCATTGTTGAAGGCCCTAATTTGTAGATTTCTATTACATCCAACTAGGGTTTGAAGAAGTGTTGTAGCTGATTTTTGGGTGACATTTCCAACAGTTTCCTAGCAGAGCGACCCACTTGTGGGAATGTTCTAAGTTCCCTAGGGCACGCTTGATTCAGATGTGATTCCTATCTTCATTGCCACAGTTTTAAAGGTCAATTCTATCCTATATGGATCTGATTTGGGCTTTGGAAATATTTTTTTCAGTCTTATCCGTAAGCTGATTTCTGCAGGCTTTAAATAAAAATTACAACTCTTCTTCTTGGGTAGAAATAATATATTTTCAATGCTCATGCCTTTATGATAATCTTTGAACAGTTTAGGCAAAGTTTTGAGTGATTTTACATCAATTTTATGGGCCAACCATCCTCAGAGCAAGTCGCATTTTCCTAAAGAAATTTAGATCTACATTGTTTTTCATCAAGAATATATCTTTTAGTTGCTGTTAGAAATCAGATTTGTGGTTGTTCCTTATGGAGGCATAAGTTTTCCCATTGGGGATGCTATATAACTATTGCTCGAGTGTTACTATATGCACTACATGAGTTTTTATAACTTTAGATAACAAAATAACTCACTAGTACTACTGTGACTATTATGTTATATGCTTTCTTGTCGTAGTGGGTCCCAAATCCACCATAGTTTGGTTCCATGTCGTGCATAATAATGGGTCAAATGATATATTTCTTGGATGTCCTTGGAAATGATGAAAAAAATGTGGTTGACAATGGCTCGAGTTTTATTGGATGCACCACTCAAGTTATTCATTGCATTGGATGCCAAAAGAAAGATCTATCTAGTACTGGTTTGATTGTTAATTGATATGATGGAACTACTAGGAAACCCCTTGGTGTTATATGCTTACTTGTTGTAGTGGGTCCCAAAGTCACCATATTTTGGCTCCATGGCATGTTTGATAAGGGGTCAAATATCGCCTGGATGTCCTTGGCAATGATTAAATTTGAAGGGCTAGTTGTAATTTCAATATGAATGACATATATTCATATAGCCCTTCCATGATGAAAAATTGTTTAAATATTTGCACTTCACATGACAAGAATAAATTAAGTACATCCTTTTCCAAAGAAAGTTGAATAAAATATTATCCTTTCCATTTTAAAAAAAAAAATCTAAGCAACACATTTATTTCTTAGAAAGACTAATTGGAATTTAATATAAATGTCTTACTTAACAAAAAAAGAAAAATGTTGTCTAATAATGCCTCATATTTTCTTATTTTTTGATGTGCCCTTGTCATAAGGAAGATCCCTTTGTCACCATATATATTGATATTGATATGGGGCTTCCTAATCCTTAATATGCAAATGGGCATCTTTTGAAAGTAAAGTACAATGCAATGCAATACAATAAGATATGATGCTCTTTAAAAAGAGCTTTGGGTTCCCTCATGTTTACTTCAGTTTCTAGTTGAAGGTAATTTATTAACAATGGCCTTCTTTTGTAATTTTAAATAATTATTTATGCTTTTAATTATTTCATATTACAATTCTGTTTCTTATTCTTTTTTACTGGGCAATTTTTTCATTCCATTTTTCTGATGGTTTTATACCAGTTTGATGAGCTAGAAGGGGTGCAATTTTGATATCTAGTCCCTAGATACATTAATTGTATGCACAACACAAGTTATTTATAGTGTCGGGTATGAAAAGAAATACCTCGTTGGTAGTACCATGACTATTATGGGATATGCTAGGAATACTAGGAAACTATTTGGTGCTTTATGTTTACTTGTTACAGTGGGTTCCAAAGCCACTCTGGTTTGGTTCCATATTGTGCCTAATAACAAGTCATACAATGTATTTCTTAGACATCCCTAGATACATGAAATAAAAGCAAACCATCCACCTTGTGTTAGTGTTTCAAATTTGTGCAAGAAAATGAGTAGTCACTATCCGCAGAGACAATCCTATTATCCAACCATGTATTCAAATTAGTATCATCCATAAATGAATATAAAGGGTGTGTTCACAATGAATTCTCCTTGCACAACCACATACACCGATTATAAATGATCTTGAATTTTTGTAGAGGAGCAATAAATTATTATGATTACTCAGATGACAAGATGATGATTCCACTAATATATATTTTCTAGACTTGTAACCAGTCCATCTTGATTTTGTATCTTTGTATAAAGATACATATATTTCACATTATACGAATTTCAACGACTCCTCTCCAAAACTCGATGGCTTTAGCTAGCTTTGCTCATGTACTTACCAAGCTTTATCTAGTGATTACACATAGTTGCTTACATAATTCTTGATTGTTCTTTATTGTACATAGTTTATGGTATGTCTTTTCCTATAAATAGGCTCTCTTGTTTCCTAGATTGTTATTTTCTTGGTTTGTTTACTCCAAGGTTTTCCTTTTACCTATTTTTAATTTGTAATTCTTCATATTTGCTTCCCAAAAGCTATGTTCTTAAAAATTTCAACTTGAATTTACTTTCAAGAGCCACTTCTTCTATTCGGACGTATTTAAGCCGAAGCATTTTTCTTGCGTTCATGACTTATTTGAGATTTATGGGTTATTATTAGTTTGACCATATCTATGATTATTTTCCTTTATTTTCCAATTGTTTCAAGTCTCACCTCTGATTTCACTTACTTTTAAGCCGTCCCGAATGCCTACACAAAACTTTCTAATGATTATGGGAGCTTGATGTTGCTTAGTGTGCATAGATATGAGCTTAATGTTAATTATTTTTCCCTCTACAATGTTTCCTTTTCTAGATTAAAATAATTAATAATATTATTTAGGTTGGACCTAATCATTACTAATTTTTGGGCAACTTAATAATAATATTATTATTATTAAAATAAATGTATTTTTAAATACTTAAAGTAAAATTAATGATTTAAATAAGTCGGCCAAATGTAAGTATGTTATATTATAAGGCAAATTTTTTTTATTGAGGTGTGCACTCAATTGGGCACTAGTTTTACATAGATTGTCGGCATCTCTACTCATGCTTCGAAGGAAGCATACATTAGGCTAACAATTATGAGTAAGCATACAACCATACTAGTGGCCACCTTCACCTAAGAAACTACGAGTGAGGGGCATCCACGCCTTCAAAGTCACCCAGGGCACAATCTTGGCCTCAACCGTTTCGAATCTCTGTGTCAGGTATCTCTTGGCCTTGCACTCAACAAGACTTGATCCTTGGTGGGCTTCATGGGAGCCAGCATCATCACCAATGGACCAAGGGTCATTTGATATTATAAGTCAACTTGTGTTATTATTAAAATAAAAGTAACTTTTAAATATAGTTGGCTACCAAAATTGTCAAAAAGAGGAAAGAGAAGTTATAAAAGGAGGATTAAGGGGTTTATTTGGGGCATCTATCATCTTGATTTCACAAAATCGAGCGCTTGTGCTTATAATTTCAGCTATTGAGGACAAAAATTCTTTTAGCATTTATCACTTAAGGATGAAAACCTTCACTGTGATCAGATTTGAGGATGAAAACACTCAATATCTTCTTGGTGGCTTTACTCAGGGGTCACATTTGAGTGTAATTTCAAATCATCACAACTAGGACATGATTTGCAGCCATTTCTAGGGCTATATACACCGCTTTGGATTTTTGATCAGCAATTAGGGCATCAGTAATAGACAGAATTGGTTGGTTTCAGTTTACAGCGTCTCCTTTGGGTCTCCTCTTATCATTTGGAGCATCATTTGTGAGAAAACTGTTGTAATCTTATGTGGGTATTTTTCTTGTTTGATGGTGTGAAAATAAATAAAAATTAAATTCAGACTTTGGTTGGAAAATTTATTTTTCATCATCTACTTGTATCAAGAGGGGGTTTAGATGCTTTGGGCCTTCAGGCTCTTTTTGTATTGTGAATACTTGATAAATAAATAAAGATTTCAGATTGTTGTATTTTTTTTCTTAAGGGTTTGCATAAAAATTAGATTGTTGTTATATTTTGAATAAGGGTTTCAACTAAATTCCAAAATTGTGCTAATCTGCCCTAAAAGGAATATTACACTTTCAAGTATCCATTTATTCTTCTTCTTCCAAGTTGTTAAATTTTATTGATTTCCCTTTGTCTCTTAAAAGTCTTGTCTCTTTATCTTTAATTGTATACAGTATGACAAGCTTACATATTTTTGTTTTTTCTAGTTATACCTTGTGATGTCATGATGCATATCATGCATGATGTTTTTGTGTCCTCGCTTGTATTTGCCATGATCCTTATCATGCATACAGTTTTGCAAGGACCCTCTAATACTTGTATCATCACTTATTTCTTTTTTCACAGTTGGTGCATCCTACATTTGTGCATACTATGATTATCTCCACTTAGAGGAATCTCATTTCCACTAGACCCTAGATATTCTTAACATCATAACTCACCACTACACAATTCACTTTCCTTATCGTAGGGTATCCCGTCACACAAATTAGCCACGTGCTCCTCTTCTTTTGCAAGTACTCTTTGTTCCCATGATCTGAATTCCCCATCCTTTCAAGTTCCTTAGCATCACATGTCCTCTTTCAAACTTACACATACTTGTGCAATCTCAATTCCCTTTTTGAAGTATTCATTTTAGTTTCAACTCCTTGTGTTTTCCTAACCCTTGCCTTCCTACTAAAAATTAACATTTACGTGACATAAAATTTATCTTTCCATTTTCAGAGTTTATATTTCAAAACCAAGACGAAAAATATTTATCCAAAGTACAATTTGAGCGATAAAAGATCCCATTGGTTGACGCAGGAACTCAAACTTTGCCTCCTCTGGACAAGTATAATTTGATAAAGAAAACTCAAACAAATAATTGTTTTATAAATCGCGAACAAATATCCACCACACGACTCAAAACATCAACGGTATTTTTCAACTTCTCAATCTATGTGTCCACCCATGTTTACCAATTCTCAAATTTTGTTTCCTTCCTACAACATGTGTTTCTAACCACATGTAGATATGGTTGAGTAACTCTAAAAAGAAAACTTCATACTTATGATTGAGAAGAAAACCACATAACATGTAGATGGTCATGACCATGTTTAGGCATAGGTAATCCTCTTACGAAATCCATAGATATACTTTCCAATGGGGTAGTAGGTTTTGGTAGGGGCATGTACAATCCTTCCTAATTTCAGGCTTTCTTGTACAACATAATTCACATTTTCTTACGAGTCTAGATACAACATTCACACACCTTTGCAAGCGAACCATGGTCTCACCAACACCAAAATGATTCAATACTTGGGAAGGATATGCTTCCCTCATCTACAAAATTTTGTCTCCTTTTGACACACAATTATTTGTCCCACTTGTAGAGTGGCCCATCCTTGAGGTTACATTCATGTTTTCCACCATTTTTGGTCTTCTTGACATGCAACTGCTGAAATGTTTTCCTAAAATCTGCATCTTATGCTTACACTTCTTTATAAGCTTCCTTTATTAAGGGCTCAAGTTGTGAGATTGTAGCCAAAGCTAAAACTTTCTTTGTTATTGGTGGCCTAGATAACATATATGCCACTACATTTATTCTTCCTTTCTTGTACTTGATCACCGAGTAGAATTGTTAAAGAGATCCCATTCATTTGTAGTGTCTAGCATATTGTGATTTACTTTGTGCTTGCAAATATTGTAGAGGTTTGTAGTCACTATGGACAATAGTTTCTTTACCCTATATGTAATGCTTCCATTTTTTAAATTTCTTGAAATAGTGTGTACATCTCTTTATCATAAATAGGATATCCTCTTGCTGCTAAAGTATGTATGTTTGAATGATAACAAACTTTCTCTTCTTGCAACAAACTTACTTACATGGCATACTCACATCTATTTCAACTTTGAGTGGCTGCTGTAAATTAGAAAGAGAAAACATTGGAGCATGGCCGATCTCATATTTCAATGAATCAACATGATTATCATGTTCTTTACCCCAATGGAGACTTATCGCTTGTTGCAATTGTAAGTATAGGTGCTGCAATAGTATAGAAAGATGGATTAAAATTCCTTGTGTATTGTACTCCTTCAACAAATCTTATAGTATCGGTGGCACTCCTTGGCATAGGCCAATTGGTGATAGCCTCAACCTTTGTGGGGCCCACTATTAGTTCTCCTCCTCCAACCACATGTCCTAGACAGACTCGTGTTTTCTTGTAAATTCACACTTCACATTGTAGAATAGCCTTTTTTCTTTCAAAATTTGCAAAACTTGACTAAAATGTGTTAGATTTTCTTTCATTTACTGAAAAATTGAATACCATCCAAATGCACTATGACATATTTATCTATGAAAGGTATTAGCACATCATGGATCAATCTCATGAATGTAGCAGGTGCATTACATAAAGCAAAAGGAAGTACTAACCATTCATACAAAACTTGTTTTGTCTTAAGGTTGTCTTCCATATTTACTCCACCTTCATCCAAAATTGATGATACTATGATTTGAGATCCATCTTAGTAAAATACTTAGCATTTTGCAGCTTGTCCAACAGGTCATTTATTCATGGAAGTGGATACTTATTCTTAATGGTGATCTTCTTCAAGGGTTTATAGTATATATCCATTTTTTAAGATCCATCTCACTTTTGTACCATCACAATGGGTGACCCACATAGTGAAGTACTTGGGTGAATAATTCCTTTCTCTAACAACTCTTGAAGTTGTTTTTTGATTTTGTTCTTTCCAAGAGTGATTGCCTATACAAACCAATATCTGACAATGGAGATTCATGTAATAATTGAATCTAATGCTCTACATTATGTTTTGGAGGCAACCCCTCAAAATTTTGAAACATTTCTTGAAAAAATTGCAACATATTATCTAAATCGTTCAATCCTTTTTTAGAAATATCATAAACTTCTAACCCATCCTCTTGTTTATATCCTTCAAAAGAAGTTAACAAGACTAATTATTACTTTGAATTTATCTTTTTTCTTTGTTGACACTTACCAGGGCAATTTTGGGCAAGCTTTGATTTTCCTTGATATTGTTGTTAATTCCATCCTTAACCCATTTGTATATGTTAGCTCTCTTCATGAAGATACAATCCCTAAGATTCAAACAAGGATTCCCAAACACCAAATCACATGCATCAAGAGTAATTTCATCATCTTTTACCTCATCAATGTAGTGTGGGTTAAAATCCCAAATTTAAATATGTAACTACACCCTTCTTCACCTAACCCAAAGGATATGAATGTGGATGATCATATATTGTAAACCAAGCTTTCTAACAAATTCATCCGAAATCAAATTGGATTGAGACCTAGTATCAACAAGTGCATTTACCTTGGTTTTCTTGATTTGAAACAACTTTTTGGATGTAACTTTCAACATGTCGTGTTGGAATGTCCATTGATAACAAAATGGTTGCAATGATTTTTTGGACCCTCACAAGTATTCAAAGTACTAGCATTTCTTTTTCCTTCCCATTTAACCTTCTTGTAAGGCTGTTGTTCTTTCTTGAACTGACTTGTGGGCTGATTCTTCTTTGAGAGCTCTCCTTCCCCTTGCTTCTTTTCTTCCTCAATGTAATATGTTTGGAATCAAGCCTCATCAAGGTCCTTTGGATTACTTGAGATGACCCATCTCCTTAGGCATATTCGGAGACCTCCTAAGTAGTTGACTAGGGTGTCTTTGATCTCCAAGCCCATTTTCATCAACATGGCTTGTCTTTGGAACTCTGTGGTATAATCCAACACACTTTAATTGCTTGCTCGATTGAAATGTTTCCACATAATATTTTGATAAGTTTTATTCCCAATAGGATAAAATTTCGTAATGCAACAAGTCTTTGAATTCATCACACCTAGCTGCTTCTTCTTTCTAGAAGATGCTAGATGAATTTCCCTTGAAATTCAAGCACAAAATTCCATTGTGAGACGTGCAAAAGTGATCTTCCATGCTTTAATAACTTTATGAATACAAAAATAAACTTCCATTTTCTTCAATCATTTATCTAACAATTTATCCTCTACTTGTCCTTAAAAGCTTCTAATCTAAACTTTTGTTTCAAATTTGAAACCGGTATGTTCTAATTTTATCTCCGCTTTATGTTTGTCTTTGTGAGGATGCCCATCTTCATGCTCCTCCATGGGTCTCTTCTCCTTTTCCTATGCCAATTTCTTGGCTCAAGCACAATGTAATGTCCCTCTTTCTCGAATAGTTTGATCAAAGAACTTTGGCCCTTTTTGTCTACCCGATGGCCAAATGGTGAGTTCAAGGGTGACTTAGGTTTATTAATTTTATTATATTGTGCTTAAACTAAAATAAATTATCACTAAAAGCACATATAATGAATTAATAGACTTAATAAGTGACTTCGACTTAGGAAAGTACATGGGAATAAATTAATAAATTATTTAATGTGCTTTCCTAGGCAAAAAGTGTGACTTGCTTTGGGATGTGATTTAATAAGCCAAAAAGTGTGACTTGCCTTGGGAATGGAGAAAATTAATTAAAAATAAATTATATTCCTTGGGAAAAGTGTGACTTGCATTTTACAAGGGTTTTTGGCTTATAAGGGAAAAGTGCAACTTGTGCTAGCATTCATCTTGATTATTATTATTTTTCTTCCCGGCAGTTGGCTCTGAAGCTTTGCAAACAAAATCCAAGGACGAAAAACCCTCTGGATTATTCCTCTTGTGGACGAAAACCCCAGGAGAATTAATGATTTTCTATTAAGGGAACTTCATTGTATTCACAGGTTATTTATCATTTCAGCAGTATCAGAAAGAGAAATAAATTGCAGCAGTGGGCATTCAGACAACTTCTAGAGTGGGGTGACTTATTCTACAATTGTTTTATGCAGTATTTGAGGTATTTTTCGTGCTAGTTTATTATTGTATCTTCCAGCCTCAAATATATACCAAATCAATTTGATTTGAATAAATTTCGACAAGGTTTTGGGCAATATTTTTTTATCATTCCATTTGCAGACTTCTCGTTGTTTTGTTGTAGATATTTTCCATTATAAAGCAATATACAATTCATGGCTGAATTATTTGTTAAGAAATCTACCTATTTAAACCCTAGGCGTATTTTCTATATTTATCTGGCTTTGCAGGGTTCATTTCATTTAATTTGTATGTGCAATGTGAAAATAGTGTTATATGGTCTCTTTTGACATTGCCAGTATAGTTCCAAGCCTGAGAAATATTTTGTTTTTTACAAAAAGAGGGTTTGAGATTTTTCATACAAACCACCACATCCATGGATTCTTTTTTCCTAGCTGCGAGATTTTGTTGCTTATTGATGGTGTACTAAGACTTCATCATACGTTCTATGCTTGGTTCTAGCGTTGCAACACTTCGGGAAAGTCCTTCTTCACCTTCATTACCCATTTCTTTTATCCTTTGATTCCACATTCTTGTAGATATCTTTGGATTGCAAGGTAGCTATTATTCTTCCTGTAAATTTGTCACTTTCATACAAACAATTTCCATAATTCCCCAAAGATTCGATTCAGACTCCAATACCAAAATGATCATAAACTCCCTAGATTAACTACTATTGAAATTACATAATCACAAGATTGATCATCTACATCAATTCTTTGCTTGAAATGACAACATATTTTCTTATTGAACTTAGAACTACCATATTTTAGTAGATGGAATCATATAATGCAAAAAGTAGTTGTGAATGGAAATTACCCACTTAATGTGTTCCTTATGGTCAAATATAAAGTTTACAAAGAGAAGTAGAACAAGTATGGAGACTCAACTATTATGCTCATAAGATTCTCCTCTATGTTCTTTAATTGCAATCTCTCCTTCTAGAAATAATTAAACACTTCACTTGTTCTTTTGATTGTTGATTCTTTCCCCAACATTTTTTTTTGCTATAGAAAAGGCTTGAGATATCCTCCTGTGCATTGGAGAATCCCAAAATTTGGGCAAATAGGAAGAGATGGTTTTGTGGTTATTACTAATATATTTATTCAACATAGGTAATACTGCCAATATCGGTAGACTAACAAATGTGAAACTTCCCCCATGGCTATGCAATCACTGTCTACAGACACCGGAGGTTATCACTTTGCATAAAGTGACGGTTTCACAATCAACCTTGTTTTACCTCCTTCCATAGTCTTGCTGACTTTGAAACCTCTTTATGATGTGTTTGGCTGATGAATGCGATTGTTTTACTGATCCTTATGGATCATCTATGCCAACATAACACATAAACACAATGTAGAAGCTCGCAATCCAGGGGTAGATAGAAATTATCGAGGCCTTCATTGTGAGATTGGCACGTGTATATCAACAATGCATATACCACTTTCATTTTAGCCTTAAACTTAAACTAATTAAGGAAAAAATCCAAAAAATCAGTTAAGGCTGAAAATTTTAAAGTGAAAATAGTGTGAAAGTCTAGGCAAAGAACAAGGGAAAAAAAGTTGAGCATTGCAAAAGGAAAGTTTGACTTATGTTGTACAATAGGGCCACACAATATAACTTCTTAGGTCATACAACTTGTCAAGCATGTTTTGGTCTTATAGTATAAGTTTGATAAGTTGTTTGGTGCTAACAGGTTGGGGTATACATACCCCACGTTAGGGTCATATGACATTGAAATGTTTGTACAATCCATACAATAGGGTCATATGGTGTAGTAATTTTGGGCCTTACAAGTCTAGGAAGCAACACACATTTTGAGGTGTACTGGCATTAAATAGTGCAAATCCTAAATAAATATTTATCCTTATAGGCATAAAATTGGAAAGTGCATGGAAATCCAAGTGACGACTAGAGGGTAAGGTAGTTATAAAATTTTCAAAATCTCTAGCTATGGTGTTTTCTAGACCAAAGTCCAATATTGAATGACATTAGAAATTGATTTTCGTAAGTCCAATAGGAAGGCTTTCTCTCAACTAATAAATTCAACTAGTTTTTGTTAGAGTAAATACTAAACCAACTAGTTTTTGGACACTTGTCCAGTTGGCTATGATGTTACCTCTAGTTGAGGATAGTTCGAGACAAGATTTTTTAGATAGTGGTTGCATAAACAACTAGAGCTTCAACAACAACTTGTAGAAATGGCCGGAAAGGACAAAGTTGAAGCAAGTGCCTAGGCTAAAACTAGCCAAGTGAGTGTTAGTCAATGGTTGGCCCTCACATGTTTAAGACAAAGATTCAAATGAGGCCTCTTGAAAAATCCATGGTGAAAAGTGCACCAACTTATTACAAGCTTCTATTAATGTAGTAGTTACATTGTCAAAGTTGGTCCATTTGCTAAGTTCTTAATTTGATGTTGAGTAGGCCAAGGCCAATGCTTTTATTGAAGCAAAAAAATGAATTGGCCAAAGATAAGGTGGCGGTGGATGATAGACCAGGTAAAATCTACTTAGATACTTGAAGAGTTAAATTGGTACACTTTATCTTGTGAAGTATGAAAAATGTGGTGGTTTGATAGTGTTATTGATGACCCGTTAAAGTTGGTCTCAATACAGATTAAAGTTGATAAGGAACTAGCTATTGCTTTTTAATGGAAGAATTTTGTGGTATATTGATAGAGGATTGTGGGCAGTTATTATCTTGCCACATGGAAAGCAGTGTTCTAGTATAGAGGGGTGAATATACAGGTCACAGAGTAGGTAGAGGATATTCACAAGGTCTTTGGCATCCCTTAAGATGGGAAGACCATTTTTAATCAATCAAGAAGAAGATAACATATTGGGTTCCTTCAAAACAATTCATAAACAAGTTTTGTGTTCCTCCTTCCCCCGAGGAAAGTACAAAACCTCATTGATCATGGCAACAGAGGAAGTAGCCATGATTGTTGAAGAACTAGAATATATTCCTTGATTTGATTTGTGTGCGGTTGGTTAGAGCCACATGAGCTTCAAACATACCCATTTGGTTGGCCAATTACATGGGTGACATGGCCTAAGAAGTATAAAAATTGGATGATGTGTTGGTAGATAGATTGCATTAGACACAAGGGATTCTTTGTGTTCCAACATGTAATTGGTGTGTTGTTAGATGTGGCTTATGTGGCCAAGGACAACTTGAGTAAAGAATATGGCCTAGATCCTAACTTAAACAAGATTGAGACGACAAATTTTACGTGGAAACACCTAGGTTTGGCTCCTTGGACATAGAGTTTCAAAGTCATTGCTAGCCAAATGATCCTTTACTCTGGGAAAGTTGTCACTAGCTAGGAGGACTACAACCAAATATCCTCCACCAACGAAGTTCAAGAGTAAAAAAAAGCCAATTGTAGTTGATTTATTGCATGATAAGGAGTGCTTGAGCTGGTTGGAGGGGGAGTGATAGATATTTGTGGGAGAAAATAATTTTGGAAGGTGGCAGGGATGATGAGTAGGACCAATGCATGCATTTTCCTATTGTCAACATGGTCCCTACCACTTCCACTTTGGTGCTCATGACACATAGGTAACCCTTGAGGAATCTCTCTCCTAAAGGGTCAACCCTTTTCATTTCTGATTATGTATCTTTAAAGTGTGTAGATAGCGAAGTTGTGACTAAGTTTGGTGGAAATATTCTTGTGTCTTGTCCTAATGTGTGTTTACTACCTATGGAATTATCATGTCTAGTGGAACTATTGAGTATTGACGACTTCCATAGGTGTGCCAACCATTGTGGAAAACTCACCTCTTTAAAATATACATTTGGCCCCACTTAAATTTTCTTTTCTCACCATTACAACTTCACCCACCATGGTCGAGTTTGTTAGCCTCACCACTCTTGAAGACATCCTTTTTTATGACTTAGATAAGTATTGAATAGGTTGGGGGGATTATACTCAAGACCTTTCCTATAGATATTTTTGATGGTGAGACCCTAGTTGTGCCAGAGATGGTTCCTCAGACTAAGTTGTGTCCAAACTTGACATAACCAAAACCATTATTAGATAAAGACCAAGGTGAGGCCATGGATATTGTAATGGGGAGAGGGGAGGGGGTAGCTAATGGTGAAGAGGACAATACTTTTGCATATTTATATGCCATGTGTAATGAGGAATACAATGGAGGCTAACAATAACTAAATCTAGGCTAAGTGTGAGGAGGAGATCAAGGACGAGGACTATGCACATATATAATTCCTCGGCCTAATATAACCAACCTTGTGGACATGTTATAGGATTTCATCAGCCATGTAGCTTCATTGATCTAAAAATTATATGAGGTGAGAAGTGAGCTGCATAGAGTGGATTTCATGAGGTGAGAAGTGAGCTGCATAGAGTGCATTTCATTGATGGATTTTGCCACTTCCACTCCGTCCATCCATCCATCAAGTTGACCATGGAGGAACTGCATTCCGTAGAGATGGATTCCAAGGGTTTGTAGGTATGGGCCCATTGTGATGAGGATAGAATCAACCAAGTTTGTAGTGATTTTGGAGTTGTTAGGAAGGCAGTTCTCTTAGAGAAGAACAAGTCTCAAAATTAGAGAAATCAACTTTTGGCCAAGCAACAAAGGTTACAGTTAGAAAATGAAAAACTTTGGGCTAAGCAACAAAGATGGTAGTAACTAACTATTTTCTTGGCCGGGCATTAGAAGTTGGAGGATGACCTTTGAAAAGAGATTTCCAAGAATGTAGAGTTGGAAATAAAACTTAGGGAGCTTGTGAAATGTCCCCTTCTCTGAAATAACTGGTCGAAGACCCTTAGTCCAATTTTGTTACCTGACGACTAAGGGCAGAATAAAAAGGAAACTTGTCATAATGAATTAATCATAAAGTGCATCATAAAATATTATTATAAGCACTTTATTAATTTATTAATGGCAAAGTGAAAAAATAAAAGAAAAGGAAAAGGAAAGTGACAAAATAAAATTAGAAAATAAGTCACTTTATTTTAATTATTTTCACTAAGGCAAATGTGACCCATGCAGGAGAGGGAAAACGACCATAGAAAAATTTAAATGACAGAAAATAAATGTGATTGGTGGACTTGGGTGGCAAAAAGGCCAAGATTTTTTAATAAAAGGGAAAGCATCTCTTTTTGTTCATGATAGTTGTCAGATTTGTGGTGTAATCTTGCATGCTTTCCATAAAAAATCCAAAGGACAAAAACCCTTTGAAGTTGGCTATAGTGGACGAAAATCTTCTTTAAGCTTAGAGAGAAGAATGAAAACTCTTCTTTCTTTTGAGAGGGAGGTCTATTAAGGGGTTTCCATTGCATTTCAAGTTCTATTGTGTTTTCCAACAGTGTTTGAAGACTATATTTGTAGATTTGGGCTAGGGTTTAAAGGAGGATAATTGTTGTTGTGATCCACCTTTATTTTCCATCTTTTTCATAGTGGAGCGACCCATATAGAGAGTTGTTTGGAGTGATATAAGAGTTTTTTATGATCATATCTGAGTTGTTCATAAAACAGATTTCTAGATACTAGATCAGGTACTTTGTATAATTTTTGGGCCAAGGAATTTGTATTTTCAGTTGTGTCTCTGAAGGGTGCAACTGTAGATTTATAATAAATATTTCAGCCTTCTATTTGGATTCAATCTAGTACTTTTCAAGTGCCTTTTCATTAATAAAATCAACTGATCTGTTTTTGATAATAAAAGGGTGATTTTGTTTCAATTTTGGATAACTTTCATCCTCTAGGCAAGTCACATTTTCTAGTATTAATTCAGATCTGCATCTTTATATTTGTCATCTTAAGATCAAATTTGTGGTAAATCCTTTGGTAGTGTTAATGTGTCCATTTGGGGACATTACAACTTGACTAGCTCTAAGGGAAATTTTTGGTAGAGTGCTAGAAGAGTGAGGCTGATATGTTAGCATGCGGGTTTAAAATAATGAAGACAATGAAAACGTCTATAAGACTTAATGTAGAAAGTTTGAAGAAAGAAGGTCTCAAGAGGAACTAGAATGAGGTAATGAGTCCACAAACAAAGCTTAAGAGATTAACAACATCGGTAGAAGGTTCACAATGATCAACTATGGAGTTTTAAGCCAGATCAGCTTGCCAATTCATGGCCATCATTGGAGTTGGGCATTACACATGCTCACGGACCATTTTTAACTTGATTATCAGTGCGGGTGGTAATAAATTTAATGGTGCAGGATACTTGTAGGTGGCCTTGTTAGCATCCTAATTAGTAGACATTTGATATTGATGTATGTCATGGTTTGACACTTTGTAGTAGGTCAGCCACAAATATTAAATGATGGCAATACTTAGAATAAAGAAGAGTCATATTTGGATATTTTTTTGCCAAAGTATGTTAATTTACCACCAATATTAATTTTCCATTAGCATAGGTCATAGGGCGATAGGCCTTGTTTGTCAACATTATCAGTGTATATATGGTCATGGCCTAGACTTGAAGAGGGAGCTTTCTTGCAGGAATTGTCCTCGTCCTTTATTTTTTATGTTTGTTATTGTGATAATATAATCAATGTTGCTTATATTCTATGTTTTCTTAAATTCTCTATTTGTTAATATTGATGTTCATCTTTCTATTTATATTGCAACTTATTGTCTAGTATCATTCTATTCTCTTAAAATATTGAATCTATATGTATATCTCTTGAAATTCTAGAAGAAACTCCTATATCTGTTGTTTGAAATGTGAATTATGTCACTTTTCTATTGTCCTTTAGTAGAATCATTTATGTTAGAGTGGGATTTTTGATTGAGTGAATTTTTTGTTGGCATGAGTATCCTTAGCCTTTGTGCCTTATTGAGTTGATTGATCAGTTGATACAAATGAGGGGCATGATCTTGTTAGGTGCCCATGGTGACAACATAACTAGTAATGGAAGAGGACTTTCACATAATCTTTTGGCTTTTCCAAATCAGTACCTCCTAATTCTAGAAAGATCTATTTGGAAGAGGTTTATGCATAATTTAAATTCCTAGGATGAAGAGTTAACTCTAAAGTTGTTATGTACTCCCCTATAGAGTTACCAATTTTCTTAAGGGATGGTTCTTCCCAAAATTTAGTTGGAAGAAGTAGTAGATGAATCTAAATTGGAATTGTGCTTAGAAGGTTGTCAATGGTGTTGAAAGCTAGGGTCCATGGTTTTGAATAAACCTTCTTTGTCCATGAACCATTTCCCTAATAAGATGTCTTCCTTTTTCAATCTAGTGGAAAGATGGTCGTGAGCTGACCTTTGGGCATCATGAGTATGTCTATGGATCCCAAAGTTATTCAGTGTTCATACACTAATGTCCTTTGTGGTTTAGGTCCTAGTTATACTCCCATGCAATAACATTTTAACATTCTTTTAGGAATTACAAGCCATTCTCCACCTCTTCTAGAGGGAAATTAACCCTATGTAGAGAATCCATTCTCAAATAGCATTTGTTCTCACTTCTTGGGAAATAAGGTTCAATTATTGTTCTTTGAGCATGTAAGTGTAAATGTTTGATCACATCATCCATTAAAGGTGTTGAACATTCTTATATTTCTACCTTGAATAAATTTTAGGGTGATGGGAGAAGGAGTGTAATGTCTCTTTCTAGGGATGAACTGAAAAGAAAGAAATAACACAAACCCAAACTAAAAATAGTCTGATCTTTATATTATCTAGTTGAAAAATAGAACAACAAAGAACATAAGTCTGATTTTTAGAACAGAAGCAAGGAAAAAACATTAATTCATCAATATATCACCATTCACATCATTTGAAGTATGTAAAGGAACTTTTGGAATATTTTATAACAATCATCAACCAAGAAATCAACCTCTAAAGATAGATGGAAATTAATAAAATGACAATTGAAGTACATCTTAGATTAATGGTTGGAAATGATGATTCCAAACCCACAAAAATACCAAAATGTAGATTTCGGCCTTATAAAATATTAGGAACAAGACTATCAATTCAAAATATTGAAATGTGCACTAGAAATCACTAAATTCATCCTCCACCAAGTTGCCACTATAGGAGAGGGTGCAAAACGAATGTAGAAACCTTCTTAGCTCTTTCTCCTTCAATCCCTGGCTGCAAAACAGCAATATCACTTTCTTTGAAGCTATTAGGAACCACCAATTGGAGAATTTTTGTTCTCTAACTTGAATAAAGAAGGTTTTTGTCATTCTTGTGTGTCACACCAAAGTATTTTCACCTTCTAGTGGAATGGAATAGAGCAATCAGCCCCAAAACCAAGTAGTGTAAAATTATAATAAAGATGCATGCCTAAAATGAGCCCAAGTGACCCCTTATATATCCCTTTTGGTGGTGCCAAACCTCATGAAGAAGTTTCCCCCATGACCGATTTTTTAATTTGCCTTTTTATTCCTCCAACGTGACCGAATGCCTCATAAGAGAAAACACTAAAAAAAAAGGTAAATGCTCATAGAAAAGGACTAAAAATATCAACAAATATTTCCCTTGTTCACCTTATTCTAGCCCACGGGAAGAAGAATGAGCTAGAAGTATTCTAAATGGATTAATTCAAAAAAGGCACATTACAATCCTCCCTTCCCGAAATTGCTTTCCCTCGAGAAAATGCAAGTTCTCGTGCCCAATTGACATCATACCAAGGTGAAGGAACAAGTGGTAGTATTCCCATAATTTAGATCTTGTGCCTGTTAAATGAAGGAGATTTTTCCCAAACAAACTTAGACACCTGCTGCCCCTTTTCTTCAATGAAGTCTCTTTCATCTTCAACTTCAAAAACAACAATAAATAAAAAATTCTTCCCTTGCATACTTAGTTGTATAAAAAACCTTCCAAACTGCTGTAATCTCAGTCATAAAGCAAGAAATTGAGAAATAATCAACAACTTGATAAGCTAATCCATGTTCCAACATGTGGTGTCTTCATTCTTCGTTCCATCCTTGTCAAATAAGATGGAAGAACACTCCATATTCTCAAATACAAATGCCACTGAAATTAGGTGGTGGCTGCTATAAATTATGACAACAACATCAATGATGGTAGTTTGGCTCATGGTTACCATAAAAATACTGCCCTTCTCACTTGGGGTAGCTAACACCTCATTCCCCAACTCTTGATTATATTCTTTACTTAACATCAAACTTGGAAAGGAAAGATTAAGCATCATGCAAAACTGATCCAAACACCTAGAGTTACCTTGCTACAGTGGCCTCTGTGGCTGCCCAAAATATGGTCTAGGATTCCCTATTCCCGTTGTCCTAGGTTGGGATATACCTTCCTCAAAACCTTTATGTTTCATTCCCAATCCAAGTATAGGAAGGAATCCGTTTTTATACAAAATGAAATCTTTTGCATCCACAAACTTGCAATCCTCTATTGTGGCATCTTCATCTTTAGTTGCAGTCCCATATTCTTCACCGGATGAATAACAGATTTAGTTAATATTCCTTGTTTATTCTTGTGCCTACACAAAGAACAAACACATTAAAAGAAACAAGAGTTCTCAATATCATTTCTTCATGCCTCGTAGGTATGGATGCTATCTTTCTTCCATGGTTTACGATCATCTTATATTGTTCATTCAAGTGATGGATATTCTAAAGTTCACTCACGATATCCCAAACATAGTTGTAACCATGTGTGTTGTCCCCCAAAATCACAAAGATAGTGGCTAGGATCCTTCTTATGGCAGCTAAAACCACGTCAATGATAATAGTAGATTAGAAACCCTTCATCCTCGTGGTTAAATGCTCATCTCCGGATGTCAAAAAAATGGATAGGGAGCCAAAACTATTGTGGAAAAAAAATATAAAAAAAGTACAACTGTCAAACTGAAATCCCTTCATGAAGCTCCTAAAAAACAATGTAGTGGGGCCAACAAATGAGTCATTTTTTTATTGAAAATTGCTCCGAAGGATTGGAAACTATCCCTTCTCATGACTTTCCTCTTTTGTGTGGCACCAAATAAAATGTTGGAAAAGTTGGGAATGTCTATATGTAATGTCCACGAATGAGACAATTCGACCCCAAGTTGGATTTAGGGTAAATCCAAACAACAAATCAGATATATTCAAAAGTATGGAGATTGTTATTAGGACAAATCTGAATTTATAAGGAGAAGTGCAACTAGGGTTAATTACAAGACCCACACAAAACAACAACAAAATTAATGTTTTTACACTCCAATATGATATGTAGATTTATGAAGCCCAAATCAGACCCTAAGTTGATGTAAGAGACCTTGCAAAAATTGATTTTGACTGTTGAAAGTAAGTACCCAGAAATGGCAACTAGCGTTATTAAAGAAACCATGCAAATCAACAACCAATATAAATATGAATTCTGAATTCCAAAATCATTTCTGAATTTTTAGCAGTCCATTCATGGATAAAATGATGATTTTTTTAGAGGCAAAATAGACTGTAATATTCTTCAGAAATCTACAAATAAAGATGACTGAAAACAACACTTCCAACCCTTCAAAATTGATGAAAACTGGTTACATTTGGTTCATAAAAATCAACTTGAAGTATGAAAATACAAATCAGATGTGGGTTACCTCCAAAACAACTTAGAATGGTTGAGAAGTGGGTCGCTCCACCTTGCACAAATAATAACTAATTGTTGCAAGTTTGTTCTGTAAACCCCCTCTGCAAAATCCTCTTTAATCATTGTTGAAGTAAACTAAAAATCTGTGTAATCACAATGGATAACCCTGAGTAGGAAATCCTCAAATGCTCTAAGCAGGTTTTCGTCCTCTAGTGGTAAATTCTAAGGGTTTTTCGTCCTTAGAAATATTTAGAAAAAAGCTCAAAGCTTCAGATATAATTCATAAATTATAAAATGATCAAGTGTGTCTTTAGCCCAAGTCGACTTGTCCTTTTAAAGAAGGAAGTGACCCAAGTAACCACACATGAGGACCAATCACCTTTCCCTTCATTAGATGTTTCCACCAACCACTTTTCCCTCCTAATGCAGGTCACATTTTCTAGAAGGAATAACTTTTGGCCCCTTTGCTTTTTGCCTTTTTCTATTTTACCTTTTCCTCCTAGTGCAAGTCACACTTTTCCATGGATATTACATTTTTAATAAGTGCTTTTATCTTTTCGTTCAGTTTTTCTATTTTTTATTAAGTCCATAATAATTTATTATAAGTGCTTTTATAATATTTATTTATTTTTGCACTTTATAATAAAATAGTAGAACTTAAGTCTCCCCTTTAATTTTGTTCCTTAGCTGTCGAGAAGACCAAATGGGCTAAGGATTTTTTACGGGGAAGGGGATATTACACGATAACAACAATACAAACATTTATGGCAACATGTTTTAAAACCTACCAATCAAGACTTTTATTACTTCCAATCATTCCTCTAAATCCTAGCTGAGTTATAATGCTTCGAATAACAAGATAACAACCATCCCGTTAAATTTCAAACACAAAATTCATGAACTTAACTTCTTTTATTGGAGCACTCCTTCCAAGAGCCTGCTTATCAATTAGGAATTAAAATCCTTATAAGACTATTGTTTTGAAAATAAGATATTATGTTTTACCTCACTATGTGTTGCCCCATATGTCTTGCTTTCTTGCAGAAGTCCTTTTCCTCCTCTTGGTTATAGCAACTTGAGGAATCCCATATGCCATGCTTGGAAGCACAACCTCTTGGCCATCAAGTTTGAGCCTTAACTCCATGATTTTTTAATCTTTGGTAAATTTTCCCAAAGAGTGTAGTCATGGCACTTGAAGTACCAAATCCATATCTTCATTACAATTCACATAGAAATCACCCCTTAAAGTGTTCTTCACTTTATCACCATGTCCACTATGTTGTCCATGATGACCACCGATTATACTATGAAGCATTGAACTTGACATAGGCTCATTCTTTTCAACAAGCTTCCCATGGTGAAAAAAGTATGGAAACGATATAGTAAGAGACCAAAAAGCTTAAATGTAATTTTCAATATCATATCTTGGGTTGTCCTTCACTTGTCCATCTTATTTTTATGAATGAAGCATGGTTGAGATCTCTTCATATTCAACTAGTGAAGCTATTTTTACCCTGAATTCATCCATATTTTGTTAGCACATGCATGGAGCCTCTTTGTGGTCCTTGCCAAAGTCATGAACACCCTCAACTTGTCTCGTATGAGCTGTTGTTTTCAAAATTCCAACAAGCTAATCATTATCATAACTATGCAAATTGAATTCTTCCTTGGTTCAATCTTTGGAATGCTCAGAAGATGGTTAGGGGCCTCTTGGAAAATATACTTTTTCCCTTTAGTACCCTTCACCCTCTCATCTTTTTTAGAATAATTCTCAAGATGATCAAAACCTTACACATACATAGTGTGTGGGTGATACAATAAATTAAATTGCTTACCATTTGTTGTTGATTTGTAAATTCCAGCAGACTGAAAACCAACATGAGTATCAGGTGAGGCCTCCTTTTGAAGGGCATGCCTCTCAACAGGGTCATTTGGAATATCAGCCTCATGAACCTCTTGTAGATCTGATTTTCCTTCACCATCTTGCTGCCACATGTAATCATTGGAAATTAATAAAACATCATTTATTGTCAAAGAATATTTATGTTCACATTGCATATTGGTCTTCTTTTGTTATTGTTTTATGATTTCTTTTTCTTGCCTTATCACCAAGGGAGAATTTTTTTCCTCTTTGGTTGGAACATCTTTCCCATTTTCCTTTGGCATGGTAGATTCCTCGAGCTATTCTCTCTCCATTACTTGCAACCATGATTTTTCTTCTTGATCCACCATTGCAATTTGGAAGTTGTCCTCTTCCTTTCTCCACACATGCTGAAGATATTTTTGTGGTGCCTAAGACCTAGGTGTTTTCCTTAATATTTCTTTGTTCACTCCCATGAATTTTTCAAGGGATGGGGCATCACGAATCTCGGCTAGAAGGACCCTATAATTCTCATAATTGGCTGCAATGTTCCACTGAATGTTGTGTTTCAACCAACTGAATGACTTCCTTTCTTGGGAGGAAGGTAGGCCAGAAAGTCCTAGATGAAGGATCACTCATGATTCTTGGTGGCTAAATATTATTGCTTACCTTTGAAGATCTTCCTTCACCATTTAGGTTTTGCATGACATAGATCAAGTGTGTCATCTTATTCTCTAATCTTTCTTTCCCTAGGGCAAGCCTCTCAACCCTAACATCATAAAAATGTATGTTTTCCATTTATCTGCTCCTTCTAAATGAAACCCTCCAAGCTAGGAGTATCTATGCTCTAATACCATAGTAATGTCCCTTTCTAGGGCTGAACTAAAAAATAATGAAATATCACAAACCCAAACTGAAAATATTCTGATTTTTATATCAACCAATTGAAAAATAGATTAATGAACAACAACTTGATTTTTAGAACAACAAGGAAATTACATTAAGTTATCAATATATTACCATTCACATCATCCAAAGTATGTAGAGGCACTTTAGGAATATTTTAGAACAATTATCAACAAAGAATTCAACCTCTAAACATAGTTGTAAATTAATTAAATGACAACTGAAGTATAACTCACATTAAGCGCTGGAAATGATGATTCCAAACCCACAAAAAATTACCAAAATGTAGATTCTGGCCTTATAAAATATGAGGAACAAGAATATCAACTCAAAATAATAAAATGTACCCTAGAAAGCATTGAATTCCTCCTCCACTCAAGTCACCACCCTAGGAGAGGGTGTAAAATGAATGTAGAAACCTTCTTAGCTCTTTCTCCTTCCAAGCCTAGCTGTAAACTAGAAACATTACCTTCTTTGAAGCTCTTGAGAACCACCAATTGGAGAATTTTCGTTCTGTAATTTGAACAAGGAAGGGTTTCATCATTCTTATGTACCACACCAAAGGATTTCTACCCTCTAGTGAAATGGAGTAGAGCAATCAACGCCAAAACCAAGTAGTGTAAAATTATAATAAAGATGCATGCCCAAAATGAGCCCAAGTGATCCCTTATATATCTTCTTGGTGGCGCCAAACCTCATGAGGAAGTTTCCCCCATGACGGACCTCATAATGAAGCTTGCTTTATCTTTTAATTTTCCTTTTTATTCCTCTAACCCAACCGACATACCTCATAATAGAAAACACTCAAATAAAAGCAAATGCTCACAGAAAAGGACTAAAAACATTAAAAAATACTTCCTTTTTTCACCTTCTTCTAGCCCAGGGAAAGTGGAATGAGCTAGAAGTATTCTAAACAGATTAATTCAAAAATGGGGACATTACAAGGAGGTTAGGGTCTTCTCATTGGCATAGTTAGTGTAATGCCAAGAAGTAGTGGATTAGGTCAACAATGCTAGAAAAGGGTTGGCCTTTGTGGTAAAGCCGAGAAATTTTGGTGGATAAAAATGGTAGTGTGGACTAATTAAATGGAAGGCTTTCTAGATTCTAACAAGATTTAAACTTCTTGTCCTTTTTAGTTTAATTTGTTCATTGAGCTCCAAACACTTACAATATTAGTTTTACATGCTCTATCTATAAAACACAATTTAAATCAATGATCTTCACCATATGTTTCTAGTGCCTACCCTTTTCATTTCTCTTTTTTGATAAATTGGTAAACACTATTGGAAGTTACTTCCGAAGGATATTTTTATGGAAAATTTCACTTGGAACTTGCACTTGACCTTGTCTGAATTTTGGCCTGTGTAATGTCCCTTTCTAGGGTTAAAAATGAAAGTAAGGGTTTGGCCACAGGCCCAAATCAATCAAATCTGAAAATACACCATCAATCAACAAGCATCAATCTGAAAATGATTGGGAACACACTTTAACCCTATTCAAGCAATCAATAATCAGTCCTTTAGGGAAGTGAACTATATAAGCACTTCAAATCATCATATGACCATGCAAGTACAACTAAAAATTCTTCTAAATAATTAATTCAACCATGACAACATTTATCAATTCAAATTACATCAAAAGAATGGAGAAAATAAGTAATTACAACCAACTGCAATTTATTTTACGACAACAACAATACAATCATAAACAAGGGCTGAAAATAGCTCATAGACCACTCCAAAAATCACCAAAATGTAGATTTTATCCTTATAAAATATGAAGAACAATATTATCACTTCAAATTGTTCAAAAGTTCCCTAAATGATATCAAACCCTTCACCCAAGCAAGTAGCCTAGGGTTAGAAGGGGAGAAACAAATATGAAATCCTCCTTACAATTCACTTGTGAGCTCCGTATGAAGCCACCAATGCATAAATGAGGGTTTCCATCCCCAAGCGTGATCCTATTGAAGGGTTTTGTCCTCAATAGGTACTAAGGAAGGGTTTTCACCCTTCAATGGAAAGAAGACAAGCTAGACCAGCTCCAAATCCAAGTAAATGTCAAAATAGATGAAAGATGATGATCCTCCTCTCCATTTAAACTTCCTTAAGTACCCCTCCTTTAGCACAAATGATGAATCAGAAGCTCTAACTTCATGGCCGACCTCCTAGTGCACTTTTTAATCTTCGCTTGTGAAGAGTGACCTCATAATGAAGAAAAAGAAATTATCCTTGCTACTTGTTTTTTTTCCCTTAGTCGAACCATTCCAATGCCATGATTAGTAAATAAAATAATTAATTATGAAGGTAAATCACTTATAACCATGGCAAGTTCCCCTCCTTTTCTCCTTACTTGACGCCCACAGGAGAAGGAATGGGCATACGGTCTTACATAGTGACTAGCTTGGAAAAGGGGACATTACAATCCTCCCTTCCCAAATTCACTTTTCCTCAAGCAAATGCATGTACCCAGATCCCAAATGAATCTCAGTTGTTCCTTCTTTGATAAACCTGCACATGAAATAAACATATCAAAGAAAACAAGTGTTTAAAAACACTTTTAAAATTTCTTCATCATGCCTTACAAACATGATAGCTAACTCCCTTCCTTTGCTTGCCAGCATCTCATAATTTCCACCGAAGTGATGGATTCCCAATACTTTAGTAATGTTGTCCCAAAAATAGTTGTAACCATGCATTTTTCTATCAAAAATCATAATGTAGGTGGCTGGAAACAAAGTATGATAGTCAAAAGCACCTGATTATTCTCCCAATTTGGAGCTATGTTGGCTGAAGTATTTGTCTTCTTCAGCTGGAACTATCTACTACTATTTTCCAATGATATAATGACCTGAAAATGATCACTCTTACGGTCCAAGTCTGAAAAACAACTCACAATATGATTTTATCAAAATCAACAACTTAAAAATGGAACTGCAAAATTGAAACCTCCTTGCAAAGTCAGGAATTGTGGGCATGACAATGCCTAAAAACAACTCTCTAACAACTGAAAATATTCTCCCAACATTCATCAACCATAAAAATGCTCCATCTTTTGAGTGAAAATACTTGCCTACCCACTTGTATGTATGCAAATGAAATCATGTGGTGGCTGATTTGAATAATGACAACACCACCAAGTCTGAAATTTTGATCTATAGTTCTCTAAGGTACATTCCTTTTATCACTAGTAACCACCCACATACCTTGTTGGTGATCTCTTGCATAAATATTCAACCATGAGGTAGCTCTAGCATGCTTATGTTGTGCCACTCCGACATTATACTCAGTTGGAAGTGGATAAATTGAGAATATTTTGTGATTCTATCAATCACAACATATAAACAACCCTTAACTTGAACCATGGGCATCCCAGTGATGAAGACTATGGAAATAATTTGTAAGGTCCCCAAATGGGACACTTTGACCCCAAGTAGAATTTTAGGCAAATCCTCAACAAAGCAAACTAGGAAAAGATGGATAATAATTACTACTTGTAGATCTGAAATAAAATATGGGAAAATGCGATTAGGTTTTTGGTATAAAGCACATGCCACAAGCATCATTTATTAGTTTTCACCCTCCAAAAACAATATGCAGATTTTTGTGAGCCAAATCAGACCCTAAGATGATAAAATGGATCATGCAAATCTCAAATTTGACTGTTGCAATAATATTACAGGAATGACGACTAGGGGTTGAGTGAAAACCCCACACAAACAACACTCAATTAATTTTTTTCTTCCTCTAAACTGATCACTATATTTTTAATAGCCAAAATATGACAAAAACCATATTTTTATGAGGCAAATAAGACTGAAAAACAATTCAGAAATCTACAGATGAAAGGAGATTAAAACCTCGTGATAAACCCTTCCAAAAATTCTGAAAATACTATATTTTGGTCTTCAAAAATTATTACAATAGATGAAAATGATTTTAGACTTGGAACAACTCCAAAACAACTTCAAATAGCTAAAGGATGGATCGCTCCACCCTAAGAGAATATGATGACAACTGTAAATTATTTCTTCAAACCCTAGATTACACAAATCTGTAAAAACTCCTTCGAACATTGCTGGAAATAACAAAAATATGTGCAAGCTCAATGGAATTCCTTGAGTAGAAATTCCTCACAATGCTCCAAGAGGGTTTTTGTCCTCTAGAGGTAATTCCTAAGGGTTTTCATCCTTGGAATAAATTATGCGAAAGCTCTAAGCTTCAAACATAAAATCAACAATAAGAGAAAACAATCAAGTGTCCCTCTTCAAGCAAATCTCATTGCTTAAATAGAAGAATTGGGCCTAATGGCCATCTCCACTCAACCAGTCAGATTTTCCTCTTTATTAAATGTTTTTCCCACCAACGTTTCCCTCCAATATTAAATTAAAGTGGCCACTACTAATATTAAATTAAAGTGACCACTACTCCATGTCATGGGGGCACTTTATTAAATTAAAGTGGCCACCTTTGTCTTATTCTATCATGACACACTACTCCATGTCTTATTCTATCATTACCTTTTTCCCCACTATCTTTTACTCCCATTTAATTTGTTTCCTAGTGAAAGTTGCACTTTTCTAAAGTGGATAACTTTGGCCCATATACTTTGGCATTTTTCTATTTATTTTTTATATTTGCACTTTATTTTACTAAAGTCACTTTAATATTATAAAGTCACTTTATAACATAAAGTTATATTAATAAAGTCACTTTCATAATAAAAGACATAAAGTGAGCTAAAGTGACTAAACCCATGTATTTTCCACAAAGCATTCCCTTACCATCTCCATTAGCCTACGAGAATACGGTAATAGGCCAATTTGAATAACCAAGTGATCTCTTAGGAAGAGAGGGACATTGCATTCCTCCCTTCCTGGGATTGCTTGTCCCCAAACAACTATAAAGTTGGATGCTGAAGTATAGACCTTCCTTCCCATGTAGCATACTCTAATGGAAAATCTCTCCACCTAACCAGGTACTCTTGAATCACTCTACTCAATCTCCTCTCTCTATTATCTAGGATCTCCTTAGGAACTAGATCAAATCTCCCCTCCTCATCCAAGGGTGGCAACTCAGTAGAAGAAACCACATGTTGCCCCAATGCCTTCTTCAAGCAAGACACATGGAAAACATTGTGTATCTTGCTCTTGGAAGGTAACTCCATCTCATAAGCTACCTCTCCAACTCTCCTCAACACTCTGTACGGACTATAAAACTGAGGCTTTATTTTTTCTACACCACTCTTCTTGAGAGTACTCTGTCTAAATGGCTGTAGGCACAAAAATACCATGTCTCCCACCTCAAATGATATCTCAATCCCGTTCCAGCCCACATACATATTTTTATGGTTCTGAGCATGTTAAATATTATCCTTAAGTACCTTAAGGATATTCTTACTATCCTGTAAACACTCCTGAGCCTTAGGATCTCTATTGTCCCCAAAAGCCAAATCAATGAAAGATTTACCATACAATGCTCAGAAGGGGGTCATACCAATAAACATGTGGTAAGTAGTATTATAGCAATACTCACACAAATACAACCATATCACCCATGCCTTCTACTACCCTGAAACATAGTTGCGAAGATAACTCTCTATCCATTTGTTCACAATCTCTGTCTGTCCATCTATCTAAGGGTGATAACTAGTACTTAGAGTCAACTCTATACCAACCAATCGAAAAATCTCTTACCAAAAGGTGCTCAAAAACCTTATATCCTAATAACTAACAATGTTCTTTGGAATTCCATGTAATCTTAATACTTAATGGAAGAAAAAATTAGCCACATTCAGTGCCTTGAAACTGGTTGGATAGCGAAGAAGTGTGCATACTTTTTCAATCTATCAACCACCACATAAATGTGATCATTCCCTTGAACTATGGGGAGACCTATAATAAAATCCATCGAAATACTCTCCCATTTTTGTTCTTGAATTGGCAAGGGCTGCAATAAACTTGCTGGAAAAGTATGTTCTGACTTGTTTTGTTGACAAGTCACACACTCACAGACATGGCGTAGGACATCCTCCTTGAGACCCTTCTAAGAGAATCTCTCTTTAATCTTCCTGTATGTCTTGAAATACCCTCGAATGTCCTATAAGTGGTGCATCATGAAAGGCATATAGAATCTTTTCCTTAAGCTTAAATTTAGGAACTAGGTAAATTCTACCCTTATAAAGAATCAAATCAGCCATCAGCTTGTATCGCTCATCCTGAATTTTACCATCCATAATTTCACACGCAAAATTATTTTTGGAATACTTAACTAATAGTTGAGATCTCCAATATGACGAATTCTCGCTTAAAGAGCATAGGGTAGAAAGATGTGCTTTTCTAGAAAGTGCATTAGCCACTACATTCTTCTTACCTTTGACATACTCAATGTCAAAATTATATGCATAGATCTTACTGACCCACTTTTTCTGCCCCTCATTGAGATCCTTTTGCTCCAAAAATTATTTCAAGTTGTTGTGGTCGGTCCTCACTATAAACTTCCCACCTACCAAATATTGTCTAAATTTCACCAAGGCATGCATAAAGGCGAGCATCTCCTTATCATAGGTGGAGTACAACATCTCATTGTCTCTCAACTTCCTACTCTTGTAGGCAATAAGATGGCAGTCCTACATAAGAACTGTACCAAACCCCAAACCAGAAGCATCACACTCCAATATGATGGGCTAAGAGAAATCTAGAAGAGCCAAAACTAAACAAGTGCTCATAACCACCTTGAACCTATCAAATACCCCCTGTGCCTCACCTATCCATCTAAATGCCCCCTTCCACGTAAGATCATTCAATGGAGTTGCAAGATTAGAATAGCCTCTAACAAACCTCCTGTAGTAACCACATAATCCTAGGAATCCATGCAAGTCTAAATTGTTCCTAGGTGGCAGCCAATCCTGCATAGCTTGTATCTTCTCTTGATGAACCTTGACCCTTTTGGCCCTAATGGCGTGCCCAAGATACAAAAACTATGTAATTCCAAATTCACTTTCGGAAATCTTAGCAAATAGAGACTATGTCTCCATGATGCTAAGTACCTCATCAAGATGCCTTAAAATGCTCCTCCCATGTCTTGTTGTAAATCAGGATTTCATCAAAAATACTAGCACAAACTTCCTCAACTGTCTGTTGAAGAGATAGTTCATGCATGACTGGAATGTAACAGGTGCATTAGTGAGGCCGAATGGCATCACCAAAAATTCACAGTGCCCATAGTGACATCTAAAGACTATCTTGTGAATATCCTCATCACGAACACGAATCTGGTGGTACCCTGATTGAAGATCAATCTTCAAAAAATAGATAGCTCCATACAACTCATCCAATAGCTCATCTATGCGAGGAATAAGATACTTGTTCTTGATATTCTTCTTGTTGAGAGCAAGGTAATCAATGCACAATAGACAAAACATGCTGAAGTGTTCCAATATCCTTGCACATGTACCTGTCAAATGAAGTAGATCTTGCAAAAACATGTAGCACTCATAATGCCCATATTCGTAAATTTGGAACAAGGAATCCACGTGCTTTATTATTTATTACAGTAAACCTCATGAATAAAGAAAAATTGAAATGGTTCACTATGCAACAATAAGTATGACCCATTATTATTCCTCTCATACCTTGGAGTATCATCCATGTCTTCACCATCTTTTGCTTCCATGATACGTTGACTTTGTTGTACCAATTCCTTAGCATTCTTTTCAACAATGGGTTGAATATTATTATAAGTCAACTACTGCAATAAATAAGATGACATACCCTCTTCCACACAATCTTCAATCTGTGCAATCTGCCCTCCTTGGAAAGAGATTTCCATGCTCCCTGCTGTCATATTTTGAGGAATCTCATTCATCATATCTTGTTGCCCACTAAGTGAAGAAGTCTTTGCCTTGAACTCTTATAAGTGATGTTTCACTTGTGCGGCTATCAATCTAGAAGCTCTAGCCCTTCTTTGTCACTCCTCACACCTCCTTTGAGTTTCCATTACATCTTCCATGCTTGCATTTATAAATTTATTTTTCTGTTTAATATTAATTTCTCTAGCAAGCAATGTTCTTTCCTCACTAACACAATTATTATGCTCAATGGAAATCATACCTCTTGAAGATTCCTCTTCTTGTATAGCAGAATACACAATCAGCTGATTTCTCTTCAGTTGTAGATCTGAATTAGTTGACTTCATGATTTTGTTTCCTTACTCATCTTGCACATCAAATATTTCTAGAAACTTTTGTGAGAAATCTGCAAGTGAATCATCGGATTCAACCCCTTGGGTCTTCAACAAATGATGCCACCATGTATGTGTTTCTCCATCCATGTTTCTAGAGATGAGCTCGAGGGAATCATATTGATGCATAGGAATATAATAAAACAAGAATGTCTTGAATTCATTCAACCAACATCTAGCAGATATTTCTTCAGTTCCATCAAAGAAAGGGACTTGGGTCCACTTCATCTTTCCTTGGTTGTATTCAAATCTTGCTTTTATTTCTTTCCTTCCTCACAAGCTGGGAGGATACATTGTTGTGGTACCACTATAATGTCTCCAAATGGGACACTTTGACCCCAAGTAGGATTTTAGGCAAATCCTCAACAAAGCAAACTAGGAAAAGATGGATGATAAATAACTGCTTGCAGATCTGAAATAAAATGTGGGAAAATGCGACTAGGTTTTTGGTATAAAGCACATGCCACAAGCATCATTTATTAGTTTTCACCCTCCAAAAACAATATGCAGATTTTTGTGAGCCAAATCAGACCCTAAGATGATAAAATGGATCATGCAAATCTCAAATTTGACTATTGCAATAATATTACAGGAATGGCGACTAGGGGTTGAGTGAAAAACCCACACAAACAACACTCAATTAATTTTTTTCTTCCTCTAAACTGATCACTATATTTTTAATAGCCAAAATATGACAAAAACCATATTTTTATGAGGCAAATAAGACTGAAAAACAATTCAGAAATCTACAGATGAAAGGAGATTAAAACCTCGTGATAAACCCTTCCAAAAATTCTGAAAATACTATATTTTGGTCTTCAAAAATTATTACAATAGATGAAAATGATTTTAGACTTGGAACAAATCCAAAAGAACTTCAAATAGCTAAAGGATGGATCGCTCCACCCTAGGAGAATATGATGACAACTACTGCAAATTAGTTCTTCAAACCCCAAATTACACAAATCTACAAAAAATCCTTCGAACATTGTTGGAAATAACAAAAATACGTGCAATCTCAATGGAATTCCTTGAGTAGAAATTCCTCACAATGCTTCAAGAGGGTTTTCGTCCTCTAGAGGTAATTCCTAAGGGTTTTCATCCTTGGAATAAATTATGCAAAAACTATAAGCTTCAAACATAAAATCAACAATGAGAGAAAATAATCAAGTGTCCCTCTTCAAGCAAATCTCATTGCTTAAATAGAAGAATTGGGCCTAATGGCCACCTCCACTCAACCAATCAGATTTTCCTCTTTATTAAATGTTTTTCCCACCAACATTTCCCTCCAATATTAAATTAAAGTGGCCACTACTAATATTAAATTAAAGTGACCACTACTCCATGTCGTGGGGGTACTTTATTAAATTAAAGTGGCCACCTTTGTCTTATTCTATCATGGCACACTACTCCATGTCTTATTCTATCATTACCCTTTTTCCCCACTATCGTTTGCTCCCATTTAATTTGTTTCCTAGTGCAAGTTGCACTTTTCTAAAGTGGATAACTTTGGCCCATATGCTTCGGCCTTTTTCTATTTATTTTTTATATTTACACTTTATTTTAATAAAGTCACTTCGACTTTATTAAGTCACTTTAATATTATAAAGTCACTTTATAAAATAAAGTTATTTTAATAAAATCACTTTCATAATAAAATACATAAAGTGAACTAAAGTGAATAAACCCATGTATTTTCTGCAAAGCATTCCCTTACCATCTACATTAGCCTACGAGAATGCGGTAATAGGCCAATTTGAATAACCGAGTGATCTCTTAGGAAGAGAGGGACATTTACATGCTTTCCCATTTTTGAGTGGGAATAAGAAGGGGCTGCAATAGTCCAGCTGAAAATTCATGCTCTGCCTTGTTTTGTTGGCAAACCAAAAATTCCCATATCTATCGAAGCACCTCCTCTTTAAGAAATTTTCAAAAGAGCCTTCCTCTCACCTTTTTGTGTGTCTTGAGATAGCCTAAATGACCAACCAATGAGGCATCATGAACAACCCTCAATATCTTGTTCTTAACCCTTCATTCGTAAACCAAATAAATTCCATTCTTGTAGAGAATGAGCCCATCCATAGTTTTGTACCTTTCATCCACAATTTCTTCCACAAAAACAATATTAGCAAACTTATTCCTGTTATACTCAGATGTAGTTAAGACTTCCAATCTACTATTATTTTAGTTAGATAAAGAGAAAAGATATGATTCTTTAGACAAAACACCTTCTACCCAATACTTGATTTGAGCGGTTTCTAGAATTATACCTCGAAGTACCACCTTCTTTCCTTTATCCATGAAGTTAAACTCCATACTCCAGTAATTGAGAGTGATATTTCCTAATGAATGTAACCATTGGACCCCAAACACAAGATTTGTACTAGGTATGCTAATCATATAAAGATCATCACATACCTCATGCTCTCCCAATGTGAAAAGGAGTTGGGGACATCTCCTTGTGCATGACATAGAGTAGCCATCCTCTACCTTGACCGTGAAGCATTTGAAGTCTTCCACCTTTGCCTCCAAGCTCTCATCAATGAAACTATAATTAGCTCCATCATCAATCAAAACCGTGACTCCTTGTCCATGGAGGGTAGAACTTGGTTTCAAGGGACACTCTAGGAGTAAATCCTTCACAACTTTGTCACGACACATAACAAATTCAAAATAATTCTCCATGAAATTTCTTTCTAACCACATGCATGGAGCAATATTGAATTCAACAAGGACTTCCTCATAATTCAAAGGATCAATCGGAACCCAAACTTTTATGCTCACATAAGCTTTCAAGAAAAGATCTATGTGCCATATGTTACTCCACAATTTTTTCACATCATCACCAATTATATTACAAGGCATCAAACCTGACATGTGATATTTCTTCACAACAAGCTCCCCATAATGACACAAGTATTACAGAGATACAAGCGGAGATAAAATGTGATTTTTTCCATCGTACCTTGGGCTACCAACAAGGATCCTACCATTTTTTGTTGGTTCTTGTTTGGAACATCTGAGGAACTCACTCCAAGGTGGTAAACTCTGTCAATTTGCCCATCATTGACTGCAGTTTGGAAATTTCCAACGAACTGAAAATAATCATGAGGAACTGGAAGTGTCTTTCCTTCATGGACATACCCTTGCATATGTCATCCTCTTTACCCTTATGCAAATCTGATTTCTTTTCAACATTTAGCCACATGCACCCATTAGAAACCAATGAAACATAATTAAATATTAAATAAATTTTACCTTGGGACTCATGCTCCATAATTTCTCTTTTCTTTCTAGGCTCATGCTTCAAACATTCATCAAACTTTGATGTCTTCGCATTGATGTTTTGAAAATCAGTCAAGAGTTGTATTTTGGCAATGGTGATAGGGGCTTCTAGGGCTCCCATGGGTTATTCCCTTTTGATTCCCAACAACTTCGTTTGTTCTTCTTCCTTTTCTGGCTCAAGCTCCATGATTTCCTCAATTTGTTCTTCTTCAACTTGCATGATGGATTCCTCCATCACTTGCAGCCCTAATTCTTCCTCTTGCATAGCTCGTGACCTAGGCTTGGGCCTTGATCTTCCCTTTCTTATTCCCATGAACTCAACAAATGACATGGCATCACAGATCTTCTCTGGAAGAGCCCCATATTTGTACCATGTAGAAATGTTGTCTACTTTGGATGGATGAGAATTATTGACTTCCTTTGAAGAGCTCCTTCCACCATTTGAATCTTGAAGGGTATGGATAAACTGAACCATTTTATTGGCCAATATTTCTTTCCCTAGGGAAAGCCTTTAAAATATAGCATCACTATATTTATTATCTGCCATTTATCTTCTTACATGTAAACCCTCAGGATGGGAAGAACAAAGCTCTGATACCATTGTAATGTCCCTTTCTAGGATTAAAACATAAAATAAGGGTTTGGCCACAACCCTAAATCAATCAAATATGAAAATACACCATTAACCAACAAACATCAATCTAAAAATTATTTTAAACACACTTTGACTCTATTCGAGCAATCAATAAGCAATCCTTTAAGGCAGTGAATTTTATAGGCACTTCAAATCATCATACAACCATGACAACATTTATCAATCCAAATTACATCAAAAGAATGGAGAAAATAAGTAATTTCACCCATTTGCAATTAATTCTATGACACCAACAATACATGCATAAACAAGGGCTGAAAATAGCTCATAGACCACTCTAAAAAGCACCAAAATGTAGATTCTAGCCTTATAAAATATGAAGAACAATATTATCAACTCAAATTGTCCAAAAGTACCCTAAAGGATATCAAACCCTTTACCCAAGAAAGTCGCTTAGGGTTAGTGTTGCAATGTGGACAAGAACTCTTCTCAAACATTATGTATAATTTGATTTCATATGCTAAGTGAGCCCATCATACCTTCAAGAATCATGAAAAGGGGTCAATTTTTCTTCTTTGGTTGGTGTTTCCAACCTTCTCAACCAAGTTTAATCTCCTTTCTACTGAGAAAATATGTCAAACAACTCTAAACAATCTCAAGTCAGATTAGAATTGAACATATAACAACTAGCTTCTTTTTTAAGATTTGACACTTCTCAAGAGTTAGACCACTACTTAATACTAGACAATAGTCTTGATCTTCAGTAACTATTCTATAATTCTCTTCACAATCTAATCCTACCCACATGCACCTTAGTTTGTTCATACACCTCCATATCCATTCACTATCTCATTCATTCAACACTTCACGCATGCTTCTTGGCAAATGACGAATTTTGACTGTCCTCTCTTCTTAGTGTGCCATCTTACTATAGTTCTTATTGTACTTTTTAGAGATGCTCTTAACTGCCTTTACTGTCCTTTTTTATTTCTCACTTTATTTTCATCCCTTTACCATTGTTACTCCTTTCTTTGAGCTTTCTACTATGATTCTATCAAGGTATAGGTCTTGTTTTCTACTTCTATGATCTTCAACTCACTAGTTCTCAATGATTTGTCAAGGTTGTATTATGCTTCACCTCCCTTGTAACCTTCAAGGATTCTTCTAGGTTCTATATCAACATTAATAACCATATTTACACATTTTACCAATGCCATTTGAACAATAAACTGTTCAAACTTGTCTTCATACCTTTTTTTTAACCTCAAATTGTCATGTTTGTTCTTTTTCTAGTAACTCTATCTTCTTGATCTTTTTGACCCTAAGTATTAACCAAGGTCTTTAGTAATGTATTATGAATCTTCCATTAAGTTTTCTCATGCTTATCAAGACTCCTCAGTACTAATATAAACAAGAATAACTTCATAATTTAAAGTTGAGTCCATTTTAGGACTGTATAGTCTTATCATGACTACGTTCTCAAAGCTCCTAACTTGATCTTATGCCCTAATGCACTCTTCAAGGCTTCCTCAAGTATTAGTACAAACTTACACAAGTTGTTTTGATGGTATTAGACCTTTACCAACCCTAAAATATCAAGAAATTGCAAACACAACATCTTTTAGCCTTCAACTCTGCCTTACCCAGTTTGTAGCCTTGTTTTTATTGATTTTCTTGAATAAATTTTAAACTACCAGGTTTCTCAATGAACAAGAATAATTTTTGGATACCCATTATCCTCTTACACTTGCCATATCAACCTTGTAGGGAGTTAAGAAAATGTACTCAGGTTTAGATTTCTCATCCAAATTAGGCCTATTAAACCCTCAAACAAGACTGTCTTGAATATCTTAGACCGCAAAACTCCAGATCACTCCAAACCCTTAAAATGTCTTTTCTTATTATGCTCAGATAGTGTGGTTCAAATTTCACCAAATTTCTTCAACTTAAACTTAAAATACACTCATTTTTGCATTTTTGCCCTAATCTAGGGTTTCCAAGAGCCCGAGAGGGTATTTTTCACATTACTTGAGAATATAAAAGAGTTAAGAGCTATAAATTACCTCAAAAGCTCTGTAATAACATCCTCCACCTTTCTTATTTTGACACCAATACCTGGAAATAAACCAAACTTTCCCGAAAACAAGATTTGCATACTCTTTTCTCAAGAAAACTTTATTTTTCAAGGGACGGTCTTACCAAATTCTCATTCACACTTATTTTCCCATCATTTCTCTCTTAGAATACATTTTCACACCTGTACATGCATGCAAAAACTCCACGAATCATTTCATTCAACATTTCATGGTTTACTTCATTTTTGCTTAAGAATGCTTAAGAAACCTTGTCAAATATGTCCTAAACTGAGAAGTTCCTCCTTTTCTTGATTTCAAACCCTGCCCAAACTTCATTCTCACCTTAAATTCTTTCATTCTGATTTCCACACACATGTGCATTCATTTTATCCTTGCAATAATACTTTACCTCAATATTTCATCATAAAACCAACATAAATAAAGCCATACTTAATCATTTTCCATAAATATTAACCTCTAAGATCATTACCAGCATTAAAAACCTTCATAAAATGAAAACACACATTAAAACATCATTCTACACTCATAAAATCCATCTACAAATAGATATTTCATCACAAATTCATTCTTTATTCATATTTACAAAACATTTCTTCATTCTTACATAAGAACTTTGATACTCTTCAATTCTTCATGCTCACCCACACAGGTGCTTGTCTTCTACAAGTCCTTCACACTTTTCTTAGACCTCTAAACCCTTTCTCTAACTTTCTCTTTTCTCCTCTCATTCGAATGACTCCATTTCAATACCTAAAAGGTGGGTAAAACAACTAATTCTTAGCCCTAATCAAGGTGTAGACTAATCAAACATGAAGACTCTAGTTTAAAGGAGTGAAAACACCTTGATTGCCTTCATGAGGTCTTTCATGACCTTTTTAACACCATAACATGACTTTACACACTCATTACACCTTGTAATGCCCTCATTTTTAAAAAATAAAATAAAATAAAATAAATAATAAATAAAGTAAAAGTTTTTTTAAAAAAATTCAAAAGCCCGTGAATTATTTGTTGGGGCGAATTTAGGGCTCGGGCTCCTTTGGGGGTCGTATTTCATCTTTTTGGTTTGGTTTGTGTTGGTAAGAACTGCCGCCGCCATGGAGGGAGGAAAACCCAGGCTGAAGAAGGCATGGAGGGTTCGTTGACAGCTGTTACAGTCGTAACGCATAAAGGAAACGTGGCGCTCGTCATGCCTGGTCGCAGTTTCTCTTTGTTCTACACAGATCCATTGCTCTGGCCGTAACTTTTAACTCAAACGGTGTGCTTTGGGCGTTTTTGTTTCCTTGTTTTTGTCAAATGCCTCACCAGGTGTCAGCGCATGAAGTTCCATGGTGGACTGCGGCCTCCTCCCAGCCTCTCAGCCCCCCCCAGTGTGCGCCATCATCCTCTCAGCCTGTATCAAGGACAAAAAAAATAAAAATAAAAATAAATTTCTGAACTGGCGTGGACTTCTCTCAAGGTAAAATGGAGAGAGTTTTTGCCAGATGTTGTAGTTGTTGCTGCCCTAGTAGACATGTTGCGCGGGACAGGCGTATAGGAAGTTGCAAAAAAAAATGCGTGATTGAATGCTCAAATAGATGCGGCCCTTGGAATGCCACGAGGGCAGGATATGCACAAATGTGTGGGTAGGCACTATTGTTTTTTGTATTTGTCCAATGAAAGAACGAATCAACTTATCTCTTCTTACAGACTTGGTCTCCACTGCATTGATAGTAGCATATTTTGCATCTCTCACTCAGATATTGCAGTTCAAGATTCCATTTACTTCTTATGTAGTAGGATCCGGGTTGCTCTCTGTGATGGGTTTTACTTTTGCGGTTGTGCCTATTGCTGACCAGGTAATTTCAGTGCTAACTGTATACACATGTAATGGTGTATCTTGTTCTATAAATGGATCGTGCAAACCGTGTAACCAAGAACGTGAAGGAAATTGCTTATCTGGAGAAGATACATATGGTCACATCCTTGGTACACGTACAGAAGGCATGGGTTTCCTCTTCATCTTGTAAAACTCCATGCGTATGGTTTGGTGGATTTCTGGTGCGCATTCATTGATGACTGGGACGCTTTCTCTTGTTGTTTCAACCATGTTTTTGCACTGACTACATGAAGGGTAAAGGCGAACTGATACCTTGCTAGAGAGGATGTCTGTACACTTGTCAAATCTCCTCTTGCGCTGACTGCATGAAGGGTAAAGGTGAACTGATCATGCATGACACTAGACATGGCACGTGAGAAATGAGCAGGTTCGTCAATAGTTATTGTTGAAACTCATAGTTCATTTGTTTACCAAACGAACACAGGTGCAGAGCATTCTTCATTCAATGTTGTGTTTATGGTATATCTTGGAGAAATGGGTAGCAACAGACCAAGTTAGGTCCCCGGGGTATACAGAGATAGTCACACCATTTTACCATGCAACAAACATACCTCCAGCCCAATCAATTTACATCTGTCATTAAATTTTCAGCCTGTGCCAAAATGGAGTTGTTGAAAAGGCATGGGAACAAGTTGATTCAATGCCTCAGATATTTTAGTCTCGTGGAATGCAATGGTTTCAGGGTATTCGTAGGTGAGCTTGTTGTAAAGGCCTTTGAAACCTTGAAGGAAATGGATTTGGCAGTGGTAAAGCAACACTTAACTTTTTTTTAACACCCTCTCAGCTGCGCCAAAATAAACGTTTTAAATAAGGATATGCGCAAAATGGACTTGCTGAAAAGGCGTGTGATCTATTCGACATAGAAAATGTCGTCTCAAGGATCGGGACGAGACATGGGGGCAAAACGAAATGGTTTGGTTTGCGTGTGATTATCTGGCATCATGTGACATCAATGGTGGTCTCGTTGGATCGCGAGTGTAAACTGCTTGGAGCCCCTTGTACCGTTTCGCTCATCGTTTCCAGGCATGGTCCTCCTTCCCTTACCTCTCTTAATTATCATGTTTTAGTTCTCTTTTGCAATTAAATAGAATTTTAAATCATTAGGACTTTTAATACAGTTAAATGTCCCTTCAACTCATTGCAAAACAATATAGTGTCGTGTCACAACTCTCGAAGCCATTATAACTCACCTACTTTAAACCATGAACTATCACCCTCACTTCGAGATGACCTAGAAAACTCTTACTCTTTTGATTGCTTCAACATCGTTTTATTGACTAGACAGATTTGACTCTCCATTGATTAAGTTGACCTTCTTCCTGCTTAAAATAGTTAAATTTTGTAATCTTCGGAGGCTCTCTAAGTACCCCGCGCAACTCTGGAAACAAGATGTGAAGTCTCATTCGTGTACCTTGGTATACGAGGAGTTGCCTTGATTTTTTTGTTTGACCCGAAATGATCATATGACATCCTTTTGATGCTCTTATAGGAGCCCTGTAACACTGGTTTACAATAGTAGAAGGCTGTTAAAACTAGAAAGTTGGCTTTCGTTTTGGATCGCCATTTGAAACCTGGAAAGAGAAATCACTTCCCGTCTTCACAAACCTCTAGCGATTATACTAGAAAAATGCATGGAGCATTCTGTATAGGAAAGAGAAATTTTCGGGATAGTTTGGTGAAGTAATTTTGTAGGCCTCTGGTCGCAGTTTGACGAGGTCAAACTGGTCTAGTTTCGTCTTGTTGCTCCAGAACACTTGTCGCCATTTGAAAATGGTTTACTAGTTCTCAGTCCCGTCGACTCTTATGAACTCTCCTTATGTAGGGGAACTAGTAGGAGATGTCTCGTTGCATGCTTCTCCTTCAAACGTCAGTTATGGATGTGATTTTCTAGGCCCTTGAGTTAACTTTTGGCATTTTATAACTGGGTGAACTACGACCAGTGGCCCCAGAGAACTAACCGCCAAACGCAAACCGTTCGTTCCTTTTCAATTTCGTCAGTTGCTATGAATTATTGGTATATCTGGGGACACGTAGAAAGTTAATCCTAACGTGCGTGCTCATCAGAATATAACCTTTGGAAGCATTTTCTTAGCCTCCGAGTCTGTTTGGTACGTTTTGCAGCTAGTGAGAAAATGTAAAACTAGAAAGTTGTGGACCCTCGTAGGGTTGCCAAACCACCCTGGAATCTGTTAACACACGTAAATAACTGTTTAAAACACTAGAATGAAACTTGTTTGTGTATTGGAACTTTAGACAAAATGATATTTTCTCTCTCTTCTTTTTCTATCTCCTGGGTTTATAAAATGTAGAAAAGTGAAATGCAATGAATACATGTTTCTAGACTTTTTATTTCGATTGGCAAATTGTAATTATTGTCTGATGTAAATGGGAAACTGAAAAATGACAATTATGATTGATTAGGGTGGATGCCATGCCAACGAATTATCGTTGATATCATGCTCACGTGGGTTTTGTCAGGATGGATGAATGACGACGAAGAAGGTGATGTGAAATTTAATTATTATTTTTGTAACTCTTATAGGTCATAGTAAAATGAATAACTGTGTAATTTAGTCTCTTGTTACTGAAAAATTATAAATGAGATTTGTTAACATGCATGATATGCTATTTTTTAAGGATACTTATGGAATGTACTTCTAATCACCAGCTCAATTTGATTTTTAGCTGTGTATGGAAAAAAGGGTGTTTTGGTTTATACTTAGTAAATTGAAATCGAAGTTAATACACTATAGTACCTTCTCAGTATTTAATAAATGATTAAATTAATTATAGGGTTACCTTCTTACCTTGCAAACACAATAATGAGTTTTAATGGGAACAGTCAACCCTAATAAAATATTCGTGCATAACTTACCTGTATGTGTGATCCCTTCCTACCATATAAGAAATTTAAAACCGAAGAATGACCTAAACTTTTGCACCTGATGAGACTTCATAGGTTAGGTAAATAAAACCCCTCGTTGGAGTTTACCGTCATATTCTTTATGTCTAGCGACAGTGTCGTGAACCCATATTTAGGAATGTCATGGTCCAACCTATCTGGAGTATGCGTTTTCCTTCTAGATTTGGCATTCGCGAGAAGAATGTCCTCTCTTCAGGTCTGACACCAGGCTGAGTGGTGAAGATCACCTTGGAAGTCACCTTTTGAGCCCTTGTTAGAAGGAAGGATTAAGCGGTGCTACCTTGGCTTCTATCAAAATAACCTCTTAGTATTTCTTGAATATGGTTCACGTATAGTTACACGGTCGCGTAACCCTTCAAGATGTCATTCTTCCGTCTAATACTACTGTAACTCCTGATGCCACAACAATGCTATGAACGAGACCATAGTGCGATGTATAAGCTTTTCCTAAGATAAGAACGAGATTTCAGATTAGGATTGAGGCCACTCATGAAGTCCTTAAAACCTAGTTAAACATAATCATGTGTTGCAAAGAATATAAGTTACCTTGGTGCGACCAAACTTTGAGAAAACAAAAGATATGTATACATAGCTATATATAAATCTTATAGGAATTCAATAAGTTTTCAAATTATAATAACAATGGTAGAGAAATAAATATAGTGTGAATCAAGAAATTTTTTTGGTAAAGAGCTACCCTATATCTAAATCTCCGTCAAATCCTTTTGTTGCGTTTTGGACATCAAGTCACTTTCGTTGGAGATGTAAGGGTAAAACTGTAGACATCAAATAAACGTTGGAGAAGAATATTTATACATAATAGAAGATGATTAAGTATTTTGTATGCAATTTGATTTAGGCCAAATGTGTATGTCAGTTATGGAAATTTATATAAAGTATAAGAAGCTAACTTGAGAAGGTCGAATTGTTTTTTTTTAACCGCAGAATACGAACTTAAGAAAATGTAGGTGGGAAAAGGGAGAAAATTTATTCTTGCTCGTAATGTCCCTGGAACGTTAACTTTAACCAAAGATACATTTAAGGAAATGTTGTGTTGTGGGTTCGCCGTTCCTGAAGCCATGTTTCGGTGGTTGGGTCTTTGCTAGTATTCATCCGTTGGGAAAAAGTGTGGTATCGACATGCCGATGTCATCTGCATGTGTCTATGTGATTCGATGAATTATGTGATTGTCACGTGTGGCGAGTTCTGTACTTGAAGCCCATGTTGTGTTATGTGTAGTAAGCTTTGTAAGTCAAAAAAAAAAATTATCCTGGTATTTTACTATTGTATTTAGTGTGTCGTAAAATGTGGGCACTACATATGGTATCAGAGCAAAAGTTCATTATCTCGAACCTCTGGGATGGAGAGTTGTGATGATTTTTCATGATAGAGATGATTACATGATGGGTTGCATAATGGTGATGGTGTTTTATGATGGTGATAAATATTGGAAGAGTAATGTGTTTTAAGAGTGATGTGATCTATGTTGTAATTGTGATAGTGTGAATGCACATGATGTGTATGTCACTTAGTGGGCATTTGTTATGCATGTTGATGTGTTGGGGATGGGAGTATTCTCTCTCCTTCATGTGGATTCTATGAAGAATGCACGTGTGAATTACTACTTGTGATGAGAGTATTGACTCCCCTTTTCATGGATCCAATGAGGAATCCGTGTGTGATGTACCGCCTTGTTTGGTGTGAAAGGAAAGATATTGTGGCATATTACGGAGTGTTGAAAACATTTTGTACGTGATGTGAATATGTAGTGATGTATTGCATGACAAAATTTATGTAAAGTGTATGGAAGTTGTATCGTGATGTTCGACACATGTATTGAAGATTTTGGTGGGCCTCGTCACTGTTGTATGTAGCAAATGAATGTTATGTTGTGAAGTTACTATGTCCCTTGTATGTATGATTTGTGCAAGATGTAATGATTTGCGTCATGATTTAGGGGCATATGGTGAGTATGATCCCTAGCGTACAGTGAAGGCACCTTGGGGTGCAGGATGTGGTAATGTGATGTATCGTAATTTGTGAAGGTAATGATTGTGTTGTACCATGTATGTCTTTACCATGCGTAATACATTATGGTTGTTGTGTGTGAATTACCATTGTGTTAGTGACGTAGTTATGTGTATGTTGTGAACCTTACACTAGACGACCCTAAGGGGATAAATTGTCAAGAGTGTATGTGTGGAGAGAGGAGGCGTGGACCAGGTTGTCATAATCTTGAGCTGAGTACAAGTGAGAAAGTGGAGTCTTATATAGACTGAAAACCCACTTTTATCTGTTTAGTATACTTTGAGCTTGCTCAGTATATTGTGGGTGCGCACCACCTTAGGCTCAACTTATGCAACTAGAGTTCCCTACTCTTTCCTATTGGATCGTTCATTGAATAATCCTATGTGAGTTTGACTATGTTGATCCTTGTGGGAGTTTGGAGTTATGATTTAGGCAGAGATGATGACAGTCACATTATTTGATATACTCATTTTTGGGTACATGTATATTTTCACGAGCTGAGGCTCGATGTCCGAGTGCCAGCAACTCGATGAGTACCCCTTTGGTGGCGTATGAGGCCACATAGTGATTGTGATGTGCTATTTTCTCATTACGTATTTTTATTCGTAAATTAATCTCTCTTTTAGCTAGAACCAGTCGTTTTCTGATTGACATGTTCATATATTTTGGGCATTTATTTGATTGTTGCACTAACAGTTGGATTTTACACTAACCATGGCTAATTAGCCATTTGTTTTCTTAGTTTTAAAACCTTCTTTTCATATTTAAAAGATTTGTAGCCTAGCCCAAGGCTTTTGATTTTTCCACTTGGCATTTGAATGGATTGTTATGTTGGTTCTAATGTCGTAATGTGTTGGAATAGGGTCATGGGATTCACCATGGAATGGTTGAACCTATGGACCCGCTTCGTTGTATAGGGGTACGCCCCAAGGAGTTACAGATAACTAGCGGGTTGTTGAACCACGAGTTATTATGTCACTTGGGTTGGGGGTAACGGGGCTCTATGTGCCTAGGGCCATAGGGTGACCCGACTTCATTTAAAAGGAGAAAGGAGATGGACCTCTATGGATGAGTGACATGTTATTCTTTATGGCGCTCTATGGTTGAGTGACCTAATATTCTTGATGGGGCTCTATGGTTGAGTGACCCGGCTTGGCTTTGACACTATGTCTCTTTCTCTTTGGGAGGTATATGGAGTTTATCTGGTGATGCTTTGGGGAGGTATATAGAGTTGTATTCTGTTGCTTTTGGAGATATCTGGGGTTTGTTTCGTGATGTCTTGTTATGGGTGGAGATTGGTATAGTGAGATATGTGTACCTGTATGAGTCTTTTTGACACCTTGTTATGTATGAGGCTTGGATCTCCTCTTGGTTGGTATGGACTATTGGATATTGTCTTGGCACTATGTTGGTGTAGTCATGAATTGTTTTGGGTCATGTGATACCCGTTGTATATGTATCAGCGTGTTGACCTGGTTTGTCAGTCATATGTGTGTACTAGATCTATGTCTAGGGCGTAATTGTTGGAAATTAATTGTGATGTGGTCTACTCATTATCATTTCATTGTTTGGTGAAACCCTTGTGATGTGGTACAGTCGTGAAAGTACGTAAAAATAGGTTGTGAAAATTTGGTGTTGTGTATGACCCTAGTAGGGTGTTATGACTGTGGTTCATGATGGGAACCCACAGGAATGAATAAACTAAAATTTGATAAAAATGAAATTTCAAAGGACTTGAATTAAGAATAATGTTAATGGAAAGAGATTAATGAAATAATGAATAAGAGAGAACTGCCAATCTTCACAGAACCTTGAAAGTTGAAATTTCTACCTATTGTTCCTAGGGCCACCCTGTGACCGTGCCTTTGTGTCTGAAATCTTAACCCTAGTGTGTGCCTTCGCCTTATTCGTTCCTTGTTGTTTACCATTTCTCCTTCTTCATTGTATGTCGCATCGAGGACGATGCTTTCTTAAGGGGAGGAGAATGTAATGCCCTCATTTTAAAAAAATAAAATAAAATAAAATAAATAATAAATAAAGTAAAAGTTTTTTTTTTTAAATTCAAAAGCCCGTGAATTATTTGTTGGGGTGAATTTAGGGCTCGGGCTCCTTTGGGGGTCGTATTTCATCTTTTTGGTTTGGTTTGTGTTGGTAAGAACTGCCGCCACCATGGAGGGAGGAAAACCTAGGATGAAGAAGGCGTGGAGGGTTCGTTTGACAGCTGTTACAGTCATAATGCATAAAGGAAACGTGGCACTCATCATGCCTGGTGCGCACACACCAAGTTTCTCTTTGTTCTACACAGATCCATTGCTCTGGCCGCAACTTTTAACTCAAACGGTGTGCTTTGGGCGTTTTTGTTTCCTTGTATTTGTCAAATGCCTCACCAGGTGTCAGCGCATGAAGTGCCATGGTGGAATGCGGCCTCCTCCCAGCCTCTCAGCCCCACCCAGCGTGCGCCATCATCCTCTCAGCCTGTATCAAGGACAAAAAAAAATAAAAATAAAAATAAATTTCTGAACTGGCGTGGACTTCTCTCAAGGCAAAATGGAGAGAGTTTTTGCCAGATGTTGTAGTTGTTGCTGCCCTAGTAGACATGTTGCGCAGGACAGGCGTATAGAAAGCTGCAAAAAAAAAGGGTGATTGAATGCTCAAATAGATGCGGCCCTTTGGAATGCCACGAGGGCAGGATATGCACAAATGCGTGGGTAGGCGTTGTTTTTTTTTTGTATTTGTCCAATGAAAGAACGAATCAACTTATCTCTTCTTACAGACTTGGTCTCCGCTGCATTGATAGTAGCATCTTTTGCATCTCTCACTCAGATATTGCAGTTCAAGATTCCATTTACTTCTTATGTAGTAGGATCCGGGTTGCTCTCTGTGATGGGTTTTACTTTTGCGGTTGTGCCTATTGCTGACCAGGTAATTTCAGTGCTATCTGTATGCACATGTAATGGTATATTGGGTTGCAACAGACCAAGTTAAGTCCCTGGGGTATACAGAGACAATCACACCGTTTTACCATGCAACAAACAGGCCTCCAGCCCAATCAGTTTACACCTGTCATTAAATTTCCAGCCTGTGCCAAAATGGAGTTGTTGAAAAGGCATAGGAACTAGTTGATTTAATGCCTCAGATATTTCAATCTCATGGAATGTAATGGTTTCAGGGTATTCGTAGGTGAGCTTGTTGTAAAGGCCTTTCAAACCTTGAAGGAAATGGATTTGGCAGTGGTAAAGCAACACTTAAATTTTTTTAACACCCTCTCAGCTGCGCCAAAATAAACGTTTTAAATTAGGATATGGGCAAAATGGACTTGCTGAAAAGGCGTGTGATCTGTTCGACATAGAAAATACCATCTCAAGGATCGGGACGAGACATGGGGGCACAACGAATGGTTTGGTTTGCGTGTGATTATCTGGCATCATGTGACATCAATGGTGGTCTCGTTGGATCGCGAGTGTAAACTGCTTGGAGCCCCTTGTACCGTTTCGCTCATCATTTCCAGGCATGGTCCTCCTTCCCTTACCTCTCTTAATTATCGTGTTTTAGTTCTCTTTTGCAATTAAATAGAATTTTAAATCATTAGGACTTTTAATACAGTTAAATGTTCCTTCAACTCATTGCAAAACAATATAGTGTCGTGTCGTAACTCTCGAAGCCATTTTAACTCGCCTACTTTAAACCACGAACTATCACCCTCGCTTTGAGATGACCTAGAAAACTCTTACTCTTTTGATCGCTTCAACATCGTTTTACCGACCAGACAGATTTGACTCTCCATTGATTAAGTTGACCTTCTTCCTGCTTAAAATAGTTAAATTTTTTGCAATCTTCGGAGGCTCCCTAAGTACCCCGCGCAACTCTGGAAACGAGATGTGAAGTCTCATTCGTGTACCTTGGTATACAAGGAGTCGCCTTGATTTTTGGTTTGACCTGAAATGATCATATGACATCCTTTTGACGCTCTTATAGGAGCCCTGTAACACTGGTTTACAATAGTAGGAAGCTGTTAAAACTAGAAAGTTGGCTTTCGTTTTGGATCGCCATTTGAAACCTGGAAAGAGAAATCACTTCCTGTCTTCACAAACCTCTAGCGATTATACTAGAAAAATGCATGGAGCATTCTGTATAGGAAAGAGAACTTTTCGGGATAGTTTGGCGAAGTCTTTTTGTAGGCCTCCGGTCGTAGTTTGACGAGGTCAAACTGGTCCAGTTTCGTCTTGTCGCTCCAGAACACTTGTCGCCATTTGAAAATGGTTTACTAGTTCTCAGCCCCGTCGACTCTGATGAACTCTCCTTATGTAGGGGAACTAGTAGGAGATGTCTCGTTGCGTGCTTTTCCTTCAAACGTCAGTTATGGACGTGGGTTTCTAGGCCCCTTGAGTTAACTTATGGCATTTTATAACTGGGTGAACTACGACCAGTGGCCCCGGAGAACTAACCGCCAAACGCAAACCGTTCGCTCCTTTTCAATTCCGTCAGTTGCTATGAATTCTTGGTATATCTGGGGACACGTAGAAAGTTAATCCTAACGTGCGTGCTCATCGGAAGATAACCTTTGGAAGCAGTTTATTAGCTGCCGAGTCCGTTTGGTACGTTTTGCAGCTAGTGAGAAAATGTAAAAGTAGAAAGTTGTGGACCCTCGTAGGGTTGCCAAACCACCCTAGAATCTGTTAACACACGTAAATAACTGTTTAAAACACTAGAATGAAACTTGTGTATTGGAACTTTAGACAAAATGATATTTTATCTCTCTTCTTTTTCTCTCTCCTGGGTTTATAAAATGTAGAAAAATGAAATGCAATGAATACATGTTCCTAGACTTTTTATTTCGATTGGCAAATTGTAATTATTGTCTGATGTAAATGGGAAACTGAAAAATGAAAATTATGATTGATTAGGGTGGATGCCATGCCAGTGAATTATTGCTGATATCATGCTCACGTGGGTTTTGCAGGACGGATGAATGACGACGAAGGAGGCGATGTGAAATTTAATTATTATTTTTGTAACTCTTATAGGTCATTGTAAAATGAATAACTGTGTAATTTAGTCTCTGGTTACTGAAAAGTTATAAATGAGATTTGTTAACATGCATGATATGCTAGTTTTTAAGGATACTTATGGAATGTACTTCTAACCACCAGCTCAATTTGATTTTTAGCTGTGTATGGCAAAAAGGGTGTTTTGGTTTATACTTAGTAAATTGAAATCGAAGTTAATACATTGTAGTACCTTCTCAGTATTTAATAAATGATTAAATTAATTATAGGGTTACCTTCTTACCTTGCAAACACAATAATGAGTTTTAATGGGAACACTCAACCCTAATAAAATATTTGTGCATAACTTGCCTGTCTATGTGATCCCTTCCTACCATATAAGAAATTTAAAACCGAAGAACGACCTAAACTTTTGCACCTGATGAGACTTCATAGGTTAGGTAAATAAAACCCCTCGTTGGAGTTTACCGTCATATTCTTTATGTCTAGCGACAGTGTTGCGAACCCATATTTAGGAATGTCATGGTCCAACTTATCTGGAGTATGCGTTTTCCTTCTAGTTTTGGCATTCGCGAGAAGAATGTCCTCTCTTCAGGTCCAACACCAGGCTGAGTGTTGAAGGCCGCCTTAGAAGTCACCTTATGAGTCCTTGTTCGGAGGACCGACTAAGCGGTGCAACCCTGGATTCTATCAAATAACACCTTGGTATGTCCTTGAATGTGGTTTAGTATAATTTTGTACACCTACCTTAAACTCTATATATAGATGAGGCGTAGATCATTGAGTGCTTAATGGAAGAAACCAAACCTCAGCTAAATAGGAGGTGTCGCTTGTGGTTCGTGTATGGTTTACGATTCTTCCGACCTTTTATCCCGTCAAGATGGTAGTCAAATACTTATGTAACTCCTGATTTCACAACAATTCTATGAACGAGACCATAGTGCGGTGTATAAGCATATCCTAAGATGAGAACGAGATTTAAGATTAGGATGGAGGTCACTCATGAAGTCATTAAAACTTAATTAAACATAATCAAATGTTTCAAAGAATATGAGTCACCTTGGTGCTACCAAACTATGAGAAAACAAAAGATATGCATATATAGATATATATAAATCTTGTTGGAATTTAATAAGTTTCAAATTATAATAACAATGGTAGAGAAATAAATTCAGTGTGAATCGAGAATCATTTTGGTGCAAGGTTTCCCTGTGTCTAATCTCCGTCAAATCCTTGATTTCGTTCTGGACATCAAGTCACTTTCGCTTTAGTGTAAGGGTAAGACTGTAGCCTTTAAATAAACGTTTGAGAAGCAAAATATTAACATAAGAATGCGAGAATTAAAATCTTGTAGGCATTTTGAAATATGGAAAAACACTTATGTAAGTTCTGAAGATTGTTATAAGGGTAAAGAGCAAATTAAATGGTTGAACAATAAGTGAACTGTGAAACGAATTTTCAAGGCATGTAGGTGGAAAAAGGGAGAAAAGCATGCTTACCTAATAAGGATCTTGGGAAGTTAGCCGTAACTAAAATACATTTAAAGTAATGATTTTCCGTGGGATTGTCGTTCCTAAAGTCACGTTTCTTGTGGTTGGGTCTTTGCTAGTATTCGTTCATTGGGAAGAGTGTGGTATCGACATGTCGATGTTGTCTGCATGTGTCTATGTGAGTCGATGACTTATGTGATTGTCGAATGTGTGTCGAGTTCTATACTTGGAGCCCTTACTGTGTTGTGTGTCGTGAGCAATGTAAGTCAAAAAAAAATTTATCCTGGTATTTTACTGTTGTATTTAGGTGTGTAAAATGAGGGCACTACAAACCTTTTGAGTCCATAGTTACAATTTCAAATTTTCAAATGTTTCCTTTTGGAGGGAAACTCCAAATTAGCTATTAAACACTTATGGAGTGACTTGAAATGGCCATGGAGGATTCAAGAGCGACTAATATTTCCCATAAGACCTACTCCAACCTGAAATTCAATGCGAACCAAAATTTCTTTAAATACATGGTTAATGCTCTTGCATCAGTTAGAAGGGGAGAAATAAATATGAAATCTTCCTTAAAGCTCACTTGTGACCTCCATATGAAGCCACCAATGCACAAATGAGGGTTTCTATCCCTAAGTGTGATCCTATTGAAGGGTTTTGTCCTCAATAGGTGACCAAGGAAAGGGTTTTTTTCCTTCAAGGGCAAGAAGAGAAGCTACACTAGCTCCAAATCCAAGTAAATGTCAAAATAGATGAAAGATAATAGTCCTCTCCATTCAACTTCCTTAAGTACCCCTCCTTTGGTGGAAATGATGAATTAGAAGCTCCAACTTCATGGCCAACCTCTTAATGCACTTTTTAATCTTCACTTGAGACGAGCGACCTCATAATGAAGAAATATAAATTATCCTAGCTAAGTCTTCTTTCCCCTAGCCGAACCATTCCAATGTTATGATTAGTAAATAAAATAATTAGTTATGAAGGTACATCACTTACAACCATGGCAAGTTCCCCTCCTTTGCTCCTTCCTTGATGCCCTCATGTGGAGGAATGGGCATACAACCTTCCATAATGACTAGCTTGGAAAAGGGGATATTACAGTCTGCATTAACACAACCACTTTAGCAGTGTGAAGCTTTCCTAGTAGGGTTTGAATCTAGTTCATGAACATGGATTTGGATCACAAGACTAGATTGTGACCCCTTGGACTCTACCTTTTTTATTTTTGTTTTTGTATTTTTTAACTTTTGTGGTGTGTAGATGCATTAAGTGGGCATTGGCCTTTGGACACTAAATTGTAATTTGGAAGAATTATTTCATGGAGGAATCAGGATGAAATTTTGACTTGTCAACATTTAATATAGTATTGTCTTCAAATATTATAGTCTGCATGAGGGTTTCCTACCATAATGTTCATTCAGTTTATAGTGAGGACAAAGGCTTTAATCTTACCATGTCTATGGGTCTTTTCTTAGACTAGATGGTTTTGGAGTCTTTTATGAAGTTTAATGTAGATGTTAACATTAGAGTTGAACTTGGTGAAATCCATATTTATCCTTAAATGTGGTTGTGAGCATAGTTTAATTCCAACTTTTGGTGTCATTTTTGTGAGTTTCAAGGTTCAAACATTGCCACACACTTCTTAGGTTCAAACATTGGTTGGGGACTTTGGGATTATACCTCGTAATAGCATCTGAATAAAATCACTTATGTGAGCCTTGAGAAAAGACATGCCTTACTTCTAAGGATGTTGGGCTATCAGTTTGTAGGGAGTGCAGACAGATCAATTTTTTATGGTATCTTTTTAACAAACCTTTTCATTCATATGATATAGAGTGTAATATTCCCTTCTCGAAAGCAACAGGTCAAAGACCCTTATCCTGATTTTGTTTTCCGATGGCTAAGGAGATGAGGAAAAGGGAAACTAAGTCCTAATAAATTAATTTTAAAGTGCATAATGAAATTTTATTAGAAACACTTAACTTAATTATTAGTGAAAAAATAAAAAAGGAAAAGAAAAAGTTACCTTATGTTTTATTTTCCCCTAGAAGAAAAATGTAACCCATATGGGGATGAAATAAAACAAAAGGAAAACATTAAATGAGGAAAGTGAGTTGATTGGTTATTTTGGGTGGCTAATATGCCAAGACAACTTATAAAAGCAAGTTGTCATGCATGGAGAAGAACATATTTTTGCATATCACAATTTCTAAATATTGATATAAGCTTGCGTGTTTTCTATCTCTACTTCAAAGGATGAAAACCCTTTGTAGTTTTTCTTTAGAGAACGAAAAACCCTCTTTAGCCTTGAAAGAAGAACGGAAACTCTTCTTCTCTTGTGTTTTCCATTGAATTCCAACAAAGTTGAATATCAAATTTTTAGATTTGTGTTGATTCCAACAGGAGTTTGAAGGTAGAAGCTTGTTGATTTCTACTCTTCATTTCTAGCTTTCATACAGTGGAGTGACCTACCTTGGGGACATTTTTGAGTTATCTAGGACACGTTTGGACCATATCTGATTTGTTGTTCCATAATCAAAATTTTAGAAGCCAAGATCAACTGATTTGCATGTCTTTTGGGTTGAGGAAACTCTATTTTTCAATCATGCATATGAGTTATTTATCTACAAATTTATAAATAAAATTCCAACCCTTTATCGATCCAAATTTGGTATTTTTCTGAGGTTATTGCATAAATATAAATAGTTGATATGTTTTAGTAAAGAATTATGTAATATCCCCTTCCCAATTGAAAAACCTTAGCGTATTTTGTTTGCCCCACGACTAAGGGAAGAAAAGAAGGGTGACTCAAGCTATAATATTTTATTATAAAGTGCAAAAGTGAAAATAAAATAAAAGAAAAAAAAACATTATATGCACTTATAATAATTTATTAATGAAATAAAAATAAAAAAAGGCATCATTAAGTGTAAGGCATTTGAGCCAAATTGATTTATCTTAGGAAAGTGCGACTTACACTAGGAAGCAAAGTAAATGGGAGAAAAGGCAAAAGCATTTTAGAAAGAATAAAATACCCAAGGAAAAATGTGACTTGCCTAGAGAGGAAAAATAGGTTGTGAAAAGCATTTCATATGAGAAAAATATGATTGGTCATGGTAGGTGGCTATTTGGGTCATAAGGCTATTTATACAAGTGGACTTGCCTTAGCCTGACACACTTTAATATTTCTCTCAATTGTGATTTTTGTATGAAGCTTCCAACTTTGTCTATTTTATTTCTAAAGATGGGACCTTTTAGAAATACACTCTTGAGGACGAAAACGCTCCAAGAGTTTGTGAGGATTCTCTACAAAAGGGCTTCCATTATGCTTCAATGAATTTGTAATAATTTTCTGAGTATTTCTAGTAATTGAATAAAAGAGTATTGCAAATTTTTGTCCAAGAGTTAGAAGAGAATATTGCAGTTGTGTTCTTCTATTTTATTTCATGTGGAGCGACCCACTTTTTGGGCACATCTGATGTATTCCAAATTGTTTCTAATCTGATTTGGAGTGTGGAATGTAAAGCTGATTTTTATTAATAAAATCAGCTGATTTTCAGAGCCTATGGTGTGTAAGTGATATAATTTTTAAATATTTTTATGAGAAGCCAGTCTACAGATTTTATAAATTAATTTCTAGATTTGTTATCCAACAAAATTTGTTTGTTTTTTCATGTTTTGGCTTCATAAATACCTTGGATCAATTTTAGGTGGAAAGATATGAATTTAACTACATATTTGTTTGGATTTTCCAATTAAACCTAGTCGCCATTTCCGGGTTTAATTTAGATCTGCATTAGATACTTTGAAATAAATTCTATAAATTGCAATTGGGTTTTGCCTAAAATCCAACTTGGGTGCAAAGTGTTCCATTTAGGGAAATTACAATGGTATCAGAGCTTGAAATCCTCCTAGCCTGTGAGATACAATCAAGGAAAAGATGAAGTGGACCAAAGTCCCTTTCTTTGATGGAACTGAGGAAATCTCTGTGAGATCTTGGTTAAAAGAATTTGAGACATTCTTGTGTTATAACCCTATGTGTCAGGATGATGCCCTCATGTTCATCTCTAGATACTTGGATGGAGTAACACATAAATGGTGATGTCGTTTGTTGAAAACCCAAAGCGTTGAATTCGTTGCTTCACTTGCAAATTTCTCAAAAAGGTTTCCAGAAATATTTGACGTGTAGGATGGTAAGGATGAGCAAGGTAAAAAACTTGTTGTGCTTAATGATGAATTGATGTCACCTCGTGGTTGCAATAAACTAAAAATTGTCAATGAAGAATATTTGATAGAAAAAATATACTTTTGAGGAAACTAAGTGTTTATATTAGACAAAATAAGAAATTCATATATGTAAGCAAGGGGGATGTGATGGAAACTCAAAGAAAGTGTGAGGAGTGGCAAACTAGGACTACTAGATTGATAGCCGCTCAAGGGAAACAACACCTACAAGAGTACAAGGCAAATATGTGGTCAAATGATGCAAGGGAGTCCATGAAGGAAAACAAATCAGATCCACACCAAAGTGAAGAAGTCAAAGATGACTTTATGGAGCAACTTTTACATGAGGAGCCCCCCATGGACACTTGTGTGAAATTGCAGCTTGCTGTAATTTCCAAACTAGCAGCCTTTGATCAACTTTCAGATACATTTAACAGGTACATAGACAACAATGTTCGGGGCATCTCAACATATGTCTATCTTGAACACTTGAAGCATATTAATAGCATTGAAAGGTATGGAATGAGTGAGATAAGGTCATATTTATTGATGCAAATTCAGATTTATTTTCCTCTTAAGGAAAATGTTGAATTAGAGGAAGAAATTTTGCATATAAACTATGTAATACCTTTTATGCAACTTTGTGTATATGATTCTCTTGAGAGAGAGATATGGTGGCATGATCTATCTCACTTCACAGGTACATGAGCTAGGTGTGTGGAACACTATAGTATGTGTTGTCTCTTGCACATGGCAAGTAGACAAACAAGTTGGAATTGCTTGAAGGAAAACAATTTATGGAACGGAGGATTGTAATATTCCCTTCCCAATTGAAGACCCTTAGCCTATTTTGTCTACCTGATGGCTAAGGGAAGAAAAAAAGGGTGTCTTAAGTTATAATAATTTATTATAAAGTGAAAAAGTGAAAATAAAATAAAAGAAAAAAACATTATATGCACTTATAATAATTTATTAGTGACTTAAAAATAGAAAAATGCAACATTAAGTGTAAGGCATTTGGGCGAAATGGATTTAGTCTAGGAAAGTGCGACTTGCACTAGGAAGCAAAGTAAATGGGAGAAAAGGCAAAAGCATTTTAGAAAGACTAAAATACCCAAGGAAAAATGTGGCTTACCTAGAGAGGAAAAATAGGAGGTGAAAAACGTTTAATATGAGAAAAATAGGATTGGTTATGGTAAGTGGCTATTTGGGTCATAAGGCTATTTATGCTAATGGACTTGTCTTAACCTGACATACTTAAATATTTCTCTCAATTCTTAGTTTTTTATGAAGATTCTAACTTTTTCTATTTTATTTCTAAAGATGAAACCCTTTAGAAATACACTCTTGAGGACAAAAACCCTCCAAGAGTTTGTGAGGATTCTCTACACAAGCACTTCCATTGTGCTTCAACGGATTTGTAGTAATTTTATGAGTATTTCTAACAGTTGAATAAAAGAGTATTACATATTTTTGTCCAAGAGTTAGAAGAAAATATTGCAGCTGTGTTCTTCTATTTTATTTCTAACGACGCACTTTTTGGGAACATCTGATGTATTCCAAGGTATTTCTAATGTGATTTGGAGTGTGGATCGTAAATTTGATTTTTATAAATCAAATGAGTTGATTTTAAGAGCCTATGGTGTGCAAGTGATATCATTTTTAAATATTTTTTATGAGAAACCAGTCTGCAGATTTTATAAATTAATTTACTGCCTTGTTATGTAACAAAATTTGTATGTTCTTTCATGTTTTGGCTTCATAAATACCTTGGATCAGTTTTGGGTGGAAAGATATGAATTTAACTGCATATTTGTTTGGATTTTCCAACTAACCCTAGTCGTTATTTCTAGGTTTAATTTAGATCTGCATTAGATACTTTGAGATGAATTCTATAAATTGCAATTGGGATTTGGGGTTTGCCTAAAATCCAACTTGGTTGCAAAGTGTTCCATTTGGGGACATTATAATGGTATCAAATCTTGAAATCCTCCCATCATGTGAGATGCAATCAAGGAAAAGATGAAGTGGATCCAAGTCCCTTTCTTTGATGGAACTGAGGAAATCTCTGCAAGATCTTGGTTAAAATAATTTGAGACATTCTTGTGTTATAACCCTATGTGTCAAGATGATGCCATCACGCTCATCTCTAGATACATGGATGGAGTAGCACATAAATGGTGGTGTCATTTGTTGAAGACCCAAGGCATTGAATCTGTTGCTTCACTTGTAGATTTCTCACAAAGGTTTCTAGAAAGATTTGATGTGTATGATGGAAAAGATGAGCAAGATAAAATCCTTCTTTTCCTTAATGATGAATTGATGTCACCTTGTGGTTGCAATAAACTAACAATTGTCAATGAAGAATCTTTGATAGAAAAAGATATACTTTCGAGAAAACCAAATGTTGATATTAGACAGAAGAAGAAATTCATATAAGCAAGCAAGGGGGGTGTGATGGAAACTTAAAGAAAGTGTGAGGAGTGGCAAAGAAGAACTAGGACTGCTAGATTGATAACTGCTCAAGGGAAACAACACCTAGAAGAGTACAAGGCAAAGATGTGGTCAAATGATGTAAGGGAGTCTACACCCATGAAGGAAGACAAATCAGATCCACACCAAAGTGAATAAGTCAAAGATGACTTAATGGAGCAACTTGCACATGAGGAGGAGCCTCCCATGGACACTTGTGTGAAATTACAGCATGTTGTAATTTCCAAACCATCATCCTTTAATCATCTTTCAACTACAATTAATAGGAACATAGAAAACGGTGTTTGGGATAGCTCAACATATGTCTATCTTGAACACTTGAAGCATATTAATTACATTGAAAGGTATGAAATGAGTGAGATAAGGTCATATTTTTTTATGCATATTCAAATTTATTTTCTTCTTGAGAAAAATGTTGAATTAGAGGAAGAAATCTGCCATATAAATTATGTAATACCTTTGATGCAACTTTGTGTACATGATTCTCTTGAGAGAGGTATATGGTGGCAGGATCTATCTCACTTGACAACACATGAGCCATGATTGTGGAACGCTATAGCATGTATTGTCTCTTGCACATGGCAAGTAGACAAACAAGTTGGAATTTCTTGAGGGAAAACAATTTTGGGAAGGGAGGATTATAATATCTCCTTCCCAATCGAAGACCCTTAGCCTATTTTATTTACCCAACGGCTAAGGGAAGAAAAGAAGGGCGACTTAAGTTATAATATTGTATTATAAAGTGTAAAAGTGAAAATAAAATAAAAGAAAAAAATATTATATGCACTTATAATAATTTATTAGTGACTTAAAAATAGAAAAAGGAAACATTAAGTGTAAGGCATTTGGGTCAAACTGGTTTATCCTAGGAAAGTGCAAATTGCACTAGGAAGCAAAGTAAATGGGAGAAAAGGAAAAAGCATTTTAGAAAGAGTAAAATACCCAAGGAAAAATGTGACTTGCCTAGAGAGGAAAAATCGGTGGTGAAAAGCATTTAATATGAGAAAAATTTGATTGGTCATGGTAGGTGGCTATTTGGGACATAAGGCTATTTATGCAAGTGGACTTTCCTTATCCTGACACTTGAATATTTATCTCAATTTTGATTTTTGTATGAAGCTTCCAACTTTGTCTATTTTATTTCTAAATATGGAACCTTTTAGAAATACACTCTTGAGGACGAAAAACCCTCCAAGAGTTTGTGAGGACTCTCTACACAAGGGCTTCCATTATGCTTCAACGGATTTGTAGTAATTTTTTGAGTATTTCTAGTAGTTGAATAAAAGAGTATTGCAAATTTTTGTCCAAGAGTTAGAAGAGCAGATTGCAGTTGTGTTCTTCTATTTTATTTCATGTGGAGCAACCCAATTTTTGGGCACATATGATGTATTCCAAGTTATTTCTAATATGATTTGGAGTGTGGATCGTAAAGCTGATTTTTATTAATAAAATCAGCTAATTTTCAGAGCCTGTGGTGTGTAAGTGATATAATTTTAAAATATTTTTATGAGAAGCCAGTCTGCATATTTTATAAATTAATTTCCAGCCTTGTTATGCAACAAAATTTGTATGTTTTTCATGTTTTGGCTTCATAAATACCTTGGATTAGTTTTAGGTGGAAAGATATGAATTTAACTGTAGATTTGTTTGGATTTTTCAATTGATCCTAGTCTCCATTTTTGAGTTTAATTCAAATCTGCATTAGATACTTTGAGATAAATTCTATAAATTGCAATTGTGGTTTGGGGTTTTCCTAAAATCCAACTTGAGTGCAAAGTGTTCCATTTGGTAACATTAAAAATTAAGTGATATTACTTCATGTTTGTGGATTTACCACTCCTCGAGCAAGTTGCATTTTCCCAAATAATTCAAATCTGCATTTTTAATTACATCCTCTAGAATTTTCTATTTTAGATTAGCATTGTTGTTCCATTTGGGGGCATAATTTGTCCATTTGGGTACATTACAGTGGTATCAGAGTAGTGATATTTGCCAACTGTGTGAGAAATTAAAAAATATATAACATATTTGAATGCAAAAAGGGACAATGGATGAGCATGATCCAAGAGCTCCTCCTACAAATAAGTTGAGCTTTATGCAAGAAGTAATCACAAGGAGTCAAAGAGACTTGCAACAATCTATAAGGGAATCTCAAAGGAAAATGCATGATGCTGAAATACCACTTAAAAATGCACAAATTATTGAAAACTTGCAGCCAAATAAAATACTGATTTATGCAGATTTTTACAGTAAGGACAACAACTAAATAAAATCAATATCTCCCAAGATATCCACTTGAATCACTTGAAAATTTAAAGAGAGATTGATATTATTAAAAGAGGACATAATAAAATTGTTTTTGAGAGTTTTACAGAAATTAAACTATGCTGCCAGAAAAAGCACAACGATGCCCTAGACGGACTGGAAAAACTTTAGAGGTTCGTAACTCTCCAAATACAAGAGCAAAAATTAAGAGTCTTTGGAAATAACATTAGACAAATATAGGAAATGAGTATTTCAACATTTAGATCTGAAAGGGGTCAACTGGAAACCCTCCAAATAAAGGTTGCAAGTCGCCTAGCTTGGAAAGGGGTTGGAAATTGATGAAGATGCTTCTAAAGTGATGTTGAGCCCTGCCCAAACGGCTATCGTAACTCTAATCTGGAAACCCTCAGATTATCTTCCCCAAATGCCCCCCAAAAACCCCTCAAAACTCCTTCCTCTGAAACCTCTGGATAATTTCTCTGTAACACAGCCCTGAAAGCGGCTCCAAAATGACAAACTAGGGTAGATCTCTCACTATCGAAGAGATGCCCTGCTAGTTAGGGACGGGTCTCTCACCACCGAAGCTAGGGTCCCTGTGGGATTTCACTCCACAAGATGATAGATGCGCAACACAAGCTGTTGCACGGGAAAGTAGGCTAACATTATGTATGCAAAAAGTGGTCTTTCCTTTCTCTCCTCAGCTCCTTATATACTTTTCCACAGCAAACAGAGCCCCCATAACCCTAGACGCATTTTCATTCCATGGAAGGGCCACTTAAAATAAAAGTAACTACAGTTACTTTTTTCCCTTTTAAGTTACTACGGTCCAAAAGTGACCCCCAAATGCAAAACTTGGATATTAGAAACCACGTGGCCCCTTCCCAATAGCTCCCAGCGTCCACAGCACCTTGGGTATGACCACGTTTCGCACTCGATTTGGGAGCAAATTGGCCATTTGTTTTCAGGAATCTGTTGTTTTTTACAGTCCTTCTTTCCCAAATTTTGCTTGTCCTCAAGAAAATGCATATTAGGATACTACAAAATCTGTTCCCCCTCCCAAGTAGCATCCTCAAGTGGCAATCCCTTCCATCGCAACAAATACTCGGTGATTACTCTGCTCCTGAGCCCCCTCTGTCTCATTTCAACAATGGATTCTGGTTCCAGCACCAATTTCCCTTCCTCATCTAGTGACGGTAACTCTGTAGATGGTACAATATGTGGTCTAAGCACCTTCTTAAGGCATGAAACATGGAAGACATTATGTATCTTACTGTGCTCCAGTAGCTCTAGCTCATATGCCACTGCCCCTACTCGACGAACTACTTGGTACGGACCATAAAATCATGGTTTCAATTTCTCTGCACCCTTTTACTTTAGTGAGGACTACCTATATGGATGTAAAATTAGGAACACTAGATCCCCAGCCTCAAAAGACCTCTCTGTCCTATGCCGATTTGCGTATACCTTCTGTTGATTATGTTCCTTCTGAAGATTCTCTCTGAGAGCCTTCAGAATATCCTAGTTCTCCTATAACCAATCTTGAGCTTTAGGAGCTCAGCTATTTGGTAATACCAAATCTACAAATGTCTTAGCATCGTACCCATACAAGGCTCGGAAAGGGGTCATACCTATGCTCATCTGGTACATGGTATTGTAGCAGTACTCGCCCATGTGTAACCATTTAATCTATGCCCACTAGTTTCATGTTACATAAGTCCACAAGTATCCTTCTATCCACTTATTAACTATCTCCGTCTGCCCATCTGTTGCAAATGGTAGCTATTTGTCCCAAAAGGGGACATCACACGTATCATCCTACATCTCATGTATGCACAGATCACAAAGCCAATATGTGCACCTCGAAAGAAAGCTTGTCCATTTCACTCAAAGCGACTGTCAACAGAGCTCAACCCATGTAGCCCAAATAATCACCACCCTATTCAAGATTCGGGCCACTTCGACTGCCTCGTAGCCCCTTGGGTAGGGAAACCTATTGACGCATACTTAGTTAACCAATCAACTACCACAAGTTAACTGCAGCTATGCCCATGCACAGAAGGGAAGTCCAATGCCACTAACTTCATCAAGCTAGATTCATGCATACACAGCTAGTAAATCGGGACATGGTTAGAGGCCAAAGTACAAGCATGCTTAGAAATTACGCTCAGATATTGTGCTGGCAAACCATACACTCAATTTGACATGATTAAGTGACAAAATTTGTCCTTCATATCCAGTAGTCCATTCAAATATTTCCTTGACTCAAACCTGTATGCCCTGAAATGGCCACTACACCATGTCCAGCTAGTGGTATGTCAGGAAACAGCCACGATTGATGGTCATCCTTCATGTTGTAGATCTTGGTACAAGGAAAATCCTAGACTTGTAGACCATCGAGATCATTCAGCTACTCTATTTTCAGTCATCCTGTTGAACTCAATACACCCTGCCAACTGATCTCACAGCATAACTTGATTTGAATTGTAGTAACTTCATCAAGTACATGAGCCTTGCAATCCGCTGAAAGTCTGGCAGACCTACCAACTAAGCATAGCAGTGAGGTAAGGCCTCACTAGAGAGAGTGTCAGCACTCAATAAGATTCTTACCTCTAGTGTACTCTATGGAAAAATAATAGGTTTGCACCTTGTTCACCCTTCTTTTCTGGCGATCGTTAATTCCCTTTCAGTGTCCAAGTTCATCCTTACCTGCCAAATGTTCTGCATTCGGCCACAAATCCAACACCAACTTATGTGTTGGTCCAATTCCCAGCGCCAATTGTCTAATCTTTGCATCAAGGCAGGGATGATGGCCACACCATCATCGCTTGATGTAAATTGAATACTCTTTAGCACCAAAAGTTTGAATTTCTTAAACTCATAGCTTGACATGGGAGGCCAAATATCCTACATCAGAACTGCTCCATCACGATGCGAGATGAAAACGCATCAGATTCCACATATGAATCGGCTTTTCAGACAGTCTAGTAATGTGAGGATTAGACACCAACTCATCACCTCCTTGAGTGCCATAGATCAAACACCTATTGCGATGCGTCTGACATCAAGTTACAAATACCCCTTATTGGTGAAGGCGGTCAATGGAGCATTAAACCACGAGAGAACTTCTTACCCCAACAACTTCTTGGTTGTAATCTTTGTACAACCTTATGCAAATCATCTCAATATGTGTCAATGTACGTCAGTTTACATACACTTCTAAGCAATTCCCATACTCTTCCCTCTATCAAAGAACTTCACTGTATTCTTCTCACCAAGGCCTACATATCCAAAGATATTCAAGAAGTTTAATCAATATCTTAACTCATAATTACTATTCTTTGAAAGTTAAACAAATTTGCTTCTGCATATCCCCAGCTATCTCACCTTAGGTAAAGGATATGAATCCTCCCAAGTCCTGAATGGAGAGCAATGCATCATTCATTAATGGTAACGGCAATACATTACATTCACAAGTGGCATTTTATCAACATGATTCATGGAACTGTCAACTAGCAAATAACTAGCCAGCGCATTACATAACTGCCAACACAGGCATAACTACCAACACATTCATAACTGACCGTAATGGCATCATGATTAGCTACTCAACTGCACATCATAACTCTCTGAAGTAAAGCATGACAATTATGGCCAGATTGCAAGTATATTTCTGAAAAATACCCTTGCACCATGTAGCTCATCCAACAACTTATCTTTGAACTGGTACGGGAAACTTGCTAGTCTTTAGTTGTCTTCTGTGATTTAATATCTAGTTGTCCATGCTCGAGTCACACAATATTGCAACTCTATCTCTCGTGTCAACAAACTTTCCACTATAATGAAGAACAGGGGTTAGAACTCGGTCTACTATGCCTCATTTGCATGAGCTTCTGAATAATCTATCTCGATCTCATCCTTAATTGCAGTTTGGACTGATGGTAAGGAGAAGTCACCAATGGTCTCCCATCCTGAAGCTCAAGTTTCAAATGCAGAAAGTAACCTATCTTGAGGTATGCCTGGAATTACTGTCACCAACCTGCAAGGACAGCTGCTGTCTATACAATAGGCCCTGTATATTGACATGGAAAAAAGCTTGTTGTCCCTACTCTGATTTCTTGCTAGCCCATGAAACCAAATCAGTGCTCCTAGGCCGAAAGCATATCGGCGTGCCTGTAGATCCTCTCTATCCTCTGTAGAACCTGTAACAATCATCAGCAGTGAAACAAGAAGCTGAAAATAATCACTCCAAACCATACAAGATAGCAAGCACTAGTCCTACCTTTGGTATTTATCTTCAAAATCTGTCGTCTAGAACTTTTTTCCAATTATCTCATCTTTGGTTGACTTGTGAGCCACTATACCCCAAGCACTATGTTGGTCTCGCAGCGAATAACAACAGATCAGGCCTTGAAATCATTGGCAAGCTAGATCATAGCTGTCCACCAACGTTCTGCTCAATTGGGCAACTCATTGTGTGCTTCGCATAGAATCTCTATTGGCTGATAACTACAGACTGAAGCCTCCGTGGAGTAGATACCTCTATCTAAAATCATCCATTCAAAACTCTCAACCAATGAGGCATTTGATACAAAGTATTTGAGAAATGAAAATGCTGTCATTATGAGTGCCGACCACTCGTACTCCCTACAATAATCCAAGAGACTTATCTGTCATGCCTTTTAAGTCGGAGTACTTAATAAGCTGGTGATAGTCTACCTGAGCTCAATTATGTCTTGGTATCCTGTTCCACACCCGCACTGATCTAAATCATCCACATAAACAAGAGAATAACTAATGGCTGTGTGACCTAAACTCTTGATCACAGATTTCACTCTCCTTGAACCCGTTCTATGTATTGAGCCCAAAACCTGTACCCTTGAAATCGTGTTTTGATATACCAAGATCATGGAGTGTACTTCAAACCATTAAGACCTTTGACAGCTTCACATGCAAGATGTTCTTCCCTTGTCAACTTCACTACCTTCAAATGGCTGAGCCTGCACAGCTGTCTCCTTCTTAAATCTCCCATTGAGGAATGCAGCTTACGAACATCCGGTTCTAGTAGAGTTTCCAGCTTAATTGCTATGCACTTGAGATAGAACAACCTGATTGTCACCATCTTTGTCGTTGATAGCTCCAGGTCTCGAGCTCTAGTCTAATAGCCTTCTTGCTGTGAAAAAAGTTAAAATGCCCTTATGCAATCCAGCGAGAGCATCTGTCAAACCTGTTGTGAATAAGGAAATCAACCTCATCTCTGTAACATCAGGTACCATGACCGATAGTATCTGAAAATCGGTGATAAACTGATCCATGGAACCGATCTGCCTCAAATGATTCAACTCTCTAAAATACCTGTCGGAGTCCTTCTTATCAAATCTACTCACTAGCCTCTTTGTGAACTCTGCATAAGTTGTGATGTATATGTGTCCCTATGTAATCAACCCATGATGCCACCAATCATGAGCGTCTCCCTCTAGATTTAAGATTGCAAACTTAATTGCATCTTCCTCTCACATAGGATTCAAGTTGAAGTATGTCTTCAACTTCTGCACCCAAGACTATACAGTACACTTCTTAGAACCGTCGAAATGTGGAATAGAAATCTGTCCCAACCTCCTTTGCATCTCTGGTACTTGTGCCTAGTAATCTGTCCTAGACCTACTGCAAATCTTCATTTTGCAATATTCTTGGAATGGCATGTTGTCATGAAAGCCATCACTTAAGGTCTGGTACCTTTCCCAACAAGACTCCTCATCTACAACATCCCCTTGTTGTCGTACCTGTGAAATTTCTAGATCCTTCAAGAAAGAAGGTTCGTGAGACTCTAGAGGTCTTGTAGAAGAATGGGGGGACTGCTGTCATGAATGTCCACCCTCACCTCTTTGACCATATTGTCCCCTGTTGCTATTTTCTCCTCTTTCCACATGAGTATCAGACCTGTCCTGTGCTAATCTCCTAGTGAGCTAGCTCAAATAGAGATTGGTAGTCTCCTGTTGATTTACCATATTGGTGAACAATTGTTTCATCAGCTCTACCCCTATATCCTCACTATCTATTTCCCCCATCTTTCAATCCCAACAGGATGGAGAAATAGCTGCTCTGATACCACTGAAATATCCCTTGTGGGATACCACTTAAAAATGCACAAATTACTGAAAACTTGCAGCCAAATAAAATACTGATTTATGCATATTTTTACATTAAGGACAACAACTAAATAAAATCAATATCTCCCAAGATATCCACTCAAATCACTTCAAAATTTAAAGAGAGCTTGATATTATTATAGAGGACATAATAAAAAATTTTTGGGGAATTTTACACAAATCAAATTGTTTCCAGAAAATTACAGAATTCCCTAGGCGGCTGGAAAACTTAAGAGGTTCGTGACCCTCTAAATGCAAGAGTAAAAATAAGGGTCTTTGGAAATAACAATGACAGATACACGAAATATTATTTCCACCTTCAGATCTACAAACGACTGATTGGAAAACCCCCAAATAAGGGTTGCAAGTTGCCTCACTTGGAATGGAGTCTGAAAATGATGGAGCCTTCAACGTGCTGCCACGCCCAGCCCAAATGGCTAACGTAAGTTTGATCTATAATCCCTCTAATTATCTTCTCCAAATGCCCCCAAAAATCATCAAAACCCTTCCTCTGAACCCTCTGGAAATCTCTCTATAGTACGGCCTAGAAATTGGCTTTAAAATGATAGACTAGGGTAGATCTCTCACTACCAAAGGATGCCCTACTAGCTAGGGATGGGTCTGTCACCACCAAAGCTATGGTCCCTATGGGATTTGACTCCACAAGCTGAAAATATGCAACAACAGCAGCTGCATGAGAAAGAGGCTAAAGTATGTGACAAAAAGTGCCTTTTCTTCCTTCCTCGTCTCTTTATATACTTTTCCTTAGCAAACGAGCCCCCATAACCCTAGGCGCATTTCATTCCATGGAGGGGCCACTAACATAAAAGTAACTATAGTTACTTTTTTCATTTTTGAGTCACCATGTCCAAAAGTGACCCCCAAATGCAAAAATAGGATATTAAAACCACGGGGCCCCTTCCCAAAATCTTCCAACATCCACAGCCCCTTGGGTTTGACCATGTTTTGGACTCAACTTGGCCCTTGGGCCATTTGGCGTAGGAAACAGGGGACATTACAAAAAGAGGACATTACAGATGAATTTACAGGCTCAATTAGGGACCTGGCTAAGGTTATACAAGGGTATAATATATCTAACAACCAAGGGGCAACCAACAATGGTGAAGGAAGCTCATTTGGACTAGTTAAGACATCCATCAAGCCTCCACCTCAAATATTATGGGCCAAGTTTCTTCAAAAAGAGGAACAGCCACTTCAACAAAATTCACCAATTGACATAGAGGCATGAGGTGAAGAATATGCAGCCCTCAGTTTCAAGGTGAGGGATGTGTTGTCCTTCAAAGATTTATGAGAGTTGAAGAATTGTAAGGGCACTAGAAATAATAGAAGATCTCAACAGGAGAAACTCATGAGAGTCGTAGAAGCCCCCATTACCATTGCCAAAGTAGATCCCTTGAGTGATTTTCCAAACAACACCATAAAGACACAAGGATTTGAAGAAATCATGGAGTAGGTGCCAAGGAATGAGAAGGAAATTAAGGAGCATGCAACCCAAGGTAAAAATATTTTATTGCTTGATGATGAATTGTTGATTAGTAGAGAAAAATTAGATATGAGGAATGGTACTCCTCAAGTTGTGACAACCAAGAGTATGGAAGGGTCATCCAAAATAGGGAAGATTGCATGGGCTACATATTATATGGTAAGAGATACATCCTCTTTCTTTCTACAACAGTTCTATCATAATGATATTTAACCTATTTTGGACAAGAAAGGTAAGGATTTGGTACAACAAAGCCAAGATATCATGAAGACAAAATGGAATGAAGATCTTAATGACATTCCAAGGTATGAAAGTAATGGTAACATGTCATATTTATTGTTGCATATTAAGCCATTTCGTATTTATTTTCCTCATGAGAAGCATGATAAGTTAGAGGATCAATTTTGCAATATGGAGTATGTGAACCACTTGATCTAAATTCATATTTATGAGCATCATGAGCACTATATTTTTTTGTAAGAACTCTTTCATTTGACAAACATGAGATCTAGACTCTTGGAGCACTACAACATGTTTTATCTCTTACACATGGCACTTGGGCATATGAGTTACAATTGCTTGAGGACAGACAATTTGGGGAAGGGAGGATTGTAATATCCCCTTCTCAAAAGCAGCAGGTCGAAGACCCTTAGCCTAATTTTGTTTCTCGACGGCTAAGGATATGAGAAAAAATGAAACTAAGTCGTAGTAAATTAATTTTAAAGTGCATAATGAAATTTTATTATAAGCACTTAAATTAATTATTAGTGACAAAAAAAAGTTACCTTATGTTTTATCCCTAGAAGAAAAATGTGACCCATATGGGGATGAAATAAAACAAAAGGAAAACATTAAATGAGGAAAGTGATCTGATCGGTTGTTTTGGGTGGCGAATATGCCAAGACAACTTATAAAAGCAAGTCGTCATGCATGGAGGAGAACATCTTTTTGCATATCAAAATTTATGAATGTTGGTATAAGCTTTGCATGCTTTCCATCTCTACTTCAAAGGACAAAAACCCTTTGTAGTTTTACTTTAGAGGAAAAAAACCCTCTTTAGCCTCAAAAGAAGAACAAAAAATCGTCTTCTCTTTTTTTTCCATTGAATTCGAATAGATTTGAAGGTCAGAGTTGTAGATTTGTGTTGATTCTAGCAAGGGTTTGAAGGTAGAAGTTTGTTGTTATTTTCTACCCTTCATTTCCATCTTTCCTACAGGTGGGATGTTATGATCCTCATGTGCAAATTTCACTAAGGCCTCGAGGTTTTGGTGTAACGGTTCATTACATTTGGTATCAGAATGACCATTGGTGTTCGAATCCCACTCAGTTGATTACGCCATGTAGCAAGGGCTCATGGGGCTCGTACGTATGGGAGTGCGGGCACAAACCCAGCCCAAGTCGGGCTCTACGGAAGCATGGTGGGATGTTATGATCCTCATGTGTGGATTTCACTAAGGCCTCGAGGTTTTGGTGTAACGGTTTGTTACATTTCTATAATATCCCTCCAAATATGCAATTTAATTTATTGAATCGACTCTAAAAGGACCAAACCCTCCTAGTTCGACCTCAGATAATCTAATGTTAGTTTTAATACAACCCAAATAGGGTTGGAGTGAGCCAAGGTGGTGGATTAGATGGGAGAACTAGTTAGGAAATTAATCACTTCAAATCTGAAATTAATTACAACAGTAATTAATTAATAAATGCACTAGACTGCTGCAAACTTCAAAAATTAATAACTCATTCATCGTCTAGTATTTTTTCTATCAAACCAATGCCAAAAGATTCTTCATATTTTTAGCTTTCTAACAAGGTATATATCACAATTTTTGGATAAGTAGAAGGCATGCAAATCAACCCACGAAATCTGAAATTGTGTAGATAAAATCCTGACACAGACAGCTGAAACTTGGAAAATTCATAACTTGTTCAATACTTAATATTTTTTCATGAAATAAAGTATAGACTAATCTAAATTCAATAGCTTTCCAAATATATTAAAATCTAAATTTTTAAACCACCAAAAATCTCCAAAACAACCCCCAAAATCCCCAAACCAGTCACTAGGGTTAGCATAAAACATGTAAAGTATTTCTAGCTCTTAGAACCCTTCAAAAACATCCCAAAATGGCTACTCACACTTAGAAAAATAAGCCACCTCAGATCAAATTACAAATATAGCTTGTTCACCCTTAAAACATGCCAAAATATGCTCAATTCAATTTGCCATAATTAGAATAAAACCAACAATTAGTAGCAGCTCATAAACACTATGAAACCCCTCCAAAATCACTTAGGATGGATTTACAAAACACTATTGTAGATAAGATTTTTAAACCACTTCAATAGACACCCAAACATGCCCAAACAACCATTTATGTAAGTCGTTATGGCTTAATTAATGCAATAATAACCAGTAGATCTAAAGCACCATAAAACCCTTCACAATTTTCAATAGCATGCATATTTTACCCTCAATAAAATGTGCCAAGACTCTAGACAAGTCACCGAAGCTAGAAAGCATAAATCATGCACAAAGACACTTCAACACAATGAAACACAATGAATGGAACAAGAGAGTCTTCAATGTCTTCAACAATGGCTTTCAAATGAGAGAGATCAAAATGCAAGAACATGGGCATACATCCCAATACTCCAAGCATGGAATGAAATCAAATGATCATCCAACATAACCCTTGCCTCAATGTCAAAACATATATTTATAGATTTCTCCTAGGGTGGAGCGACTCCCTTTTGGAGGGAAAACCATAATTTGAAATTGTAAGGCATGCTTATATTTCCCCTTTTGATTTTAATTTCCCCCTCTAAGTGTAGCGTCCCCTTTCTAAGGTCTTTATGACATTTAAAACCACTTTAATATCATTTAATTAATTCCCTTTTTAATTCAGCATTATGGAAATTAAATAAAATAAATTACATAATTATATAATTATTGCTTTATAATGTCAAAATGTTAAAAATCGCTCTCCAGGCAATAATATTTAATTATTTAATATAATTTTTCACCTTGCAACATCCCAAAGCCCATGGGAAAATTTAGGCTAAGGGTCTTCAAAAATGGGGAGATACTAAATGTAACGAACCATTACACCAAAACCTCGAGGCGTTAGTGAAATCTACACATGAGGATCATAACATCCCACCACGCTTATGTAGCCTGAACCCCGAGCTAGATTTGCACCCATATAATGGGACCACATCCTACCCTATACGAATCTTAGGCAAACACTGCAATGTCGGCGTAGCTACCCGTGTCGAGACTCAAACCTGGGTGGTCGCTCTGATACCAAATGTAACGAACCGTTACACCAAAACCTCGAGGCGTTAGTGAAATTTGCACATGAGGATCATAACATGAAATTAATTTGAACTCCATGTTTGGAGTAATGGGATGTATGCCCTAGCTCTTTCTCTCTCTTTCATTGTAAGCTTCATTGGAAGCCATTATTGAAGATAGTTCTATTTGGAGCTGAAGTAAATCTTATTTTTGATAAGTCTTCTTGTGTTGTTTTTACATGATATATTCATCTTAATATTGGCAACTTGGCTTGGAGGTTTGGCACATTTGTTTGGGATTAAATATGCATGATTAGAGTTCATTATTGAAGTGTTCTTGAGTGGTTTTATGGTACTTTTCTACTATTGTTAATGCTATAATTTATTAAGGTATAACGACTTGGTTTGGGGTGTGTTCCAATCTACTTGTAATGGAAGTAAACTTAGAAGAGAAACCCTTCTAGGTTCACCTCAACTAACCTAGTGTCGGCTTCAATAAAACCCAAATAGGGTTGGAGTGAGCCACAGTAAAGGTTCAGATGGGTCATCTAGTCGGAATTAACAGTTCTTTATCTAATTAAATTGCAGAAGTAGAAAAATAAACTTAAACTGCTGAAAATAACTGCAAACTTCAAAAATTAATATATTCCTTAATATTGACTCTTTTTGCATGAAACCAATTGCAGATGGAAGATAAAATTAGGAGCTTCCAAAGGAACCAACAATCATAAGTTTTTACCGACTCAAACCAGCCCCCAAATCAGCAAAACAGGTCGCCAGGGTTAGGGACAAATAATTAAATTAATTCAAGTTCTTTTTCCTTCACTTCCCAGCTCAATAAATGTTTTTCCTTTAGATCTACAAAAAAATAGTTTATAATAGTAGCTTGGAAAACCCTTCCAAAACACCGTCATCAAATACCTAGGTAAGTCAATTTGCATGAAATATATTCCAACAGTGTTAGCAAGCCAAAATATTATTAAAATGATCACAATATGCCCCAATTAGATGTAAAAATAAATCAGATTGTAAGCTTCTTGTGTAATCTCATAAAATCATGTCAAAATGCTTCATATCAATTCAATTTGAACTTACAAAAAATATGGAATGAACAACAAAATTTTGAGCACTTGAAACACCTACAAACAAGCTTAAAATTACCCTAAGCAAGTTGATTTCAGCAAGGGAAAACCAACAACGTATAATAAATTCCATCCACCATAAATCACTCTCACAACCCTCTTGAAGCAAGCTTGAAATCTTCCCAAAAATGGCAACTTACATATATGGAATAAAAATGCACATTACTCATCAATTTGTATCTCTCAAAGGGCACACACACTTCACAATTGGTGGTGTTAATGAACACCTTTTGTTTTTTTATCACAAGTGGGCATACATCCCTCTTCAAGTATGAAGATAAGTTATAATAATCATCAACCTCTGAAAAGGAGTGCCCATCATCTTCTTTTATATCTTTTCCTTGCTCAATCTCCAAAGATCCTTCTCCATTTTTGGTGCCAAAATCTAGGAGGGAATCTTTATTTAAAAAATTTCTTGAAAAGACACTTAAAACAAATATTAAATGTATGGGGAAATTAAATCAAATGGGGCCCATGTGGATTGACCCATGCTTAGAATAAATCAATTTATTTTAAATAACAATCATTAAATAATTCCCAGAAAAATGCGACTTAGTCACTTTATTCACCGTTAAAATAAATAATTATTATCCCAAGGTAATCGGTTTTTCTTTCTTATATTTGATTTGCACAATTAAAATTTATTTTGATTTTTAAACTCGCGTGTGTAAATCAAATTTCCCTTATTTTAATTTTTATTTTAAAAAGGGGAAATTACATGAGCGACCTACCTTGGGGACATTTCTGAGTGATCTAGGGCACGTTTGCACTAAATTTGATTTGTTGTTCCATAATCATATTTTTAGAAGCCAAGATCAGCTGATTTGCATGTCTTTTGGGCTAAGGAAACTCTATTTTCAGTCATGTCTGTGAGTTGTTCATCTACAAATTTATAAAAAAAAAATCATCCCTTTATTTGATCTAAATTTGGTATTTTTCTGAGGTTATTGCATAAATAAAAATAGTTGATCTGTTCGTGTAAATAATCAAGTGATATTACTTTAGTTTTGTGGTTTTACCACTCCTAGATTAAGTCACATTTTTCCAAATAATTCAGATCTGCATTATTATTTTTAATTACATTCTCTAGAATTTTTTGTAGATCAACATTGTTGTTATTCCATTTGGGGGCATAATTTGTCCATTTGGGGACATTACATAGAGGGCATGAAATATTGTCTTTTTCCCCATTATAACTTGTCTATGCATTTTCAATTGGCCAAATGCAAAACTAGAAAAGTTGGGTTGGCTATCAGATACTTAATAATTTTTAAGGGATTTGTGTAATTTATTAAAATAAAACTTTCATTTTAGTTAATTGCTTACACTAGTTTTCCTGTTTTTTCCCAATAAATATTCTAGCTTCAAATGAGTTTTCTCAAAGGCTCAGCAAACTTTATTATGCCATTATGGCACTCCCATGTTACATTTTCTTTTGTATGGATCTTTCTTTAGAGGACTCTTTATTTTCCACCCGTTTTTATCTATAATTTATCCGACTTCTTGTATTTTGACAATTATCAGGATTCAGTTATTGGTCTTGAGTTTCACGGTCAATTTGGCTTCTCTTTAATTATATATGTATCATCTTCCAGTTACCAAGTGTATTTTTGGAGGAAAAGCTAACATGCTATCCTTGTTTTGTCGTTAAGATAATTGTGTACACACTTTAACATGCATGTGGTTAATAATGTTAGATTTAACAAGAAGTGGAAAAGCCAAGAGGAGAATATCAGAGAACATTCAAGTTAATTCTTTTATTCTTCAAGCTGAAGAGATTTTGATGGAACAAAGTACGACTATTGTTAAGAGAGGCTTAACTTTGATGAAAGATGTCAATAGTAAATACATCTGTTGATCTCCACTTTTTCTACAGGTGTAGTCTCATACATTGTCTCGAATTTGTCAATTGTTAGCCCTTGGTGAATTATTTTAAAATGTAGCTAAAATATTTTATAACCATAGACGCATAGAGGAGCTGTCTAAAATACCAAGACATTTAGAGGAGCTTGAGAAGGAGGCTATGGCTAAAGCAGAGCTAGAAATGTTTACTGATTCTTATTTGGGGACACTTAAGGTAAAAATGACTCATCCCTTTTGATTGGAAAATAGTGGATAAGTTAATGGGAAATTGGGCCTTAACCTTATTCATGTAGAGGAAATGTTATTTAGAGGAAACACTATATGCGGATTAGTGAAAGCAAACTACTGAAACCTATTCAGAATGTCTATATTGATTACTTGCTATCTACTAACTTTGGCGGTTTTGGTTACAAGGAAATGACTTCAGGGATACAATCTGAGTATATTGATCTTGCAGGAAGGGAAAATTGTTTGGAATATAGTGGGATTGATGATGTGTCTCGGTATGTCCTTTACTCCTAAAAGTTGTGGTGGCAAGTTATAATTGATTGCTCTTATTTTTAGTTATCCCATTTTTAATTCCAGTAGTAATCATGCTAACAAATTACGTATTCCTTGAGATTTTAGAGTCTTATTTGATGACTTCATTTGAGAAATTTTGTTTTGGTGTAAAAAGATGAATTTCTGGTGTGATTAAACTCACGAGTCTTTCTTGAGGTTCCTTCTACAATGAGGGTTGCCAAACATGAGTATTTAATTAATTAAAATTTCTTTCAAAATTAAGATCATTGGTTTTATTTTGGGATTGTTTACATATTGGTGCCCTCTTTTAACTTATAAATAGACAAAAAAATTAATAAATGTCTAAGAGGGTAATCCAACTATGATAATAATTCCACCTCCTTTTTTCTTCTTTTTCACCGTTGCACATTCGTTGTGAATTCAAAATTTGCACTTATTTTTGAGTTGTTTCTTATACTGGTGCCGAGGTTGCTTAGTTCACACTTCATATTTGCATAAAAATTGATCATGATATATTCATTGTAGTTTTAAATTTATTGTTGGTGGCTTTTTTGCTTTAGATTCAATATTGTCAAATTTTTCTCTTTTCTATGTGGAAGGCTACAGTATTGCAAATCGATAATTTGTAATGTTTTTCCTCATAATTGTTTTGTTGAACTACCTATGTTGCTCTCTGAAAACACTCGCTTGGTGCCATTCACATCCCCCATGTCACATATTGTTCCACCTGAATTTTGAGAGGAACGTTGGGCACTAGTTATGTGCAATTGATGCACTACTTTACCACAAAACTCACTTAGATGAGACACCAAAGCATATATATCTCAGCATTGAGGATTATTCCACCCTCACTCATGTTTATAGGTCTTTTGTTTTTTAAACTTGGTTTGAAATGTTGAATCAGGCTTGATTCATTAAGTGTCACATACCAAATGCTACTTCATTTCTATATGTTTCAAAGAAATTGTTTAATACTTATACTTTTATCTGTTTTGCCTATGTTTTGACTATATTGTTATGAATATTGATTTCTAAAGAAATTTCAAAAAAATGTCTTTTGGAAGACATTGATCCTCCATTCACAGTTCTAGCTACTAATCCTGCAATGCTTTGGATGCTATAAGATACTTTGAAATGAGTGAGAATTGTTTTTATTACATCCATGTTAGGTTCAATATTTTCCCAAGGTCATCACATGATAGTAAGTCGAGCACTTTTTAACTTGTCATGTGTCAATTTAAGAAAGAACTAGCTTTCCTGTAGTAATTGCTAATGGCTTGGTATCCTTTTCTTTATGAAGCTTCCTTTCTTAGGCCTGAGAGATTAATTTTGTATAGAGTTGATTTGGAGTAAATGGGATTTAAACATTTTAAAATTGTAGAAAACATTAAAATTAAGAAAAATGGTTGCAAAATATAATTGAAGCAGACTGTATATCCATGCAGAATCTTTGCATTACTTATTTAGTGTATACAATAGTGGCATGCATCAATTTCTCAACATGCAGTTGGAGGATCCATTCTAAGTTTTTGTGTACATCTCAGCCAACAAAGGTAATTTACCTTATTCAATCCCACTTTTTCTCATCTCCTTGGTGCAAGGATCCTATTCTTAGTCTTTCTCCAAAGAAAAACAGTCAATTAATGTTTTTCCTTTGTCCCATGATGCAATAAAACACGCAAAACACTTTGGAAAGAAATTGTAAAACCCATAAAATTGTTACAAAATGAATGCAAACTTGAAACAAGACCAAGAGGTCTAGTAGTGCATTCCATAAATAAAATATTTTGACCCAATTTTCAGGGTTATCTACAATTAGGAAAACCCAATGCAGCCAAACAAAGAGCAAGGGGGTGGAAAGGAGATGAGTCCAGAAAATATTTTCAAAGGAGATGGGAGTCTTCCATTTCAAAGAAATCAACATGTTATGGAAGGATAGTACTGCTTGTTAAAATCATTCGGGATTAGGGATTCTAGATAAACTGGCAACAATCTCACAATCCTTTCAACGTATAGTAAAATGGTTTCTTTTCTAGCATTTTAAATTTGTATCTGTTTTGGAATTATACCGTCAAAAAACATGACTATTATCTACCTTTTTGAACTTTCCATGTTCTTCTTAGCTCGACAATAGATTCTATTTTGAAATTATCTGCTATGGGTGAATTGTACTGCTTGTCAAAATCATTATGGATTATGGCTTCAAGATGAACAAGAAACAATCTCACAGTCCTTTCAACGTATTGTAAAATGGTTTCTTTTCTGACATTTGGAATTTGTATTTGCTTTGGAATTATGCCTTCAAAAAACATGACTAGTATATACCTTTTTGAACTTTTCCTATTGTTCTTATTAACTCGACAATAGATTTGATTCTAAAATTATTGGGTTTGTGTCGTGCTCTAGAAATTTTAAAATGATCACCAAATCTTCCCTACTTTTAGTACCAATCCAATTTAGTTCTTTGGTCTGTATTAGCCCATCTTTAGTTCTAAGGTTTCTGTTCAATTATTGGTATTTCAGAAACTACATTGTAAGGATAGAAAATTTAGGAGTGACTTGCCTAATGTATCGCACTTGCACATGTAGGTCACAGAGCTCCCCAGAAAAAAACATAGAATGAATCGATGTCAGGACTACAGTAACAAATGGTAGATTTAAGAGGTTTGTAGTGTATTTTCATGTTTATCAGAAGTTCAGCAATCCCTTGAAGTAGTGCAATGTCAGGACTAAAATTTTTCCCTTGTTCAGATACTTCTAAGTAAGGATTACAACTCTTACTTGGAGGTATTTTTTTAATTAGATTGGTAACACTTTAAATATATGATTGTTTCAAATAAACAAACCAAGTGAAGGATCTGAGTATGAGATCTTGAAGAATTTCATACAATCACAAAGTTTCTTCAAGCTCAAGACAACAGGTCTATCTATGCAGAGAAAAGTTCTAAAAAGGTGTAATGTCCCTTCTTGGGGACTCTTAGGAAACTATGCGAAGCTAAGAACAAAATACAATTTTTAGATTTATGAGCAGGTTGTTAGTGGCTGAAATTGAATGTGTGAAACCCTCATAAGCTGCCAAAAAACTCTCTCCTAGGGCAACAACCTCTTTACAATTTTGAAGCACATTAGTGTTTAGAAGAGGCACATTAGGGTTTGTGATACATCTGACATCCTACAAAGTTACAATGTTTGTGAGACACTCAACATCCTATGTTATTATAGATTCGATGAGACACCCAATGTCTTAGGCATTCAAATTTGTGAGACCAATGTGGTGTCTCCTTTCTTTGGATTTTGGCTATAATGCAACCCAAAACTCCTAGTTTATTTTATTGTTACTTTTCTATTTCACATTTTTTTGTTGGGAAAAATACACCCCCAACATCCTTCAAATTGGGGATTTGATTGCACTCAATACTCCATTTGTTGCTAATACAACATCCATCTTCTCATGCATTGATGAAAGGGCATGGTCATCTACATCTATAGGGAAAAGTTGGCTATACATGAACAAGTGTACTCCTTCCTTACTCTCTTCCACTTTACAAGTTTCAATTTTCACTACATGGACATTAACAACTCTCTTATGTTGCAAGATTTGCTCTTGGGGCCATCTTGTGACATTTCAAACGTTCAAACAATCAAGAAGTTGAAAAAAGACAACGTGTTTACACTCTCAAGTACATTTTCCTTTAAAGCTAGCAAATTTCTTTTATTATCTTAAAGAATGGAAATGTAGACACTTGAATTTAATAATTAGGTGCTTGGTAACATGGATATGGCTTATGTCACTTCGTCATGACTTGCGCGTAAAAATAGAGCTTAAAAACACTATCTCACTATTTTATAAGGCTTGAAAACACTTCGTAATCTCACACTCTACTACTTAGACACCTAACGGACTGATCTAAATACTCATGAATGTCTTACACCTCTTGTTAGGCACTTCTAGTGTTCATCCCTCTAGACACTACTGTCTAATTTTGGACAAAATCCTTATATGGTTTTGTCCATTATTTGATGATGGTAGTGTGTGCAAAGCCAAAGTCTAATTTCTTACGTTTATCTTATTCCTTATTCCTTGGTCATCGTTAATACAAAATCATATCCCTTAGAATGGTATAAAAAAAATTCTAACACTTATATTTACTCACTTGGCATTTATAAGAGCTCATCAAGAAAATATCTATCAAATCTTTTGTAAATTTTCCCTAAAATTCCTTGAATCAAGAGCAGACATCAAGATCAGCTTCTATACAATTTTGAAGCACTCTAAACTAGGTTAGGAGCATACCAAACCAATTCAAAATCATCTCAAAGTCAAATTAATCAGTATTATGTATCTACTTATCAAAGGGGGACTTCAAGGGGTCTTTTCTCTAATGTTTATCTATCTATGAGCACTATAGTTTGGGATTCAATTGTAACACAGTATTCAAAAATCATGAAGGGTTCATTCTATGTACCTAGTTAAATTTTTACTGATGTTGCAGCACAAGGAAAAACATAGGAGGAGATATTCTATATTTGCATTCACACTTGCATATACACTAGGAGAAATACATAAGAGTTTGAGCCCCTCATTTGAACAATGTAGTGCAACATTTGATCAGAATCAACAAAGGGATTTGGTCACCAAGGGAAATCTAATTCAACCACACACAAAACACCTTTTTGTTATATAATTGTGTGTTTGAGTGCTAGTGCAATAAATTAGGGTTTTAATCATTATAGATGCATGCACAAGGGTTTTAGAGGAAGTGGAAGTGTGGGAAGAATCTATAGACAATGAAGAAGCAACCCATAAAAGACTAAAAGTGTGTGTAGGGAAATACACTAGCATCAAGAATGACAAAAGCCCCAGAGGCTATTGTCCATTTTGGCACTAGCTGAAGGGGTTTCAAAGCCTCAATTTCGAGACATGGCACACATTGGGTATAGTTGGAGTCTATTTTCCCTATTCCAAATCAAAACAATTTTTAGAACATTAGATGAGCTAGGTCAATTCATCCTTTTATGATTTACTATATTTTATCATGCGACCTAATTGAATATTGTACTTCATTACATTTACATGTACTATAAAACCTAAATGTTGGAGTATTTATCTATAAATTTTGATTGTGCAGTAGTTTTAAGTTGTAATCCAAATTAAAGGTAAAACACCACTTTATTTTTAATTAGGTTTAAAACACTAGCATTAATGTCTTTTGCAAGTGAACCCAAACTATGGAGTATACCAAAATATTTTCCGTGTGCTAAACAAAAGCTACAATATAAATTGGACTATGTGAGGGGATGTGAAACTTTGTTTTAGAAGCTAAGGCAGATAGACTAGGTCTTATCATATTCAAGTAGAACTTGACATGCACCCTTCGCACAAGTCATGGCAGTTTTGATTTACATATTTAGAAGATTTAATGTTATACATATACATATCCTATTGTGTGTGTTCATCAATATATACATCAAAACATGTTCTTTAAAATGGACAAAACTTATGATATAAATTGGATTGTGGGAGGTGACATGAAGCCTTGTGCAATTAGTTCCTATTATGGAAGAGGCAACCACCCATTCAATTAGAAAAATACGTGCAACCTAAGGTACACAAAGAACATCGAATTCATGCTTCTATAAATTATAGTTGGTATTATTAGTTCCACAAACCATATTATTTTTTGCATACCTAATTATTCCATGTATCTAGAAAATAAGTGATGTAGGGGCATCCCAGACTTAAGAAAACTTGCACTAATGCAAGAAGCGTGAGAATTGAGAAACACGCAAGAGAAGAGAGCTTAGGAAGGATGTGTGCACGACAGAAGTCTAAGAAGAATTTCCAAGAAGAAAAGGGAGGAAGGTTGCGGAAGGAGTGGTTTAAGCCACTATGGAATAATATACACAACAAAAAGGGCACATGAGGATAAGAATGATGCACAAATGAATATGTCAAAGGGAAAGAGAAAAGAAATACTGGTAGAATGTTGATCGTGAGACTAGTCAAGAGAGAGAAAGGAGAGATGCGAGGCAAAAGTTTTCAAGAGGGAGACAAATAATCATGGAGACAAATGACAAGAGGAAAGAAGAAAGACTGGTAGAATGTTGACCACGAGGCAACTAGTCAAGAGAAGAGAGAATGGTTGTGAGAAGTAGGCCAAAAGCAAGGAGGGTTGTTAGGGAAAGTGACAAAGACGAAAGGAGAATTGGCAAAGGAGGTTATTCCGGAAGAAATATATGGTCGATGGAGGCCATGAGTACGCACAAGGTGGAGCAAGAGGCAGAGGGTGTATAGAAAATATGTAGAGAAAAGCATCTCGGAGGAGTGAGAAGACGAAGACGTGTGTGGAAACATTGCTGGAGAAACCAAGCAATCCTAGGAGATTACAAGAGTACACATGAAAAAGGGTGTACCCAATAAGGAGATCAAGGGTGATATCAAGAGAAGATGTGCAGAGAAGCATGTAAAAGAGGAGCACAAGAGCCAAACGGAGTGCAACGGCAGTTCGGAGAAACTAGGATCGAGAGAGGCCGGTAGTGGTCTAACCTAGAGGAAGTTTCCCTGAAGGCAAAAAATGCAAAGCAACTAAGGATAGTTGCTAGAGTGTGCATGGAAAGAGGTCCACAAGAATGAGAAGATATCGGTAGATATCTCAAGGAGTCTTGTGAAGAGGCTCAAGAAGTCTTGTGTAGAGTAGTAGGTGTAGGAAGACAAGAGGAGAAAAGGAAGAAATTGGCATGACGAAATTGTCATAGCAAGAGGAAGAAGAAAACAAAGGCCATCAACAAGAGTGTGGTCTAATAGGGCATGAGAGGCGAGGGGGAGAAGAAGCCCTCTAGAAGTCCGTAGCCAAGGAAGACATGGAAGAGCAAAGGAGTTGTGTTGGAGAAGACATACGAGAAGATGGGTGCTCAAAAAAGTGGAGGAAGAATCACGAGTTAAGGAATGTCGAGAGAACCCAAATAATGAAAGGTAGAGAAGAGAAGAATTACACAGAGCAAGGAAGCACGAAAGAGGAAAGTTGTGAAAATATAGCGACAAAGAACAAAGGAGAAAATTATGGAGGAGCCATGAGGAAGAAGAAAAGACAAAGTGAGCGGAAGTTCACTAAGGATTGGAAAGGAGGATTTTCTCAGAGGAGAGGAGTTCGCGGGTAGAAGGCACTCATGAGAAAGTGCGAGAGGCAACAACAAAGTCACTAAGAAGTGATTAAGGATTAGAAGAGGAGTCGAAAGAAGAGCAAGAATGGAATGGATTGTTGGATATAGGAGTTGGGACTAGTTGTCCAAAGGGCGATTCTATCTCTCACATTCGCTTAAGGAGGACATAAATTTCAAAATACCTCAGGTGTTTGATGCAGGGGCATCCCAGACTTAAGAAAACTTGCAATAATGGAAGAAGTGTGCAAGATTTGGGAAACGTGTAAGAGAATAAAATGAGAGTGCATGAAGGATGTGTGCGCAAAAATATTATAGGATTTGTTGAGTATTTTGTCATTGATGTCAAAGGAACAACATTAGTGTTGATGGAAATATTGAGGTTTGAATATTTGTTTAATATTCAACATTACAACATTAGTGTTCGTAAAATATTTATCCATGTCAAAATTAGTGTGATGTCAAAATTTGAATATTTTAACATTCAACATCACTAAGGAATCTTATGACACATGGTGGGATGTGTAAGAGATTTTATGACACGTAAGAGATTCTATGGCCACTTATGACGTGTAAGAGATTCTATGGCAGCTTATGATGCGTAAGAGATTCTATGACAACTTATGACGTGTAAGAGATTCTATGGCAGCTTATAACACGTAAGAGATTTTATGATAGTTTATGACGTGTAAGAGATTCTATAGCAGCTTATGACGCATAAGAGATTTTATGATAGTTTATGATGTGTAAGAGATTCTATGATGTGTAAGAGGAGTTACTCTTACATGTGTAAGAGAATATTTCTATTTGGAGAAAATATATAATATTTGGAGAAAATTGGCCCATGGTATGGGCACATGGTTTTAGGGAAACCACAAGTGGTTTTTCCTCTCCTTCTTTCTATATAAGCAAGTGTTGTGTGCACATTTTGTGTAGAGCGAGAAAGAGAGCATTTTGCATGAGTGTGATATGTATGTGAGCTGATATTATAAATCTCTTAAGTGAGTATGAGTATGTGAGAGAGAGAATATAGAAGGAGAAATTATCATTGATTTGTATTGCATATTTTCTGGAGAAGTTGGTGCTTCGAATCAGAGATTGCATAGTCAGTGGTGTTTGCATTCAAGGGATGAATTGGTGTCTAGCTTGGAGATTGGTGTCTTCTGTGAGTGGGTGCTCACACTTTGTAAACACTATTTTTTCAGCTAGATTTGGATAGTAGATCCAAGAAATCTCTTTTGGTGGATGTAGCCCACACTGGGTGAACCATGGTATATCTGGTGTTATGTGCATTTGATTTTTGTGTATGCTCTCATTTTACTTTTAGATTTGAATATCTTGTTAAGTATAAAATTAATAAGTTGGAGAAAAAAAATTTATTGTCGAATATTGATTCACCCACCCTCTCAGTATTTTCGTGCTTCTAATAATTGGTATCAGAGCGGGTTCTTTTTGTGTAGCTTAACAGCTAGAAGGTAGATCAGAAAGCACAATGACAGCTCAAGAAGGATTCTCCACAAATAAAGCTCCGTTGTTCGATGGATCAAACTATGCCTTTTAGAGCATAAGGATGCGAACCTATTTGAATTCTCTTGGACATGATATTTGGCATTCGGTTGAGGATGGCTATATGGCACCAGCAATGCCACCAATAGATCCAGCTGGTAAGAGAGCATGTGAAAATTATGCTAAAGCTATGAATGCTATTTTGTGTGGTGTAGCTGATTCGGGGTTTGTAAAGATTATGCTTTGCAAAAATGCCAAGGAGATGTGGGATAAGCTCAATATTTTATATGAATGAGATTCGAAAGTAAAGATGATAAACCTTCAAACACACAAAAGAAAGTTTGAAAGTCTAAAGATGAAAGAGGAAGAGAACATTTCAGCATATCTACTTTGTGTGGATGAGACCGCAAACATGATCAAAGGCTTGGGTGAAGAGATGGAAGACCCAGTAATATTACAAAAGGTATTAAGATATCTACTTCCTATATTTGATGTTAAAGTTTCAGCTATTGAAGAACTTAAGGATCTAGATAAAATGAAAATGGATGAGTTACATGGAATACTCACGGCTTATGAGATGAGAATAGAACTAGATAAGCCAAGAAAAAAGGAATGTGCTTTCAAAGCTTCAAAAGGAAAGGAGAAGAAGGTTGGATCAGATGATGAATCCGATGAGGAAGAAGAAGCCCTATTGGTGAAAATTTTGAAAAGAGGATCTGGCAAGTACAAAGGTACAAATCCTTTTAAATGTTTTACCTGTGGTGAGATTGGACATTTTGTAGCTAAGTGTCTGCATGCAAAAAGTGAAAGTGATGATGAAGAGCCTGTCAAACCAAAGAAAGGAAAGCCTTTCTACAAAAATAATTTCAAGCAAAGGAAGTTTGAAAAGAAATGGAACCAAAACAAGAAGAGTCTATGCACCAGAGAAGATGATAGCTCAGAGGAAGATTGTTTAGAAGGTGACATTGAAGAACTTTTTTTTATGGCCCTTGAAGATGGAAAAGTTGAAGTTGAAGATTCAGTTGATGAAGAAGGTGAGGTAAACTTAGAAGAAGAACTCATATGACTTGGGTGAGATCAAGAGACTCAAAAAGAAGACCCTGAAGCAAAAATTGCAACTTCAAGAGTATGAAGAAGCAAAGATAAATCTGCATGCTGAAAAAGAACATGAGAATACTATTGTTGATCTAAAGACCCAAGTTAAAGAGGCAAAAAGAATAGAGGAAGTGATCAAATAACAACTGAAATCAAAAGAAAAAGAATGCAAGAGATTAGAGGCAGAGATTGTCGCACTAAGACAAGAAACTGAAAAGTTGAACAAGAGACTCAAGTTTGAAAAAATTTATGAGGTGTTGAGCAACATTCTAAGAGAAAAGAAACCAAAATCATCCAAATGTGGTATTGGATTCAATGAAGCAGAAAAGAAAGAGACCAAAGAACCAGAGAAGAAAGCCAATTATGCAAATATCCTAAAAGGCTCCAGTAAAGGAGAAAGTAGCAAGAAACAAGAAGATCATTCTCCACAAAACAAAAACAAAGAAGAGAGCAAGTGGAATAATGTACCAATAAGAAGTTTTGGAAGTTTATCTTATCAGAGGCAACCCTACATGACCAAGTATTCCTTTCACGATTATTGTTTTTCATGTCAATACTTTGGTCATAAGATGATGGACTGTAGATCAAGGTTTCAGAGTTAGAATCAGAATTTTCATGCTAGAAACTACAATTCTTTTGCTACATTGTCAAATTTGAATGAGCATGTGATTAGATGTTATGAATGCAACCAAGTTGGCCACATAGCAAGATTTTGCAGGAGTAAGATTACAAAAAAGCCAAAGCAAGAGAAAGAGGGAAAACAAATCATTCAGAAAGCCAACAATAAGAAAGTGTGGCAAAAGATAAAGGAGGGAGAAAAGGAAGAGGCTATGTTGGTACAAACCGCACTCCATGCACAAGATGAAGAACAACCTTGGTACATTGATAGTGGATGTTCCAGCCATATGACAGGTGACAGAAGCAAGTTCCTGAAGCTAAAAAAGGCCAGTAGAGGTACAGTAAAGTTTGGAGATAACACTATAGCCAAGATCACATGAAGAGGTAACATAAAATTAAATGGTCAAGCTAAAGTTGAAAATGTTTTACTCGTTGAAGGACTAAAACATAATCTTTTAAGTGTCAGTCAAATGTGTGATCAAGGTTATACACTCACGTTTTATGCTGGGGGTTGTGAAATTAGAAAGAAGGATATAGGTAATTGGGTTGCAGATGCAAATAGAACAAGGAACAACCTGTACATGCTAAGTGATGTGAAGGGAGAAAAGTGTTGCATGAGTCAAATTGATGAAAGCTGGTTATGGCACAAGAGATTGGGTCGCATTAATTTTGACAACATGGTAAAAATCAGCTCAAAACAAGCAGTGAGAGATTTACCCAAGATCACAAAACCGTAAAGTACTATCTGCAAACAGTGTCAACATGGGAAGCAGACAAGGGTCAGATTTAGGACAAAGGAGTACTCTACAATGAAGGCATTAGAGCTAATTCATACTGATCTCTGTGGGCCAACAAAAATAAAAACACAAATCTTGCAAGGTGATTCTTATTTTATGTTATTAATTGATGACTTTACTAGAATGACATGGGTTGCATTTCTAAAAGAAACATCATAAGCTTTTGATCAATTCAAAAAATTTAAAGCTTTGATTGAGAATGAGACAAACTCTAAGATTAAGTGTTTGAGATCAGACAGAGGAGGTGAATTTATGTCTAACGAATTTGATGAGTTTTGTGAAGAGCATGGAATCATAAGACAGTTTTCTGTAGTAAGAACACCACAACATAATGGTGTAGTTGAACGGAAAAATAGAACAGTGCAGGAAATGTCTAGAACAATGCTAAATGAGTCCAAGTTACCAGATGATTTTTGGAGAGAAGAAGTGTACACAATGGTGTATATTCTAAACAGAGCACATATTTTAGTAAACACAGAAAAGACACCATACGAACTATGGAAGGGAAGACCAGCTTCCGTGAAACACTTCAAAGTGTTTGGAAGTAAGTGCTACATTAAGAGAGACAATGAAGATGAGCTTGGTAAATTTAATTCTAGAGCAGATGAGGGCATATTCCTTGGTTATTCATCAAAAAGCAAGGCTTACAGGTGCTATAATAAGAGACTACAAAAAGTAGTGGAAAGTATAAATGTGAAATTCGACGATTGGAAGCCGAAGAAGAAAATAGGACACTCAGTGGTGCAAAAAGAGGATGAATTTAAATCTGAGAAAGAGGAAGAAGAAGAAGAATCTGAATGAGAAAACACAAAGGCACCATCCAGATTCATTCAAAAGAATCATACAACAGATCAAATAATTGGAAACAAAGATACTGGAGTACAGACAAGGAGGAGACTAGCAAGTGCACCACAAGAGGTAAACTTTTCCTTATTGTCAAAATTTGAACCGAGTAATTTTAATGAAGCTAGCAAGGATAACTTTTGGATAAAAGCCATGGAAGAAGAACTTAATCAGATAGAAAAGAATGACACATGGGAGTTAGTACTAAGGCCAAAGGACAAGAATATCATTGGTACCAAATGGGTCTTTAGAAACAAGATGAATGAAGAAGGAGAAGTTATCAGAAACAAGGCCAGATTAGTGTGCAAAGGGTACTCACAAGTTGAAGGCACTGATTTCGAGGACACATTTGCACCTGTTGCTCATATGGAAGTGGTAAGAATGTTTTTAGCATTTGCTTGTTTCAAGAATTTTAAAGTTTATCAAATGGATGTAAAATCAGCATTCTTGAATGGAAACTTAGAGGAAGAATTTTATATAGAGAACCAAAAGGTTTTATTCTATCAGAAAATTTAGATTTTGTGTGCAAGTTAAAAAAGGCTCTTTGTGGTTTGAAACAAGCTCCTAGAGCTTGGTACTCTAGACTAGACAAGTACTTGCAGGAACAAGGATTCAAAAAGGGAATTACAGATAGCAATTTGTACATCAAGACAGAAGGAGAACATCAAGTGATAGTTGTGGTTTACGTGGATGACATTATTTTTGGAAGCGGTTGCAGGAGACTATGCAAAGAATTTGCAGAGGAGATGCAAAAGGAGTTTGAGATGTCTTTGATTGGTGAGTTGTCTTATTTTCTTGGTTTGCAAATTTAGTAGTCTAGTCAAGGCATTTTTATTTCACAAACCAAGTATATAAAGGAGATGTTGACAAAGTTTAGAATGGAAGATTACAATCCAGTTAGTACACCCATGATTACAGGTTACAAGTTGAGTAAGAATGATGAGTCTCCCGATGCTAATCAGACCTTGTATAGGTCCACGATAGGTAGCTTGCTATATACCACAGCTTCTAGACCAGATATTATGCAGGTTGTTGGACTAGTTGCATGATTTCAAGTGGCACCAAAGGAAACTCATGTGGCAGCAGTAAAAAGAATTTTCAAATATTTTAAAGGTACGTTGGATTATGGTTTATGGTATCCAAAGAGTGATGATTTCACTCTTATAGCATTCACAGATGCAGATTGGGCAGGAAGTGTTGATGACAGGAAAAGTACAAGTAGGGGAGATTTTTATCTTGGTGACAGATTAGTGTCATGGTTCAACAAGAAATAGGCCTCAGTTTCATTTTCTATTGTAGAAGTAGAGTATACTGCAGCAGTGGCATGTTGTACACAGGTGCTTTGGATGAAGAAAACATTGAAGGACATGAAGGTAGAGTATGAGCATCCTATTTCCATTTTCTGTGACAATACTAGTGCTATTAACATCTCAAAAAATCCAGTCATGCATTCCAGGACAAAGCAAATTCCCATTAAGTATCATTTTTTGAGAGAGAAAGTTGCAGATCAGTAGGTGAAATTAGAATATGTTGGGACTAAGGATCGGATTGCTGATATATTTACAAAACCTCTACCAAATGAATCTTTTGAGTCACTCAGAAAAAATTTAGGAGTGATCCATGTCACTCTTACTCATTGACTATCTCAGGGGGAGTATGGACATCGGGGGAGCTACACATTACAGTATCTTCAGCTCCGAGTACAAGTGTAGGTGACAGGTTCAGTTATCCCCTTGCCATTAATGTCAAAGGGAGAGAATTGTAGAATGGGGGAGAGTTGCATAAAATAGGTACAATGCAGCAGTACAAAAAGAGCTCGGAGGTAGAAAGTTGGATTTCAAAGCAAACAAGTTTTCATGTCTATTTTTAGCAGGGGTTTGCCATCAATGACAAAGGGGGATTTTGTTGATTATTTTTTCATTGATGTCAAAGGTAAAACATTAGTGTTGATGGAAATATTGAGGTTTGAATTTGTTTAATATTCAACATTACAATATTAGTGTTTGTAAAATATTTATCCATGTCAAAATTAGTGTGATGTCAAAATTTGAATATTTTAATATTCAACATCACCAAGGAATCTTAAGACACATGGCAGGATGTGTAAGAGATATTATGATGCGTAAGAGATTCTATGGAAGCTTATGATGGGTAAGAGATTCTATGGCAACTTATGACGCGTAAGAGATTCTATGACAACTTATGACGTGTAAGAGATTCTATGGCAGCTTATGACGCGTAAGAGATTTTATGACAGTTTATGATGCGTAAGAGATTCTATGGCAGCTTATGACGCATAAGAGATTTTATGATAGTTTATGACGTGTAAGAGATTCTATGATGTGTAAGAGGAGTTACTCTTACATGTGTAAGAGAATATTTCTATTTGGAGCAAATATTTAATATTTGGAGCAAATTGGCCCATGGTATGGGCACATGGTTTTAGGGAAACCACAAGTGGTTTTTCCTCTCCTTCTTTCTATATAAGCAAGTGTTGTGTGCACATTTTGTGTAAAGCGAGAAAGAGAGCATTTTGCATGAGTGTGATATGTATGTGAGCTGATATTATAAATCTCTTAAGTGAGTATGAGTATGTGAGAGAGAATATAGAAGGAGAAATTATCATTGATTTGTATTGCAGATTTTTTGGAGTGGGTGCTTCAAATTGGGGATTGGTGTCTCCAGAAGTTGGTGCTTCGAATCAGAGATTGCATAGTTAGTGGTGTTTGCATTCAAGGGCTGAATTGGTGTTCAGCTTGGAGATTGGTGTCTTCTGTGAGTGGGTGCTCACACTTTGTAAACACTATTTTTTCAGCTGGATTTGGATAGCAGATCCAAGCAGTCTCTTTTGGTGGATGTAGCCCACACTGGGTGAACCACGGTATATCTGGTGTTATGTGCATTTGATTTTTGTGTATGCTCTCATTTTACTTTTAGATTTGAATATCTTGTTAAGTAGAAAATTAATAAGTTGGAGAAAAAAAAATTATTGTCGAATACTGATTCACCCCCCTCTCAGTATTCTCGTGCTTCTAACAGGAACTACCAAGAAGAAAAGGTAGGAAGGTCGTGAAAGGAGTAGTTCAAGCCACCAGGGAATAATATGCGCAACAGAAAGGGCACGTGAGGATAATAATGGTGCATAAATGACAACATCGAAGGGAGAGAGAGAGAGAGAGAGAGAGAGAGAAGAAAGACTGGTAGATCATTTACCATGAGGCAACTAGTCAAGTGAGAAAGGAGAGATGCGTGGTAGAAGTTGCCAAGAGGGACAAAAATAGTCGCGAAGACAAATGACAAGAGGAAAGAAGAAATACTGGTAGAACATCAACCGCGAGGAAACTAGTCAAGAGAAGAGAGAATGGTTGTGAGAAGTAGGCCAAAAGCAAGGAGGAGTTCCAAAGAAAGTAAGAGGAGGAAAGGATAAGTGGCCTAAAGCCACAAAGTATAGAAGCAGGTGTAGAAGAATTGCGCATAGGTCAAGAATGACCTGTATGGGATAGAAAGAACGCCAAAGAAATTGGTTAGGAGAAGATAGAGACACACAAAAAGAAAGGTGTAGTCAACAACAAACAGGGGCAAGCGTGATTGTCTAATACATGTATAATTTAAAATAAAGAGTGTAGTTTAAATAAAAATAATAAATATAATCATTTAATACATTCATACTATCAAATTGTCTAAATTGCTCATTACATAACATTAATTAGCTATTAAAGCTATATAAATGTCATTTTTACTATATAAACATAAACTATCTTCAAATAAACAATATGGACTATTTGTAATTATTTAATCACATAATAAAATTAACCGAAATTACCTTTTTGTTATGGTAGAAAAAATATAAATTGGTTATTCTAATCGATTAATTCATACAAGTTTATTAAATCTTGACATATTCTTATAGTCAGAACTTTTGTGAGAGCGATTTGGGAAAAAAAGGAGCAATCGTCAATTCAAGTAAATCAATATGTGTTCCCTTTGCACATGTTGTTGTGGCTGCAATTTTCACATTAAGAAGATTCAATATCATACCTATGCATACTCTACTACATCTATCCATAAATAAATGTCCACTACAATGTTTCTTTATATCAAAAAAAATTATAATATAAATTGAAATTTGCAAGTGGACGTGGAACTTATGTGCTGGAACTTCAGCCATATGGAATAGGTGGTCACCCATTCAAGCATAACAATATACACACCATTTTCACATGTTGCAGAAGTTGTATTTACATTCAGAAGATTTGATGTTCTACATGTGCATCTCCTACTGCACGTAATCATAAATATATGAACATTAAAATATTTTCACCATATCAAATAAAACATATGATATAATTTGGAATGTGTGAGGGAACATCAATTTTTTGTGGGAATTTCAGGCACATAGTAGGGGCGCCCTTTGTGCACGTCATTGTAGCCTTAATTTTCACAATTGGAAGAGTCGATGTTCAACTTGTGCATATCATGTTGCATATATTAACAAATATATATACACCTAAATATTTTTTATATCACATGAAATGATATAAATTAAACTTTGAGAGTGGACGTGGAATTTCTCTGTGGGCATTTCAAGCATATGGAAGAGGTGGTCACATGTTCTATTATAAATGGATGTACATCCTTTGGTGTATCATGGTGGCCGCAGTATGCACATTGAGAATATTTGGTGTTCTTCGTATATAGCTCCTACTACATGTAATCAGATATATATAAACGCTAAAAAATATTTTCATTATATTGGACAAAACATACAATATAAATTTGACTATGAGGAAAAATTAAACTTTGTGTGGGTAGTTTAGGCACGTAGAAGAGGCAGTCTCTGATTCAAATAAAACAACATGCACACTCTTTGCCCTCATGGTAACCATAGTTTCCACATTCAAAATATTTGATGTTCTACCTGTGCATATCTTGATGCACGTATTCGTTAATATATGTACACTAAATGTTTTCTTAGATTATAAAAAACTTATGATATGAATTATACTCTGTGAGGGCACATGGAACTTTTGTGTGGGCACTTCATGCATACAAAAGAGGTGATTTATCAATCAAGTATAACAAGACATGCACCCTTTGTGCACATAACAATGACCAAATAATGTAAATTTGAAACAATTGATGTTGTTCACTTGCAACTTCTACTGCGTGTATTTGAAAATATAAGGAAATAAAAATATTATCATTATATTAAAAAATAACATACAATATAGATTGGACTGTGCAAGGGAACCTCAAACTTTGTGTGGGTAGTTCAAGCACATAGAATAAGTGGTATCACATTCAAGTAGAACAAGGTGCACACTCTTTTTGTGCATTGTGGTAGCCGCAGTTCCATTTAATGTTCTACCTATGCATATCCTATTGCACATATTCACAAATTTATGTACACCAAAATATTTTCTTCATATCAGACAAAACCTACAATCTAAATTAAACATGTAAGGGGACATTTCATTTTTGTGTGGGAACTTCAGGTATATATATGAGGTAGCACCCAGTTATAAATAACAAGATGCACACCCATTATGCACATCTTGGTGACTGTAATGACTATAGTTTGCACAATCAGAAGTGTCAATGTTCTACTTGAGAAACTCTTATTACACATATTCGTAAATATATGTACACCAAAATGTTTCTTTAGATTGGACTATGAGAGTGAACATGAAAATTTGTGTGGCTAATTCACACATATAGAATATTAGGTTTCCCATTCAAGGAGAATAAGATGTGCATCCTTTGTGCACATTGTTGTGGTTAAAATTTACACATTTAGAAGAATTGATGTTATAATTATGCATATCATGTTGTGCAAATCCTCAAATTTATGTACACTAAAATGTTTCCTTTACAAGGAAAAAAATTATGTCATAAGTTCCACTATGGAAGGGAATGTGGAATTTCTATTTGGGAACTTCCTGAATAAATAAGAGGTATTCATATGTTTAAGTAGAACAAGACATGCACCCTTTACACCCATCATGACCACCACAATTTGCACATTCAGAAGCTTTGATGTTCTTCCTATGCGTATCACATTGTGAATTTTTCTAGATATTTGTACACCAATAAATAACAGAGGTATTTTCTCATTCAAGTAGAACAAGATGTGCACCGTCTGTGTGTCATTGGTTGTAGTATGTACATTCAAAATAATTGATTTTCTACTTAGTCTGCTCATATTGGGTGTAAATAGAAAATGCATGTTCATCAAAGTATTTTCATTATATAGGGAAAAAGTTACAATATAAGTGGGACTTTGTGAGGTAACATCAAAATTTATGTGGGTATTTCAAGAACATAGAAGAGACGGTAGCCTATTGAAGAAGAATAAGAGACGTGCACATCATGTGTGTCATGGAGACCACAATTTCCACATAGATCCAAAACTCAAGGGGTTTTGAGATTAAAGGACAGATTAATAATTGTGCCAAATGTAAACAGAAAAACTATCTCTGAGAAGAGATGTATATTGCTCAAAACTATCTCTGAAAAGAGATGTTTATTGCTCAAAAGATTGTCACTACAATAGCTACCTCAAAGGGAGATGTGTCTTTTTCTTGCGGGTTACATCTACTTATAGACTACTTTTAGAAATATGAAGAGACATCTAGAAGAATGTGGAAGGTCACCAATCTCGAGGGAGATGAGGTGATTCACCTTCCATGAATTACATATATAATAATTTCGTGAAATTACTATTTTTAGACAACACTACAAAAATTGCAATTTGAGGCCTTTAGAAGTTGATTTTGAAGGTCAAACTTTGCTTAGCAGAGTTTTGCACCCTTTCATTAGATTCTACACATTCCAAGATTTCCGATGCATTTTTGAATGAATTCAATCAGAGCTACAGTGCAAAATTTGTGCCTCCTGGAAGTTGCCCCGCTAGAATTGCCACCTCGATTGTTGTCTGGATCATTCTTTCCTCCTTCAGAAACAATGGTCCCCATTGCACCAAGGGGTCCCATCAAGTGTGGAAATTGTTTCTTTATCTAGTAGGCAGTGAACTAGCCATCTTAATGACTAAGATTTCCTTTCTTGATCACCTAATAGAGCTGAATAGGACATCCTCTAGTGGTCTTTGTCCAAGTGTCCATAATCGGATCTTCTTCAACTAGAGAAAAATTGTTGGGTTAAGTTCGGATATGTCCAACTAGTATGTTATGAATGAGGTGTCCAAAAGAGGCGGGTGATATGGTTTGAGGAGATCTACATTGAAGATATGATGCAGACCAAGGTAGGGTGGCAGATTCAACTTGAAAGAATTTTTGCTTACTTGTTGGGTGATAATGTAAGGATCATACCATAGAGGTCGAATTTTCTGTGTAGACCTGCAAGTCTTTCCTTCTACTATTACAACTAGACTTTATCCCCAATTTTTAAATGATGTGGAACCCTGTGTTGATCATATCGTTGTTTATACGTTTCATTCATTTTTTGTAAAATATTGTGGACTTGTTGTTGAGTGTACTGAATTTGATCAACAAATTTTGTTACATTTTCTACTTTAATGTGTGACTAGAATTAATCATCATACTCAACTATGATTTGGTCCATCTGCTTCTTTTGTTGCACTGAATGTGTGCTCAAGGTGGCCGCAGCAACTTCCTTGGTAGTTTTTGGCCTAATCATCAAGTGGAAGAACTGCTTTGTTTTCTCCACTAGCTTCTTATATTGCTTGACACCGATTAGGGAAACAGAGTTGGATGGAATGACCTCGGGTATCTGATAGCGCTGACTCCAAATGGTAACGGTGACCATTCAAGGTCGTGACTCATAGATGCTATGTCTATCCCACATGAATGGTTGGCTCAGGAGCATATCACAAACATCTAATAGAACAACATCACATAGGACTTCATCATGGAAGGGTTTGATTGCATATGGGAGGATACATTGTTGTGTGACATGGAAATCTCTTCCCGAGTTCAACCACCTATTACTATATGGCTAGGGATGTGGCTTTACAAGAAGGTTCATACTTTTCACAACATCAACAGAAATTAAATTCTTTTGACTTCCACTATCACAAATAAAATGTAGAGGTTTACCCTTTACCCAAAGCTTAGAGTGAAATAGCATTTCCTTCTCATCCATCTTCTTGACTTTCGAGGTGGAAATGATCACATCCAGTTCAACATCTATAATTTGACCTTCTTCATCTCTGACCTTGGGGTGTCTCATTGGTGGAGTAGTGGGTGTTGAACATGATGACTTGACGAGCAAAGACTTGATGGCTCAAAATTATTCCTTGGAATGATGATTAGACTTGTGGAGGTCACACCACTTCCATGTCTTCTCCTTTTGTTTCCAACCTTGACCTCGGATCTAGCCTTCCTCGTCATTTTCCCCCAAAAAAGGTTGGTTCTTTGTATTTCTCTTTCTATGCTTTTGTTCAATCTTTATCACAAACTTGTAAGCCTCATTGAGGGTATGGAACTGAAAGAGGTTTGTGTCCTCTCGTATATACCATCGCATGACACTGTGATATTTTACGATTTTGTATTGTTTTGTGTTTTAAATGCCCAATCTTGTACACAGACAATGAAAATTATCAGTATAATCTTAAACTGACTAGACCTTACATTGGCAGAGTTGTTGCCATTGTATGTACAAATCGTCATAGGCTCTAACAGAGTAGTATTCTTCCTTTATGTAATCCACAAAATCATCCCATGTGGGCTCCTCTACAATGCCCAATTCGTCCCTATTTAGTCTTTTATTAGACATCCCCACCAATTTTTAACAGAAAGTAACAATTTCAAGAGAGAAAATGTTATCTTCTCTTTATCAGTGAATTTATTGACAGAAAAATAGGAGGATAATTGGTCCAACCAAATTTCTACTACATTAGAATTTATTTTACCCTCAAAAATATGAATATACAAATTTACTTGAACCTTCAAGGGTGTCGAGGCACTGAATAGCTGGATCGTAGAGGAGGATGTGGGATTTTTCTTTTATATCCCTTATAGGGAGGCCATCATCCTCCTTTGTAGAAGGTTTTTGATCCTTCTTTATATGTTTCTAATGTATTTTGTCTAGGTAGAGATGACAGTGTAGTTGCAGGGAAATTTGGTCCTTCATTTATCTGATCCTATTCTAATTCTACAAACACATTTCATTTTCACACAGAGGATCTTTGAGACGAAGAGGATGACACACTTGGTCTGGGACTTTCAAAAACTTGTCTTGTAGTCATAGACCTTGGGAGGATATGAACCATGCTATCTCTCATGTATTGGACTGGCTTCTCTTTCTGATGGATTTTTGGATTAACATTTCTTAACCAATCTAACGTCCATTCTCTTGGTATTTCTATGGAACTCATAATACCCTTTTGTAACTAGATATTCCTGCTAAGTCTGAAAGCATATGGAAGGTTTTCCAAAATCTTCGGATGATTGGTGTTGGTCATGGAATATAAATCTTCTATGTTGATAAAAGCATATTTAAATGAGCCAAACATTTCTAAACCGTAGACAAATGAAACTAATCCCCAACAGTCCAGTGTTCCATGTTTAACTTCTTTGTAACCTCTGTCCCTAGCACTGACAGAAAAATTTGAAAAATACTCATAATAAACATGTCCGCCATTTAAATGAGAAAGTGATGACAACTGACATGCATGTTCAAAATTTCTTTCCCTTTTATCACACAAAACAACATAGGTCACAAGTCTAACATTTTCAGCTACCAAGGGTTTGATATAGACTCTGATTAGACCAAAATGAACAAAATTAACATCAAGTTGCCTAATATAATGAATTTTAGATTATGGCAAAATGGGTAATAACTTGGTCTGGTAGGCTTTTCTTGGTTGATATTCTAAAGCTATTTCTATAGCCTTGATACGAGGATGGAAAAAATACTTAAATACGGTATTGTATATGACATTATTAAACAAGCCTTTCTTTTCAATTTGAGAATTTTTATAGACATTTTTAGCACTGACCTTGGGAGCTAAAATTTTTACAATAGAGCCTAGGAGTTCTTTAGTACCTTCAACTAGTGAAACCTTACTAGAATATTCACCAGATGGGTTGAGACTCTCAGTGTGATTGTAAAACATGGAGCATATCTCAAAGTGTAGGACCTTGCAAGTTGAGAGAGCTCTCTGGATTAAGGTTGGTTTTTATTCCTCTGTTCAGGTGCATACAAATAGATTACAGAAGGTCTATTCTAAATCTACTCTATTTTACCAAGGAGACAGGGTCAAGGAGATGCAATAAAATAAACTAAGCTAACGAGGTGATGCACCAAAGGAATGTTAGACACTCATTTTGCAATTTAACATAGACCACGAAAATGTAATACAAACACTATGCACAGATGACCAAAAATGCAATAAGAGATCGGCGAGACAACAATGAATACATGAAAGGGTCGAGAAACATCCACAGACATATATATATTATTTCTCAGGGGTCGATACAGTATATGGCAATGGCCAAGAAGCAAAACTTGCATTACAACCTGAAGGAGAGGTTAGAAAAAGCTCCACAAATCCTTCTGTGAACAAAAGAAGAAGGGAGGCACAAAACATAAATGTCCAACCTTTTACAATGAGCCCTGACCCTTCCTTTATAGATTCAGCATAGAGGGAAGAAGGAGAGAGAGAGAGGCGGGAAAACTAGTTTGAAGCTCAACCACTGGCCATCAATGCCTCCTGCAAATCCACCCCAAATTTGTCATGTCTGCATCAATTACTTGTTCGACGCCTCGAAGGAGGAGGAATAGCAGATCAGATCAAATCCGATCTGGTTGTTGGGGAAAATAGATCCTGTATTAATGGCATGAAGATGTTTCTTCATTTTTCTCCACCTAACCTCTCCAAAATTAAATTTTCATATCTCCATGGCGTAGACGAGGCCGAGATCTTTCCAACGGTGCCAAATTTGTTAGATTTTGAGCACTGAGTCAAAAGATATGCCCATTTGAAATTTGAATCGGGTCCGTACAAAAATGGTGGCAACCAGTTGTCCAAACGGGTCTTTGGAAATTGGACATGTGGAGGGTTGGCGCATGTCTAGGGACTGCTTTTGAATTCTACTTTTGGAGTTACATCGGGATGACACGTGGCTTCTTCCGCGGCTTGCTCAGTTTCCTCATGTTTTGGTCAAGTCCCTTTTTTCTCGGCGGGGTCATACATCTGACCGGGGACATGTGGAGGCTTGGCGCTCATTTGGAAACCTTCCCCAACTCTTACTTTTGAAATAGCGATGTGCTGACACTTGGCACCCTCTGTTGGCATGTCTCTGCTTTGACTATTCAACCCCAACCCTGTCCCCTTTTTCAGACCTGGGACATGTGGAAGGTCCGCGCTCATTTGAAAACCCGCTCAGGATTTTACCTTTGAAGGAGCGTCGGGTTGACATGTGGAAGCCTCCGCAGACTCTTGGAATTTTCAATGGCCGCTCTTAGCCTTTTTGGGCGCCCTGAATCACATGGACAAGCTTCGTGCTCATTTAAATCTATACCTTTTGGATCTGTCCCATTTTTTAACTTGAACTATGTGCCCGCACTCATTTGGGCTTTTACTACCATGGCTGCGTGGTTCTTCCACTAGCACCTTTATACTTAGTCTTTTTTAGGCCCGCCCTGTCCGCCTTTTTGACTTTTAGCTGTTGACTCTACCCCTCTTTGGGCCTGGGACACGTGGGGGTCTGGCGCTTGTTTGAGTCTACCCTTTTGGATTCAATCTTTGGAGGTGCGCCGTTTGGACACTTGGCAGCATCCATTGTCTCCTCCATACTTAGTCATTTTTGGGGCTCATTCTGAACCATTTGCAGAGCCCAAAGACTTTGAACCTTCGTCATCCCTTCTCCTTTGAGCCTCTGGTTTCTTTGACATTGTCTTCTCCTTCCCCGACCCTGCTATTCCATTTTAGAGCCTGCCTTCAATCTGTTTGCTGGATTTGAAGCATGGGTTCATTCGATAGAGTTGTTTCTTGAATTTCTTCTTGCACGGGGTCGTTTGATCTTTCACAGGCCCTGCCACTCCATTGTAGAGTCCCTCTGTTGCCTGATTGTAGGATTTGAATGTGATTTCTCTGGTTTCTTCTGTGCGGGGTTGTGGCTGACCAATTTTATCTGGGGGGAAAAAATAGGATAACAATTTGGTGACTCGCAGGGGCATCTTCCTGCTAGATGAAGAGATCAGTAGCCTTAAAGCATCCATTGGGTGTGGAGTCAAGAATGACGGCCTGATACTGATCTTGCCTCTGAATCTGTGAGCCCTGACCATTTGCACTCTCAATTTTCATAAGAAATCTTGAAACAAGGCTTCTGAGAGTAGAAAATTGTTTTGACCTGGGGCTTTCATCTGTCCCTGAATGGACTGCTTCGAAGACGACTTTAGTTGCTTTGTATTTGTTTTATTTTGAAATTTGCAATTGTTACAGGAAACTATGGGTCTTCTTCCATGAATACTGAAAAGGATAGCACATTCACTTGGAGGCACGTTGAACTGTGTAATGACGCAACCTGGAGCAACAAAGAACCTGTGCCACAACACTTAGGGAAAAAAAAACTACACTACAACAAAACAATGTGCATACACACTTAGGGAAATTAAAATCCTATGCTAATATTTACAGGGGTGGAAACTTCCCATTCAGTAGCAATGTTTGAGATGGATCCCGTTCACTAGGATCTACAATTCTTCGCCATCCAATTTAGCCAGCTGGAAGGCATTGCTACTCTTGCACTTTGTGATCATGTAAGGGCCACTCCAGATGGCATCAAATTTGGAGTGTTTTCCTGGATTTTCTCGATCTGCATCCCACTTTAGAACTAAGTCCCCTTCTTGAAAGGTCCTCATTCTTGCCTTCTTGTCAAAACTCTTTTTTATCAATGCTTGATCCTTTTCCATGACTTGCATTGCATGCTCTCTTGCCTCCCCTACCTCCATTAGCTCTGCATACCTGATTGCCATGGGTTCAAACTCAGCCAGCTCCAACTGTTTCATGAGTTCCAAAGTGGGAAACTCCAATGATATGGGAAATACTGCCTCCTTTCCATATACAAGCTTGTATGGTGAGCTACATGTGGATCTTTTGGATGTGATCCTATCAGCCCATAGAGCTGATTTGAGCTTTGTATGCCAAGTCCTCTGATTTTCATCAAGAGTCCTTCTGATAATCCTTAATAGGTTCTTATTTGTGGACTCTTCTTGGCCATTACCTTGAGGGTAATAATTTGATGAGGTGCTGAGATACACACCATTCTTAACTGCCCATTCAGTGATCCTTGTACCAAGGAATGCCAATGCATTATCTGATATAATAGTGGCAGGGACTCCAAACCTAGTGGCTATTCCTTCATAAAAATCCAAGATGTTGGATTCATTTGCTTCTTTTAGTGCCACTGCTTCAGTCCACTTGGTGAAATAGTCTGTTGCAGTAAGTATCCACTTGTGGCCTTGGCTTGAATTTGGGTTAATCACCCCAATGAAGTCTAGTCCCCATTGCATGAATGGTTGATCCACTGAAATGGGATGAAGGGGCAGGGCTGCTAGCTTCTCTTTTCCTGTGAAGAATGCACATTTTTTACACTTCTTGACCCATGAGTAGCAGTCCCTGAACACTGTAGGCCAATAATAACTAGCTTTCATGATCTTGAGAGTTGTTACTCGAGGGGAAAAGTGACCTCCTGCTTCTCCATCATGGAATTCATGCAACACTCTCTCAATCTGGCCTGTCCAATGCACCTTTATATAACACTATTGATATCCTTCTTAAACAAGACACCACCAACAAGCACATATGGGATGGCTTGTAGTCTGAAGTATCTTCTCTTTGCTTTCTTCCATTCCAGAGTGCACAAACTTGTTTGAAGGTAATGCACAAGGCTTGGGTCCAACATGGAGCAGGTGCATCATTAGCTGGTTGTTCTTGATCATTCTGTAGAAATAGGACAGCCTCCTTTTCACCCACTGACTCAGCCTGTTGCTTGGAGGTGAGCTGTTCAGAATATCCCTTGCCTCTAACCAGTTTGGTCACCTTGATCTCAATGTCATATTCCATTACCCGGGTGATCCAACCTACCCTCTTCTCATTCAAATCCTTATTTAAAAGGAATTCCTTGACACCAGCATGAGATACTAGCAGTTGAATCTTGTTATTTGAGACCAAGTGTCTGAACTTCTTTAGGCTCCTAATAACAAGGACCTATTTTTCAATGAAAGAGTATTTTACCTCGTAGTCCTCCAAGCTCTGACTGAAAAAAGCTATGGGCTTCTCTGAACCTTCATTGTTGGGCTGGACCAAGATGGCTAAGATGGTGTTTGACCCTCCAAAAGCATATAGCATGAAGTCTTTTGAGAATTCTGGGTTAACAAGAGTTGGAGCCTGTGATATTGCGAGCTTGATGGCCTCAAAACTCTCTTTCCCTTCTGTTGTCCATTTAAATGCAAGACTCTTCTTTAACATCATTGTTAAAGGCTTCACAAGAGTAGCAAAGTCAGGTATAAACCTGTGAACAAAGTTTATTCTCCCCAAGAAGCTTTGGAGAGACTTTTTATGTTGTGGCAATGGGAGTGTCTGGATGGCTTCAACCCTTTCAGGATCAATTATCAATCCCTCTCTTGAGACAATGTGCCCCAACAATTTCCCTTCATGAGCCAGGAACACACACTTTTTTGGGTTTAATGACACCCCAAACCTTCTACATCTCTGAAATACCTATCTAAGGTGAAAGAGATGGTCTGCAACATTCTTTGAAAAGACAGTGATATCATCAAGATACACCAGGACTATGTTGTTAATTAAGCCTTTGAATGCCATGTCCATAGCTCACTGAAATGTTGCTCCAACATTTGATAGTCCAAATGGAATTTTCTTATAAGCATATGTACCCCATTTGGTGGTGAAGGTTGTCTTGAATTGATCTTCTTCTTTCACCATTATCTGGTTATAGCCTGAATACCCATCTAACAATGAGAACCTCTCAGAACCAGCTACAACTTGTAAGATCTGTTCCATTGATGGAAGTGGGTAGTGATCCTTAAGTGATGCTCTATTTAGATCACGAAAGTCCACACACAGCCTGATTTCTCCATTTTTCTTTCTCACAGGTACCAAGTTAGCAACCCAACTCGAATGCTTGATAGGAAAAATGATATTGGCCTCAATTAGCTTGTTCAATTCTTTTCTCATGAGAGGCTCAATGTGGGGATTTATTGGCCTTTGCTTCTGTCTGAAAGGCTTAGCTCCTGGATCCAACTCGATGGTGTGTTGTGCCAGCTTTGGGTTGAAACCTCTTAAATATTTATAAGTCCAGGAAAAGACATCTGGGAACTCTTGACAGAGTTGAACAAATTCAGATTTTTCTTGTTGAGTGCTTACCCTACCAATCTGCAATGTTTTTCCTTCTTCTATAAAAATAGGTTCTGAATCTTCACCCTTTACCTGAATATTTGCCTTCTCTTTATGGAATTGGTCATTTGGGTTGAAGATTGATTCCAAAGTGACAAGACCCTTTGGTAGTTTGTTGGTTCCTAGCTGCACCACTTGATCACCATACTGTTGCTCCAATCTGTCTTGATTCCTAGAGGAGAACTCAGCTTCCTCTTGTAGAAAGTTGACAATTTGTTGATCATTTTCAAAGACTTGCCAACTTATGTTGTTGTCTGGGACAACTGGCCTTACAACCAACTTGATATGGGGCTGATGCTTATCACTCTTGATATTCTCCACAACATCAAATGCTGCCCCAATTGCTGCTAATTTGCCTGCTGCTTCATTATTCTTCCTTGGGATGGAGTTAATGTTGAATGCCTCAAAATCTTCAATGAGGTCCCATACCTGGTTCTTGTAACTCTTTAACAGGTCATTCTTGGCAGCATTTTGTCCTTGGACCTGATTAGCAACTAGTTCACTATCACCAAACACCTGCAAGTTCTTGATTCCTTGTTTCCTTGCCCAATGCAGTCCATGGACCAAAGCCTCATACTCTGTTGTGTTGTTTGAACAAGAAAATTGGAAATGGAAAGCTGAGTAGTATTTCATACCTTTAGGTGAGACAAGCATAGCTCCTCCTCTGGCTCCTTGCCTACTTCTTGAGCCATCAAAGAATAACTACCATACCTCATTATCATCTTTGTGGTCTGGCTTAATGATGTCAGGAAGAGGCTGATTTTCCTCATGCAAACAGTAGACTCCTAGCTCAGACTCCTCCATCTCTTTATAGGGGTCAAAATCATGTCTCTTGTTCGCCCATTCGTCGAGAGTCAAGTCTGGGATACACCCCACCTTGGTATCTGTCTCACAAGTGCTTGGGAGGTCCTCCAAATCAAAGGATGAACAATTTGCATTGATTGGGTTGGGTACATAAGACTCAATATGGTAATCTGCAATGGGCTCAGATCTGATTGTGGCCTTAGCCCCATACCTTGTTCTAAAAATCATGTGTGACCAATCAATAGACAAATATCCTCCAATCTTAGCAGTGAAGTCTCTTGACAAACACAATGCAAAATGGGGTGGCAAGTCTATGACTGATATGTTTTGCAATATAGTCACATTGGGGTAGGCATGCAGTGTGAGGCTCAAATCTTTGATGACTCCAACAGTTGTCACTATTGTCCCATCTAATTGCACTACCCCTTTGGATATGACTTCGTATTGAAGACCCAATTGATTAGCTATTTGTTTTGGCATTACAAAACTACTTGCCCCCGAATCAATCATGAAATTATGTACCAATTTGTCCCCAATGATCAATGAAACATAGAATGGAGGAGGCCTCAGGTTCTTACCTTGTTGTCCTCCATGATTTCCCTCAGGTTGAGCTGCATTGGTAAGCACTTTCTCTTGCTGGCTAGGGGGCTATTTGAGCTTGACCAATTGGCCATAGTAGTCTGCAACAAATCTCTCTGTCCTGGAATGGCCAATGACTCCCACATTGAAATGTTCACATTTGTCTTCTTCATTTGTTCAATGATATTAAATGAGCTATCCTTCTGTTGCCCCTTCCCTGGTACATTTTTCTCTTGCACATGGGTTGTCACAATCGATGCGTGAGTGGATTTGGCAAGTGGCTTGGACTGACTCTACATATTGGGAGTTGCATTATGAGTGCCAATACCTTGTGGAGTAATGGAGGGTTGAGGATTACTTGAGTTTGGTGATTTCCTTCTCCAATATTTCTCTTTTTGGACCATGTATTGGCAGCTACACTTTGAGAAGGGGCCTGATTCATTCCACATAAGTCTTCAGCTTGCCAATTGACAAGCATAATCTCACTTGGAGATGCTTCTTATTGAGCTCCTTGCTACTTATTTTCTTCTTGACTAGACTCTTGTGACACACCAATGGTTCGTACCATCAAGGCCTAGTTTAGTGCACCATTGAAGCACATTGATTGGTTATGTGGTTGATTGCATGGGAAACACCAATCATATTCTTGGGCCATATTATTTTGTGTTGGGACCAAGGCCCTTGATGTTGAAGCTGTGTTTGGATCATATGACCAGAAAGGCCTAACAGCTTGAGGTTGTCCTTGGCTTTGGTTTTGATTTGCAGCCTGAGCTGGTGGCCTATTTTGCTGATATGGGGGTCTAGCCTGATACTGAGCTTGAGGCTGATATGGCCTAGAACTCTGAGCTTGTTGCCTCTTGATAGTTACTAACTCATTCCCTAGGTTCTGCAACTATTTCATAACTTCTTGAAGCTCTTTTGAGGCATTAGAGGATGAGGTGGAGGCTTCAGCTGAACTTTGATTCCTAGGAGTAGGCATAGGAGCTAATGTGGGTATTTGGCCAGTGCTTGTGTTTCCTAATTCTGGATATAGAGGCATGGGAGGCCTAGGAGCAAGCTTGCCAGCCTGAATTAAACAATTTTCAACTCTTATGGAAATGTCATAGGCTGCAGGTAAGGTTGTGCCTCCCATTGATTGAATCATTAAAGCAATATCAGAATTTAGAGCTCTAAGAAAGTATAAGAAGGCACCTTCATCTATGGGCTTTACAGCCACTGGAATCCTGTCCCATGTCCTTTGAAATCTAGGGTTGAAATCTGTCAATTGCTCATTAGGAGCTCTCTTGATTGTTGTCAGTTGCTCCAACAAGGACAGGTTATCTCCCTTTTCTCCAAACTGGTCATGAAGAGCTCTGCACAAATGGTCCCAAGTTTGAATAGAGCCTGTTGTTAGACTCCTGAACCATTGTGAAGCTTTACCCTTGAGTGAAGAGGCTAGCAACTTGATTGCAATGTCCATCTCAGTGATCTCATGGATTGCACAGACATTTGCAATGTCTTAAACGTGGTCACCAGGAGAAGTCTGGTTCTCTCCAGTGAAATATGGGATGCTCTTTAAAGCTTCCACTGGGACTGGATTTTGTGCATTAAGAGCGAGTGGGCTGCTGCCAGTGAAATTGACATAAGGATTTGGTTGTGCCATCCTGATCAACCTGAGAACCCTTCTTGATTGAAAAAATGGCCTACTAGGAGGAGGTGTTGACAAGGTTCTGTTTGGTGGAGATGGAGACCTTTGGGCTCTTCTCCCCCTTCTCCTTCTGTCTGGGGACAAGTGTAAATAGAAAAACATTCCTTCTTCTCTGGTTCTTGACCTTGTTTGTATTCTTGTCATGAGCTTGGGCTACTGAAACTAGTGGATTCTGTCCCTTTTGGAGTCGCCAGATGTGTAGTTTCAAAGCTTCTTAAAAGATAGAACTTACAACAAGTGCACATCAATCTTGCTACAATAAAAAATGAAGACTTCTTGTCCCACCGGGCATGCCAAAACTATTAGTGTAGAATCACAACACCCCTGAATGCCTGCAACTAGATGGGTTGAGACTCTCAGTGTGATTGCACAACATGGAGCATCTCTCAAAGTGTGGGACCTTGTGAGTTGAGAGAGATCTCTGGATTAAGGTCAGTTCCTATTCCTCTGTTCAGGTGCATAGAAATAGATTGCAGAGGATCTATTTTAAATGTACTCTATTTTACCAAGGGGACATGGTCAAGGAAATCTAAGAAAATAAACTAAGCTAATGAGGTGATGCACCAAAGGAATGTTAGACACTAATTTTGCAATTTAACATAGACCATGAAAAGTAATACAAACACTATGCACAAATGACCAAAATCGCAATAAGAGATCGGGGAGACAACAATGAATACATGAAAGGGTCAAGAAACATCCACAAACATATATATATATATATATATATATATTTCTCAGGAGTCGATACAGTATATTGCAATGGCCAAGAAGAAAAACTTGCATTACAACCCAAAGGAGAGGTTAGAAAAGCTCCACAAATCCTTCTGTGAACAAAAGAAGAAGGGAGGGCGCAAAACAAAAATGTCCAACCTTTTACAATGAGTCCCGACCCTTCCTTTATAGATTCAACACAGAGGGAAGAAGGAGAGAGAAGATGGGAAAACTAGTTCAAAGCTCAACCACTGGCCATCAATGCCTCCTAGAAATCCACCCCAAATCTTTCATGTCTGATCAATTACTTGTTTGGCGCCTCGAAGGATGAGGAATGGTGGATCAGATCAAATCCGATCTGGTTGTTGGGGCAAATAGATCTTGTATTAACAGCACGAATACGTTTCTTCATCTTTCTCTACCTAACCTTTCAAAAATTAAAGTTTCATATCTCCATGGCATAGACGAGGCCGAGATCTTTCCAATGGTGCCAGATTTTTTGAATTTCAAGCACTGAGTCAAAAGATATGCCCATTTGAAATTTGAATCGGGTCCGTACAGAAATGACGGCAACCAGTTGTTAAAATGGGTCTTTGGAAATTGGACACGTGGAGGGCTAGCGCATGTCTAGGGAGCGCTTTTGAATTCTACTTTTGGAGTTGTGTCGGGTTGACACGTGGCTTATTCCACGGCTTGCTCAATTTCCTCATGTTTTGATCAAGTCCCTTTTTGCTCGGTGAGGTCATACATTTGACCGGGGACACGTGGAGGCTTGAAACTTGTTTGGAAACCTTCCCCAACTCTTACTTTTGAAATAGCGTTGTGATGACACTTGGCACCCTCCACTGGCCTGTCTCTGCTTTGACTATTCAATCCTGACCCTATCCCCTTTTTCTGACCTGGGACACGTGGAAGGTCTGCACTCATTTGAAAACCCGCTTAAGATTTTACTTTTTAAGGAGTGTCGGGTTGACACGTGGAAGCCTCCGCAAACTCTTGGAATTTTCAACGGCCGCTCTTACTTTTTGGGTCCTGAATACGTGGCAAGCTCACACTCATTTGGGTCTCTGCTTTTGGATCTACCTTTGGAGATGCGTCGGGTTGACACGTGGCTACTTCTACTAGCACCTTTATACTTAGTCTTTTTGAGGCCCACCCTGCCCGCCTTTTTTACTTTTAGCTGTTTAATCTGCCCCTCTTTGGGCTTCGGACACGTGGGGGTCTGGCGCTTGTTTGAGTATGCCCTTTTGGATTCAATCTTTGGAGGTGTGTCATTTGGACACTTGGCAGCGTCCACTATCTCCTCCATACTTAGTCATTTTTGGGGCTCGTTCTGAATCATTTCAGAGCCCGACGACTTCGAGCCTTCGTCGTTTCTTCTCCTTTGAGCCTCTGGTTTCTTTGACACTGTCTTCTCCTTCCCCGACCCTGCTATTCCATTTTAGAGCCTGCCTGCAATCTGTTTGTTGGATTTGAAGCATGGGTTCATTCAACGGAGCCGTTTCTTGAATTTCTTCTTGCACGGGATCGTTTGATCTTTCGCAGGCCATGCCACTCCATTGTAGGGTCCCTCTATTACTTGATTGTAGGATTTGAATTTGATTTCTCTGGTTTCTTCTATGTGGGGTCGTGGCTAACCAATTTTATCCGGGGGAAAAATTGGGATAACACCTTACTTAGACGAGTATTAAGTACCTTGTCAATAGGTTTAATGTAAACTCAAGTCATACACAGGGAATTAGAAATATTTCAAGGCATTAAGTGATTCTTAACAAAAAACATAATTCTTTCGATGACACAAACAACACGTTGTGATACCACTCGTCTCTTGGATCTTAAGTGCTTTTAAATTTTTCAAGAACGGTGGCGAAGGTTGGCAGTGGAATGGATACGGCTTCAATATTTTTTAAAGGAAAATTTGCAGGGCAAGCTTTACAGAGATACTTTTTGTTAGAACTTTCTAATCTTCAGGATCACCTTATGGATCATGAATGTGTTTCCTGAAATAGCAAGTGGATTTGGTCTATGTAATTGTAACTTTGAAGGGGCAATGAATATTTGGTTAGTAGTAAGATTTCATCCAAGGAAGTGGTTGTACGTGGCCCCCACCTTTGTAGGATTCTAGAAGTGGAGTGGAGTGAAGTAGTATATGATAGTGAAGTGGAGGTTGAATACGAAAATAGATTTATTTTCTAATTTTAATAACCGATTTAAGTAGTTATAAAGTGTGAGAAGATAATTAACAATTTAAGTAAATAGTGATTAATTAAATTAGCTAAAGGATGTAGGAATTAATTTAATTAATTCCAAAAGTATAATAGAATTAATTAATTCTAAAGGGTTATGATTTAAATGATAGAATTAATTTAATTAATTCCGTTGGGATGGAATTAACTTAGTTAACTCCGAAGGGATGCAAATAGGATATGAATAATTGTAATGTCCCTTTTGAGGGTTTTAACAACACACACTAATATGCAAATATGATTTTTAAAGGCAGCAGACTGAAAATACAAAATCAATGACTTCATCTACCATGAAATATGCCAGAAGACACCATTAAACACCTTGAATTAACTCGCCATAATTTTATATGTATTTTATGGAATTTTAGAAGCCAAAATTACAAAGAAATATTGAAGAATACATTGTTGGAAATTAAATATAATCTGGAAATTGTAGCCACAAGAAAAATTTGATATCTAGGGCATAGAAACCCCAAAGATCACCAAACTTCATATTTTAGCCTTAAAAAATAGTGCAAATCAGATTACAAACTCATATTTATCAAATTCCTCTTCAATGTTTCCAAGCCCTAGCCAAGGTAGGTTGTTCCATCCAAAATAATTACAATAATGGTTGGAGATTACATAAAGATCTTCAAATCAGCTCTTCTCATCAATACCAAAGGATGATGAAGGGTTTTTGTCCTTCAATGAGGCCTCACAAGAGGGTTTTTGTCCTCAAGTGGATGACCAAGGAGCAACTAGCTCTCTTTTCCCAAGTATAATAAAATGCGCCAAGACTACCTGCAAATGGTGTCTCTAATCTCCTTTTATATCCTTCTTTTTGGTGCCAATACTTAATTAGAAAAAGCCAACTTGTATAATGCAAGGAAACACTAAAAAAACATAAAAAAAATATTAGATAAAATAGTTTATAAGATGCTCAAGGGTCTTCTCTTTCATTTTTGCCTCTTTACCATAGAGAAGGAATGACAAGAAGACCAATTTCCAGCTCTTAAGTGGGAAAAAGGGACATTACAATAATCTAAGAATAGGCTAGAAATAGGTATGTATTTTTAGGGTGTCTATAACTATAAATGAAGACATAGCATTTAAATGCATATTAGTTTTTTTTGTCTTATATGGTATTCATAGTTCACAAAACGTGGTTGATGAAGATGACAACATAAATATTGAATTGTCACACTTAAAGCCTTTGAATGTTATGAGACCAATGGGTAATGGGTTATAATCTCCATAACACCCTTTCAAGTTTGAAGTATCTTTGCTCTTCTAGGAATATATGATTTCAACATTTACTTCAAAATCATCCATAGTTCTCATATTCCATGGAGGTTCAAATCCGCTTCAAGAAGTTGTATGCTTAGATAGGTCTTTGTTAATATAAATGGTTGAAAATAGAAAATAGGAGACAGTTTTGAAAGATTACTAAAAATTTCTCACAAACAATCTAGGTCAATATATGAATCATCTTTGTGTGAATGTAATGTCTTTCCATTGGTTTTGAAAGTGGGTGAGCACCTTCTCATTTTTTTTTTCAGAAAAAATACTTTCTTCATCTGTCATGCTTTTATTCATAGTATTTTTTTTGAAAAAATATTTGTTTTATTTTTTTGCACCTATTATAGGATTTCCATGCTTTTGAAAGTAGATGGGTGCTTGTTCTTGGTCCTTAGGAAAAATGATAAATAATCAATATTCTGTGTTATTTCATAAAAAAATTATTACTAGAATGCATACCATCGTTACAATCAAGTAAACCCATGGACTATGCACCTTCCTTTGTCAATAAGGACAAATACATGTCTAGAATCAATGACGAACATGTGTCTCTATAGTTACCAATTGGAGATAGAGGTGTTTAACCTAAGAAGACACCATTAGTTAATGTTATTGATTTGACCCATGTATTAAAGATTCCATAATTAACAATTACAAGTGGAGGACTTGGTTTAGGAAATGTTACTTATTTTATTTAGATATAAATTTCTTGAACATGTGATGTCAAAATATTCGAATTATCCACTATTAAAGAGAGAGTACCAAGGCACGTAGATTAAGGAAGGTGAGTAGTTCATCAAATTGGTGACTGCTAGTTTCAATATTAAGTATTTATTCCAACATTTTGACATTTAATAACTTTCACAAATTGTTTGTATACATAATTTCATAACATGAAAATGAAGTAAAGAAAATAGAATGAAGTGGAGGCTACAAAACTTGACACATGTAATTATATTTTTGAATTGATGATCATTATTTTTAATATGAATTGCTTCTTCTACAAATCCAATTTTATATAACTCTTTTTTTTTAATAATTGTTTGTGTAGATTTTAATGAAGACTAACTACAATTTTGTGGAGGATTTGCAAGGAATAGCTTCAACATGTGAAGAAAAAACTCCAAATATTGTATGTAAATCGTTATCATACATTTTACTTTTACTTTTAAAATAATATACTATTATCTAATTGTGTTTATTATTATGTTTTGCAATACTTTCATAAAATCACTTGTGTACTCAATTCATACGGGTTGTTAACTCACAAACTAAACAAAAAATAAATAATCATTTCAAATGAAGAACAATCATAATGAAACCAAGGGCTAGGCAATCCCTTTTAAGCCTCCACATAAAAAACATTCGACCTCTCATTCTAGTCTTTGTGTGATACATATACCAATGTCGATGAATTGGAAAAGAAATTACTTCTACATGCCAAAGTTGAGGAACAACCTTTATTTTGTTAGGGAATTTAACATAGTGAAATTATGGAGAAAATTATACTAAGGGGTTACAAGCAATATGGAATTATGTGTGTCTCTCATGATGATTGAAGTACTATGTTGTCGACTTGGTAAAAAAAGGTATTAATATGTTAAACTTTATTGTATCCTTAAAATTACATTCTAATTTCAAAAATGACAAATGGCTTATGGTCACATTTCTCACAACCCTAACCTTATTTAAAGGTGAAGAAGATAGAAGGTAATTTTGGGAACATTCTAGCTCATTTGTGAAATATCGTGCTCCATCAAAGTCCAATTAGTGTTTTTTTTTTCATTTCAAGAGAAAAAAATGAATTATCTTTCACATCAATTACTTGATAAGAACACTACTCTTTTTTTTATAGATAAACGCTTTTGACCAAAGCTATGAACCATAGTACAAACACCAAGAAGGGGCCAACAAGCCAACCCCAACCCAACAACAGAACAAAACAAACATGAATGAAACAAAACAACCCCAATTAACAATGCTCCTCGAGCGAGGGATAATAGTCAAGCAGATTTGCAAAATGCCCCATTTCACTTTTTTTTCTTTTTAACCTCTTGCCACTAACCCGAATAAGAGGCCACTACCAACATAAGATTATTTGAGCCCAACGGGGACTCGAAATTACCAAAAGCGCCCTCCTGGTCTGAGTCTGATTTATCAGATTTATCGGATGCATGACCCCTCTTCACACCACCTGTTGCGATTGGGTAACCCCTAGACTCATCCATGGAGGTATTTTTGGTATGTCACTCAAAAAATTTCTCTAAATCTGTTTGATGAGACACTCTAGGGTATGCTCCACGGTCATTAACACGAGCCTGAACTAGGGAGGGATTGTCCCAACCGCCACAGGACGACATGTTTTTTCGCCTTTGGTTGCTCTTCTTTTGGCCTTGCGGGCAAGACGCCTGTAAATGACTGAGAGTCCTGCAAATATGACAATGGAAAGTTGTATTCTCATAATCTAGGGATTGGACATGTTGAAGGTTCCCCAGTGTCAGTAAAATCTTATCATGCAAGCCTTTTCTTAAATCGATCTTGGCACATAATCTAGCATATGTACAGAGTCCTGCCACTGACCTGACATGATCCACTTTTAAAACTTTACCCAGAACGTTACCGATATCCTTGAGAGCATACCAAAAATTCAGCAGAAGGTTTAAGAGCCAAACCCACACAGACATTTTTGTAACTGATAATGTATTCAGATCAAACTCTGGGAACCAAGGGGTGAGAAATAATCTCGCGTTACCTCAGATCAATGAGCCATCCGATAAACATTTCTGATATTCCTTTACTTGCTTGAACTACACCACAAAGAAACCCTTTGGGCAAAAGGATATTTCACAATTTTTGGATCAATTTTCTGAAATCCACAGTGAGAGAGTCGAGGAGGCTGGCCACAATCCATTGAATCTTTCGATAACCGCTAGTTGAGACAAAGATTGAAGGTGGCCATCTACCTCATGGTTTTCCAAGCTTAAAAGTGACATCTCCTTTGCAAGATTGACAATATACGCTTGAGATTTGATTTGGTTGAAATCTTTTTGTTGCACGACATCCTTAAAAGAGACAGGTTTGGAGGCGGCCGCTTGGGAGGGCTCCTCTCCACGACACTACTTGTCATGAACAGCCTTGCCCCTGTAGAGGACACCACACTTGAACCACCATTCGAATCTAGATAGACCTTGTTGCTTTCAATGACGGGGGGACGGGTAGGTTTAGGGTTAGATTTTAACAGTCCTTTAGCCTTCAAATTATCAATATAGGCATGCCGATCCTCCCTACTCCAGGAGTTGAAGACACGAAGGATCTCTTGATCCCCCTGCAGCATGTGCCTGACATGAATCCACTCCTGGTTCCGAGGCTAGCCTTTCCCTACACGCTTCCTCTTGGTCTTGAGCCTATGGAGCCATTGTCATCTATTACGTCGTGCCCTGTGCAAAAACTGTCATTGGGGTTGCGCCCGTTCGTTACTTCCATTGCTCCAAAACTTTGGATGGTAAACACTTTTATTATACCAGAGCTATTAACTGGAGTGGTAGAGGAGCACTATCTCTAAGTAGGATTTGGGGGTAGGCTTGGGTCCTTAATTTCTACTGAGTAATCCGTATTCGAAGCACCCCGCTATGTTCCGCTTGGTCCATATGGAGAAGTTTGACCCTTACCTCAAGGTGTCCCCATGGCCACTTATTGAAAACATCCAATGAACTCAATGGGAATGGAACTTGGGTTAATGATTACAAACTACTTGTAACTCACCAATAGCCCAAGACCTTGAGTTCTACTTTGGATGGTAAACACTTTTATTATACCAGAGTTATGGACTGGAGTGGTAGAGGAGTACCTTCTCTAAGTGGGACATGGGGGTGGGCTTAGTTCCTTAATGTCTTCCGAGCCATCCGTATTCAAAGCGCCACGTTATGTTCCACTTGGTCCATATGAAGAAGTTCGACCCCGACCTCAAGGTGTCCCCATGGCCACTTATTGAAAGCATCCAATGAACTCAATGGGAATGGAACTTGGGTTGATGATTACAAACTACTTGTAACTCACCAATAGCTCAAGACCTTAAATTCAAAACACTATTAATTTTAATGCTCCAATAAGTTTGATATTTGTGTATATTATGTTACAACAATTTATTAAAATTTAATTTTAATCTAAAAGTTAGATTTTACTAATGGTATATCTTTGTTTATGATTGATTGATATTCAGTTACCGAATATTTTATAATTGGTAATTCTTGATGTTGATAACAACATTACTAATTGTAATGCTCCAATCAATTTTTTTATTTTTATACATTATATTAATTAATTTTACTGAATATAGTTAATTTGAGGTATATATTGATGTTAAGTTGCCTAAGATTTTGCAGTTGTTGATTCTTGATGTTAAGATTGATTATATAAAATTATCTAAAAGTTTATTGCCTATTCTTAATGTTAATATCCTAGAATTTAATAAGCACTACCGATACAACTAAATAATGATTCCCATACTAACTTCTAGTAAAAGTGAATTCAATTAAATAATGATTTCTCATACAATTAAATAATGATTTTCCATACTAACTTTTAGTAATATTGAAAGTTTCACATATTAATCACTTGTCTATTACCTAAGAAACTACATTATAGATAAGTGTGATTTTTTTGAGTTTAATCGGAAGGATGTATTTTATTTTATTTTATTTTGGTTATTTAAATTCATACTAGAGATGTTTTTCCAATGATGGTTATAATGATGCCCTTATACTATTGGTTTATTTGAAAATGGAATTCGAAAATGATGTATCTCTGAGCCAAAAAACGATGTATCTATTAAAAATGTATTTAATCTTTCATTCAAATAGTAATCATTTGTATTTGTAAAAACCCTTCAACAAACTAACTTTGAAAATTGAAAACAAGTCAAATACTATCCAAAATATTATTTGTATTTCTATTAAGCTCGTCAAGCACAAGAAACAATAAATTTTAGAAATCGTAAAATAGGAATATGGTAATGCTAATATTAGAATTTTGAATTCTATAAATCTCAAAATAGAAATTCGAAAATGAAAGCATTGAAATCCCTGAATTGAAAAAATAAATTCTAATATTTGACACTTAAAAATTCAATATTGACAATTTCAGGTTTATGTGTGTATTAAAATGTGTCCAGATTTAAAGAAATTCTGGTTATTATTTGATTGGAAAAAGTTACAAGACACATTTTATGGTTGTTGCATGTAATGTTACAACAGATGGCATTTAGAAGTTGAATGGCCCCAGATACACCATATGTTACAAAATTTATTTTTTGTATGTGGAAAATGTTGCAATGGCGGCCTTCCTATCCACATTTTATGCACCATATTGAGATATTTATATTTTTTTTCCTTTTTACATTTCATCCATCTTGTGTAACATTACATCTATCTTGGCATCACTTTTTCTCTTACTGATGAGTTATCTTTGTACTTTTCAATCTATTCCACCATTTTTACAGATGTGATGGTTTATTTTGTGCTCTGAAATTGTGTTTGTGCTATCACAAATTATATATTTCTTCAAAACCTTTTCATAAACTAGATTGTATTATCTTTATCCTCAAATGTGAAGTTCATTTTGTTGATGATGTTCGAGAATCTCTTATAATTCTCCAGAAATGATCACCCTTGTTTTGTTTAATCTTCTTCATGACTTGAATTGACTGGCTTACACATTTGTGTCTCTTGAACTTTGCTATTATTTTTTTCTTAACGCCAAGTAGTTATAAATATCACATTATAGATGAACTCTAATGCTCGACCATTTAAATATCCTACAAGTTCACAACATTTTGTATCTTCATATTTCAATCCTTTGACCTCCCACTTCATGTAACATATCATGAGGTATTATTCCAGGTCACTAACCCCTCATAGGGTTGTATTGTGATTTCAAAGGATCTTATTGGATATGACATAGCTCCTATGATAGGGTTAATAATGGTTTCTGGATGGGTTATATAATTTTTGTATTAGTACTTGCGATATTCATTCTAGTGCCTCTCTTATTTTTGTGACCTCATGTGTGCTATAATGCTCTTTTTATTTTTATGGAATGGGGAATGCATCTCTTACGGATTAATGATGTATGTCTGCTTCATGGTTGTCTCTTTATTTGTATATCCCATTGTAAGTGAATTCCTCCACCTTTTCCTTCCAAACATATCAAAGAATGAGCTTCCATATAATATTATCACTACACAAATATACCTCTTTTTTAGTCTCTACAACTCTAACTATCTTATTCCTTTATGATGCAGTAGAATTTGAGTGCATGAACAATCTTCCATCAACAAAAAATGGTTAGGTTAGATTTTGTATTTTTACATATTCTTGTGTGTCGCATTGGAAAATTACTCCGAAATCTGAGTTTGCGTTTTTATTTTAAATCTAGACAACTTTTCAAAAGTTGTTGCAAGCCCATCTCCTATGGCGTAGAGAAGAAAAGGAAAATTCATGGCTAGATGATCTTGTGCAAATAATGAATGTAGAACATTCATTGTAATACATGTGCATTATGCATAACCACTTCTTGGGATGGTACAAATCTAGTAAGCCTCGACGTATAATCAAAACATTGTACAGATGACTTAAAGATGGAAAAGAACAAAGAAACATTAAAAACATCCACAACAATGCATGATGTACTTTTATAGGTTCACGTTAGACATGGGACTTACCTTGATACCATGCATTTACCTACAAAATTGTGAGGCCATCAAACTTCTATGCATGAAATTCTTAAAGACATGGTATGCATGGATTTCTCATACAATAGCACATAATTTCCTTGGATGGTACAAATGGTAGAATCATTTGATTGGCATCATCAAGATTACAAATGGGAGTTGTTGATGATTTTTTGAATTTTAAATTGTGTTTTTGGGCCAACTTGTGTTTGCAACGATTTATGTTATAATATTGGTCCTTTAGGCCTTATTCCTCATTTAATGTTTATGGGTAGTATTTAGTTGAACCTAATATTGTAATTAGTTGGTTGTGTGTCTTTATAAACACATCACTACACTAGAGAAACAATCTTAAAAATCACGTGAGGAAACAATCTAGACTAAGGTTGTAAAGAGTACTATAATTAGATATATGTACAAATATATAGGAAGAACTAGTGGGATTAGATCACTTAGGGAAGCACTACAATGTTTAGTTGTTTATAATCCTATGGGCATTGTGTGTAGTGCTAGAATAATCTTAATTGGTAGAGTGTATGAGGTTATGAATGTAATATTATTGATGAATAAAATATATTGTTGTTTTCATAATTTTTGTTATGTATGTGTGGTATTTGTTGAGATTGCACCATCTAAGGAATTCCTTAATTAGGACCCCTGACCATGAACGCATCATTTGGTATCAAAATGAAGCAACAACTCTATGTTGAGAAAGAGATATCAAAGTTCCAGTCAAAATCTCTTAATAGCAACAAATGCATAAGTAATTGTATGAATATCGAAATCATTATCAAGTAGATGCAATATAAAAATAATCTCACAAAACACAAGAATTGTTCTAAAAACATAACAACGTAATAGCTCAAATGTGGTGTGTACAAATAGGAGAGTGATGAGTAACTCCACCATGAGAATAGTGGTCAAGAGTCTGAGAATAGGAAGGGGAGTTACATTCCCATAATAGTGGCCAAATGTAGCTCCTATGACACATTATAACATACTATGACATGTATGATAGTCTATGACAAGTCAAGTAGCTTCTATGACACAAAGAACACCTAAGCAAGATGAGTCACCATGTGTGTAGGAAATAATCTAAATAATAACACAATACAAGGAATTATATACCTACACCAACACCCCCTGAAGCATAACTTAGGTGGGCAAAAAGGTGGGTCTTGGAAACAAGGCTTGGTGGGTTACCAAAGTACAATACAGCTCTCGGAAGGTGGAGAAAAGGAGAAAACCCAATGGGAAACACTCCCCCCAAAAGAGATAAAAGAAGAAAGGAGACTAGAAGGCCACCCCAGAAGATGATGTTGAATTAGCCTACACCCCATGAAGAGATCGCAAGTGAAGAAGTTTGATCTCAATGAAGGGTTTGGTGAAGATGTCAACAATTTACCCTGATGTCTAGCAATATCTGAGATCAATGACTTATCTGTGAATCATCTCCATGATTAAATGCATGTGAATTTGGATGTGCTTGGTCCACTGATGTTGGACCGAATTCTTGCAAATTTGAATGGTGTTTTGGTTGTTGCAAAAGATGAATGTAGGTCACCTATATTGAAAACCAAACTCTGTCACAATCCCCTAAAGCTAGATGGTCTCAGTAGCATAACTAACATCTCTTTTGTATTCAAACTCAGTAGATGATAAAGTAATGGCATTCTACTTCTTTCTTGACCAACTAATCAGGCCAAAACCTAGTGAGAAACTGTAACCTGAAGTAGACTTGTGATTATGAGTATCATCAGCCCTATTTGATTCTGTGTATCCAAGTCAAAATGTATACCAACTCCGTCGTAAATCTTGAACCTGTGTGTACTCTAAATGTAGTGAAGAATCCTCTTAGTTTCTTTCCAGTACAACTCATGAGGCTCCTGCATGAATCTAGAGACCAAACCTACTACGTATGAAATGTCAGGTCTAGTGTGAGTCAAATATATAAGGTTGCCTATAAGTTGATATAAGGTAGCATCGAACAATGGTGAAGTACAATCAGCCTCAAACTTAGCTCCAATCATAAAGGGATTTAGGTTTGGCTTACAATCAACCATGTGAAATTGAGCAAGTAAATCGAGAGGAAACTTAGGTTGTGCAATGGTTATCCCTAAGTTAGACTGTGAAATATGAATCCCAAGGATGTAATACAATAAACCCAAGTCAGTCATGGATTTGTCCATCTAGGGGCTATTTCATTGTTGTAATGGACGATGAAGATCTTGTGACATCGAATGAACCCTATGCTGCGAATAAAGGAATCTATTTTGGCATACCAAGTCTAAGGGGTCTATTTGAGGCCATAGATAGATTTCCTAAGTTTGCATACTAAGGAAAAATACTAAACAAAACCATGTAGGTGCTTCACATATATCTCCTCCTCTAGGTCACTGTGAAGAAAGGAAGTCTTCACATCCATTTGATAAACATCCAAGTGATAAGTTGTTGAAATGATAAGAGTGAGTCAAATAGAGTTCATTTTGGCAACTGGTGCAAAGGTCTCAATGTAGTCGATGTCACGAACTTGTCAAAATCCTTTTTTACCAATTATGCTTTGAACTTATCAACAAACTCGTTTGTTTCATACTTGGTCCAATATATACACCTGCATCTAGCCATCCTCCTTCCCTTATGAAGTCTCAAATCACAAGTGTTGTTCCTAATCAAGGAATTGTATTCCTCCTACATAGCAGTGTCCCACTTAGGATTCCCATATGCCTCTAGAAAAAGTATATGGATCAAAGGTAGAGGCAAAGAAATCATGTGGCCCTTCCCTTAACTCTGAATGGGTTCATTTGACATCTATAGGATCCCCTACCGAAGTACCTACACTCAAGAATGTCTGCCTAGGCTAAAGAGGACTAAAGTATGAGAGTTGGGAATAGACTCTTCATCATCCGAGTTGTGTCCATGTGTGGAAGGAGATGAATATGCATCACTATTTTTTCTAAACTCGAAGAAGATGAACCCTCGGTAGTAGAGATCTTCTTAGGAACCTACTTAAGGATCTACTCAGGATCATCAGAATAGTCAGAATCATCCTCATAAAATCCATGTGAAGTTGATGAAGCTGGAGACATGTCAACAGTCAAATTTGATAGGCCTTCTTCAAATTTTACACCCCTTAATGAATAACTCATGTGTGGTTGGATGAATAAGCTTATATCCCTTAACACCATTTGGGTATCCCATAAAGATACAAGGCTGAATCTAAGGTTCCATACCCTTACATTTATTTTTAGGGATGTGAGCCATAGTTGGAGATCCAAAGACTCTGAAGTTATTAACGAACGATTTCTAACCATGTTAAACTTCAAATGGATTAACTCCTTTCAAGGCTTTTTGAGGGACACAATTCAAGATGTAATTCACATAGTTAATAGCTTTTGCCCAGTATTGTGGTGTTAGAGATTTGGAGTGAAGCATATAGTTGGCCATCTCTTTCAAGAACATGTTCTTTCGTTCTGCGAATCCATTCTGTGAAGGATTGTAGGTAACTATCTGTTGGCTAGATTTTCTGCATAGCATAAAACCTAAGCAGTCATGAGATAAATCTCCCTCATTTACCAGTGAGGCTCCCATGTTAGATTAGTCAACTAAAATATGCTAATATCTATATGGGGTTTTACTTTAACTGTTCAGCTCATGAACCATAGTTGTACAGTTCTGCAGCAAGTAAGTAGTTGTTTAAGAAAGGAAATATTTTAAAGAAGAAAGGAATTATAAAACACAAAGAAGAAATGGGGAAGATGTGCATCCCAATCAATAGATAACAGAGTTGATTGCTTGCACATAGAAGAAACCAATAGATATCAACACACAATTATAAGCAAAGGTAGCTCTAGATCTAGATCTAAAATAACACAAAATTTATTCAAAGATTTAGGATAGAAAGCTAGAAACAAAATACACCATGACACAAAGTTCTCTAGAAATATTCTCTTGTATATTCATTTGCTTCAAGTGGCTCTCAAGGATTTCAGCACAAAGTCTGCAACACAAGGATGCTGCTTACAAATTATGATGATGTAACCCAAAGGTTCTTCCTCTACTTATAGAGTGTAGAGGGGCAATTACAAGTAGGAAGCTTTGAGTGAACTGGCACATGTGGAAGTCAGAAAAGAAACAACAGGAAATCTCCCTCCTGGATTTCTCTTTGCATGACATGCATGATTTGCAATTGAAAATAGAACCTTCTATTTTGCACGTCTGTCACATATCTCCAAGTAGTTGACTTCTTCAAGTAATGACTTTTAAACCAATCACTTAAGTTGTATAATCTAATTGATCGCTCAATTATTTTGTCGGAGGAAATAAGAGAAAGAAGAAGAAAGAGGAAAGCTACAGTCTTGTCCTTTTTCATATTCGGCATGCAGTTGATTCAAACTAGATCTGGAAGCAACTGGTTCTGGAAGCGGCTGGATCTGGAAGTGACTGGAAGTAGCTGGATCTGGAAGTGACTGGAAGCAGCTAGATCTAGAAGTAAGTGACTGTGATTTGCTTATGGGTATTGCCTTTGACATGTCTTCCTTCGTATCCTTGAAGCTTTTGTAATTCTTCTCCAGTACATGCATCAGTGCAATGTCTGTAGTAAATAACTCGTCATTTTTATTTTTAATTGCATATGAGTAATTAAAAAATTTAGAAAGCACTCCGGGTGAATGCAACTTCAATGAAGATCAACTGAAAGATTGAGAGCACATGCACAAGATCCTAGAAGAAATTTTCCACACACTGACTTCTACATGAACTACATCAGAAACAAGAGGATGAAGCCTTTGTGTCGGAAGCTTTTGCAATTATGAGATCTGGATATGGATCTGGGCCTATTGACTTCAGCAAATCTAGAAGCTACGCATGATTCCGCTGAGCTTTCTCTTTCATCCTGTTTTGCCATGGCTAGAGCAATCTTTGTCTGAACAATTCTTTTTCTTCTTACTCGGCCATAATTCTTCAAAACTAGTGCAGATCTGGATAATTCTTCATATTTGGAGGATATATTCAATGTATTGGACATTGATTTAAGCTTCTTTTCTTTTGTAAGGCACCTATAATGAATTCCTGCAATTAATTCAGACAAAGATGGCAACCAGACCATGAACAGTGGATTTTAATCATAAAAATCTGCATAATTTAAGCCTGTTGCCCCAAAAATTGATATTTTGTTTGCATGCAAAGCAAACATGAATTTTACCAAATTCACCTGAGCACCTGTATCACTTATGCAAACAATTATCCAGACACAAATCAACCTCCTTCAACCTGTGCGCCAATTCTAGAAGCTTTCAACATTAATTTCACCTTCTTTTGAGCAAAAATCCTCTTCAAATGGGGCGCACTTTTCCTCTGGGCTGCACTTCTCTACCTATGAATTAATTAATTCATCCTTATGGCAGCGCCTGCTTATATAATCCTTATGATTCTATAATTAATTAATATATTTCCTATTACTGGCAATTAATTAATTATTAATAAGCTTCACTCTTTAAATGGGGTGCCTATTTTGTGCATGCTTATCGCTGCCATTAAATAAAATAAATTTATTTAATTTTAGACTTATGCTTCCACTTAACTCAAGCCTCACAGTATGCTTTGACCTTAGCCACTGAAAATAGGAATTAATTTAATCATTTAATACTTTAAAAAAGTATTATTTATCTCCCAAAAGGGGCGCACTTTTTGACATAAAGGGGCTGCATTAAATAAATATTATTTATTTAATTTTAGAACAGTCTATTTTCAACCTCCTTTTGTCCATTTACTTCTGTTGACTTTTCCACAAGCCTAGGCGCCAAAATTGGGTGAATAAATATTAACAAATATTTATTTAATGCATTTATTATTCACCCAAAGTAGGTCGCACTTTTTGGAATAAAGAATTTCTATTTTTAAAAGTCAATTGGAAATGGGATTATTTACCCTGCAAGGCAGCCCCGAAAATCCCATGATTCACTTAAGCTGCTTGATTTTCATAATGGGATTATTTACCCTGCCATGCAGGCAATAAAATCCCATCAATGCCTTAAGTGATTTTTCTTTTATTTCACAATGGGAATTTTTACCCTGCAAAGCAAGTAAGAAATTTTCGCCTCCCTGCTGCCTCTAATTTTCCCATTGTGACTTAAGTGACATTGCTTCCATGGGAAAAAGTACCCTGCTAGGCAGGTACAAAATTCCCACATGTCTGCTGCCTCTAATTTTCCCATTGTGACTTAAGTGACGTTGCTTCCATGGGAAAAAGTACCATGCTAGGCAGGTACAAAATTCCCACCTACCTGTTGCCTCTAATTTTTCCATTGTGACTTAAATGACGTTGCTTCCATGGGAAAAAGTACCCTGCTAGGCAGGTACAAAATTCTCACCTGCTTGTTGCTTCCCAAAATCCCATGATCCACTTCAAACCTTCTTTTTCCAAAAATGCGGCCAACCCAGAAGAGGTTTTTTGGTGCACGACTTCATCTTTTCCCAGAGAACCAGACCTTCGATGGCAAATTTCTTTTGGAACAACGTGCATATGAGATCTCTAGATACTCCAGGCCAAGAATCAGACCAAACCGGCAAAGGAATTGATCTAGAGAAATTTCACAGAAAACGAAACGAGAAAACACAAAAAACACAAAAAATTGTTAGAAGTCACAAATAAAGCCCAGGATTCATTCCTAGTTAAAACCCTACTGGTATATGGGAATAATGATATGTACGATCACAACAGAGTTAAACCGGAGCACAAATTGTCTCAAACGGGGTTCAAAATAATTAAATACAAATTTCCCGCAGGCAAACCCCAACGACAGAATAAAACAATTTTGGGCATCTAGGTATTTTTCAAAATTGGTTATATGGCTCCTTGGGAATATCTTGACACATTACAGGAACTTTCTGGCAATAAAAACACAAAACAACCCATTATTTTAAAAGTACAAAAATTTTAACATGGGGTAGTCTCAAATTTCAAGGTGAAATTTAGGGACATCACTGTCCACTATAACTCAATCCCCTCGGTGGTGCAAAACTTCTCAAACATATTACTAACATTTTTCCCACAATTATTTGTCCACAGAGTTTTGATGTAGTTCCTTGACTACTTCTCTGCAAGAGCCTTAAAGTCCTGAAAAGAGTTGTAAACATCATACTTTTGATGGAAGAAATAGACCTAAGTGTATCGCGAGAGACTGTCAATGAAGGTGAGAATGTATTTTTCCCTAGTAAAAGAAGGTTTGGGAAATGGCCTTGAGACATCATTGTGTACCAACTCCAATACCTATGTAGCTCTCCAAGCCTTGTCTTTGTCAAATTTCTCTTTAGGATGTTTTCTAAGGGTGCAACCCTCACAAATACCTTTAGAAAAACTAACTCTAGGAAATCCTTTGACCATATCATGTTTGCTCAATTGTTCCAAGTATTGATAGTTAAGGTGGCCAAATCACTCGTGTCATAGTTTTCTAACTCCATTTGAGTGAGTCAGTAATGCAGTCAGAGAAGAGTCGGGAGCAAAATGTGAAAAGGTATATAACCATGTCTGGTGATCTTCCCTTCCCTCTGCAACTATCGTATCATCGTGTAGTTCTCTTATGATAATTGAATCTGGGTTGAGTTCAACTCTCATGCCCTTCCCTATGTGATTGATTTGGTACATTGATAGCAGATTGGTAGAAAGTGTTGGGACACTTAGAACATTGTTGAATGTTCCACCATTTACTTCAATTGACCCACTCCTTACAACTACTACAGAGGTGTCATCACTCAGTTACATGGTTTCATGGAATAAAATTGAACTTGTAAGGCTCCCATGTGGTGCGAATAACCAAATTCAATGACCCATGGCGAAGTTGAAGCCACTACTGCAAATAAGGCCTTGTCCTTCATTTTCTCTTTACTATTGCCTTTTTCCTTAGAAGAATCTTGGCTAGATTAGGTTGATTTGATGGATTCAAGGAACCCTATGTTATTCTTAAGAAGATGAGTGAGGTGGTCAATCTATTTCTTCGTACACTTGTTCTCATCATGGCCATTTTTCTTACAATAGCTACACTTGACTTTCTCCCTCTGAGGTTTAGTTTCAGAGGAGGAAGACTCGGTGTTTGTTTTGGGGGTGGTTGGTTTCTAATCCTTTTTCTTCCCTTGATCCTTCTTCTCTTGTTTCTTCTCCTTATTGTTAGAAGCCTTAGGTTTCCCATTCCCTGCAATCAAGACGTGATTTAGAAAAATTCAATGTGCCCATTTTTATCAACTTATCTTTTTCACTAGTCAAGTGACCAACAAACACATCAAAAGAGGGAATGGTGCATGATGTTCCTAGTGCATCCTTGGTGACATGGAAAGTGGAGATGAACATTGAGTAATATGGACCTAGTTTTGAAAGAATAGAAATGATAATTTATGAGTCCTTGTTCATTCCAGATTGCTTTAAGTACAATCTTGTTGATTTAAACTTTGTGAAGAAGTCATGAAGTGTATCAAAACTACTAGGGTTCAAACTAACAAGCTCATTTTCCAATCCATGCAATCTGATTTCATTTTGTTTCCCAAATAGTGATTCCAATACGGTACAAACTTCATTAGGAGTTTTGGCAGATTTAACGTGAAAGATAAGATTTGGAGACACTGACAGACACAATAATCTAAAGGCTTCATCACATCGTTTATACCACTTTATTTTCTCTACATCATGAGTTGGTTCAGTTTCAATGCCCATGGTTATATGATGCTAACCTTTGCCACTGAAAATGGTTATCATTTTAGATGTCCATTCATGGTAGTTAAAAGGTGTGAGAAGATTAATTGAACTCGAATCCATAGTGCATGAAATAGAAATTATAGAAATCAAGAAAAAAAAAATGGAAAGGAAGGTACACAATCACACAGTTCACACCCCTTGAAATTATGCTATTCACCCATTCAGTTTCGGCTCTTGAAAATTTTAATGTGATTTAAAAATTAATTAGGACCATTAGGGCGGGAACAAAAAATAATCACCTTTACAAAAGACAACACTAAAAACTTAGTAGTTAGTCAAAAGTTATGAGGTAAAGTGTTTTCGGTAATAACCTATTAAATGCTTTTACACTTGCAATTTAAATGCACTAATGTGGTTTTAGCAATAAAAGGAGTGGTATAGGTTTGAATACAAGGCCTCCCACTTGCAATTAAGGGTCGAGAAGAGTTGACTTTTTCGAGCAAGGGTCGAGTGTGATGTCTTCAAACACAAATCCATAGTCTTTGCCGAGAAACCTGAGTCGATCGTCGAGCCAATATTCTCCAAGATGAGTTGATTCCAATGAGAGCCAAGCCGGTCTAAGTCAAGGCAAAGCAAATCCGAGCCAGCATGGAGCAGTGGATGAGTTGGGTGGAGCATGGGATGAGCTAGGGTCAAGTTGTGTCGAGCTCTGGATAGAGCTAGGTCGACTCGCAGTCATGAGCCGAGTTAGGGTCGAGTTGACCAAGGATCTACATTGAACCACAAACATGGCACTCCTTTTCCACATGAGTATGTGATCCAAAAAGAAAGAAAAAAAAGCTAAAAAATCCCCCCTAAAAAACTGGTCACCCAAATTTGAGAACAAAATTTAAACACCCCAGAATTTTTGTAAACCCTCAATAATGAAATGAATAAACCTTACACATAGACTTGTCAGATTCAAATAAAGTGAGGATTTAAAAAACTTAACAAAATGGACGAACGTTTTACCAAAATCGGTCTATTGTCATATCATAGCTCCCGCCAAAATCTTTGGATAATAACGAATGCACATATAGTTGTACAATTATCAAAATCGCTACCAAGTAGATGTAATATAAAAATCACAAAACACAAGAGTAATGTTAAAATACAAAACAACTCAATAGCTCAAATGTGGTGTGTACAAATAAGAAAGTTATGAGTAACTCCTCCATGAGAATAGTGGTCAAGAGTCTAAGAATAGAAATGGGAGTTACATTCTTGAAATAGCCAGTCAAATGTAACTCATACGACGCACTATGACAGACTATGACATGTATGATAGTATATGACAAGTCAAGTAACTCCTATGGCACAAAGAACACCTAAGAAAGATGAGTCACCATGTGTGTAGGAAATATTACAAGTAATAAACAAAGTCAAGGAAAATATATGAAGTTATCCATCTTTACGAGGTTGGTAGATAACATGAAGAAGCAAGAAAGTGATGTGATCAGTATAGCTTTACAAGAAAGTGCATCAATAGGTCAAAGTTTGTGAAAAGATAAGATGCTTCTAGGAAGAATTGGGCAAGGAGGTGCATTAGCTAATAATGTGGTCACAAGACTTAATGAGATTGTGGAAATGTTGCAGAATACATAAATCATATTGGATGCAATAGAGGAATATAGAAGAAAAAAATCATCCAAGGGATAATGTTGGTGATGCGGAAGAGGAACACAAGAAGTAATTGAAGGTGGAATGGAAGAAATAGGTCCATCATCTAAACATTTTAATTTTGCCAATTTTACCTTAATTTTATTCAAATTTCATGTAGGGGATATATCAGAGCTTGGCAAGTATTAAAAAAAGTTTCATTACTAAAAACTCAGTCAAATACATTTTATTTAGTCCAAGAAAATTGTAAAGCTCTAGAGATTGAGGGATAAGTATTGTTTTCTTTTTTGGCTTTTTACTATTTTTCTCTACAAGCCAATGAAAAATAATTGGAGTACGAATGACTTTAGTTTTAAATCAAAAATGTTTACAAACAACATTAAGGTGGGTGATGACATTTATGTTTAGTAAGGAGGCAAAATGATGAGAATCCCAAATTGGTGCTTGTAACTGCAATCCTAACCTTAAAAAGTAAAAAACTTCAACATTTGACTTAAAACAATAATAGTATTTAATTTAAAAACATATAATTCAATAACACACTACAAAAACCAATCTATTATATAATTAACTAATTTGCTAATGATTCACTACACTTAAAACAATAAATGTACATCCTTCTCCACCAAAAACAATACTCCACTTCTTTTCCTTCTCACTTCTATTCATTCTCTCTCCATAATTGAAAATGAGGTAGGTGAATGAAAATAACACCTAAAAATGTATATATCAAGGCTTCTTGTGCACAAAATCATAAGTACAAACACGACACAAATTGTGTTGACATTTAGTAGCATATTTGCGCTACAATTGCAATGCCACATTAATTCGAGAAGAACCCAAAAAATAAGACCCCATGATGGTGCAAAATCAACCCAACAATCGACACAATTTGCATGCCATGTAGTGGTTTGTTTCTTAGATAAACATCCATTGAAATTTTTGGCAACGATGATAAACACCAATCGAATCTCTAATACTCATTGCATTCCAAAAAGTAATAAGAAATATAACAAATGTAAATAAAATAAATTACACAAAGGAGAATGGGGGCACATACTCACCCAAGATGAATTGCACATATAAAACTTATTGGAAACACACAAATAATCTTACACCAACAACTCTTTCTTTGTATTAGGATATGTAAAATATTTTTCTCTTTGTTTTGTAATGTTTGTTTTCAATGTTATCACTTAGGTCATCTACTTTGCTAAAGCGTATAATTCTAACTAAATACTACAAAATAAACAGCTATAATTAGTAACAAACTAATTTATTTATGCGTAAATTATTTTGATTTGACTATTTTGAAAAAGGATTTTAGATTGTTAAAAAAATTAATTATATATTTTAAACTAACATTAGTTTTTACACAAATAATTCGTGAGATATAAGGACTAAAAATAAATTTTAAGCCACTAGTACTTAATAAAAAAACTTGATTTTTATTAATTTATTTCGAAAGTTGTTTTTATTCAATAAATCTTTTTACAAATTAGTATTGATTGTTCATTAATTCAATTTTCCTCATATAGGTTTTAATAACATTATGTTTTGATAAAATAAATTATAATTGGATGCTAAATCTTTAAGGTTTTTTTATTAGCTATCAATTTCAAGTTTTTAATATTTGTCGGTCATTAACAACATCACCAAAGAAGGCATTACAACACATGCAGCTATCAACGAAGCTAGTATATTGATGGATAACTACTAGGAATCGTCATCTCAAAGTGGGGCCTAAACTTTGGTATTATTCATGGGGTCTAAACTTGGTGTTAGACTTGGTATTATTAATTGTCTTGCGAAGAAACCTTGTTTACTACCATTCATTGTTTCAAGGTGGGACTTTCAGTTCTAATATATAGATAGAGCTTAATTTCAATACTTGTCTCTATCTTATCATAGAGTTCATGTTTGGTTCTATATTCTTTTATGCTCGAGGGTCCTCTTTGCTTTTAGTGAACGAGGCTTTTTTATTGTATTTTATTAAATTATTAAATTGAATTGAAGATTTTAACATCATTTACGCCCCTTATTAGAATCTTAAACTGAAACTTTCCAATTGAATTGAAAATCGTGATGTGATGTTTATTTTGAGTTAATTGGAAAAATTAAGGCTTTAGTGATTTGAAAATTGGAAACGTTTGGCTATGATAAAGACCAGAGCATGTTTTGGGCTAGATTGCTTATTTATGTGTTTGCATGCAAGTGCCAAGGTCAGGAATTGGTGGTTGTCGCTTTTTAGTTTTTGTTGTTAGCATTCAATATTAGTGGTCGTCACTTTTCAGTTTTTATGGTTAACATTTAATATATATTGGTGTCTTTTTGCATATGTGACTTCATAATCCTAAAAGAACAAACTCCATTGAAATGCTTCCAAATACATGCCTTACTACCCCAAGTGATTACCTCTACAACTCTAAAATCCTCATATCTCTGCATTCCTCTCCATTACTGACACAACTTACATTTCCCATACTGTTAAAATGATATCCCTTCCTTTCAAATAATTATATCAGTGTTCACGATTATGAATTATCTGTCTTATTACAAGTGCTCTTATGCTGTTGCTTTGAGAAATAAGTGTTTTGGTATAATCTTCATACCAGGTCTGAATTTACAGAACTCTTGAAACTACAAATTCATGACATTAAACTTTTCAACTTACAAATTTCACTTAATAGACATTCTCTTGCAACAGCATGAACGCCAATGCAGTGTTACTTTGAGTGCACGACAGCTTAACTTGTATGACGACCTTAAAATGCAAGTATACAGCGATTACATATTTAGGAAAACATATTTAATCATAACATCTTACACGGGTGAAACAATTATACATATGGGGGGTAGATAAATACATAACATGTAAGCTGGAGCAGATTGCTTGTTGAAAGATGAATGAATTTTATCATTTCCATCCTCGTCTCCTCAGCAAAATGTGTAAAATTCTTGTCAACCAGTCAAGATTGAATACTTGCTAAACAACTTTCTCTTCAAGCGGATACTTGACAATTAATTCTTGACGTTCCATTTGTATAATTCCATCTTGCAGCGGAGATGTACACCAAATTTTGAATGTTTTACACAACTGATGATAATTGTAAATATGAGCTCCACATATATAGAATTTACATTAAATGTCTTTTTTTGACAAACCCTGCATAATCGGCTGAAATCAGAATTCAGTTTGAATGATTAAAATTAATATATATCATTTTTCACCAACTTATGACTCCATCTTGCAACATTGATGCATGCTAAATTTAGAATGTTGTACATAATTGATGATAATTGTAAATACAAACTCCATATATATAGAATTTACATTAAATGTCTTTTTTTCACATACCCTGCATAATCCACTGAAATCAGAATTCAGTTTGAATGATTAAAATTACTATATATCATTTTTCACCAACTTATAACTCCATCTTGCAGCAGAGATGCACGCTAAATTTCAAATGTTTTAAATGATTGATGATAGTTGTGAATACAAGCTCCACATATATCAAATTTACATTAAATGTCTTTTTTTGACAAGCATAATAGGCAGAAATCAGAATTCAGTTTGAATGATTATGTCATGTCCCTTTTTGGCAACAAGTGGAAATGGAAGACCTTATCCCATTCCTTGCTTGTGGGAGCTAAGGGTTTGGAGCTAGAGGAAAGTTGTCTAAAGATATTTGGATTAGTTTTAGGAAATATTGCACTTTTTATGTTGTATTCCTATTGGATGCCTAGCACTCTAATAGATGAAATAAATTACTTAGTTGTTTGGTGAGCACTGAGCATATATACTCAAATGTGAAATAGACTCTAATTTTATAAGGTCAGTCATAAGTTATGATGTAGCACCCCTTATGTTATAGCATGAGCATGCTTGGCCATTATGTCATATGTGAATATATCATCTCTTTGGAAAGATTGTTCGTGAAGCATCTCTCTTCCTCTCTTAAGGAAGAAAACCCTTGGAGAGTTTTGTGCGAGGACAAAACCTTTCACCAAGTCTAGGAATCTTTGGTTGTTATTATCTTTCATTTGAGCTTTAGGCGAATTGCCCTAAGTTATGATGTAGCACCCCTTATGTTATAACATGAGGAGGGATCTTTGGTTGTTATTATCTTTCATTTCAGCCCTAGGTGAATTGCCCTAAGGTAGCATTTGATCAATAATTGAAGATCTTTTGTATTACTTCTTATTTTTAATACATATTTGGCCCTTTTTAGGTGGAGCGACTTGCTTTATGGTGTGTTTTGGCGTGTTTATTGGCTGTTCTATGTACAGCGACCCACCTAGGGGAGCATTTTGGTATTTTCTTGCAATAATTTCATGGTTTTGAGGTTAAAATAATATTTTTAAAGGCCACGTTCTAAAGTTTTATTAATTTTGGAGGTGTTTTGCTATTTTTCCAAGTTTGTTGAAGTTCGCTGGATAAGGGTTTCCGAAATTAATTATTTCCGAGCTCAATTTTGATTTTTAACAATTGATTGTGGTTGTTGAGGGTTTCTTAATAATTTTGGCATAAGATTTGAAGGGTGCTAGCAAGGTTTAACCCACCTTTGAGGGGTTTAACTTCTCCAAGGAAGTCACTGCCCTAATAAGGGCCTAATTTACATATTTGCAGGGTTGTATCAGCCATCTAACAAGAGCCTTATAATCTGATTTTTAAGTTACATCTCAGCTTTTGGTTATATATACCATTTTTCACCTTCTTTATAGTCAACTACATTATGAATTTACATGCAATGATGTACTTCATATAGGAATACCACTTATTGAAGACAACCTCACCTTAAATAATAGATCACGAGCAAGGATCTCCCATGGAAGTGAAATTGACATCAGACAACATCTTAAAGGTAACATTTCAGATTCCGGTTTCTTAGCAGCTGCCGCAGCAACATAGGCTTGCTTTGCTACGCGAAATATAGTTCCTATACCCATTTTAAAGTTTCCTTTTGATATCTGAACTGGTGACAAAGGCTCCGCCTCCTGTTCGCTCTGATCTGAAGAAACAATCAATTATAGTGAGGTCAAATTTGATATATTTCATTTTTCTTTTCTGCAAACTATTAAAATACTAGTCTTCCCAATTTCAAATACAAGATATTTAAATGGCCATCAAATTTCAATTATTTTGCAAGACAAATTTGTTTTGAATCTGGGATGCAAGAGGAATCTTCAATATCAAAGATAGAGAAAGCATTGTAGACTAAATATATATTTTGGTATGATAATGGCCTGATACTGGAGAAAAATCCCACAATATAATTGTTTCTAGGAAATAATTACTATGGAAAGAGAAGCAGACAACGTATAGAGGAAAATTTTTAATGGTTTAATACTGTGACAGCACATGGATTTATAAACAACATACAGGTTTTTGTCCACATAAAGCCAATTATGAATGCTAATAAAGTATTTCTGGTGTTTGTCTAATTAAATATAAAATTAAAAAAACAAACTCAAGTGCACTTTAGACTTAATAAAGAACTTTGAGATGGATAATGGTAAATCAACTCTACATAAATGTGAGCTAGGAACTAAGCTGATTGCTCAGTGTGACTCTTAGAAGGTTGATGATACTTTGTATAGATAGTTGGTCTGCAGTCATTTGTACTTGACACACTAGACTATATAATGCTTTTGTTGCTGGGCTAGTATCAATATTTTTGCTGGATCCTAGAGTTAATCATTGGAAGGCAGCTAAGCATACCTCAAGGTATATTAAGTGTAATTATCAGTTTGGTATAAGGTGCTCTTCTAGTGATGATAATATTTAGTTTGGCTAATAGATTTTGATTGGACGGAGATCAAGATAATAGGAAATCCTCTTTTAGATTTGTTTATCACCTTGGGTTATGTAGTGCTGCTTTGGCAGAGCAAGGCAAGCAAAAATGATGCTAAATTCAAACTTGCCTTATGTATCGCATAATCATACAATGAATCCATTGTGCTAGGAATAGCATATACTGGTTCCCAGATTAATGTTCTAGATGCTGCCATTAAATAAGGGGTTTTCCAGACTGGCATCAAATAGGAAATCTTCATAAAGTCTATAATACTATATGTTCATGATTCAAGTTTTGATAATCAATCTCTAAACAGCAAGAAACAAAACTGGAAGGAATTCCAAGAAACCAATTAGTCATACACGTGCCTAGTTTAAAAGTTGGAGACAAGATATATAATATAGTTAAGGTGTGATGTTTATAAAAAATCAGTGTTTTTTTCTGTATCAAAAAGTATATCTCAGATCCATTGGCCCAATCCACCTTGTTCACTTGTATTAGCACCAAGCTGCATCTGATCAGCTCTTGTCCATGATTATCCTCAGACGACAATGGAAACACTTAGGATCCAATTTGGGACAAAAATTATAGCCAAAAACTAATTGAGGGAAAACTTAATATCAGAGCCAAGGTCCTAAGCAAATTAGTGCACTGGGCTATAGAGAACCTATTGCTGCCAGTGATTCAATCATTCCAAGAAATTGATTTCATGGGTGTGCCTTGTCAGATCAATCAAACTGAATATTTGATGGCAAACCTTTGAGTTTCTTCAGAACTGAGAAAACCTTGTCAGTGTGTCATCTACTTACCATTGCTTCGCCATAAATCATAGAATCCAGAGAATGAATAGCACAGCTAACAAGGACCAAAGACATTGAAGAACTAAACTTTCTGCATTAAATAACATTAGCCGACTTTCCATTCATCAACCATTAGAAACCGATACATGGGTTATCTTAAGACATCTTGTATAATTTGTTTGGGAGACGCTATTACATAACTGCTAATAATATTTACATGAGTGTCATAAATAGGTTTAAATACGGTAAACCAGAAGAATCTAGGTGCTGTTGGCTTGAACAGCTCTAAAAAGCAGTTAGTCACACATCACAATCAGTATCCCATAACTCCTCCTGCCCCATTTCTCATTATTCCTTGTTCCATCCTTCTCATTTCCCTCTCTGCCTAACAACTGGGTGCGTACACAGGTGACCATTATGATACTAACTAAATTGGATGTAATTAAGCAGAGGAGGATCCCTTCAAAAATTGTATATATCCTGACAAAAACTGAGAACTTTACTGCAGTGTATCTTCAGGAACTTGCACTCCATCAATGAACGGATGACCTTTAACAGCAGCTGCAAGTCTATCCACCTCCATAACATCAAAATGAATGCGCTAGTTTAAGCTGATGATCATGCATGATCAACTATTAAAAAATGGCTCCAAATTTCCTCCACCTCCATAACATCAAAATGAATGCGCTAGTTTAAGCTGATGATCATGCATGCTCAACTATTTAAAACTGGCCTAAATAAATTATTGCATCAACACTAAATTGGAACTTCAAGGACAAAAGATTGTAGTGGATAATATGGAACAGCAAATGCCTTCATCTGAAGAAGCCCCCTTTCTAATTTGCAGTCTCCCTTTGGGTGATAAAAATCAATTACTATTTGAAGAACCATAATCTAGACATCCATGAGGACTAGAGTTACACTTTTCTTTGGTTTGTTATTGAGAATACTTTTGGCTATTTTCAGAGACACAGAATTTGCAAGCATTATTAGTTTTGGTAACTCTGCTACTGCCATACGGTTTAGTTATGGTGATAAGAGTCTTTCCCATACCCCTATATCTATTTATGATGTTTAGATCTAGTTTTGTCAGCAGGAGTGTCTCACTAGGGACTTTTTTCCATGGTAACATAACTTTTAACTTAGAAACTTTGAGCATTACTGATGAGAAAGTGAAGAAAATCATAAATACGGTTCTCCTGGAGCCCATGGTAAGTTGGGACAATGGAACATGTCTTCGAAAACAGTGTTGACTTGCTCAATTATTAGCTGTATTTAATTATTAGAAGTACTTAAATCTCAAAAATTATGATATATCCTCAACAATCATATAATGCAAGAAATCTGATTTTTAATGCCCTAGATATGAAGATATGAATTTCAACAGACCGTTGTCTGTGACGTTATTTTAAAAATTCATAACTCACTTAGGAAACACCAAAAATCATGAAACCCAAGATATTGGCCTTACAAATTATGGCGAATAAATTAGTAATTTCATAATTGCCAAAATGTTACCACACATACCAAAACACCGCCTCAACAGAGGTCACTCCACTTGAAATAAAAAAAATATTACACCAAGGAGACAACACATGCAAGAGAGATGTTTTATTTCCTTTCAAACCAGCTTGCAAACCAAAACCTCATGAAGGGTTTTCGTCCTTATAAGAGATCCTCAACCCAAGGGGTTTCGTTCTTGAGAAAGAGTAAAAGGGCTCCACTAGCCAACTTTCACCAAAATAGGAATAATCTCCAAAAAAATGTTTCATTAAGGCCCAAACGACCTCCTTAAATAGCCACAAGGAGTGCTTTAAACAATCATTGCATCATGACCGACCCCTTAAGTAGGTGTTTTTAAATATTATAAAGGGTATTTGGAGCCTACATGCCCAAAATACCTTTAGTACTAAACTACTTAAGATTCACTATTGCAGCATGGTGCTTCAAATAGGATAAATGAAAACACTATCTAAGCAATAAAATAGAATCCAAATCTCCCCTTGCATTTCTCCTTTAACCCACAGGAAAGAATGGATTAATGCCTTCAGAATTTAGTCTCCAAAAAGGGACATGACAGTCCCCCCTTCCCAAGATTGTTTGTCCTCAAGCAATAATGAACACTAATCCCAATTGGTGAATCCTTGTGTGTATCCCTCTTGTGTTCCATCTTGATTCTCGTGGAGACTTAGTTTTCGCGATAAGACATCCATTGCTACAATGTTTTCCCCCTTGACATATTCGATGTCAAAATCAAAAACTTGTATTTTGCTGACCCACGAACAAAATATGGCCTAAATTTGACCAAGGCATGCATAATGGCCATCATCTTCTTATCATAAATCTGAAGATTCATCTCATGTTTCTTGAGTTCTCTACTTTTTAATGCAATAGAACGCTGATTTTGCATTAGAACAACCCCTATTCCTTCACCAGATGCATCAAATTCCACCATAAATGGAAAAGAAGAATAAGGTACAGCAAGTACTTAGCATGAGTACAACACCTTCTTGAGTTTATCAAATGGTTTTTGAGCTAAAAGTGACCAGCTGAGTACCCCCTTCTTAGTTAAATCAGTTAGAGGGGCAGCATGATGAGAAAAGCCCTTCTCAGACCCAAGGAACCCTCTGAGTTGTGAAATGGAGACAGGAGGAGGCCGGCCAAGTATGGCATATATCCTTTGTTTCTCCACATGTACCCTTTGAGATTGTATGATATATCCTAGGTACAAAATTTTGCTAAAGCCAAATCCACATTTGAATTTCTTTGCAAGTAAGGATTGTTGTCCTAAAACTCCCATCATCGTGTCAAGGTGTTGTAGGTGTTTCACCCATGTTTCACTATATCTCAAAATATCATCAAAGGAAACAAGCACAAATTCCTTTAAGTACTTACCGAATATGAGGTCCACACATGACTAGAAGATGGTAGAAACTGAAAATTGTTCTAGAAGAACTGAGAATATGCAATCAGTTGTTATATCCATTCTAAAACATGTAAAAAATGTACAATGTTTCTTTGCACATGTATGGACATGATTGCTCCAATGACTATGTTTCATTTTCTCTTCAATTTTTATCTTCCTCGCGATGTTGTTTGTCAAATTCCTCCTTGTATTCTTAGATAGAATCAGTCCCTTCTCTACTATCGCTAATGAAATAAAATCAATTTTTCCTTGCTTAACATGCCTACAATTTCCATTTCTGATTTCATGAATTTTGATGGTGGAGCTTCAATCCCTTCTTGTGGATTTTGAGGGTGAATTCCCCTAAAGTTTGGAGCTCTTGACCCCCAAAAACAATATGTGCCTCAGCTGGACTTAAAACAAGGAAGTCAATACAAAATTCATACCTTTTCATGGGGATAGCAAGCTATGGTATCTTTCTTGTGCAAAGAGGATATGTTCCATAAGTTATGGTGACCGTGAAGCCTTTGAAACCAGCCTTGTTTGGGCCCATCCTTACTGCCAATTCTTCTTCAGTAAACTGATGTGAATTGTCATTCTTTATAAGCATGGTGACCCTTTAGTCATGAAGAAGACCCCTCACCCGGGAAGGGTGATGTGTGCCACATTTTATAGTAAGAACGCTGCCCATCCAATCCATTCTTTATAGCTCTTCCATTATTATGGGACCATGGGTTAACCACATATGAAGCTGAAAATTAGAATCACCACCATTGTCCTCCATACTGATTTTGAAACCAGGTATTCTTCCCCATGTAATTTCAACATATCACCTATATGTCATGTGCGGAAACAACTCTGGAATTGATCCCAAGTATCTATATGATTTTTATTACAAAAAGTACATCTTACCTCATCAGCTCGTGAAGTATGATGTGCATGATGATATCCAATCAGCGATGGCGTAGGAGGATGCAACACACATGAGACATGAGTACTCTTCCTAACCATCCATGGTAACAAATATGAAATGATATATTGGCAAAAATTCAGATATCCTCATACTGTGGGCTGCCTATGACACTCTTATGACCCAGAATTTTTGAGTTCAAATTAACACTCTTCCTTGGCATGGCTTCATCACCGAATGAGATCTTTCCCTATCACATTTGTCGGTACTTGTCTTGGGTAACCTCAGGCTTCTTGTTAAGGTTGAGTATCCCATCAACTAATCTCCTTTTAATTGTTGTCATAAACTGACCAACAAGCTGACTGTTATAATGTCCATTTAAGAAATGGGTTCCGACCATTCTTTTTGCTTCCCTTACTTGCTCCTTGCCCTTCCTTCCAATCTTGAATTCATCACATGCTAAAATATCATCAATATTAACTAAACAATGATCATTGATTACCTCATAATGTTGACCCTTTGGAATTATAATGGGTGTAAGTGTCATGGCCTCAAATCTCTTGACCACCGAACCTTCTTTCTCAACGACTCCATCTTCTATTGTCATTTGAGAATGGCTTGAGCTATTCACTTCATCCTCAAGCTTCCCTTCATCAAACTACTCATGCTCCAAGTTCTCTTAGCATTTTTCCACATGTAACCATTAGAATTCAAGGGAGTATTATTAACAACAAAAAGTTCTTTACCTTCCATTTTCCTTGGTCTTCGGCTAGCATCTTCTCCATCCTCTTGTGCTCTCACAGGGCAGAAAGGAAAATCAGTCGAGGGTTCACCTTTGGTGATTGCGGCGGGTGCTTTTAGGGCTCCCAAAAGCTGATCCTTCACCCCAAATAGCTGCTGCAATGGTTCTTCCTCTTTTGTCACCTTGGAAGGGTGGCTATAAAAAGAAGTTGCCTCTTCGTTCTTCCTCGTGATTTCTCCATCTTAGAGCTGATCTGCTACATGCCCTTAGACTTGTTTCTTCACATTGAAGGGTTTTCTTCCCTCAATGAATGAGACCTTTTTTCCAAGGTCCTTTGATGGGGTTTGGGCATCATGCCTTGTGCCAAATCCCACTCTATGATTTTCTATTTTCACAAAATCTTCAAAGGAAAGGGCATTACACACCATCTTCGAAAGAGCTCTATATGTTGCTGCCAATTTATCACTCCTTCAAACCCTTTCTTCCTTGAGCGATCCACCTCCTTGCATATTTTGGATGGTTAGGGCAAGCCCATTCAGTGCATCCACTATTCAATCTTGGTTCTTCATGATCCTCTGTAATTTTTTCATGCTTCACAAGTGGGAGGATGATGCTCTGATACCACTGTAATGTCCCTTTTTGGGGGAACTCAAGAAATGACCCAAAGCTCTCAAATCAGATTTATGGAACTGCAATTAGATGGTTGTTATAATCCTGCAAATCTAGAAATTAAACCCTTCCTAGGGCAATGACCTGATTTGGGGTTTCAAACCCACTTTTGTGCCTTTAAAACCCTTCAAATTAGCTCCACTTAAATCTCTAAAATTATGATATATCCTCAACAATCATATAATGCAAGAAATCTGATTTTTAATGCCCTAGATATGAAAATATGAATTTCAACAAACCCTTGTCTACAACGTTATTTTAAAAATTATAACTCACTTAGGAAACACCAAAAATCATGAAATTCAAGATATTGGCCTTATAAATTATGGCGAATAAGCTAGTAATTTCAGAATTGTCAAAATGTTACCACACATCAAAACACCACCTTAATATAGGTTGCTCCACTTGAAATAAATATAATATTGCACCAAGGAGACAACACATGCAAGAGAAAGCTGCTTTATGTCCTTTCAAACTAGCTTGCAAACCAAAACTTCATGAAGGGTTTTCGTCCTCCACAAATTTCCCAACCAAGGGTCTTTGTCCTTGGAAGAGATCCTCAACCCAAGGGGTTTCGACCTTGAGAGAGAGAGTAAAAGGGCCACACTAGCCAACTTTCACCAAAATAAGAATAATCTCCAAAAACATGTTTCATTAATGCCCAAGCGACCTTCTTAAATAGCCATAAGGAGTGCTTTAAACAATCATTACATCATAGCCGACCCCTTAAGTAAGTGTTTTTAAATATTATAAAAGGTATTTGGAGCCTACATGCCCAAAATACCTTTATTACTAAACTACTTAAGATTCACTATTGGAGCATGGTGCTTCCAATAGAATAAATGATAATAAATGAAAACACTATCTAAGTAATAATAAAATAGAATCCAGATTTGCCCTTAATTTTCTCCTTAGACCCATGGGGAAATAATGGGTTAAGGCCTTCAAAATTTAGTCTCCAAAAAGAGACATGACACCCTCTTTAGCCTTCGAAGAAGAACGAAAACTCTTCTTCCCTTGTGTTTTCTACTAGGTAGCCAGTACGTACCGTGCAGGGCATGGGTACGGGTACAATACGTCAAGGGTGCACTTTGGGTACATCCAGCAATACACAAGGAAGTACCTAGACGTACCCGAGTAATGTTGAACGTACCCTAGCCGTACCCAGAGTGTACCTAACCGTACACACAGAGTACCCAAAGTAAAAACAACAATTTATTTTTTTAAAATTTTTTTGGGGGGCTCAATAAAGGTCAATAGATGGGATTACGTAAATGACTCAAATGTGGATTCACAGAAGTACCTAAAACAATGGCTGAAACTGCAACAGTTGAGATGAGTTTGGTTAATGTAGGATCAAAAAACGCAATGGCAGCATCTCCGCAAGCAAGACTAATGCAAGAATAATAAGAGAAACCCCAAAGGAATCTGTACTGCCAGATTTGAAGGGAGCAGGTAATAGCCGGATTCCAGTCTAGTTATGTGATTTGTTATTATTTATGTTGATAATTGGACGTAACATTTGGAGTTTGAACAATGTACTTGTTCGAAGTTCAATCAATGAATATCACGACAAAATGCATTGAATCATTAATATATTATTTGGCTATTTCACTTAATAAGGCTGAATTTTGCTTATTTGGCTATATTTTTAAATATTTTTAATATTATATATATATATATATATATATATATATATATGGCCATACCCAAGTGTCGTACCCAGGCCCCCAAAATAATTTGGCATACTAGCATACCAGATCCCCATACCCATACCATACCTTGTACTGGCTACCTAGGTTTTTTTATTGAATTCCAGCAGTGTTAAAGGTCGGAGTTGCATATTTATATTTGTTTCAGTTGGGGTTTGAAGGTGGAAGCTTGTTGTTGATTTCTACCCTTCATTTCCAACTCTTCTATAGTGGAACGACCTACCTTGTGGATATTTCCGAGTGATCTAGGGCACATTTGGACTAGATCTGATTTTCAGTTCCATAATCAAATTTTTAGAAGCCAAGATCAACTGGTTTGCAAATTTTGGGCTTGGGAAACACCAATTTCATCTAAGTGTAACTGTTATTTTGCAGATTTTATAATAAATTTCAGCCCTCTTATTGGTCAGAAAATTGGTGTTTTTCTCAATATTCTTACATACATAAAATTTCTGATTTGTTTTGAATAAGATTCAAGTGGTTTTACTTCAGTTTTGTGGAATAATCACTCCTATAGTAAGTCGCATTTTCCCTATAAAATTCTGATCTGCAATATTTTGTCAAATATCAAATTGCTATTTTAGATTAAATTTGTTGTTTCGTTTAGGGGCATAAATTGTCCGTTTGGGGACATTACAATCGAGGTGTTGTTCATGCTCTCAAAGAATCTCTTTGCATCTAACAGATACTTTCAGAGTTTAGATTTTTGCAAGATGCCCTGCCCGCTACACTAATAAGAGTGCTATTGACAATACTCGCAATCAAGTCCATCAGCAATGCACAAATGACAAAACATACCAAGATCCACATGCAGTACATTCAGCAGCAAATTCATGAGCAGGGCATTGACCTGCAAATGCACATTTTCCACAGAGAATTAGGTAGAATGCATCTTAACTAAACCCCTGACAGAGGCCAGCATTTTGCATATTCAAATTTGTCCTTAAGGAGAGACCATGAAATTTATACTTTCACCGCCGCTTCCAAGTTAATCTTCAGGGGGGGATGTTAGCATATTTTAATTAGTTGATTCTGTCAATTAATTATTATGCACCCATTTGTATTTGAATAATAAAATTAGATAAGAACTCAAGTCAACTCTCCTTAATTGGAGATTTTTTTGAATCGATTGATTCTCATCTTCATTGTACTTCATTTAGTCACCCAACTGCACTCATTATATCTCCAATTCAAGTGTAAGCTTAACTGGGAGAGAATCTTCTATAAAAGGGCGTTATAAGAAAAGCATGCTAACTACTGATCCATTACCAAAAATTTCTGTGAGTTTTTTCATGAAATCTACAGGTGCAGTTCTCAAATCTGGTCTATTGTGAGCTAGTTTCTAGGTAAAATTTACAGGATTTTACATATGCAGATCATTTTCATTTGTCATACTTTGTCCCTTGCAATATGCAATTACAGATTGAATAAACCAAACCTTTCCCTTAAGGTAAATGTAAAGGAAGGCTCAACATTAATAACCACTAAGTTATTAAGTCATCAACTATTCCTCCTAGCCACAACTGAACTGATATCAATCAATTCCGATATCTTGGATGAGAAACTTTGCAAACTAGACTATGTTGTGCTTGTGATTGTATCAACATTCTTTTCCTAAAACTATTTTCCTTTAAAACAGTGTATGCTTGTTTTTCCCACAATCAACACTTTTGACATCAATCTTATGTCACAAAAATGATTTATCATCCTTGTTGACGTGGACTGAATTTGTAATCATCTGTGACAATCTGTGACTGTCACAAGGTTCTCCGAATTTTATCAAAAAAGTTTGAATTTTGCCAAGCTTTATTCTCGTTGAACATGAACTCGAACTTATGCCATTAATTTTGCATGGGAAGTTTTTGACACGATTTTGCATTGTTTTGTAAATGTGTGTATATATACATACACCGACTGAAAGTAGCGGACAAGCAGCTCTATCCACTGTCCCTCTGACATATTTTTTGCATTTTTTCAAAAACTAAAAATGATAGAAATAAAAAATTTCAAACTTAAAGACGTTTTTTTTCCTCAAACTTTATCCCTTGGCAAGCTTGGACCGAATTTTATCCTCATCGAACATAAACACAAACTCGAACCTTGTGACTTAGATGATTAGATCTATGATATGGTGCTTAACTGCATTTAATAAAACTTTGTACTCATCCTGTTCGATGTCTCAACTATAAAGTCCGTAACATGGGACCAAATTAATGGGAACAATAAGCTTGAGAACAGCCCCAAAAAAGTGCATTCTTTTTAATCCTTGCAGCTAGATCACCATATTATTGAAGTTACAGAAGCATGATTTATATACTTGGTTCTTTTATAGAAAAGTGCAATAACAAGGTCGGCTCACAGATTTAAATTTCATAATGTATTATAAAAATGACAATGCATTCTAATTTTTATTATTGCTTTATGACAGTACAAATTAGAATGCAAATCACCTATAACAGCAGATACAGCAACTTCAACTTCGCCACATTCTCCAGGTCCTCGCATGAAAAGTCTCTCACTCTTTGCATGGGAATTTCCGATAAAAAGAAGGCTGCCTAATTTTGAGTGTCCAGCTGCAATACAAAGAAGATATCAAATAAATACATTCAAAATCATGAACTCAAAAAGAAATTTAAACCAAAACTTAAAACTGACAGATTCTGCCTGCATGTTTGACATGAAATTGGGAACATATTTAGTGTCACTGGCCAATCAAATGTTAAAAACCCTCTTGTTAATCAACGATCAAGTATTAGTTAATCTCTCTGACAATGGACTATTCTAATTTCTTTTTGCCCTCATGTAAATAAAAATAAGTTCGAGGAAGATGGGTTGGAGTGGAATGAACTGTACTTCTTAAGACATCAAATGAAGATACACTAGATCTTGCTTTACGTTTTCTGATTCTCTAATGGATCTTGAAAAACAGTGATATGAATTGTTTTGATTTCCATTTACCATCTAACAATGTAATCTTTACAAGATGACAAACAAAGCTTATTGACATTTAGAACCAGCTTCTCCTAGCTAAAACACAAGAAAACTAGAACGAAAGAGGGTAAAAGAATTAGCATGCATACAAGCTTCCTTAAGTGCTCAGATGCGCATATGATTTTAGACCTTAAAGTTTTGATGGAGAGAACCATGCTATAAGGACATGTACCACAGAAACCCAAACCAACAAAACTCATGGTCTCTGAAAGCTCAACACCACATGCCCATTGCGTGTTATCTTCATGCTATTGTTACAATGATGGCTTTCATTGCCTATCGTTTTCATGGTACTGTTATAATGATGGCTTTTTTTACCCATCATCTTCATGATACTATTAAAAGATGGCTTTCATTACCTATAATCGTCATCTTACTGAAAGTTCACCTGACTTCTTTCGTCCCATCTAGATTCCAATACCAATTTGGTGGTAGTGGAAATGCAACTTTGGCATAGCCGACTACCTAAATGCAATCAAGCCTGAATTAAAACTATACAAATCAAAACTCAACCCTGAGCTAGATAATATACAAGTGCACAAACACCCTTTATTCATCATGTTTTGCATTCTCAAACAATCTAATCCATAATTTTAGGAATTTGTTATCACGGCTATGATAACTAAGCATGCATGCATAAATTAACCACACATTCCCACATCATAGTTCACCCCGTAGACTTACGAACAAGGAATGATAACAAAAATAAGCTTATGAAATAAGAAGACATAAATCAATCAACAATGAATATGTTGAATATGTGTTAGTGCAATCTGAGTATGTTAAGTATTGGCAGAGTATGAGTATGCGAACTATGATTGAAACCCTAAATATTATTGCTACTAATGCAGACCTAAGATTTGAAAAGTTGAGCACAAAATGTTTGCAGCAAGACAGGTAGAAAAAGAGTTTTGGCAATAGCAACCAAGAATGAGGGTTCAGAGATGGCTTTGACAACAAACTTCAGTTTACTAAATAGAATGTAAGAAAGAGAGGGGTAGCTGCAAGACAAAAGACTCACATAATCAAGTGACATTCAAATGCCACTATTGTGGAAAATCAAGCCATAAGAAGTTTTGCAAGAAACGGTTATGGGATGAGAAAAATAACCAAGGGCCTAAGAAGCAGGCTGATATTTAAAAACATAAAGAAGAGGACGATCTCTTTGTGTTTGTGGCTAGGGACAAAGTAAAAACATCTTTGTACATAGATTTTGGTGCATCTTGTCATTTTACCAATAGGAAAAATTGGTTATTAATTATGTTGTTAACATATCTTTTATTGACTCTGTGGTTTTTGGTGGTGAAGAGGAACTCAAAATAGAAGGAAAAGGAAATGTGAAGATAACCAGGTTAGGTAAAAATCTGGTCTTCCTTAATGTTTACTATGTTTTAGGAATGGAGAGCTAGGTAGCTGGTATGAAATGACCCTTTCAAGCGATTAGACCAATAACCAAGGAGTTTAGACTAAACCTCAAATTATTCAAATCTGATTTTTATAGCAGCAGACTGAAAATTAAAATCAGCGAACTGAACTATTTAAATAAGGGTATAAAATTTATGCCAAACACCAAATATACTTCAAATCAACTTGTCACAAATTAGAGATATCTTTTATGCATCTGATAGAACCACGAACAATGATAAATCTGAAACAACACACTGCTAGAAATTAATAAATGTCCAACGAAGAGCAGCCACAAGAAAATTATAGATTATGGGTCTAGAAACCCCCAAAAATCATGAAAATGTAGATTTCGGCCTTGAAAAATATGCCAAATCAGATTATAAACTGAAAATGCAAATATAAGTCTACCAAACCCTCAAACCCTACACCATGGTAGGTCGCTCCACATGTAGGAAGCCAATAACAATCTGAAAATGATTAATCTCTCCTCAAATCTGCCTTAAACTTCAATACTAAGCTAAGATGAAGGGTTTTCGTCCTTCTAGGAAAGCCCCACTAGAAGGGTTTTCGTCCTTCTAGGAAAGCCACACAAGAGGGTTTTCGTCCTCAAGTGGAAGAACAAGGAGCAACTAGCTCTCAATGCCCAAGATTATGAAAAATGCGTCAAAACTAGATGCTTAGTGATGTCTTAAGACTCCTTTTATATTCCTCCATTGGCGCCAAAGCTTGAAAAGAATAGGCCGACCCATAAGTGATGTTTTTCCTTCATTAGTTTCCTTTAATGGATTAAAACTCAGCCGGCCTACTATAAGAGGGAAAACACTTAAAAGAAAATATAAAATATTAGAAAATGCAGTGCAAATGGAAGCTCAATGTTCTCCTCCATCTTCTTTACTTCTCTGCCATGGAGAAGGAATGGCAAGAAGACCAAATAATAGCTCTCGAGTGGGAAAAAGGGACATTACATGGTATGAGTACGAATACAAGGACCCGGTATGGCAAAATCTGTTGGCGCCTAGGTACGGGCGTTCAAAAAATTTAAATATTAAAAATATGTATCCAATAAGAGAAATTAACTATATAATATGCATAAGTAAACAAACTAAGGTAAATAACCACAAAACATATGCATAGTTTAATGTCAAATGTCATGATATAATGTATAAACAAAAATGAATACAAAGAATATTTTTTGTACTCATAATCATAATGCTCTCTAGTGTATTCATCGTGAGTAATAGCATCATTAGAACCATCATGTGGCTCATTAGAAATAGAACTATCTCTAGCTCTAGGTCTACCAATGAAAGGTGGGCAATGAATGCTTCTCAGTTCGGAATCTCTAGGGCTGCATCCCAACACTTTGTTTCTCCTTGCTTGTACCCATTCTATTTGTGTTAGAAGGTATAGGTTGGAATGCACGAAGGCCAAATCCTCTGCCTTTTTTGCTTCCAACTTATTGTAGTTAACTCAATGGATAAAGCAGTATGTACCCCAATTCCACTCAACTAAATAAGAACACGCAACCAATTGAGACAAGCCACAAATTAAATGAAAAATTTAAAATTAAAAGATATAAAGTACCAAATTAAAACCAAACGTAAAAAAGAGTAAAACAAGAAATTAAAAATCTTACTTCGTACAGAATTTTTAATCGCAAGTATCTGAAGGTGGGGGGTTATGCTTGCCCATGAAGGTACCACCACAAATAACTGTCCACACATGTCACGAAGAGCGTTGATGAACTGCTCCTTTGAGGATATGAAATCCATAAACTCCTTCCTAACTATGTCATGTACTTTTAGATTGGGGAAGAGCCTAATCAAGGCCACCTCAAACCCTCACTAACATCCATATCCATATATGGTGTGACCCTCCTCAAAAAAGACTTTTAGATTGGGGAAGAGCCTAATCAAGGCCACCTCAAACCCTCACTAACATCCATATCCATATATGGTGTGACCCTCCTCAAAAAAGAAATGATCTCCATGTTGTAGCATTTTGGATTCAAGGAAAAAGAAAGAAAATGCATTTGGGTGAGTATTTTGTGCATCTACACTTCCCTAAAGAAACTCTGAAAAATCTATCTTTCTCATTTATGATGGACTTAACCGACTCAATCATCGAGTTGATTCCATCATAAATCTCACTCAAACATGGATGATACACACCAACAAATCTGAGCATGCTCACAATGGGCTCAGTACATTTGAGCAAGTAGTCTACACAATCCCATCACTCGTCATCAAGAATCAACCCTTTCACCTTTGTGCCCTTCCAAGTGTTTGTATGTTTCCATGCACCCCAAATGATGTTAATAACTATACAGGTAAATTAGTCTTTTACTTTCACAAGTCATCTCAAGGCGAGTGTGCGTGAGGCAAATCAAGTCTCAGCAACCTAGTAAAAAAATCAAACAAATAAATTTATAAACAAGTGAAACGTTCAAAAATCCATATTTAAAAAATTAAACAATTAATTTAAGTATTAAAAATTTAAAAATAAAAAAGATAATTACCTTTAACAACTACAACTTCAAGAAGGTCCTAAAGATGGCTTGGGACATGAGGTGATTGCTATTGAACATTTCAATCTCACTCACCTCCTCGTAGACTTATTTGATCCAAACAATTTTGGTGCCCATTTTTTGTAGCATTAGGTTGAGGGAATGAATGGCATACGATGTCCAAAATATGTGCCCATACCTTTTCTCAACCAACATCCCTATAGCTCTACGATTTTTTGCGTTATCCATCATAACTTGGACAACATTTTGAGGCCCCGATGCCTCAATGAACTCTTTAAGGATGTTGGCAATGAATTGAACATACTTCACTTACCCCTCACAATCAACAACCCCAAAAAACATGGCCTTTTTAGGGCACACTGCAACCAAATTGATCAATAGTATATTTCTCATATCTTTCCATCCATTGTAAACAAAGGGCACCCTTGTTTTGGTCCATGAATTCTTGATGGACTGCAATGAATCTTCAACATGTTTTCATCCTTTGGCCAATAAGTCAGTGTGCACATTTTCATACATGGGCTATTGTACCCTTTAGGGACAGCATTAATTGCTTTCACTGCATCCCACTAGCATGTGGATCTAACAACATTAAAAGGGATGCCACATGCATAAATAGAACCAGCAATTTCTTGGGTGGCTGTCCCTCTATCATTCTTGAACGCCCTTCCCAATGTGCCTACATCTTTTATTATCTTGTGACTAAGAGGTGAATTGTCTACCTTTGCAACCAAGGAGATGACAAAAACGGATGTGATGGGGTCATGACATTGACAAGAGGAGAAACAGGTGGCTTGCTACCTTTAGATCCTTCATTTGCCAAAGGATGCTTTGATAGGGCAGTTGCCACATCCACATCTTCCTCCTCTTTGATATATACGAGGATCTTTGCATGTGGTAAACCCATGTCCATCTAACCCTCCACAAACCTTGATTCCTTGGCAAACAACTTCACATAATTGTGGTTGATGAGTTCAAAAATTTCAATGCTGTGGTAGAAAAACATTCCAGGAAGAGCATTAAAATTCTCAGATCAGATAATGGTGGAGAACTTTATTGTAAGGGTTTTCTTGATTGTTGTACTTAGGAAGGCATCCAAAGACAATACACCACACCCTGCACTCCACAGCAAAATGGAGTGGTAGAGAGGCGGAATCATACCACTGTGGAGATGGCGAAGGTGTATGCTAGAAAACAAGTTCATTCCTGATAAATATTGAGAGGAAGCAGTACACACATCAGTGTATCTACTCAATTGGTCTCCAACAAAAGCAGTACACAAGAAAACTCCATAAGAAGCTTTGTCGGGATGAATGCCCTAAGTAACAATCCCAAAGTTTTTGGCTCAGTTGAACATGCATGGATTCTTGAAGAAAAACAGACCAAACTTGATGCAAAATGCAAGAAATTAATGCTCACATGCTACAGTGACAATCATAAAGCATAAATTGGTTGGTTGATGTTGAAACTAATAAAGCATGCATCAGTCGTGATGTGGCAGTTGATGAAAGTGTAGGACTGTTTGAAGTCACAATGGAACAAAAAATCTGATATGAAACTTTGATAAAAAACCAAGTATCAGTCCTGGAAGAGTCAACTACTAAGGAGAAACCCTTTGGCTGCAAATGGGTATACAAGGTCAAGTATAAAACAACTGGAAGACTTAAAAAACACAAGGCAAAGATGGTCACAAAGGGCTTTGCACAGAAGAAAGGAATTGACTATGAGGAGACATTTACTCCTACAAAAATCGGAACAATCCAATTGGTTCTAGCCATGGCAGCACAATTCGACTAGAAACTGTATCAAATGGACATGATGAGTGCCTTGATGGAGATCTAGAGGAAGAAGTATACATGTACCAACTACATGGATTTCATGTTATAGGGAAGAAACATACAGTATGCAGAATAAAGAGATCTTTTTATAGGCTGAATCAAGCTCCTAGGGCATGGTGCATCAAAATTGACAAGTATTTGGGAGAATAGGGATTAAAAATAAGTCCTTTTGACCACAATCTCTACATCAAATGAGAGAATGGTGATGCGGTGATTCTAGTGACATATGTTGATGACATCACCATCAACAGTAGTGAGGTCGGCGCAGCCTCACTATTGAAAAGGAACCATCTGATTTATTTTCCAGTTTTGACATAATAGATTTAGGCCTCCTACATTACTACTCAAGTGTAGAAGTTTAGCAAACTGATAGACATATTTGCTTCTCAAACAAAATATGCAAAAAGTTTCTTGGACAGGTTCAGGATGGTAGATTGTAAAATTGCATCTGCACATACGGAGACAACGCTAGAAAGTTCAGCCGAGGCTGATTCAAAAGCAGTAAACAAATCAGTCTACATGCAACTAGTTAGCAATTTGATCTATCTTATGCCCACTAGGCTAGGCTTGAGCTCTGCAGTCAACTACATCTCCCGATTTCTGACAATTCCAAAAGAAGAACATTGGACAACAAAAAAAAAGCTGCTAGGATATGTGAAGGGAACATCAGACTTTGGTATTCCATTTGATAAAAGTAAGAAGAACTGATTGTGTGGATATTCAGACTGTAATTGGACAGGATTCATGGATGATACGAAATTTACGTCAGGTTGTGTTTAGTCTTGGAATAGGACCACTTTCTTGGATCAGCAAGGAACAATATGCAGTTTTAAAAGGGGCATGTGAAGCAGTTTAGCTTAGAAGAATGTTGGCAGATCTACAAGTTCATCATCTGAGACTTTTCTGTGACAACCAAGGAGTTCTCAAGTTGGCAAAGAATCCCATCTTCCATGAGCGAACAAAACATGTCCACATACATTGTCACTTCATTCCACACCTTGTAGAAGATGGAGAAGTTGAGCTGCAACATTGTCCAACCGAGGCCCAAGCTTAGTAATAAAGTCACCTTTATGACTTTAGTTTGTTTTATTATATAATGTAAACATGACCTAATATTCACTTGAGTGATTTTACGTTCAGGGTTTGCTCCACCCAAGTATTAAAGTTTACATTGTTGCTATCTTATAAAGTGACAGTTGCTCTCTGAATAGCACATCTGAGAAGTATTTCTCTTACAAGTTCTACTTCTCTCTTGTGCTCCTACTTGTTTTCTTTGTGTGTTCGGTTTTCATAATACATAATACCCATGAAGCAATTCAACATATCAATTTGTGGACAAGTATTGTTTCTCTGATTCTTACAAATATTAGTCCTCTAACAATCCTCCATATTAATCCTCTTAGATATATGCAGCAAATCTAGAACTGTGAGAAAGAAAAAATGAATGGAAATTTTCAACAATATAAAAAATTGATGAAAGAAACAAAAATTGTATAAATAGCACAAGCACAGGTGGAACTTACATTCATAAGCTTCACGAACCATCTTATAGCTGACAAAGCCTGAAAATAATGTCAACTGCAATGCCAAATGCACAAGACTCTTAATAGGAAACAGAAAATGTCATTTAGAGGAATGTAATGAAAAGCACAATGCACAAACAAACATAGCTTGATAAGAATATATCAGTCTAATGAGTAATGTTTTAACATATATGGTTTTTTGTCTGTGAACTGATAATGACTACCTAGTTGAAAACTAGAAAGGCATTCACAAATGAAATAATTATCAGCTTATGGAAATGCAGTGACATTTTTCTCTTATTTCTTTCTTTTGTTCTCCTTATGGTTTCTCTTGGTTATGCATAAATATGTATTAGAGACACCTAGTCCAAGAGATGCGAGAAAAAGAGGCAAGACGGGTAACTATTGGTGTACTGATCCAAATCTAGATATAAAACATATAAAAAGAAGAATATATGCGCCTATCTAGATATGGGTTGGATGCATATATATAGATTTCCATGATTATGAGAACTAGTTCAGAACACAGCCATGAATAAACCTATCATTGATATGCATCCCTTTATGTTAGGAGTTGTGCTCACTAATTTGTTACTCCAACTAACTTTTTCATATCTGACCATCCTTCATAGTAAAGCAAACCTTGAACAATGGAAGTACAAGGTAGCATAGGTGATCCAAGTGACACTTCAACATAGAGACCTCTTCAGCACACACACGAACCCCAACAAAGGAATAAAGGCGGCACATCCTAGTAAGGAACCACAATCAACACTAATGCTCCAATCTTGAATTCTAGGGAGCATATTACTGGCTTAAGACATTTATAAATATTTTTCCAGAGGTCCAATATTGTTGGCAATGAAGAAAGATTTAAATATGATATAAAAGTCACCATTACAGCTAATGAATAACGTCAAAGATAGATAAAATTCAATGAATAACTTACAGGGTTAACTATTTCAAGTTGGGAATTTCCAGATATGTAGATGTGGGAAAATAACAAGATTTGCATGTGTCTGATGTTTGATTAATAATAATTAAAATAATAACCAATAAGCTTACACAAAGATTAATAACTTCACTTGTAATGCTGCAAAAAACCATTTATGGGTGTCACAATAGTCTTCTTGCAGTTTAGGAACCATAGTTTTGTTGATCTTCCTAAACCCTCACTTTTGGGAAAAAATGGTCCCTTATGTTAGTGCAAGTCACAAGGCGTTATATCCTCTAAAAAAGTGTTTTCCGGGCTGTATGTAATGAACACAATCACTAGGAGGTCTGCAAAGGCATCCCAAATAGTACAAATCTTTCATTAATATGATCACCCATATATCCTCCCTTCTAGTCAGAAACTGATCCTCTATCTAGCACATCTCTCATGAAGAAGAATTTGCACATAGAGGTGGCAAAAAAGGGATGCGTTGATGTCTACATATAGTAATTTTCCCAAATTTAACCAGGACAAATTAATCTCATTATTACCATGATCGGTCAACTTTTTTTATTGTTTTGAAATGTGTTCTTCAATTTAATGATATCTTCTTATATTTTACCAAACGTGGCAATATCATTAATTGTTTAAAATAATTCAAGATGTGTTTTCTAATGCTATAACGATCATCCCACGAAACTGAAATCATGGTGCTTGGCCTGTAACTGGATGCATCAAACAGCTTGAGAAAAATATATGCTCCTTTAGCAATTTGACTTCATATTAAATGGTTAAATTGCAAAATAATATCTTCTTTCTCTGTAATCGAGGGTCTGATTTGGCAAGTGCATGAGTTCAACCAACAAAGGGCAAGTTGCGTAGCAAAAATGGAAACAAGAGGGCAATTCAGTCAAGGAAGACATACTTAATTGACAATCAAGTTCTTCTCTTGGTCCCGAGCCCCTGATTATGGCTCCCGAGCTCCTGCAACTCTGGTAATTGCCTCACGACCCCGTCTTTGGGCCCACGAATTCCCATTTTCATGGCTGGCTCGAATCCTACAAACCGTTTCTCGTACAAATCGAATAATCCAAAAAATCGTGGCTCGTCTCCTTCCCAAGAGGTCGTGAATCCTTTACTCGTCTCCTTCCTGCAAGCTCGAACCTGGACTAGTTGCTTTCGTGTGCCACGAACAATTCTATCAGTTGTGGTCACGTTTTGTGGCTCTTCATTTGCCTCTTGCCCTTGCTCAACTACCTCTTATGCCTACACAAGCGTATAACCAGACTGATCGATTAGTGGAGGAGAGGGTCAAACGTGCCAGGGAGCTCAACCTCAAGGTGAGAGGGCTACCCATACCTCCCCCCTCCTCAGACCCCTTGGCCATTGCCACAGATTTTACCACAAGAAGTTTGGGGTTGCCTAATGTGAGGCTCGATAGAACTTGGTTCGGGCTCAATTCCACCTTCTTTCTCCGCTTCAAATCTGTGGATGACAAGATTAGGGTACTCAGAGCTAAACGAAAGTTATTCTTTCTCCCCAATAAGGTCTTCCTCGACGAAGACCTCACCGAAGAACAAGTGGCGGAACTCAAAAAATCCCGCGAAATAGTGATGGCAGCTAGGAAGGCGGGGAAGTGGGCAGTAATTCGCAATCTCAGACCTGTAATTCAAGATACTCTTCCTCCAGGTTGGGTCCCCGGGTCTGGTCCTAAATGACGGGCCTGTTGGGAGCGGCATCGGAACAGGGGCATCTCCATTACTTGTTGGAATGGGAACAGGTCCTAGTGGTCCTCTCCGAGTACTCTATATGATGCTCTAGGTCTTTCTGACCTTCTCTTTGACACTGATACTCGTGTGAGCCTTGTTTGCCCTCTCCCAAACGTCAACGGTTACTACTGGCTCTCGGTTTACAAACAAGAAACTCGAAGCTCTAGAGGGGTTAGAGGTTCTCGAGGAGTTGCTTGCTTGGTCAAGGAGTCTCTCCGAAGTAGGATTTCCATGGTCGTAGAGGACGAGTTTGTCACTTTCTTTGGATCAAGGTCAGATGGACCTCATCTCACCTCAGAGATATTTTCATTGCAATCTGTTATTTTCCCCCCGCTTCCTCTCCTTTTTTCATTCATAATGGCCCAAATGGGGACCTCTTCTTCGACCTATATACAAGCATTTCCCAATACTCGGTGAGTGGGGAGTTCATCTTAGGGGACTTTATTGCACGTACCAGGAACCTCCAGGTTCCACTTCATGGCAGGACTGATGACATACTCTGTACGTCTGAGATGGACCCTGATCTAGTTGGTTTTCAATGGGATTCTGAGGATGTGGCAGGTCGCTTGACGTCATACGGTTGGCACCTCCTACAGTTGGGGGAATCATGATCTGTTGATTCTTATAGCATTCAATGCTTCCCTGAGTCCCACTTCTTCACTTGTAGACCTCATGGTGGTGGAGCCAGAGTGGTGGTTTACATCATGACCACTTCCAATTTGATTCCCTACATTCGCCATTTGTGTGTATCCCCATTCCCCTTGCTGACCATGCGACCCTTTCCTTCTCTTTACAGTTTATTCCCCCCATTCCCCGACTCCCTCTCACAAACCCTACTGTACCATCTAAAAGTTTGATGAAGGTGATCCTAGAGACTTCTCTTTTCACCTTCGTCAGCTTCTTCCCTTTACACCCCAATTTGCCTCACTCCCCTATGATGTGATGTTCGTTACCCTTTCCTCTGCCATCCGCAACCCTGCTTTGTCCTCCTTCCCCCACTTCACTCCCACCCTTCCATTGCAGAGGACCTGCCCCATGAACCAGTGGTACAATGATGACTGCAAATCCCTTCACCGCCAACTTCGCTTTGAAGAAGCTCTTTTCCGTAGACTCAGAGACATCGGTATTTCTGAAACCCTTCTTGTTGCCATTATGCACCTATACGAGGATGTCCTGGGCCGTCTTCACACTACTGTCGATTTTTTTGATTTCATTAGGAGTACCATCGGAGTTAAACAAGGCTGCTCCCTCTCTCCTACTTTGTCTGGTATCTACATCAATGAGTTGGAGGACTTTCTTAGGGACCATATCCAAGAAGGATATGGCTGTCTTCTTCACCAGGCATTGATCTGCATCCTCCTTTTTGCGGATGACGTAGTCCTCCTTGCCTCTTCCGCGGAGGGTCTGTAGAGATAGTTGGACGCCTTAGCCTTCTATAGCGACCATAGACAGTTGACAGTTGACAGTTAACCTTGGTAAAACTCAAGGTCATGATCTTCAATGGGTTGAAGACTTCAGACTTCTATTTCTTCTATAGAGGGGAGGAGATTGAGATCACCAGCTCGTATACTTATTTGGGAGTTTTATTTACTGGGCCCCCGCTTCAGTCTTCAGCCCTCTTCATCAACAAGGGTTACGGCTCTTTGGCAATCTTGGAGAGACAGTGCTTCCGCCGCCATTTCCAGGGCATCTTGTCGAAGATGTCTCTCTCGGATTCTCTTGTGCGACCCCACAGTTCTTTATGGTTCTGAGGTTTGGGGACCATCCTTGCTTGACTCTAATTGGGCTACAGTTGAGTGGGTCCAGATCTTCATGCTCAGACGCATCATCAAGTGCAGAGAGACAGTTCCACATAATATCATCTTGGTCGAGTTCAGAGCTCATCCCTTTAGATTGGAGACTATATTTGGCTTGGTTTCTCTTTTGCATTCGCATTCGGGGGCTTTCAGACTCTTCCGCAGGCAGGGATAGGTATCTCTACCCTGCCTATCATTCCTCTGAGGCTATTGCTTTTTCTGGACCATAGTGACCGCTCCCACTATTGGTATGTCGGAGTCTCACATCTTCTTACCTCTCTCGGAGATTCAAATGGACCATCTCCCAACTTACAAATACTCTCTAGATGTACCTGCCCACCTCCTTCCAGGTAAACAGGATTTGCACAAAATTCTCAGAGAAGACATTTACAGGCAGTTCATCCAGCATACTTGGATCAGCCCTCCAGATGGTCTTTCCTAAGATGGCTTTTTATGCTGAACATTTTCTTGAGATCACAGACGGGCTTATCAATTGGCCTGTGTATATCACCCGACACTGGTTACAGGCACTCCGCATTTCCCTAGGCCAGTTTAAAGTGGGCTCTCATAGGCTTCGGGTGGAGGATCACCAGCTGGACCGTTCTGAGAGGATCTACCAGCTCTGTTCTCTCCAAGAGATCGAAACGCAAGATCACTTCATTTTCAGGTGTCCTATCTACTACGAGATCATAGGGAGATTCCATTGTTTATTCTGCGAGCATCTGTCTTTTGCAGCGTTCTTCAAAAACCAGTGAACAGCAATGTCTTGCTCTCTACCTACAAGAGACTTTTAGGCTCCGAAATGAGACCCTTCAGTCTCCTCCCAGACAAACTGTTACTCTACAAATTACTTCCTTCTTTACGGTGCTCTCCTCGAGTGAGGGGCACCAAGCGGCACCTTGATACCAGCCAAGATTCCCGAAGCAGATCTGTCAGGACCCATGGGGCTACCTCCCAGGCCATAGGTACTCGTGCTCGTACTCAGTTGGGGGTCCTCACTCAGAGGCCGTGTCCGTCCAGGAGAATGCAGAGGGCTCGTTTTGTTCGCCCTTCTTCCAGACACCGGCATTCCAGTCTTCCCACGACCTCAACTACTGAACACAGGCATATTGCCAGCTACTTTCAGTCGGCCTCAAATGCTAGATGACACCGGCATTCCAGTCTTCCCACAGCTTCAGCTACTGGACACAGGCTTATTGCCAGTTACTTTCAATCGGCCTCAGATGCTAATTGATTGGATCTGGCGGGATTCTCCCGCCCTCCTCTTTAGCTCCATCCATTTGCACTCTTCTGGCCACGAGTGGCATTTACTTCTTTCTTTCTCTCTTTCTTATTCTCTCTTCTTTTGTTGTTTCAGATGACCCCTTCGGGTCTCGCTGCTGGCACTTCTAGCATTGTATTGTACAATCCCATTGACCTACTTTTGTGGTCACTTGTTGGACATTAATATAATTATCTTATCTTATCTTATCTCTTTGCATATGATCTCTTTTAATGATATCAATTTAAGTGAAGGAGGCTTACTGCCTTGACACATAAGTGTTTTTGTCTTAGATATTAATTCATTTGGAAGTAGATGAGATGATCTGATAGTATTTATTAATTTAGTGTGTTTTAAATTTGCATTCTATGTGTAACTTTATGCACATATAGAGACCATGAACAGACCCTTTGCTAAAGCAGATAAATTATGTTGTTTTTTACTTTTTAATAAGCACCCCATTACATAAGTGATAATCACCATTAGGTGAGAATGTAATCATACTTTAGAAATTAGTCGCTCCCTCTTAGCTACAACTTCTAGTGAAAATTGCACTCTACACCATACACCCTAAAAGTAATCACCTAGTGTATGCAGGCAACAAAATGCTCCAAAATGCTCTTCATCGAGAGTAAACACAAGAATAAGATCCATGAATTCTATAATACCTGGCAGAGTAAACACGAGAATGTATGAGCCTATAACAAAAGACTTAGAATTACTGGCCAAACTCGAGAAGGAACCAGCCAATGGTCTAAAGAAGCAGTGGTTTGTTGAGGAACCTTTACCCTCATTGCAGATGAGAAGGAAGGTGGTCCCACCTTTGTCTTACGAACATGCATACAACAAACCAATGAATATTGAAAGTGAGCACAAGACATTCGCACACTTGACGAGGAGCAAAGATGAAGATTCAGAGTCCAGCCATGACAGTGAACTTGGATTGGTGTAAGCCTTGAGAAGAGACCTACTCCAAATGATGAGGGAGTTAAAGGGAGATACTAAGAACGAAAGCAAGGATCTTTGATGTAGTGATTGTAAGGTAGGAGGTTGCACCAAGATGAGCTGCCTAAAGAAAATGTTTTGTGGGATTTGTCAAGTTAAAAGACATTCAATCAAAGATTGCCCATATAATTTGCGGAATAAAAATGCCCAAATGCTTTTCATAAGAGTAGCAATTGACACCATCCACCTCGCCACTAAAGTTGAACAATTACCGAAGTCAAAATAATAACGGTGGTGGAAGTTAGATCCAATATGACGACCAAGGTCGGCCGATTGTACGGTGTCGGAAGTGCAATGAATGGGGCCTTTTATCAAAAGATTGCCTTCCCAATCAAAACAAAACTCGACTTATTTGTAGATAGTGTGGGCCTTAAGACCATAACGATGGAAATTGTCCAAAGCAAGTGAGTGCAAACTTGATTGATGTAGCTGAGGACAAGGTTATGGCAATCACTGGGGCACAAGCAAAAAAAGCTAACTACGCTAATCACAACAAAGAAGGAAAGACTGGCCAAAGCAAGGATGGAAGTCAAGAGGGCCGTGGTTGATGAAGGAAAAAAATCACTCAAACACGCGTACGATGACCAATTGACTGGAGTCAAACAAAGCAATTGCAAGACAACACATGCAAACTACCATACTTGTCAAGATAGCATTGTCCCGAACTCAAGAATAAAATAACCACCATTGTTCCTAACAATGGCCCCACCATGGAGTATGTGAGGACCCGTAATGTCAAAAGTAATGCCAACCAGCCACAAGCAAAAGGATGAACACATAGCTGAGCCCCCATTGTCAACTTATCAAATGATCAACCCCACGTTCCTGACAATGTATCTAGCCCGACAACCAATAGTAGTGCATATGGAGATACCCAGAAAAAACCGGACGAACACCATTGTGGATGGTGGTTCAAGTTTGAATGGTCTTCAAGAGGACACTAGGTAGTCTTACGAAGCCCAATTATATGACCTTCGACATTCCAATTAGTGGGAGTATATCAACACGGTATAAAGTTGCTAGAAGTACTTACAGCTCACAAGGTAATTATTGGCACCCAACCCTTTATGCTTAGTTTTGTAGCCATCTTGTTGAAATAGAAGGCCTGTTATTAGGTCATGGATTTTATATAACAGCCAAATCCGAACATAACTAGAAAAAAAATATGCTCTTCAATGATATCAAAGGTCAGTAAGTATATCCTAGATTTGAAGAATATAACAATCAATGATGTAGCAGCCTCATTTGACTTATCTGATTCGAACTCAGAAGAAAAATGCTCAATAAATGGAAACCAAGGTACAATGGAGGCAAGGGTCATGGAATTGCAATCATGCTCTGAAGATGAGACAAACTCCTTTAACGGGTTGATCCATTGGTAGATGGAAGACTATGAGGTGATCAAGCGAAATTTCAAAAGAATTAAAAGTTATGAAGATAAACAAACAATAAGGTTTGCAAAGAGATAGCAAGAAATAAATTGGCAACACCAAGTCCTAAACCATCAAAATTACAATTAGATTGCCCACCTGAGTTCATCATATACGTCATGGATGCAAAGTTCAATGATAAGTTAGCCCACTACTTTGAAAGGGTTGCTGACACGAAGTTGGCTTACCGACCAAAGTTCACAAGATACAATGTCAGGGATGCAAAGTTCGATGATAAGGCACACCAATTTGAAGAGATAATCAACACGAAGTTCAAAGAGCCAGCTACAATAAGCGTGAAAGTATGATCTAAGGATAAAATAATAATATTATGTCAAGTCGGTTATGAAGGAGAGAGATTAGAGATTTCGAAAAACCCACTCAAGCAATAGGATTCTCTACGTATGGCCTGCAGTCATTAAACAAATCCCACCGTTGCTTTACCATCCACTACTTTTCACACCGTTGAATGAGTCCCACTACTGTACATATTTCAAACAATATAACTATAGCTTATTATTCCCCGTTGTTTGTTGATGAAGAATGACCTCCTAAAGTACAACCTATTTTTGAAGTACAGTTGAATGTATGAATGCCCACCCTAGATGAACAAAGTCATGGCACATTGGTTGACCGAGGTTATGTCAAGACAGAGGAAGTATCGTTGCTAGTCGTGACCAAAACTTCCAACAAATGAATTTGTAATTGAGGGCATGAGTTCAATAAGATGGAGGAAGCGTGGGCATGATACATATGCAGTGTTACACAGTGACACGTCCCCTAGATTCTAGAGAAATTCCAAATGTTTTGGGGACAGGTGGACATGGAGGGTACATGCCCACTTTTTAATATTTTTTTATTTTTAAAGTTTTTCTAAGGTTTTAACTTTAAAACAAACCCCCCCCCCAAAATAAAAAATCAGTATCTTTACAAAAACATTGAATCCCATTTCCAAATGTAACCTGAAAAACTTTAAATAAAGTTCAAACCAATAAATTTCATTGAATAAAGTTAAAATATTTAAATAGTAATTTTTACATATTACTTTAATAGTTGCCCCCTACTATCCCTAGAAATTTTTTGCCATCCCAAAAACCCCATTTTCCCATGGATATTATTGAGGGTTATGATATGTTTTTTAATCTTATTTCTGCTTAGTGTTTACGTTTCCTTTTAATGTATCTAGTATTCTATCAATGGGTAGAAGGCGAGGTTTTCCTCTAATATTAATGATTTCAACCGTAGTAATGACAGAAAAATAAATGATTGATTTTCCCTTCATCTAAGACAACAAAATTATGATGTTTCCCTTCAAGCATCTCAAAAGGAAAATACTTCACGAAAAATTGAGCATATACCAAATCTTGATTTCAGTCTCGATAGTTAACATAAGAATGTAAAAAGTCTTTCAAATATAGTACAAATATAAGCATTAAAAACTTGCATAGAATATTTTCATCCTACAGGTGTGTGAGAATTAAACCTTAGAACCTGAAGCACGTGGGGATTGGTCAATCTGTCCAACATTTGATCTTCGGCTGGAGCTGCACTCCTGTGTAAGATTCTCTGGAGGAAATGCTGCCCCACCATCCGCATTTAGGATTACACAGTAACAATGGTCTCTTTCTGTGAGGACCTAGAGAATAGACACAACACGTCTCATTGTGAACTTTACTCGACTTTCATCAATTATTACCTTTCATAATTAGATCAGTTGTGTCTTTCAAACATGCTTCAAAAAAGAGAAGCAATTCAAAATTAATCACAGTATAAACAAGTTATATATTCTAAAAAGAATATTGTAAGGTTATGCATACTGGAAGACCAAGCAATGAAAACAACTGATCCAGTGATCTGTAATTGCTCAATCTACGACTAAAACAATTCACCTAACAAATTTTTATAATGAATGATTCCTTTTATATCATTCGTATGACTAAAATTTGACATAATTAAAGATGAAATTATTAAAATTAGTTCTCCATTATGATGAAACTATTGAAATTAGTTATCCATTCTAATACCAGATGATGCAGTCACGGTTAGGGGGTCCAATGGAGGATGGTCATATACCGTGCAGCCTACACAACAACAGGCATTTACAGTCCATGTGCAACAGAAAACAACAGGTTTTTATTGTATTAAATGAGAGATTTACACACACACACAGCCTAATAGGCTTACAAACACATGTAAAGTTACACCCCTAGTCCTCTCAAGGACGTAACTCAGCTCCACAGTCTCTTTCTCATATCTGCAAACAGATCTTTGCTGGTAGCACTCTCTAATAGCTGCGTATGAACTGTTTCTTCCTCCGGGAGTTGAATGATTACCCAGGATGCCTTGAATCCCTTAAACAGATTTGCCTCAAGAAACCATTATGGGAGTAGTTGCAACTCCTCCAGATGTCTCAACAATTGTTAGCCATTGTAACCATAAGATTCTCTCACAGCTGGCAAGTGGTTACCAGAACTAGTGCATGTGTGCACAAGGTCTTAAGGCCTCAACAAAAGGTGCACAATGGTGCAAACTTGCACCTACAGGATCCTCCTTGCACAGAGAACTTGTGCTGAAGCTTGTCATCCCACTTGCACAAAGAGAAGTCCTAGGCAAATGTTAGCATAGGTCGGGGTGCATAGAAGAATGAGAGCTCACAAGAGTTTGCAACACTTCGTAGCATCTCGCCATCAAGAGAAATGATGTGCGGGGCTGCGCACGGGACTTGCAAAGAACACGAAGCAATCACCCCATTGTTGCACGAAACCGAGCCAAAAACCCAAAATCTTGCGAGAACTCTGCAAAAGGCTTTCTTGATGCACGGAAACTCTTAGATAGCTCCTAAGGTGCATCCTTGCGCAAAGGCGCACAAGAAAACAAGCATTTGCACATTTCTTTGTTACACTTGAGTTTTGGGTGATGCAACTCAGATGCTCCTGCATCACTTTGGGTAAGAATTTATGTGAGCATGGTGCTCACACAATCGAGCTAGGCAGTAGAACCACCCTTCCGAACCTAGGTGAGAGGCCTTGGCGTGCCCTTGTGCCATGCAGGTTAAATCTTGCTTCCAAACAAACTAGCTACAAACTAGGTAGCAAACTATCCTCCTCTAACTCCTTTTCACACCATTGTTCTAGCTCCCACTCCTCTTGGGTAGACCTTTGTCTGTGTTGGGCCATCCACTCTTCCCCTTTGCTAAGGCACTACCCACTGAGAACACTCGGATGTTATTTGTTCACTCCCTCACTAACTTCCCTCTGAGCAGTCTTTTCTCTTTTCTTTGCATGCACTAGCTCCCCTTCCTCAAGCAAAACCTACTTACCTCTGTGCATGATCAAACAGCTTTGGTGTGCAACCTCTCCCTCCTTTTCATTTAATGGACTAAGAATATAACTCCATCCATCCTTCTTCACACACACACAATATTCACTCTCCCATCATACAACATCTTACAATCATACTATCATGGCCTCCCAAAAAACATGGCAAGCATCTGTCAGTGAGACATCAGTGGGCAAGATAAAAGATAAAAAGAAGCCCGAGGATGTCGGTCCATTCTATTTGGCCTTTGGTGCCAAGCAAGGGCTATAAAAGGAGACTCATGACTTCATTTTCATCATCTATTTTTGGCGCATTTACTTTACATCTGATCTTTGGGCTGATTGCTCATTGTCATTCCAGTATTGGGCAATAATCCATTAATGTGGCATTTTCAAGGAAGACGAAAACCTTTCTTGTGGTTTGGTGGAGGACAGAAACCCTACATTTTTGCGAAGCAAAGGCATGTTTTGAAGACCTCTTGCAGATTTGGACTTAGAACATCAAAGAAGACATCTACAAGGGTTTTGCATGCCTTTTTGAGCTCTCCCTAGAGGGAGTGACATGGGTTACGTGGTTGTTGGGTGCCCTCTAGGGCACATGATTCAGATTTTCTTTGATATTTGGATTCCTCATAATTTCTAAGGCTGGAATCTATCATATTTTGTGAACATTGGGGATTGGAAACCCTTCATTTCATAATTTCTTTGAGCTGTACTTCTGTTGTACTTAATTAATTTTCCAGCTGAGTGTTTGATCAAGTTTCATTGTGGAAAGTGGCTTAAATTCTTCCTAAAATATTTATCTATATTTTGGTTGAATTATTTAATGAGATTTGAGTGATTTTCCTCTCGTTTTGGACTACTGTTATAAAAATCAGACTGTTGATTTCCAACTGTCGTAAAAATCAGTTTGCTGGTCTAAAATCTGAATTTAATAATTTTAGAGTTTTTGTGATTTCTGCCCTTTTCAGTTTCAACCCTTGAAGGGGTCATTACATTTTCTCACACTTCATCCCTACAAAACTTCTCTCAAGCAACAAAAGTGTCACAAGTTTTCACCCAATTTTTATAGAAACGGCAACATGACCTACAAATTGGAATTATCACCTTTCTCTCACATTCACATAGTGTTCCATGTATCTAGCTTAAAAAAATTATTGGAGACCATATTCCAATACAAACAGATCTCTTGGTGTTTAACAGGGGAAGATAATCTCTGCACATGAGGCAATAATTGGTCGCCGGTTGAAGCAGTTGCAATATTGGGAAATCAGAGTGTACCTAATTAAATGTAAGAAGTTGTCATTCAGATCACTAACTATGAGTATGAACATTTCATTTAGAAGTATCCACAAATCTAAAGCACTGAAACTTGTGGACAATATTTTTCCAAAGAACATGCATGTATTACACCCCTAACCCTTACACATGTCATTACCTTCATCAGGTTACGGAGTAGTCAACATGTGGCACACATTACCTTAGGTATTCATCTAGTAGATTATTAGGTTCTCCCTTTCTTGTTAGGTCGACCCAATTTGGGACTTATGGGTTGCCCTAACCTAACTACAGCTATATAAATAAGTAGTAATTCTTTTCTAATCGCCAATGTAGAACTCTTCACTTGGATTATTTTATGGAGGTTGCCCCTCAAATGGGGTGAATTATTAAATTTCAGCGATTTCTCATTTCAGATCCATTTTTCTATGGTTCTTTTGCTCTATTCGCTATTATTGTATGGAATGATATAGTTGTTTCCATTGGATCTTTGGTATTTTACCTGCCTAACATAAAATGTCACCTCTAGTTCGGATCCTTTGTTGTTGTAGCTTTATCTAATTTTTTAATTGTCAGAGATACCTTTTAGCGCTCCTTGCTATCATGCCGTGTACTTTTCAGTCCCATTGACCTATTTTATCACTTGTGGACATTGATAAAGGCTTTGTATGGGTTAAAACAAGCACTAAGGGCTGTGTACTTCCACGTTGACTTATTTTTCATCTTCTATGGGTTCACCAGACGTGAATCTAATCACAATTTGTATGTAAAACATCAAGATTTGTGCTCTTATTGGATTGTATGTTGTTGATCTCAAAATCATTTGTAGTGACACTAGCATGACCAATGGTTTGAGATGTCTAATCTTTCCCATACTGGGGTATGGGGGGCAGGGTAGAAATAATGTTTATTTCATTTCAGGGATAATTAATTATTTGTTAGTCATGAAGGTCTAATTTATTTATGCCACTATACTTCAGGAAAAGTGTAATAAAGTTTCTCTAGCCATGTGCCTCTTCAAAGTTCACACATATATTACACTAAGTTCTTCCCCTTTGTCATGTTTGCATACCCACATGCATGAGTAAGTGTGATGTGTATTTATTCCCTTATCTACTTGCTAGGTGCCTATTTAAGATTTTGATTCTGCGGAGGTGATGCTCAGGAATAACACTTGCGCCAGCTTATTATATCCCTCTGAGTTCTTACCTCAACCATTAGGGAGATCTCCCTACACTCATGTGTGGATCTACCCCCCTAACATCTGCTACTGCAACAGTCGCATCCAGCCTGTATGCAATTCAACAGAGCCATGGATCTTACTAACACAAGAACAGAAGCAAGGGTAATCACCGAAATCTTGCTCCTGTATGTACCTGGTAAAACCTTGTCTTCACTATACATGTACTAGAGTTTTCTTCTCATTAAAGACTTGTGGTAGCTTGTATTGAGTTCTTTTCATTAATGTGTGATCACATATATGAAGGTATAATTTCTTATGTTGTGAAGTCAATTTAGCAAATCCGTTGTTGATGCAAATGGAATAAGTAATTTCAGAGCTTTTATACTTAGATGTGATGATAGTCGTGAACAGTCTCATTTTAAATAATGAGAATCTATGGCTTCCAACTGACATGTGAACAGTTTGTCATTTTAATTGGTTCACAATATTTTTCAAAGCTTGGCTTTCTTGAAGATAGAAAGGTATGAAAGTTCTTGCTGTATATAAAATTCACATAGGTGTACTCGTTTGCATTAACATAAAAATTATGAGTGTTATGCCATCTAACATACAGTACTATTGTTTTCTGTTTGGATTAGATATCGCAAATAATTTGCTATCAGAGCTTATAAAGTTTACATCAATACAATCACTTTTAAAAATGGAAGCCTAAGATGTTTGAATGAAAACAGAAAATCTGGAACTACATTCCATAATTTGAACTGAAAAGATGATCAGATTCCATTCACTTATATAACTGGTACTTTGAATTATAAAGAATGCCTAGTACACTAGTTTCTGGGACAAGCAACACAACATACAAATATTTTATCAGGCATGGCTCTGTTCCTGATTGTAAGAGACAGTAATAGCATTTTGTATCATTGCATCAAAGAACAAGGCAGGCAGAAATTTTCGTCAGTGCCCATAGAATATCTTACCACTGCATCAAAAGTATCGTCAAAGTCATCAACAGTGAAACAAATATCTGGGTATGCTGGAAATGTTTCAACGGCCTAAAATCATTTTAGAAAGAAAAGCAGTTAGCCCCTGAATTTTCTATGTATTTAAAAGAGAGAATAGACAGAACATGCCCGTGAGAGAGAAGAAAGCCAAATACTCATGCAAAATAGACAACAAATCTTATAAAGACCTAACAAAACCCAACACATAAAGCCATACAGATTTACCAGAAAGGTAATAATGCCAAGGCACATATTAGATGTATTATAAATAGATCACAATCGCATCACATATTAACACATAAAAAGATGAACTCGGCAAACAAAACCACCTTCTTAGAATCCAACTGAAAATTTACACGACTCGGTGATGCATATACTGTCTTTGTGACCTGCAAGAAAAAGCCATATAAACTGTTGACTTGAGAAATGTTTGAAAATATTACTCGAAGTATGTCTTCAAATGATACTGGAATACAAATTTATATTTCAAAACAAAACAAAATGTTGCAGTGTTTTCCTTATAACCAGGAATTACCCTACAAAATCTATCTCTCAGCGGTGATGAACAGAATGAAAGAAACATATTTCAGATCCAAATATGGAATGAAGAGAAATTTAACTTAGCATAAAACTATTCTAAGCTGGGCTTTTGTTTCAAGCTAATATTTTTTTGGGCTTAAACATGGCGAGCATATTGCAAGTACCAAGATATACCAAAGATAAACTAACAAATATATAAAGGATGCAATTATGAATTGCTGTGTTTTCCTTAAAACCAGGAATTACCCTACAAAATCTATCTCGACAGTGATGAGCACAATGAAAGAAACATATTTCAGATCCAAATATGGAATGAAGAGAAATTTAACTCAGCATAAAACTATTCTAAGCTGGGTTTTAGTTCCAAGCTAATATTCTTTGGGGCTTAAACATGTAGAGCATATTGCATGTGCTAAGATAAATCAAAGATCAAACTAACAAATATACGAAGGATGTCAATTATGAATACGAGGGATGTGATTCTGTAAGATCATAAAAAGACAATATACACAAAGAATGCATAGCAAGATCAGGGTACAACCTTAGATAAACTGACCACAGGAATTACATGTAGACCTGAGTATAAAGATACCAAAAATGTTTCACCCTAGCTTCATCTGGCCTGATTATCTAACTGTTAAAATAGATGAGGTTACTTGATGAATCACATTTACAGATACACTCACTGAACACATAATATCATACAAACACATAGGATCTGAAAAATTTAATGATATTCGTATTACTCAGTGAAATAAGTACATTGTACAGAAGTTCACTAGGTCTAGGTGAGTCATATGGCCACAAACAAGATGGTTTCAATAAAGCATCCTCAATCTCATTCTAACCACAGAGAACAAAATCAAATACCTAGGCCCGCACAGACACAAGAAGTACCCCATCCACATAGTTCAGGAATATTTAACAGAAATTTCTTACCAAACCTAGTTTCAATTATTAACTAAATAATGACTCATTAATTTGCTCATTCTAGGTTGATCATTTACTTTAGTGGTGTTTGGTGAGTAGACCCTTGGTGATTCACGAATCCCGATGAATGCCAGAAATTGCATGGTGAAGTATTCCAAAGTGTCCTGCAAGTTTCTGAATCCCTAGCGGATGGATATAGTATCTACAGGATCTTTACAATGAGACTCCCTTGATGGTAAACACCAGAAAAAGATGGATCATGAGCATCTCAAAAAAGTCTTGCTGCTGAACTGGGAACATGAATTGCCAAATTGTAACTGAACAAATGCAAGTCAATGTTTTTGCTGCCACCTAAGAATAATATGTATTCTTGCCCAACCAGCTAACATATATAGTCCCCTCTAGGCTTGAACGTCACACTCAAATGCCGCACTGGGTGCTCCCATTGCACAACTCTTCCATTTTTTGCAATTCTGGTTGGATTCAGAGTAATTCCCTCAAAATAAAAGGACAAAAATTTCCTTTTTCTTTCAAAAAGCACCACTTTTTCACTTTATTAAGGAAAACTCTACTGCTGCCAGGAAAGTCAGATCTGAAGGGAAAAAGTTTACAATATCTTGTATCAGCAAACCCTCCCAGAATGCAGCCTTACACTCTCTTAGTAAGATGTATTTCTCTGGTTCAAATCCTCCTTTCCTAGGTGTCCCTCATAAAAAAAATTGTCCATTTTCTGCAGGTTATCCTTTTTGGATAGAGTGTCCACTCAAACATTACAATCCATACACCCAAAGCTATCCTGGCCAAACATCACTTAAACCAACCTAGTTGTCCATCACCCCTAGACTATCTTGGCATTCATTGTTCCTCCATATTGGCATAATTTACCATCGTATTGTCATCCTACATTTTGACACAATTGTCCTCCTCACCGTTCTCCAACCATCACAGTCATTCTCCAATTGACCATCATGCAACTTGTCTTGCAGGTCATCTTGATCCCAATAGTCTGACAATTTTAGTACTTCCTGTGAACTGTTTTGATGATGTCGTCTTTCTTTCCACCCCAGGTTGTCTTGACTTAATATGGTAGTTTATTGATATCCTATCATACCTTTTAGACCTTTTTGGCTAGGTCATCCTGTCACCCATTGCAAATCCATCCATGCAGATTAGAGCTGGCCATTCTGATAGTGCATTTTCTGACAGATATTCACATCAATTTTACAAATTATTTTTTCCCAGAAACGGATAGAAGGGTCGCATGTATACATGCCTATGTGTTGGATGGACTGTCCAACTTACTGAATTGACCACTAGGAGCCGATGCGAGAGCGACAGGTGCCATAACTGTGCAGGAGCTGAACTAGAGGATTTGTAAGACTGCCAGATACAATATTGAAGATCATTTAGGTTGTGTTGTTAGAAGATTTTGACAGAGGGAAATGACAAAAAAATAGTTGTCCCTTCATTTTTTGATTAGGGCTTTGCATTTAGCTCGAGATACTGATAACATATTTGAGAACAAGATTTTTTGCAATTTAATGTTGGAAGTTTTTGTCTAAGGGTAAGTTTGAGTAACCAGACTACGAGCTCCAATTATAACTAATAATATTTAATGTCAACATAACCTTATACTAGCATGACATTATATTTTAGATGTGACTAAATTAGTTGTGGTGTCCCCAAATTTCACCATGAAATCTGGGGACTACCCCTTTAAAAATTCTTCGTTCTTTTTAAAATAACGGGTCTTTTTGTGTTTTTATTGCCTAAAGTTGTCTCTTTTACGTTAAGATATTCCCTGTGAATCATATGAGCCAATTTCGACAAATACCCAGATGCTAAAACTCATTTTATCCCTCCACCGAGTTTTGCCTGCGGGAATTGTATTTAATTATTTATTAAATAAATAAAGTTCAGGTTAATGTGAATTGTGTTGCAATTGAACCCTGTTGAAGTTTTTCATGCTAGTATTCTCACATCTCAATAGGGTTTTCACTAGAAATGAATTCAGAGCAATTGTCTGCAACTTCTGGCAACGTTTTTCGTTTTTATTTATTTCTTTTTGTTGTTTTTGGCTTTCTCCGTGGTCTATCTGTTAAATTCCCCTTAATCCATTCTTTGTTCTGTATAGCCTATTTAATTTCCTGGAACATCTAGAAATCATTTATGGCTTCAGCAATGGAAGAAATTAATCACAGAGTGTTGACTTCTGACCAAAAAAGAAGAATTTAAGCAGAAAAAGCCTCTCCTAGGCAAGTCGCATTTTTGGGATAATAGATCTAAGCTACCAGTGGGAATTTTGGCAGTGGCAGGCAGGTGGGAATTTTTTGTCTACCTAGTAGGTTACTTTTTCCCATCAAGTCAAAATCACTTAAGCTGCAATGGGAATTTCAGAGGCGACAAGAAGGCGGGAATTTCTTACCTGCAGTGCAAGTGAAAATTCTCATTATAAAGAAAAATCACTTAAAGCATCGGCGGGAATTTCTTGCCTGCCTAACAGGGTGACTTTTCCCATCAAAGAAGTTTATTCACCCATGCAAGTCGCATTTTTTAGAAGAAGGCCATTTTCCATGCAAGTCACACTTTTTGGAAGGGTGGGTTTAAGCTGCTAATGGAAATTTTGGCAATGGCAGGCAGGCAGGAATTTCTTACCTGCAACACAAGGTCAAAATTCTCATTATGAAAGTCAACTTAAGTGAAAGATGGGATTTTTGGAGCTACAATGCGTGTTGTAAATTCCCATCACTTTGACTTTCTATTTTTAATAAATAACCTTGCCAAAAAGTGCAACCCACATTGGCATTAATGCATGTAATTAATGTTATTTATTAATGGTATTCCTAGCTAAGTTTGGCGCCATAAATAGGAGGAAAGTCAATGCAAATGGATGAGCTAAAGAGAAGTCAAGGATGCATGCTAAAAATATATAAAATAAATTTATTAAAAAGCAATCAGAAGCATACAAAATTGGGCGCCCAAATTGGAAGAAGAAGAATGGATTTTAATTAATTAAATTGCCAAAAATAGGGAAATACAATTATTAAAAATAGCATGCAGATGGCTATATAAGCATGGGATGCCATAAAGGAGAAGCAGTTAATTCTTTTTATGAAGTTTGCAGCCCAAACAGGTTTTGGCGCCAAGGGAAGGAGGATTTTGCATTAAAAAGTGTTTTCCATTGCCAGGAAGCTGTCAGTTTTGGCACATAGGGTTGGAATAGCCCAGGTGAATTAAATAATATTTTTGCTTGTTTTGCATGCAAGTAAAGACTCAAATTTTACGGCAGCAGGCTTTATATGCAGATTCTGGTGATAAAAATCAAGTATTCATGCCATGGACTCCATCTTTGTCTAAATTAATTGCAGGTATTTATCACAAGTGCTCATATTAGTGAAAGGAAGTTCAAATCAATGTCGGATACGTTGAATATATCTTCCAAATCAAAAGAAGTTGCCGGATCTACACAAATTGATCCAATTACAAGGGATTCCGACATAATTAAAAGAAAAAGAGCTCAGACAAAAGATTGTTCCAGGCATGATGAAAGCAATGTTTTAAAAATCGGAACCTGACTCAGAACTGGCCGAAGTCTAGACCGGAACTGAACCGGGACCGAAACTGGACTAGTTCAAACTTAATGAACCGGTTTACTAAAATATACATAAATTTTTATATTTTTAATGAAAATAATATATTTGAAAGGTTAAAAACCATGATTCCAACAATTACACACAAAATATGCAAAGTTTTCTCTTATATATATGTAAGAAAGGTGTTTTTAGCAAAATGAGACGAACTCCAAGTCCAATACACAATACATATATTATATATGAGATTGCGAAACAAAATACATAAATAATGAGGCTCTAAATGGCCTCCATAGTTCAAGACTCCAAAAAAACAACATGATATAATCATTGATAAATTACAAATACTACAAGTTACAAAACTCTAGAATATTAATAAACTAGATGACATCAATGATCAATCATCAAAATCTGCACCATTGCTGGAAATGGGACCCTCAAAGTCATCCTCATCAATATAATCAGTGGCCTCTAGCTCGGACTCAGAACTCGTCCAAATCCTCAGGCACATCTGCAACAACTGTAGTTGGCACGAGGTCAGAGGAGTAGCACGATTGTGCAACTAGTGCTTGCTATGTCTCGTGACGGTGGTGGTGGTGCTACTAATAGCTCATCAGATTCTTGATCCAAACCCATCCAACCCAAGTCATCGGGATCAAACTCTGTTGGGTGACTCTCCTCTACCCATTCTATGGTTAGATCTATATCATCCAAGACAATGGGATCAGTATCAGGCCTTCGGTTTAGCAACTGGTTGTGCCTTAGCTGAAGGTTGTACTGCACAAAGACAAGATCATTCAACCATTATTGTTCCAAATGGTTTCTCTTCTTCGTATGAATCTGCTCAAAGACAGGACCAGTTGTGCTCGCACCTAGAAGTACTGCAAGTTTGGCTGAGGATCCTAATTGCAAACTTTTGCAATTGAGGACACTGACTACCAAATGAATCCCACCAATGTGCTGCGATAAAAAGTGTAAATTTTTAATTAGTAAACAATGACAATTAAAATTTAAAAACACAAAGTTAAAAATTAAAAGTAAAACATAAACTTGTAACTTAAAGGCTAAAGCGTAATTCAACAAATTAGATAAAGATTGTCTTACGCTAAAATTTCTTGATTATTCATTAAAAAGTTTAATCAAATGAACTTCAAAAAACTTAGAATTTCTTACTTGGTTGGTCCATATCCCTTGCAATCTTTGCAAGGTTTTCCCCAAAGGTACCTATGGCTTTGTTGAAGAAGTTGATCTGTCGGTGAACCTAAATTTGTTGCATCTCATCAGGGACCATGCAATCTAGGCTCTCATACATTTACTTCTCCTGTTTGATCTTCTCCAAGTTGAGCTCTGTAATGATATTTCGGGTTCAAGAAATACCCAGCTGCATGTATAGGCCGATGGAGTTGATTGTTCCATCTATTATCTATGATCTCCCATATAGGCCCATACTTAGTTACCATGTCTTTGTATGATACCCTTATCTGCTCCTTTGCCTGATCCATAGCCTCATAAATATAGCCCATGGCTAATTTTTCCCCATCCACCAGGCACAACACCTTAACAAGAGGCTCAGCAACTTTCACAATCTTTGTTGTTTTTTTCCAAAATAAATTATCAAAAAGTTTCTTCTTTGTGTCTTTCCCATCCTGTTTCTCGGATCCACTTTGATGCATTTCATTCACCACTTGAAAACATCTTTTTCAAGCTCTATTTTTGGGAAAGAAGAGATTGCAATGTGATGAAGTTTGTTGTAAATCTCGTGATGGCTGGCCTAACAAGTTCTCTTCCCTCAGTGTTCTTCCTCATTAGTTTCAATACCCATGAGTGATTGTAGATGTATTTGGTGATGTTTCTGCCATGCTCCATAATGTTCTTGATCCAAAAAATTTTGCCTATATCCTCAAGCATGAGGTCTATGTAATGTGTAACACATGGAGTCCAAAATATTGTTTTGTGTTTATCCTGTAACATCTTACCAGCAGGAACATAGTTAGATGACATTATCTGTTATGATTTTTACAACATTTTCCAACCTCCACCTCTAAAACAATCTCATCCAAAAGCTCAAAAAATAAATTTGCATAGTTCACCCTATCATATGCATCTACTGATTTCAAAAACATTGTACTTTGTGGACAAGAGGCAAAAAAATTTATTATTGTGTGGTTCTTTTCATCACTCTACCCATATGACATAATAGTGCACCCTGTTTTGGCACATGAAGCTTTGTAACCTTTCAAATATTCATCTATTGATGCAACTTCTTTCTTCAAAAGTGATCCTCTCAAGTCATGCATACTAGGGCCTTTGAAGCTCTTACCGGCAACAACAATGGAATCAAACATCGAATAGTAATAATGTGAGTGGACAACATTAAAAGGGATATCTGTATCATACTACCATCTAGCAAAGTACTCAAAAGCTTGCTTCTTTGTATTTGCTTCTTCCAATGGTTATCCAAGCTGGGCTGATTTTCTGTTGGCATGGAGGCACTAACAGTAGCAGGTGTGGAAGATAGAAAAAAGCTTTGAATGGTCTTTCTTTTTTGAGGCCGGTTTTCTTGACTATGAGTGGATGGGGGAGGCATATACCGAAAAGTGGTCTCTAACAGTCACATAATGGTCATAGCAAGATCCTTCAACACTCAAAGCATGTTCCCTCCTTCTCCCTATTTCAACTTCTATATCTTTTTGCCTAGCCTTCTCTTCTCTATGTTTTTCAAGCATGTTTTTCATTTCCAAGCTAAATGGCATCAATATCAGGTGCATCACATGAGGAAACTTGGCCTCTTTGACCAGCCAAGTGTCGTTTCAACCTATGAATCCCCCCCTCCCTTGACGTGTTTCTTATAATATTTACAAAAAACTTGATTATCAATTACGTCTGTATGGGCCCATGTAGGGTCTTTTATGTAGGGTCTTTTGTTTCGGGGGCCATTGCAAATGCAAACAAATATGAAAATGCAAATAAAAACAAAATAAATTTCAGATTTCTTATTTAATAAAATTTACAAATAAGGGGCAAGTTTAAAATGTAGCATACCTTTCAATGTGTACACAAATGAGGTGAAGAAATGCTCCGAGATTGTATATGGCACCACAAAGTTGCCCACCCTCCAAATATAGATGTGAATTCCACCACTAAGAGCCCACACTTGATGCCAAACAACCCCCAAACTCACTTCAAATGAACACTATTCAATGCTGCCCCAATCCTCCAAATCCTTGCAAATAGGAGAGGTGCTCACAAATAGAGGTGAGGTGATAAAAAATGGATGTCAATATCACCACAAAGAGCCCACAAGCAATGCCAAACAAGCTCCAAGCCTCCAACTTTCAAGCTCACTACAAAAAATAAACTCTTCAATATCATGCTCACAAATGCTCACAAATGCTCAATGAGAGAGGTGTGAAGTGAATAGGGGGGGTGTATTTATTACACCAAATTAGGGTTTAGAGAGGATAAACAATATAAAAGAAAGTAATTAAAAAAGTGTATTTTTAAAGGGGAGCCGCCATTTTAGGCTGAATAGAGGCCCAGACCGGCCGGTTTAGGACTAAACCAGATCGGTTTGACTGGTTTTAGCCCAAACCGGTCAACCGGTTCAGTATGGATTAACCAGTTCGTCATTTAAAATGCTAAAACCAGTCAAACCGGCCGGTTCTAGTTCTGGTTTGAACAGTTTAGCAAAACAAAAGGATGAACCTGTCGAACCAGCATGGTTTCGGTCCTAGTATCTGAACAGGTTTGCTAAAAAAAATGGTTCCATACAGGCCATGATAGATGCCCGGAATACATACTTATCGATTTAAATGAGCTTCATCCAGAACCCCAAGGATTATTGCCCATGCATAGCAATTAAACGCCTAGTAGGAAGCATTCAAGCCTCACATGTCCAAATAGCTCAGATTATTTGGAGGTCGTTCCATCATTCTGGTTGGCGACTTGGCAATCAGTTACCCCCATTAAAGATGCTAGCACTAGATGGGTACATTTCTGACACCTACATGGGCGACATGTATATGGTCGATATTCAGAAGTATAATTATGCTTACTAGGGTAACTTACAGCTAGTAAGGCACTGAACCTATGCACCACTTCTTTCCACAATCTTACTACTTAATGTTCAAAAATGCAGTTGCTACAGATTGAAAGTTACTGGAACCTTCTAAATGTCGCGCACCCCTATACAGTTATTTGAAAAGGTCCTGCTAAAACAAGAGGTAGATATGCTACAGCCTTTGACTTACATACTTCAGATGCATGTCAAATACTTTGGTAACGTTACATAACAGAACATAGGGTGCAGATGTTTCCTTAACAGGCTAGTCGCATGTTATAGTAAAGTTGAGAGTTTCACTAATAGAACAAAGCACGGAAAACCCCCATACACTACAATTAGAGGAAGCACCCTCCGGGTTCTCCGAAGGTGAACAAGCTATGTTGTAATCAGCAAATGTCTTGGGTCTAGGCCAGACCTTATTAATGGTGAAACCCAAGGAAAAATTGTCTGAAAGCTATGTTGTATGAAAAGACCACCAGCCCACCAAACTCTGCACATGTACGTGGTTGTCGACTTCCCAGCCTACATGGGCCCCTGCACATCCAAACTATATGTCTAGGTCCCCCCCATAAACAAGAAGCAATCGCCATATCAAGTACCTTTGAAAATGGCGTGGGCGCTAACAATTCAAAAAGTGTAGGGCCTCACTCTTGATAAAGCAACCATCGTGCATAGAGTCACAAAGAATGTGAACTATTGGCCTTGGACCTTGCACAACTATATCCTAAGTTCTCATCCCGGATTGCTAACCTTTGCATTTCCCCCTTTAGCAAATATCTCGTTCACTCGTTACAAGCTGACTACAAGATTGGAAAGCCATGCTCATGAGCTTCTGCAACTAGAAGCAGAAACATAGTTACAACACGGCCCACCTTTGCGCACAACACAGGTATGTACTTACCCTATGTCTTACAAACTTGTGTGCAACATCATCCATACACCCCCAACCCATAACAATCCTTACACGGGAGCCCATCATTTGTTTTCTATGCAGCCAGATCCAGCAATAAAAGCCCCCTTCCTATAGTTATCACTTGCCCACCCAAACATTGACGCCAACCACCACTACTACTCAATGTTAGTGATGCACATTGGTGAAAAAGAAGCAACCGATCTACATGCAACATACAATGATTTACAAGGTCATGACATCGGCTTTTAGACACTTGTACATGGTGACAGCCACAATCTTGGGCTTAATCGCCTATTACAAATTGCCTTGGCTTCCACTAATTGACATACACAGGATTCATATATGTGTGTGTCTGCATGCGTGTGTATTAATGCATGGTATTTACTATGCAAACCATCTGCAGATACGCCATAATTTTCTTTTATTCTCTATTTTAACGCACAAAACTCGAACTATTATCCCAAATATCTGCAGCTTTGCATTTCCCATGCAACTTAGCTGCGACTAGCAATGCCAAGAAAACTTTTACACTTTAGCTGGCGGGACCAACGCTGCAATCCCTCAAGTGTTTTTGGAACAACTACTATGCGAGTACGTAGATGCTTCACTACCGAAACGCTTCAACAGTGGATGAATCTACCATTATAGAGGCATGTATTCCACGACAAAAAAATTTGAAGAGGCGCATGTTAATCCTAGCACGTAGGCAAACAATTGCTAAGTTGCGGAAACGTGCACTTTCATAAAAATGGAAAGAAAAAGTCTTCTTACAACTGAGGGACATCTACAAAATCTAGATTGAACAAGGCGTTTGAACTTCCTATCTCTTGAAAGGCATTTCCTAGGTACTACACTACCACATCACCTCTGATCCAAGATGCTTCGTCACATATTACAAGAAGCATTCCTAGTGCTACGGAAAAAAGTTTCAAAGCTGAAAATGACTTCGATACCCTATTAATACTAGTACTTATGCTTCTCTCACCAATGCTCAGTGTAACTAGTATCGTCAATCAGCTCACGTCAAGAGCATGAAGACAATCCAGTGTGTAGTTCAAAAGAAAAATGTTTCAGCACTTCACGCGGACTTTTTTGGCCCATGCATGTAGGGGAGAGGACTTCCATAACCGTGCACCCTAACTTCTAAAGGGGCACACAGATATATGTAGGTTTTCCATTCGTATCGTTCTTAAAAAAAATTATATCATCATATAGCGTATCATCATGCCTTACATCAGCATTTTCGTTAGCGCGTGTTTATTTGGAGGGAAAAGTCAGTTTTTGACATTGATTTAAAATGCCCGATATAGGCCCTAACAAATAATATGGAAAGCATTTTCCTGAAAGAGGTACCAATCACTGATCCGCCTTACTGATTGTCGACTGCTATGATTCCTCAGCTCCAATTGAAAATTCAATAGCATTGGCACAAAAAGTGAACTTTTTACTATTAGTCATTTAATCTTGTCAACAACCAATAGTGAAAGGATCAATGTAACAATTATTGGTCCCTGCACAATTATGGGGTCCTCTCCTCCTATATAAACAAAAACAATGTATAATTTATGTCCTAGTACAAAAATTACCTTTCCATATCAATTCTTAGGGTCTCGTGCAGTGGTTTCACAGTGTGAGTGTGATTACCATTATTGGTTTCATAAGTTTTTACCGTCTGGCAATATAGCAGTTTGTTTTTGTTGGTCAACCTTTTGTATGTTACGTTAATGATTACAACAATGGACTCCTCGGTATTCATATGTATGAATGATTTTGATTACACAATTGATGACAAAATTTCCCATACCTTTGTTTTTTGTTACTATCTCCATACATGTCTATAAGGTTATAACTAGCAATCGCATGTGTACGATGCAATGTGAACGCCGAATAATATATGTTATTTGTTTTAGAGAGATAGTTATTAATTTTGTAGTTGGTGTTGATAATGGGTGTGATTGATTTTATAAGTGTAGATATATAGATGAACCACTTTATTTAAAGGTTCCATCTCTACATTTCATACTTATTACAAATTTGTACATATACATTTTCAAATCTCATATCATGAGTGGTAGCATTTTGCTGACTATTTTATTTGAACTAAACATGTTACATGAAGACTTCTGCACATTTGCAGATTTTCAATCTATTCATATTTGGGTTCCATCGGATTACATGACCTTCCATACTTATTAATTTTTTGTACAGTAATTAATAGAATTCCATGTAGTGCAGTTTATGTCAAATTTACAAAGTGTTATGTTAATGTATAGTTCTTGTTATGTCACTGTTACAAGTTATAGACGGCCAGTATTGTTGTAATGTCCCCAAATGGACATTTTCTGACCCCAAACAGAATAGAGGTAAATCCCACTCCAAAAAAACAGATTATAGAAGATATACCATAAATTTTACATGCAGATCTGAATTTAAATCAGAAATGGCGACTTGCATAGGATATATAAACCACTCAAAACTGAAAGAGAACAACACTTTTTATCACCAAAATGGAACAGCTGATTTTTATAATGCAAGTACACAAGAAAAATACCAATTTGGGATCCAATTGAAGGCTGATTTATTTTATAAAAATTTGCAGACTGCCACTTCAGACATACAGCTGAAAACACCAGTTCTTTGACCCAAAAATTGCACAAATTTGCTGATTTGATTTCTAAAAATCAGAATTATGAACAGCAAACTAAATCATCTCCAACACAGATCCAAAACACCCAAAATCAGCTCCCTAGATGGGTCACTCCACCCTGAAAGAGCTGGCAATGAAAAAGAATCAACCGCAACCTTTATTTTTCTCCAAACCCTTGGTAGATCTGCAAAGTACAGCCCTCAAACACAGCTGGAAAATACTGAAAAATACAGATAACTCCTTAACCTTCAATGGAAACCCTTGAATAGAGAATCCTCTCAAATAGAGGAAGAGTTTTCGTTCTTCTCCTAGGCCTCAAGAGGGTTTTCCTCCTTTAAAGTAATTTGCAAAGCTTACAAGCTCAGACAAAAATCAGAATATTTTGTAAAATAGAAGAGATCCTTTACAAAGCCAAGTTCACTTGCTTTTATAAACAATTTTGGCTTAATAGCCACCCACAACCACCAATCAAATTCCTTTTCCCACATTTAATTCTTTTTTGGCATTTATCTCATCCCCAACATGGGTCGCATTTTTCTCTTAGGGGAAATAAAAATATAAAGTGACTTCTTTTCTTTTTCTTTTCTAATTTCACTTTATCTTTTCTCTTTTATTTTTATTAAGTCATTAATAAATTAATATAAGTGTTTTTTACAAAGTTTCTTTTTTATGCACTTTATAATAATTTATTAAGACTATAGTTCCCCTTTTTATCATCCCTTAGCTGTCGGGAAACAAAATTGGACCAAGGGTCTTCGATTGGTTATTTTAATAAGTGGGACATTTCAATTACTATTGATTTGTCACTAATTCCATTCAGTTGAGATGTGAGACTTGGTATGAATAGTTAAACAGATTGAGTGTGTGTGATATGTTGCTCTTGAACATCCAAACCAAACCCTAGAAATGTATCTTGATTTATGGTGGAAGTGCTTTGTGTCTTAATTGGTTCCAAATAATATTTATAAGTGTTGCATTCTTAATCACTTTACGCAATGTCTAGTACATTATTAATAAAACTGACTTGTTCTGTCATTCTCATGAGGAACGGTTGATACCAAATTTAGTACTTAATACCTAAGTAGCCGGTTCGGGAACAATACGGGTACGAAATACCTGGTACGTGGGTACGGCGAAAATTTATTTTACCTTAGGTACATCTTGGGCAGTGTTACCTAAGACAGAGGGACCACACGACAAGGTTTCCGGGGCAGCAAAAAAATTCCAAATTTTGGGGACGAAGAGGGGACGGCTGATTACAAAAATGTAAAAAATTTAGTGACTAAACCATAGAAATAAACTGAAATAAAACCATTTGAGATTTAAATAAGTTGAAATCATAAATATGATTTTTCCTATATCTTTTTTGTGAAGAAGGCATATCTTTATCATGCAGAGCCTCACATAGGAAAGATGGCACGAGTTGGACTATGTTACCTTTTAATTCAGCCACATTATTACTCCTCGATTCTATTGTTGTAAAAGGAATAATTCTAGATTATTAGATCATCTAATCCTTCAATTTCTCTTGTAATCAGGTCCATGACAATCATAACAATTATTGTGACTTGGAGATTGATCCCAAAGTTAGCTTGATGATCTGCACACCTATTCATCTACCTGGAGCTGTAGTGATAAGTTGTAAAATCAAAATTAGAAGCTATGATTTTGGTCACCTCCTGTAGACCATTTAATTTCCAATTGGTGCATGAAATTAGCTCAAATCCTTTCATTGTGTTGATTATTAAGTCCCTTATGTTATATTAAGTCCAACAACCACTGCCTCAACCTTTGCCACATTATTGAAGTTGATTCTATGATTTTGGTCATAACAAACATTGATATCATGATGTTTTCCATGTAGGACTCCCACTGCTCAAGATGGACCCAAGCTTCCTTTTGGGGATGGGGCCCACTAATGATCAAAAGTCTTTGACTTTTTGATGATCCTTTACCAGGGATTCCTGGGCATATATGTTGGCTAGCATTTTATTGTATTAGTTTTCCTTTAAAAGTCTTCAACTTTTTTAATTTGAGCCCTTCACCAAGGATTCTAGGACATCCATGTTGGTTAGCATATTATCATTTTAGTTTCCTCAATAAGCATTTTCTGCACGTGTTTTTTATTTAGAATTTCAGCTATTTGCAAGGGAACAAAAAAAGTGAAAAAAGTGTTTTTCTAAAAGAAAATGTGTTTAAAAAACAGTTGTGACATCGGGGACGTTTGGACGTCCCTCAACTGTCCCGAGAACATCCAGACATCCCCGACGTCCCCCTCACGTTCCAAACGTCCCCGGAACATTTCCTGCCTTTTCCAAACATCCCCGGGACATTTTCCTTCATCGCTAGCATTAAGGAAATGTTTCCTCCACATTTCGGAGAGTTTCGGCATCTCCGGAATGTTTAGGATGTCCGAGACACATGGGTTTTGGGGGGTTGTATCCCTAACTAACACTGGTCTTGGGTACGTCCGTACAAAAAATATATAACAATATAGAAATTATAGTCATTTTTCATTCATAACCATATAAGTATGCAAATAAAATATTAAAAACCAAAATAACCACAAGAATGAAAATATTATCCGAATGCCAAATGTCATAATAATCAAATATCTCAAATGTCATGTGCTAATCATAATTAATTACATCAAAATTAATATTAAAAAAGTAAAAAATAAAAATAAAAAAACATTTTAGGTTGTGGGTACCTCCCGGGTACGTCTCGGGCGTTCGGGTACCCATACACCTAGGACATACCTGGGAGCCACATACCAGGTACATACCCAAGCTGGGTACGAGGGCTTTAGGGGAGGAAACTATAACATAGCATAGTACACAACTTAATTATGGCACCTTACGACTACAAAACTTAACTAATGACCCCTGATGACACTTAGTAACTTATAAATAAGTTCATCAACAAATTCAAATGCATCTTCTGACAGTTTAAGACCTACCTAAGTGTTCTTTCTGCTGATATTGCAATCTTTCATATTGAATTTTTCAAGCAATTCAGTTGCATGATTGGCTTTTGCAGCTATAATTTTATGATTTTGCTGCCAAACTTTATGCGCAAATGATAGCACAACAAACCTGAATTTTTCATGTCTAAGGCTTTGAAAAAGTCTAAAACTTCCTTTTCATTTTCCATCCAAATGGGTACCACACGAATGACTATCAAATCATCAGCATATACAATCATAGTAACTATTTCATTGTAGTAGGTCTTAATATACAGATCTGGATCAAAATTATTTCTTCTGAACCCTTCTGATCTCATTGGTCTAATTATTGTGCTTTGGAAGCTTGTTTTAAAATTTAAAAAGCACACTGCTTTGTTCAATCTACAAACCAGTTTTTCCTTACATTCAACAACAAAGCCAAATGACTGATCTGTTTAGAAAGGCATTATTTACAACCACCTAACTAACCTGAACCCAAAGTGCACAGCAATGGCCACCAATACTCTTATTGTTATCAACTTAGTTATAGCTGAAAAAGTGTCACTGTTTTCATAATCAAAAGACTTGTGAATATCCTTTCAAAAAAAAATTCCTTTCCTTGTACTTGCTAATCAAACCATTAGCTTTAAACTTGGTCTGATTAATTATCTGCAAAAAATTGGTATTGTACGTGTAAATTACTCGAGCATCATATTCAACCTTCATAGCATCTTTTCCAACTTGATTTTAATTAGCATCATGAGAAGAAATTGGATGGTTTGTAATATTGTATCATCACTTCATGCATCAGATGATCTTAGACTGCCTGCTTTGTGCAGCTCCTTTGCTTTTGCATCTTGAAAAGTCTGATGAAACAACTTTGGTCTTCTTAGCATGCCGCAATTCTCTTCCAATTCTTCCCACTGCCAATTAATTTCCAGTTCTTTTGATAATTTAGTTTCAGTTCTATGCTCTTTTTTTTGTCCTCCTACAGATTGGAGGACTTTCGTTATTACATGGGATGGATGGTGGAGTGGCTGGTGCTTCGATGTCTTCGTCATTGACCTGCAAAGTACCTTCTCGAAGAAAATATGCCAAGTATTCTTGTTGCGGTTTTTCATCTTTTTTATGGTTTACCTGGGAATCAAAATCTTACAACATACAAGCATTTGCTTCTATGGCATACCCAAGAAAAACAAAAATCTGCTTCTTCCTTCAAAATTATTTTTTTCGTAATCAAAACATAGAAAGCTTTACAAACAAAACTCTTTTAAATTTTGTAACTGTGACTTCTTCTCAGAACATGCTTGCCCCAGGAGCAAACCAGGAGCTAGGAACACAAAATTGCTTATATTCTAAAAATCTCAACTGCTGGAGCAAAAAACTGAAATCTGAGCTGATTAGACTGCTTCATTTTCCACTCTTATTCTTTCAAATGATAGATTTTGCACGCTTTTAAATGCATATAGAATAGTGAAACTAAGCCCTCAAAGTGATGGCTCTAAACTTCTACACTGGGGGGGCAACGGAGGACGTCTGATGCCTAGGACTCTAGAAGTGCCACCAAAATCCTAGAAATGATATTAGAATAGGAAAATAAAATGGGGGCAGGGACAGGGACCGAGAGGTGGGGATGTGTCACTGTTGAACATGGTGAATCTAAATGTTAATTATGGTTATTTCTTTATTATATATTTCAAGATTCGATATCCACTTCGTGAAGAGTGCTTAGAGCCGCTCAAAATGTCAACATAGCATAAGCTCGTCTAAAAAAGAGCACCTAGACATTAAAAAGCTTGGATTTATGAACTCTCTGTCCTTTCTCCAGCATAAGAAAAAAAAAATTATGAATTTCCACCTTCTGAAAATATAAACAGCAGAAATAGAAAAATCTTCTGAAGCTTCCATCTTCGAGAAACACAAACAGCAGCTTGAATTTTTTAACTTCTTTATCATTTTTCTCACTACTGCCTGCTTCTTTTTCTGCTGTGCGTAGGCTATCCACAAAGGCAGCTCACAGCGGTAGATCAGTGAGACCATAGTTCGCATACTTGTACTCGGCAGACCACAAAAATTGACACAGCGAATACTCGGTAACTTAAAAATACTTAGCCGATGGGGTTTGGGTGGAGCGGTTAAGTGGGATGGTTGTTTCTGGCTCTACCTAGGTTCGAATCCCACTAAGGCACGATCCCCATTCGGGGTGGTAATGTTCGAGGTAGCGTGGCTAGCAGGCTGGTTTCACTGAGGTAGTTTCTAGCTCGATAAGACTTGCACAAGATGTGTGTTCAAGCATGGCGGCTCGTGGTTCGCTTGTGGTGTGTGTATGTGTGGCAGCTCGTGGTTCGCTAATTGTTGAGCTTAATTGATATATCTTGGTTGATTGTACTCCGGTTCATAGCTCTGGTCAAAAGCGTTTATCTATCAAAAAAAAACTTTAAAAAACTTAAATTTCTTTAAAAACATAAATCTTATAAAAAACTACAATTACAAAAGTATCAAATGAGTATTACCGAGTATTGCCAAGTACTCTTGGAAAACTCGCCATGTGATGTCCCCTTTTCAAAATTAATTAATTTCAAATACCTGAAGCCTATTTTTATTATTTTATGTAGGCTAAGGGGAAATTAAAATAGGAAAATAAATTAATTTAAGGGGTCCAAGGATATTTTTATATTTTAATTGGAAAAGGACACTTATTATATTTTAATCCAAAAAGCATTAATAGAATAAAATAATAATAGAAGGTTGACTTCTATTATTGGGCACCTGAGTTGGAATTAATAAATAAATATATAAAGAGAGTTGCATGAATACCAAAATACTAATTTTAGGATAGGAGGTGGATAAAGTATTTTTAAATGTGATTAATCTTATTCTTAGGATGGGGCACCAACATGGAGGAGGAATTTATTATTTTTAATAGTTGAAAGATCATGCATGTAAGTCTAAAAGAGGCGTGCCCACTTTGGAGAGTGTTTGAAAGTTATAAAGGCAGATTTGGAGTTCACTGTACAAACATCTTGGAAATTCATCAATAATTTTCTGTCTACAAGTAGCTTCAACTTTGGCAATAGCAATAGAAGACGAAGTCCCTCATTTGCATACAGGTTTGAGAACGAAATCCCTCACATCTAAGCTTGATAATTCCATTTCAGGGGTTACAATGACAATTTAGGGTGCAAGTGTTCCGCCTGTTCAACTCCAAACAATTGTATTAAGACACTCATATTTTCATTGTAGTATTCAATACATAAAAGACTGATTTTTAAGCATTATAGTTCGTTGTTTTTATATAAAAAATCAGATAATCACTACTATTATAAAAGTTAGAATTTTATTATTGCTGCCCTCGGGTTTAACAAAAATATCCAAATTTATTAGAAATTATTTCCAGGGGTATTACAACGGTATCAAAGCAAATTTCCTCCCAACCTGAGGAAGGATTAAAAAAAGAAAATAGGGGAAGAAAAAAAATTGCAGCTTTGAACTTCATGTAGGTTAGTCACAAAGAAATCAAGTACCAACAAGGGGAGAAGAAGAAAGCTACAAAACAGCTAGAAGTCATGGAAAACAGGGACCCAAAAGATGCACGTTTTGGCAGGCTTGTTCAGGGACAAGACAAGTTAGTTGATATGATAAGTCAATTGATCCAAGCTATGCAGGGCACAAATGTGCAAAGGGCTCCAAACAGTGGGGGAAGTTCTTTAAGGGTGAACAATAACCAACTCGCTCAGAGGACGATCATTGGTTCTACTGTTAAGCCCTTCCAACCAAACTTCCTATGTAGAGAGGAAGCAAATCGGGAGGCAAAAATTCAGCCTACCGTAACAAATGATATTGCTACTAGCTATGACGAGTACATGGTACTTTATAGTGAAATTAGAGATGTCAATTTCACCCTCAATATATTCATGCAAAAATCTAAATTTTTAGAGCTCGTATACATCTTAAATGAATTTATTTTGAAACCCCAGTCTACACAAACTTATGACAACTTTAAAAATTCATAGCTCCCTCAAAAATGCGTCAATCCACACAAATAAACTATGCACGAACTCACAAAAATAGGGAGAATGCAATGATGTTACCCATTCACGCAAATGACCACCACAGGTGCCCTAAACAGCCAAAAAACTAATTCACCCTTAGGGTTTGGGGCTGGAAATTAAAACAAAAACATATAAATATATTCAAATTTGATACTCTGGAAAACTACTGGAAAATCAGCAATCAAATCTGGTTTGTAGCAACCCAAAATACCTCAAAATAGTCCACTATGCAAGTCGCACCAGTTGGAAACAAGGAGAATCTCAGCCACCACTTTCCTCTTCAAACCCTCGGACCAAATCTGCACTTACCGCTAGAAAAATACTGAAAAATTTTGTTAATCAAGTGATTTGCAATGGAAACCCCAGGGTGGAAAATCCTCTCAACTAGGAGAAGGGTTTTCGTCCTTTTACTAGGCTCTTGGAGAGTTTTCGTCCTCAAGAGTGAAACACTAAGGGTTTTCCTCCTTCGAAGATTAAAGATGCAAGCTCAAAGCTCAAAATACAAATCAGATTTCATAAAATAGACAAGTGATGCTCCCTTCAAGCAAGTCGACTTGCTTAAATAGAAGAATTGGGCCTAATGGCCACCTCCAATAACAAATCAGATTTTCCCTCCCTATTTAATGTTTTTTCCACTTGTTCTTATCTCCTAAGGAGGTCGCATTTCCCTTGGATAAATAACATTGCCCATATGCCTTTTTTCCTTTTTCTATTTTTATTTCATTATTAAGTTCATAATATTTTATTATAAGTGTTTTATAATATTTTTCTTTTTTTGTATTTGCACTTTATAATAAATTATTATAACTTAAGTCCCCCTTGAGTTTATTCCTTAGCCGTCGGGGAGACAAAATGAGCTAAGGGTCTTCAACTAGGAAGGGGATATTACAGACTTGAGCAAGAATCATGAAGATGTTTTATTGACTTCTAATGTTTGCATGCATCAACAAGATTCACTTGTTGAATGTGAAGAGTTCAAGGTGAAGAAGAATGTTGATCTTAACCCAAAATTTTTGAGTCACAAGGTTAGGGATGTTAAAAATATCTCAACCAAACTTCAATCAACAAAGGAAGGTGAACAAGTTGAGGACAGCCAAAGGAATGAAAGTATGGTGGATTTGTTGCTTCCTACTAGGTCATTACATATGTATGGTCATCATGGACAACATAGTGAAAATGGTAATAGAGTGAAGAACACTTTGAGTGGCAAAAGGCACATAGATCCATTCATACAAGTTCCAAATTGTGTGAACATGAGAGCTTGGGATCCGGGTATATGCAGAACAGACTTGCAATTGCTTGAGGGTAAGCAATTCCAAGACGGGCAGACTGTAATGTCCCCATTTCAAAATTAATTAATTCCGGATACCTGAAGCCTATTTTTATTATTTTCCGTAGGCTTAGGGGAAAATAAATTAATTTAAGTGGTCCAAGGATATTTTTATATTTTAATTGGAAAAGGACACTTAAATTATATTTTGATCCAAAAAACATTAAGAGGATAAAATAATAATATAAGGTGCCAATGGGGTTCGGGCAAAACAGTTAAGTCAAATAGTTGTTTCTGGCTCTGCCTAGGTTTAAATCCCACTAAGGCACGATATTTGAAGTGGCGCGACTGGCAGGCTAGTTTCACTATGGTAGTTTCTAGCTCGAGAAGATCTGTGTTAGATGTGTGTTCAAGCATGTCGGCTCGTGATTCGCTAGATGTGTGTTCAAGTGTGGCAGCTCGTGGTTCGCTAATTGTTGAGCTTAATTGATATATCTTGGTTGATTGTACTCTGGTTCATAGCTCCGGTCAAAAGCATTTATCTATCAAAAAAAAAAATAATAGAAGGTTGACTTATATTATTGGGCACCTAAGTTGGAATTAATAAATAAAGAGAGTTGCATGAATACCAAAATCCTAATTTTTGGATAATAGGTGGATAAAGTGTTTTTAAATGTGTTTAATCGTATTCTTAGGATGGGGCACCAACATGGAGGAGGAATTTATTATTTTTAATTGTTCAAAAACCGTGCATGTAAGTCTAAAATGGAGGCGCCCACTTTGAAGAGTGTATGCAAGTTATAAAGGCAGATTTGGGAAATTCATTGATTATTTTCTTTATAACAGAGGACGAAATCCCTCATTCGCATACAAGTTTGAGGACAAAAACCCTCAAATCTAAGCTTGACAATTCCATTCTAGGGGTTGCAGTGATAATTCAGGGTGCAAGTGTTCCGCCAGTTCAGCTCCAAACAATTGTATTAAGACACTAGTATTTTTATTGCAGTTTGTTTGTATTGAATAAAAAAGATTGATTTTTAAGCATTATAGTTTGCTGTTTTTATATAAAAAAACAGATTATCACTGCTGTTATAAAAGTTAGAATTTTATTACTGCTGCCCTAGGGTTTAACAAAAAATATCCAAATTTATTAGAAATTATTTTCAGGGATATTACACATAAAAACTCAGAACTAGCAGACTCGCGAGTATAAGTCAAAAATCATCACCCTGTTTAAACTTTAAATTTTAGCAATTACTCTCAGACTCACTGAGTACGTAAACTATATGCAAGACATCCTTCACGAGCGACCACCAAGTAATCCACTCCGTTTATTGTCAAGTCGGGCGTCTACAGACATGCACTACCGTTTTCTCTCTACTTTTAAGGGATTGTCAGCCATGGTGGTTACGAGAAGTTCTGAGAATTTTACCCTGCTTCCTCGTTGGGCAGTCTATCAAGGACCTCTCATCCTCGGCCAATTTCCTATAGACATCATCAGATCCTCTGTTGGCACGTTTGTGGATGTTAGTCCTTTTTGCTCCATACTTTGGTATGAATTAGAGCCAATCTTAATCCCCAAGACCCTTATTGGATGCATTGGCTGTTTCTCTTTCCAGGTTCCAATCTTTCAAATGGTTATTTGTATTAGATTCGTCTTTTCTGACTTGTCTAGGGTTTATCTGTTTTTTGGTTCACCCCCTTGAGTTATGATAAATTACTGTTTTAGTTTCTTTTTCAGTTCTACTTTCTACTGTATTCTCTTTTACTTTCAAGTCCCTTTGACAGACAATTTGGTCATCAATGGACGTTAATATAGCTTCTTTGTTTGCAACTTTCTTTCTTACACACCCTCTCAATATTTATTTAATCCTTATTTTTTTGTCACGTTTTTCAATGCCCAGCAGGGCCAGCACACTATACAAAAGAAAAACTCTTGCCATTACTCTCACGAGGAACAATCTATACCTAATATATTACTTTGCTAAGAAGAGAATTAATATACCTTAAATTTTAAAGTGACGCCAAATTACTACGACCTTTTAGTTTTGACCCCTAATAAGGTTCAATGACAAAAATGTTGAAATTTTAAGGCTTCCATAGTCCATAATAACAAGATAAGATTTTTTGGGAAAAACTGTGTCAGATTTTGAATCGATGTTTCAAATCACAGAATGTGATCCATCAGTAGGATGAAATGATATGTTGCAATTGTGGATTTGAGCTCTTAATATAGGTAACTACAATCAAGTAGAACCTAGTTGGTCTCATGTACCTGACTGGAGTTGTGTATTTAAGGAGCTCTAGTCTCCAATCTTAACACATTACTTCATTCTTATGAGGAAATGTGTGTAGTGATTCAAAATTCTGACAGTGTTTTCCCCAATTTTGTTTTCAGGTTCCAAACTATAGTGCTCTTGCTCTTTCATATTCACACTTGAATACCTTTAGCTACATGCTTAAAAGATGGCACAGCACAACTAGGTATTTTGGGATAAAGCAACATTAGCTAAGCCTCTGCTCAATGCAATTCCCTCAACTAGAATTATCTCTTCTGTCTATGTAGTTATCTAATGCTCAACAACTTTTGAATTCCTCAATGCTACAACACTTTCTTATATTCATATTTTTCAATGTACCTTGTAATAATAGACAATCCCCACATTGCACGTGCATTATGGAGCCAGTCATCCCAACCCCATAGTTACCTTCTTCTGTGACAGTGCATGGAAGATGAAAAGGTGTACTTAAGAATTTGGGGAAGAGCCCCTATCGGGTCTCTTTTCATGTGATTAGGTGCACACTGGGATGCTACAGGGGTGAACTTCCGTGCAACTGTTGTAATTCTCAATTTGTCTCCTTATCTGCAATACACTCCTCACATTGCTAGCAAATTCGAATCATAAATATATACTGGGCTGCACTTGGTTCAAATATGGGACAACAAGAACACCTTACAAACAGAATTCCAATATAATCAGCAACCATGGACAGTAAGATTCTGCATGTTAGCAAGTTGCATCTCAATCGTGAACAAAATTTAAATTTGAAGGCAAAATATTCACATATACTATCTCTCCATTTTTTTTAAAATGGAAATTATATAATATAATGATTCTCAGGTAAATAGAACATAAAAATGTTTAAAAGAAAGAGAAATGCTTTCACAATGAGCAAAATTTGTAAACATAAGATATCAATATAAATAAAGAATGTCGTAGATCTTCAACACACCTTATAAATAGGTGTTAAGGGTGCAGCTGGTGCTCTTTGATAACTCTCCAGGGCCTGAATACTACAAAATGGGAGACAAGACCATGAACTCTTCTCCTAAAAAGAGTAAATTCTATCAAATAATATGAATAGTTTTTACTCAAACTAGAAGATGAGAATTTTGAAATTTGCAACAAGAGCAGCCTTAATCTTGTAAAGGGATAATGCATCAAAACAATGCAAATAGAATGCATGGAATTCAATAGTATCGGATCTCCAAGAGTGCAGTGGACGAGAGAATTCAAGCATGTCAGGACTGAAAATTGCTTAGCCAATTGCAGATCTCAAGCCCTCATGTTTGATGGTGAAAATAAGTATTTGAAAACAAAAAGCTTAAATTAGAATTCCAGAAGAGAAAATTTGAAAATGTTTTAAGTCATTTGTTTGGAAGTCCAGAAGTATATCCATTATAAGTTATAGCTCAAGTCATATACGTGACTGAACATGTGCAAATGATTGTTCATAGAGACGTGCAACCAAGAATATTTCATGGTAGACATGTTATACATCTACCTACAAGCTGAATTGTGTGCAAATAAACAAGTATAATTTCAAAGAACTATGACTTCTTTCAATTAATAATAATATGTAACCTAATCCTTGTAAGTCAAAAATAGTAACTATATAAATTTTGTAGGTGTATACAGTAAATATTTAAGAAGTACAGCCACAAGAAATGATAGTAACACTCAAGTGGATAGGCTATTTTCATACTGGCTAAATATTCAAAATTAAAATATTATTTTACTAATGCTTACTCTTGGCCATTAGCATCAAGAAAACAAGAATTGCAATCAATCAAAAACAAAAGTAGGCACAAAAACATTGAAGCTAACAATTACAATTGCGAAATGTGCCTCAACTTTCTAGAAAGCTGAAATAGAAGACACCAAGATAGAAGAATGATATTAATTAGATTGTGTATATTTTTCACAATGTCAAAGGTTTTGTAAAAAGGAATATGAATCCATCATATTTGAAGAAATAAAATCCGATGTTTTGAGTACTTGATGCATACTCATCCTCAGGGAGAAAAAGAAGGTTAATCCCACTCCAAGGATTATTAATTCCATAGTTTCCCATAAATAGTTTTGTCTAATTTAATTAATAAGGAAACTCCGTGCTTGCCAGACCTCCCACAAATTGTATAAATTCAATGAACCAACATTAATGATAACAATATTAATTCAATTAATAAATCAATCAAGCCAATAAATTGTATGACTAATCAAATACATAACAAATTTAATTTATAATCAACCTGATTAATAAACTAATTAAACCAATCCTAACTTATCATTTGATTTCTCATCACCAAAAACTCAAACAACATATAGGACCAATGAAAAATTAAATGTCTAAACAAATATTTTATCCAATCAATGAATCAAACTAGTTAATTAACTAATTGATTGTAATGTCCCTTCTAGGGCATCAAACAGAAAACAAGGAGTTGGACTCATACCCCAATCACAACTTCTGATTTTTATTACAGCCACCTGTCAATCACTTCAAACCCTAAGGAGCAAACTGAAAATGCCATTAGCAACCAAGAGCAATCTGAATATTTATGACAGCAAAGGAATTCATATGACAGCCAACTTAGCCCTAACGATGAACCTGTTTTTCTATTTCCTAGGGAAGCGAACTGTCTGGGCTTTTCAAGACAATATTCTTGTGCAATATAAATTGAAAATCAATATAGAAATATCCCAAACACTTCCATAAGTCCGGCAAGATGAAATCTAGAGCAAATATATATTTTATAATTTTAATTCTAGTGCAAACACAGCTCAAACTTCGAAAATTCATAATTCCATCAATACTTGGAGTTTCAACACAAACAAATGCTCAAAATGATTTTGGAGAGACCAGCTATCAAATAAAAGTGAAGTCACAATTTTCCAACCACGGAAATCCCTCCAAAAGTGATCCCGAACTTCCCGGGTCGGTAGATCAAGTGAAGGAAGGGTGCCAACACCCTTGAAGGTGCCCTAGTTGGAGTAGAAGTGCTCTATGCACGGATAAACACCTTGTTGTTCCAGAAATCTGGCAATGAAGTCCACTTGTGACTCCCAAATGAATCCGCCAATGCACACAAGAGGGTTTCCGTCCCCAAGTGTGATCCTATTGAAGGTTTTCATCCTCAATAGGTAACCAAGGAAGGGGTTTCGTCCTTCAATGGCAAGAAGAGAAGCTACACTAGCTGCAAATCCAAGTAAATGTCAAAATGATGAATGATAATGATGTGCTCCACCATTCGAACCTCCTTAAGTACCCCTCTTTGGCACCAAAGATAAATTAGAGGACTAATTCCCATGGCCGACCTCTTAATGAAGGGGAAGTGTACTTTTAATCTTCATTTGGTCCTCCAAGAAGACCGGCCTCATGTGGAGAAGATAGAAATTCCTTTTTGCTTTGTCATTCACCCATCACCTAGTCTAATCACTCTAAACCATAATTAGTAATTAAATAAATAATAAAATACAATCACTTACAATTAAGGAAAATGTTCAGCTCCCTCGCTTTCCTTCCTTGAAGCCCACGGATGGTGGAATGGGCCCCCAAGGCCTTCATAGTAATTAGCTTGGAAAAGGGGATATTAAATTGATAGATCTAAACAATAAGTTAACTAATACACAATTAACTTGATAAATTAATTTGTTAACCACTTAGTTTGCATTGGTGTTTCTATTTATATGGTTTCAAATTCGTTGTTCGGACCTACCCATGCATGGCCCATTGTCCCTGTTAAGATTATCACATCTCTTCTCAATCTCAATTGTTTCCCTTTTATTCGTCGGTAATAGTCAATTTTGCTTTCTCGACACACACACATGATGCTTTGTTATATGTGAAAGTTTTACTAGAGCCAAGTCTTTGAGACACGAGCTATTAATGTCCTTACCATGCTCCTTTACTCACTTCTGGGAGGACACCTACATGTCTCACCAACATAGGGTTTACCACAAAACATGGGACCAAACATACTCGTTTTTGTAAATTTGGGTTATCTGGATCTTTTGTAGAGTCCACAGTTGTGCAAAGTGTGTTTTGTGGTTTAAAGGTGGTTGTATTCCAGCCTTCCTTACAATCCTTGCCAATTTTCTGAAATGCCTCTTACACAAGGAATCGAAACCCTGGGTCCTTCTTCATCATTTTTGTCCCTCTCCTCTCTACTTGATCTATGAAATGATGTTTGTGTCTTTTCTTCTATATCCACTCAAAATTAATTACCTTTTCCAAGTGAGATTCTTCTCATTCAAAACAGTCAAGGTCTGGAATCTTGACCACCTGTGTTGCCAAAGCATACAGGAACACAACTTTGTAGTAAGAGTGGTGAGGAGAGTCTGCATGTAGATACAGGTCTGTATGAATCTTCATTCTATAAACTTAGCAGGCAAAAGTTTCATCTGATTTTTTTGAGACCAAAAATGTCCAAAATAGATAACTTCTCATGCTCTTCTTTCTCCATAGTAAATTTAATTCGTTCCTTTTTACCACTAAGATGATTCCGAAATTTTCCGAGTTCCTCTTTCCCATTGGTCCACTTGGCATTAGTCTCATCGAAAAACATATCCCACTATTTGGGCTTCAAGGGTTAGATTTCCAATGCCTCCTTTTCTTTCAAATTCTTCCATAAACAAATTTGCAACAATAGATGGCAATGGTGAACCCATTGCCACTCCTTTCATTTTCTCATAGAATTCTCCTTTAAATACAACGGATGTAGACTACAAGCATAATTCTACAAGTTCGTTGTATTTGGATCCGTTATGTATCTAATCAACTTCATGGCTTCCTCTAATGGGATCTTTGTATATAATAACATTACATTGAAGCTCACCACTATATCTTCTTGGCAAACCATGTGATCCTTAACTCTATATGCAAAGAGCTCAGAGTTCTTGATAAAGGATTATGTGTGCCCCACCAAAGGTTTTACTTTCTGAGCTAGGTACTTTGCCAATGCATATGTAGGAGAGTTCCTTTGTTTGCAATTGGTCTCAAGGGAACCCGTCTTTATGGATTTTTGGCAGCCCGTAGACAATTGGGACAATGACAGGATATGGCCCTTGGAAAGAAACTAATCTCCACACAAGATTACATGAAACCAACCATAGGCATAAAATCCTCATAAAACTAAGTGAGACAAACTAGTACAACAAAAAGATACCAGATAATGCGTAAAGATGGGGCAAGAACCATTAATCTTCATCAGCTTTAGATGGTGAGACTACAGTGCTATAAAGTACTAAATTATTACCAATAACGAGTCTGAGAACATTTGGGGAGGGGTCACAAGGTACAAGGAGCGTGGGTGGTCACAGAGGTGTGATGTTGGGAAGGTGTTTGCGAGAGTGGGGACCTATTTCCTATGTTTTTTCTCTTTTCAAAAACAATAATAAAATTAGTATTTTTTTTGTATTTTTTTCAAATGTTTACAATAATAAAAAAATCAGTTGAAGGGAAAAGGAAATTCTAAATAATATTTTTATATTTGCTGTTTTCTTCTTTCGGTAATTCAAATTTTGTTTAATATTGCCACAGGGAAGAAGAATAGGCCAACGGCCGATTTTCTGTTTTTTCGGTCACAAACAGTGGCTACAGGCCAGCAATGAGCCTATAAACCACAAACTGCATGAAGGTATGCTTTGGTAATGCCAGTTGTATAGTGTATACTAAACAAGTATACACAAGAAAATATTAAAATATTGTTTCCAAGATTTATTACCATTTATACAAGTTCAGCTAAGGTGAAAGATTGAAGTTGTGACATATTACGTTGATTTTTTATAGCAGTTGAAAACAGCAACGCACACATTATTGCTCACCATGGTTTGACATTCTCTCTTGCTCTACAAATTTATCTAGCTAGGTTTTCATGTTTCTAATTTGCAATAAATTTTCAAGAAATCCAACTTCATTTTCAACCCTGGTTCTACAGTAAATTAGCTATTCATCAGTGAAAAAAAACTTGGTCATGTCTTTTACCTTGACAATTTGATATTGATTTCTAATGTATGAACGGTCATAATCTATCTATTTTTGGACCAACAGAATCCATAACTTGCTGAAAATAGCTCCCATGGACATGACCTATGATCCACCTCTCGCAGTAATCTCAATAATAGAAGAGAAAGGAGTGGGTGCAGACATATTATAGGTGATACCTGAATGATCAGAGCATGCTGTAGAAAACTATGGCACACAATAAGATTGGTGGAGATTTCCTTCCTCTGGATAAGGAATCGGATGGTTTCCCAAGCTGAAAATTCTCGCCTATAATTGGGAAACTTAGTGTTTTCAAAAGCAATCTGGCTTTGCATGTCAAAAACAATTAAATTGGTTCCAAAGGAATGGCTTTTATGTTGACTTCCTAGCCTTCATAAAAAAAGATATTTTATGTTTTATATTGACCCTTATGGTTGTCAATTGTATCGTGTTTGATAATGTGCTCAATTCGAGAAAAACAGCAAAGGCTCGCAAGATAGAAAGGATGAAGAAACTAACCTGCAGATTGCAACTGTGACTTTGAATGAGGTGTGAGCAATTAAATTAAGGTAAAATGAGCGGCGCCAATCAACTTCCAATTCATTTTCTCCGACCACTTTCTCAAGCTGTTAAAACATAATGTTGGCATTATCCTTCTAATTCCTTAACAAATTTGCATTTTAAATAAGGTAAAACAATTTCTGCATCCTCGCAACGCTGTGTTTCAGAAATACACAAAAGATCTTCTTTTCATATCACTGCATAGAATATTTAAGAATGGATAACACACACAAAAAGTAGTTTTAAACAGAAAAAGATAAGTGATGATTTTAACAGGAGATAAGAAATCAACCATATAAACACAACATTTCATGTTTGTTAAGAAAAATAATACAAGATTGGGCCAAAGATCATACAACATAAAAAACCTGAATTGTAGCTGGTCGAGAGTATAAATGCCATAAGCAATTATTCATGAATCATAACATTCTCATTTGGCATCCAGCTTGTAAAAAAGTGAAACATACATTATTTTAACTGTGTAATGCACATTTCAGATTTCATAATTTACTTGTTTGTTTCTTTTATCTTTGAGTGCCAATTTTTTTTATGGACTTCTATCAACTTTGTCAGTTTGGATACTAGCAAAAATCATTCTTGTGATGACTTGCATAAGCTTTCAAAGAGTTAAATCATGAACTAATAAGCCAAATTTCTATTATAAGGGAGGAAAATGAGGGGGGAAATGTTAATATTTGGAAACTTAAGACTTGATTTGGGGCCAAAACCAAATGATGAACTTAGTCAATTTATAGACCTTTCACTCATTTTCACTCAACCAAAATTAGATATCTTCAAACTTCGCACCTTTCTTCATCATTGGTCCTGAACAAATTTTCTTGGAGGGTTCTGATTTTTGTGTGGATTTGATAAGATAAAAATGGACCATCAAAACAAAAAACTGTATAAAATATTCTCTGTCAGAAGGCTTCCAACCCCCTCCCCACCCTTTTTTCTTCCCGTTTCACATGACCCATTTCAGATTGTACTCAAAAAGAGATATCAAAGAACCTACAATGCCATTTGAAGGACTGTGTTCAGAAAAGTAAACTCAAATTCTAAATGGGTTTATTTTTTGAGATCCTTATAGCTAAGGCTAGAGATAAATCCATCGGAGACAGAGTTTTAGCATATGAATAAAGTTGCATTAGTTGATAAATGTACAAAACAAAGAAAGGATGGCACACTCTAAAGACAGAGCACCATCAATGCACTTGTTGGATGCCGTGCTAAAAATATCAAGATGTTGGTCTAAAAAACAAAAAAGAACTATGGAGAAATTCAAAATAGAGATATGATAGCACAAAGTACACTCCGAACAATGGCGATTACTTCATATGATGCTGAATACAACTCGTGGTCAAATTTTTAAAAATTGATGATAATCACAACGGCCCAAGATATTGACATAACAGGACAAAAGAGGTCTGTATCTGAAATATATTGAAAAATGCATTGCAAACTCTTGTGGCTCTGCTTAGTTGAAGCTTATAAAAAGATAGCAACCATTAATGTATTGCATGTTTCAAATGGTTTCTAACTTCTAAGGTCAAAATCAATAGTGAGAATCGCAAATGGAGTTGTCTAAAAAAATTCGTTGAATTCCAAGTTTATGATAAATCTAAGTAGTTTTTATTAAAAATGGAGTCTGCCCTTTTTCCTTGTCGGAATGTGTTCACCTCATACAAAGGGGCTAAGTTTGGTTGGGCAGCAATAAGAACTTTATTGATGCTGTATACTTGTAGTCCAAAATAAAATAGTAATATCTAGCATAATATATTGCGCACAGGTCAATGACATTCTGTATCTCTAATCCAAAACAAATTTGGAATAACCAGCATATGTAAATTCAATAAACAAAGATTGAAGTTGCTTAAACCCCACTAACCTAGAGAAGGACAACGAAGAAAATAAAAATGAGTAGCAACCATTTAAAGACCGGAAAATATACGAATCAGAACAAAGTACACTAAAGCAGTATTATAGGACCCACAAGTATCTACACTGAAATGAATGAAGAGGACTAACAAGGAGTGCCTCCAGAATGAGAGATCAAGTAACCTCACCTTAACAAATGCTGTGGATTGTATAAAAGTTTTCTGAATTCAACGCACATGCAGTTTACTCCAAAATAATTGGTACAAAAACTGAAAGATATAGCTTATAATCATTATCCAAGTTCATTCAAATAAGCAAGCAAAGAAAAGATTTGGAGAGATGCAATTGGGTAGAATTCAATTCATTGATGAAAATTTGGACATTGAAACTAGATGAGCTGTCCCTGGAAAGAAAGCAATAGAATGCAAGTGGAATTATACCATAGAGATAAAAACATAAGTTGAATGGGATAATAGAGAAATGTAAAGTGAGGCTGGTATCACTTGGTGTAGTACAAATATATAGGAATAGATCATGAAGACAAGTATGCACCCATGACCAAAATGATTACCATGAGAGCAGTTTCGCCAATTGCAGCACAGATTGTGTGGCAGGTAGATCAGATGGATGTCAAGAGTACCAATATAAACCGTGACTTACAAGAAGTATGAACTACCAGAAGCATTTACAATGAAAGGTAAAACACTATTGGTGTAGGCTGATAAAGCACTTTGTGGTCTAAAATAAGCCCCTCACAAGTTTCAAGCAAAGCAATTCAGATCAAAACTTGTATGTCAAGGAAAAATATGGAAAAAAATATTTTTTTCTTGTATATGTTGACAGCCTCCTAGCAACAGGAAACAACACAAAAATTGTAAAAGAAAATGTGTACTGCAACAGAATAAAATTAGTACTGTTATTCAGTATGGCTTCTTGGAAATTTTAAAATAGGAAGTTGCAGTCCTTGCCATACAGAAATCAGAAATGGACATTGGAGTTAAACTGTCAAAGGAGGAAGAATAAAGAGCTTTTCAATGAAAAACAGCAGCAAGAGATACATTAGAATGCAACCAAGAGAGTTCTTAAATACATTAAAGCTACAATGAACTTTGTTCTTTTGTTTGAGAAAAATGAAATTTTTAGATTGAGTGGCTACACAGATACAGATTTGGCAGGTTTGAAGGTGTGAGTTTAAGGTTGGTTATAATACACTTATAGACATTATAGCATTCCATACACTTCTACTCAAAGATTGCAGATTCTACATATAAATCCACATTAAATATTTTAAAATAAATGAATTAGAATGTCACAGAACATTGATAGTAATGTACCTTTGGACTCCACCTGCGTACAAAATATGCTTTCCCCCCTTGTATATCATTGAGTTCGTATTCATGATGTAAACTCTGCCAAACAGGCCACATGATCCTATGTAACTTAAGTTACAATACATTTTAGGGAAAATTATTCTTAACAGAATCCAACAAAAAGGACCAGTTAGTTAGAAAAACAAAAAGATGGTAATGGATTTCCAAGTCATGTACAAGAAAGTGATATCAGTACAAAGACATACTGTAAAGCGTACAAAGAAGATCATATCATCATCTTGGCGAGATTTTGAAGAACTCATTCCACGAATAAAAAACATATCAAACATTTCACGCCAAAACCGCATATCCACAACCTTCTCATCAGACTCAGATTGTCCCAAATTTGTAGAATGCTTCCGTACTATGCTTAGGAGCTCATCCCTGAAGCAGAGAATTCCAAAAGAAAACTCAACACTGGTCAGTAGAGTATCAGGAAGCTCGAAGCAATATTAATAGTAAAATATGACTGTGCTGTAAAATAAGGCCCAAATTGTCCACTAAATAACCTACGATGGTTGGCTGGATGAATGGGCAGGTTAACAGCCAAAACTATACTATTTCATATGGCTACATCAAGAACCCAATCATTTGCCCATTCCAATACCAATATCTGATGTCAGAAGTACCTCCATAACATAAAAACAGAAAAGAGAGTCAAGCTACCACCTCAAAACTAAATATATTTACCTTCTAGCTCATTAAACATAAGGATACTCTGTATTGTATGACACATACATTAGAAGGTGATAGCTTTCTAGTTCTGTAACCAAAGCAACTTCTATCCTATCCCAGTTTCCACAGGGTGATATGTTACACTAGAACTACAAATGGATATGTAGTATCATAAGGAAATTATTTCTTATGGGAGGAACTTGAAACTAGGAACTCCAAGTGTTAGAACTCGCTAGAATAAGAGTTCAGGATGCCCACCTGGATGGCGTTTCATCTGAAGAGACATCTCTAATTACTTCAATATCATTGTCAACCATTGTCCTAGAAGAGGCCAACTGATGCACTGGTAAACTTGTCTTTCCAAAGAATTTTTGCCCGGCTTGCTGCTGACTAAACCTACGAAACCTCTAAGAGTCAGCCACCCTTGTTGTTGAAATAAGTACATACAGATTAAAAATCAATTTATTTGAATAGTTTAATCACAATAGAACATTGATAAATTAGTCAAATAGAGAGAGAGAAAGAGAAACAAAATAATGGGCTAGAAATACCACTTTTTAAATATAGAAAATATAGAAAATGTACTTCAATGGTTTTAGGCATGGTCACCAGCTAACTCTATTATAAGGCAGAGACAATGCTCCCATCCCTGTACTACATCTTATGGTGACTATATTTATATATAATATAGCCATACCCTTATCTATTCATGTACCCTGATTTGAATGGTGTTCCCATCCCCGTACCAGTACCTATATGACTATATCTCCAAGTAACTATGGTTTTAGGCCTTAAGTAGACCAGAGTGGTTTATGAGCTCTAAATAATTGCATAAATAGGAGTATCTTTCAGCATCATTTATAAAACAAAAAATTGTCCATGCAAAGTGATGGCTTCAATTTGTATCTCTATGATCACATCAAACTTCAAAGAATACCACTTACCAATCAGTATAATTGCTGAAAAATCCCCACAAATAGATAAATAAAAAACCATCTGCTATGATACCTGTTAGATCAAAATTTTGAATGACATGGATCTCACTATCCAAGTGGCTTCGCGAAAAGATAGCCCTCTGAAATTTGTGTTTATAACAAAATTGTCTGATTTTAATATGGATTGTAAGAAACAATAAAGTGAAACTAATATAAAATATAATTCCACAAACCCTTGGAATAGGTATGTTATAGCTTGATATCGATTATTTATATGTATTTCTGATTAGATTATTAGTAGAGAATTCCGCTGTGGCTATTCCTTAATTTCTTGAATATTGGACTTGTTTACTTTGACTCCTTCATTAGAGATGATATGGCCCATATAAAGTAGTTCGTGTGCAGCAAAAACACACTTGCTTTCCTTTGTTAACAAAATGTATACCTTCATAACTTATATAACAATCTCAAGATGGACCAGGTGCACCTTCATATTTTTACTATTCACCAAGATGTCATCAAAAAATATCAAAACAAACTTCCTTAGGTAACGATGAAATACCTTATTCATAGTATATTGTAAGCTGTCGGTGCACTTGTGAGTACAAAAGGAATGACAAATGATTCATAGCGTCCATGGTGTGTTCTAAATGTTGCCTTATGTGTATTCTCAACTCTAATTCTAATCTGATGATAGCCAGATCTCAAGTCAATTTTGGAAAAAAAATCATAGCTGCATGCAACTCATCAATCAAGTCATCTACTTGAGGAATAGGAAACTGGTTCTTTAGAGTCTACTTGTTTAAAGCACAATAATTGATGCACATGCCAAAACAACCGTCCTCCTTACAAACTAATGCGCCAGTGCAGAAAATGAGCTCTTGCTTGGCAGAGTATGTCCCACGTCAAATAGTTCCTATACCACCACCTCAATCTTGTGCTTGAACAACTTGGGGTGTCAATAAGGAGCAATCATGATGGGGTCTTGTAACCTCCAAATCTATGATAGGCGTATGACTCCTATCAGGTGGAAGACCCTTAGAAAGGACACCAAACACCACTTGGTACTGTTGTAAACCTGCTCTACTGCTGGTTGTAAACTGGTTTTTCTTTACTCATGGAAGTATGCAAGCACTTTAAGGTGTGACAACTTATCACAGAACCTGGATTGTTCTGATTGATTTGCTTTTGCATCACTTAAGTGGCTGGAAACCATTTATTTCTTGTTATTTACCTTCTTGCTTGAATTTCAAATACAGCTCTATAAATTCCATGTGGATTTCACCTAGTCCATGAAGCCATAGTACGCCCAATATCATGTCAGCACCACTCAATGGTCATCTATAATACTATATAAATCCGTATGCTAAATAAGAAGTTAAGAACCCATCTTGAGGAAAGAACCATGGTTCGAATGTTGGGGCAGAAAATGCTGCTTGCTGTCCCATACGCCTGGATACTTGATTTTCCTCATGCTTACTAATATTGTTGTTTCTTGGTAACCTGAAGAACCTCACCATTTTTCTCAAGCAGAAGATTGAAGGCCAGATGATCCCAGTGCTGGCAGAGCTTAACATCATTTCTATCCGACTGAATTTGTTATGTGGCACAGGGAAACAAGAAGGGGGAAGGACCACCATGTCTTCCTAGATGAGTGCCTTTGCTGCCGGATATGGATACCGTAACCTGCCATATCCACATATGGGTCCGTAGCTAGGCTATCGGATATGGCCAGATATGTTATGTGGGTCACGTCTAGCCGTATCTGATTTAAAAGTTAAAACAAAAAATTAACTTGAAAACAAAACCCTCAAAAGGCTAAATAGACAATAAAAAACCAGCACATGATTCCCTTACAAGCATTTTAGTGGCAGCAACTGAGGACATGGAGGTGAATGAGAGTTGATTTAATTTTATCCCTCGAAATTTCACACTGGCTCTGCTCAAACTGCTATCCTTTCATTTCACCTGTTTTGTTTGGCCAATTATTCTTTTCTTTCATTTCATCTATTTTCCTTTGGCTTGCACAACCGGCGATTTTTTAACCCAATCATTCGCCCATTCCAATACCCATATCTCATGTCAGAAGTACCTTAATAACATAAATAATCTATTAGGTTAATATATAAAGTTGATATTAGATTGATAATTAGGTTAATAAACCACATTTGATATTAGATAATGTTTAGCAGAATGATTAAAAAATGATTTAATTAATCAATAAAAAACTAATATTCAATATTAGAAAATTTAGTAATTCTATGAAATATTAAAAAACAATTTTAAAAGGTAGTTATGATTTATTTAAGCATTGATAGTCTAGAAAATTGGAATTAAAAAATTATCATTTAATATCATACATTTTCATTTTAAATTTAAATTAACATTATTTATGTTTCTGCAAACTTGAATAATAACATATGGGTCAATTTTTTATATTTAAATAATTGTTTTTTATTGGTAAACACTTTTGATAAGAGCTATGAACCGGCATTACAGACAGCTACAACCGGCCTTGAATCTACATCAAACGGCCACAATCAGCCTCAAGTCCACATAAACAACCACAACCGACCTCAAATCCACATCAAACAGCCACAACTGGCCTCAAATCCACATCCTTTACCACAACCAGCATCAAACGCAAAACAAAAATTGGACCTGGGTGGGGCTGGGCACAACCAACCCACTTAACCAACCCATCATCTCATCGGCATTTTAAAACAATTGTTGTCGAAGTCAAAATTTAAGATTTATTAATAATTTGATTTAGCATCCAGTTAAACTTGAAAGTTGAACGGCTAGTAAATTTATCAATATTAATCAAATTTAATTATGATCTAATGTATAAATTTGTTTATAATTTTCCATATCCGACCGAATCCATATCAAGGGGTCTTAAAAATTAGCTGTATCCATATGGATGTCATATCTATGTTTGTATCTGAATCCGTATATGTGCAACTCTGCTGAAGAGTGTTGTGGAAGCGCAGAAGAAGTGTCGGAGTGAGAATATGATGTAGAATGTGGTGCTGAATCCATGTTGAAGGTGACAAACACTCAAGGGTCCGCTTAGAAAATTGATGGGAACGGACCTAGACAGATTGCATGCTGGATATTATGCGTTATGGGGTGGACTCTCAAAAAACTTCCTATAGCTACGAGTCCTGTGTCTGTGTAAATCCAATGATGAAGGGTTACCTCAAGTCTGAGAATCCATGGGCTAATGGTGTGGGTGACACCAACAACTTTAAAGCTGAGTGGTTGTGATTCTATCATCAATCTGCTTGGCCCAAACAGAATGCTGCTGCACTTAGAAATGATGATGCTGGAGTGCAGTCTGCTAAGGCAGACAAATGATAGTTGATATGTTTGTTTTATGCTAGTTCTTTTGTTATGTTTTCTACTGGAAATATGTTAATCTATGGACTGCACATTGTAATCTATAGCTGTGTTTGGCAGTATCTCCCAAAAACTTGAAAAATGTTGATGTTAGTAGGGATACTTTAAAACTTAGAAATTTCTGTAAATTTATGATGGTAGTTTCAATTTGGAACATGGCACCAAGCATCCTGGTAGAATGGGCACCTATGATATCCATATGGATGTCATATCTATGTTTGTACTGAATCTGTATCCCTGCAACTCTGCTGAAGAGTGTTGTGGAAGCTCAGAAGAAGTGTCAGAGTGAGAACATGATGTAGAATGTGGTGCTGAATCCCTGCTGAAAGTGACAAACACTCAAGTATCTGCTTGAAAAATTGATGGGAACAGACCAAGACAGGTTGCCTGCTGGATATTATGCGTTATGGGGTGAACTCTCACAAAACTTCCTAAGGCTACGAGTCCCGTGTCTGTGTAAATCCAATGACAAAGGGTTACCTCAAGTCTGAGAATCCGTGGACTAATAGTGTGGGTGACACCAGCTACTTTAAAGCTGGGCGGTAGCGCTTCTATCATCAATCTGCTTGGCCCAAACAGAATGCTGCTGCACTTAGAAATGATGATGCTGGAGTGCAGTCTGCTAAGGCAGACATATGATAGTTGATATGTTTGTTTTATGCTAGTTCTTTTGTTATGTTTTCTACTGGAAATATGTTAATCTATGCACTGCACATTGTAATCTATAGCTGTGTTTGGCAGTATCTCCCAAAAACTTGAAAACTGTTGATGTTAGTAGGGATACTTTAAAACTTAGAAATTTCTGTAAGTTTATGATGGTAGTTTCGATTTGAAACATAGCACCAAGCATCCCGGTAGAATGGGCACCTACAATATTTGGTGTGTTGAAGTATCTCAATTCTGTTCTTATTTAGAAAGCAAGGTGAGTAGTAGATACAGCCTAAGTCACCAGGTTCAGGTTCGTGTTCAGCGAGGATAAAATTCGACAAAAATTCACCAACTGATAAAGTTTGGGGAAAAAAATCGTCAATAAGTTCGAATTATATAAATCTGCATTTTTTAGTTATTTAATAAATTTAGTCACAAATAAAATATTAACCATTATTTTCATCTATTGGTAATTTAGTGTTGTTTATCAACTAAAATTGCAAACATTTTGAAAAACATCAAAAACAAAACTTATAAAATTAAAAATAATCGTAGTCTATAGAAATAATATTATTGTTAAGTTATTAATATTAGTTATCTATTAATCTTAGTCTATAGAAAAAATATTATTGTTAAGTTATTAATATTAGTTATCTATTAATTGTAGTCTATAGAAATAATAATATTATTAACTATTAGATAATTATTATTATAGTATTACTATTAATATTATTTATTAACTAATACTATAATACTATTTATTAACTAAATTAAAAATAGATTGAATACGTTAAAAAGCAAAACTTAGAAGTATCAAATAGTTATAATTTAAATTTTTAATTTTTATTTTATTTTATTTAAACTTTAACTCATAAGAAAAAAATTTAATATAATTTTAAAAACATAGATTTAACTTAAATGAATATATAGTCGTATTATGTATATATTTATAAAAGTCTTATTTGAAAAAAAACTAAACCTAAAAACTTCAACACAGAAATACTTGGCAGTGTTGGTGTGAGGTGGGAGGGTTGATGGAGATTCAAAGAACAATGGACAATGGTGGCAGTTTACAGTTGAATCGCAGCAGTGCACACCTCAACAACTAATTCCTCAGGCAGAGCAAACACGAAAATGGCAGTAGCAGTTTACACTGAGCAAACACGAAAATAGCGGCAATAGTTTACACTTGATAGGGTCGATTTAAGGCTGAGTGATGATCGAGCAGCGATTCACCAGGCAGAGTTTCCCACAGGCGGCGCACAACTTAGCGATTTTTGTAGGGTTTTATTAAATTTGTAAAAAAATCAAATATCCGATTTTTTCAGCAAATTTCAACGAATTGACACTGATTCCTTTGAATTCGCCAGAGTTCGAACTTCGTGGATTTAATGCGGCGAACTTTGTGGCTTAGGATACAGCTATCTGGATCTACTATGTAAATGTGAAACATCAGTAGTATAATCAGTCTTTTTTGCCCTTGTTCAAAAATAATTTAAGAAAAAGTTATCATGTGAGATTGCTCATCTCAAATGCAAAAGTAAATGGTAGAAAATGGGAAAAGTACAATATAAATATAACCTTTAAACCTGGAGAGTAAAGCATATGTTTGGTAGTTCTTTAGTGAGCGGTTCCATTTAGGTAGTCTGTAGCAATGTTTTAAAAATCGGAACCGGTCGAGGGTTGGACCGGACCGAAACCGGAACCGGACCGGTTCAAACTCTATGAACCGGTTTACTAAAAAACACATAAAAAATACATTTTTAAAGAAAACAATATATTTGAAAAATTAGAAACCATGATTCCAACAATTACACACAAAATATGCAAAGTTTGCTCACGTATATAGTGATAGTTGGAATGCTCACACTCGGCAAATACTCGGCAGACCCCCAAAAAAAAAAACTCGGCAATATTTGGCCAGAATACTTGCCGAGTTTTGGAAAGCTATCCAGTATTTTTAATTACTAATTTGTCTACAGGCAATCAAAGCTCATGATTCTTTCAGAAGATTGCAAGAAGTTGTTTGGTCCAAAAAGGTGCAAAAATGGATTTTATGAAAATAAGAAAAATATTGCCATCAATGCGTAGAGCTCGAGAAAATATGCACTTTTAGAGAAAACGACACCTGAAACGGAGCCACAAAATGAAAGTTATGGCGCATGCAAGTTTTTGCTACTACATCTTCCCAGACCCTTTCCAAAAATGGCAAATTTTATTCTATACTTGTATTTTTTTCACCAAAATTCCAAAAAAGGAAAGAAATGCTATCTTTACATGACTCGGCCTGTTCAGGATGAAACCGGACTGGTTTGACCGGTTTACTAAACGGTTCGTGCTTTAAAATGTTAAACCGGTCAAACCGGCCGGTTCCGGTTCCGGTTCCGGTTTGACCGGTTTTTAAAACACTGGTCTGTAGAAGACTAGTCTTTCGCTAAGTGCAACCCATATCTTCTTAGGAAAAAAGTTTCTAATACTGTGCATTTGTTGAAATGCTATTTTAGTAAGGTCCCATTTTGAATATTTTGCAATTTTAGTCGTGTTGTCTTGCTAACAAAGTAGTTCAGGATCTCTTTTATGAAATTCAGATTTTCAGTTTGCCATCCTTTATCAAAAAAAGGTCAGAATTGAAAGCTCATGTGTATGATTTTTTCAGTTTTATTATGGGTTACTACATTTAATAAATGTTAAAAATAAATAGAACTGAATTTTAAAAATGTTCCCAGGCAAATCAATGTATATAATATATAGGTTGTGTGAGCATTCATGTACAGCATTGAACACCCCATAAAATACTAGTTATAGTCAAAATAATAATATTTATGTGAACATTGGCAAAAGACAAATCCTAAATGTGCACATATCCACTAGTGATTAATAATGCAGCTAAATTTTCCAGCCATACCTTGACAAAACTGTACTGAAATCGTTTTCAAGCTCTACATGTTGCCAACCTTCATCATCATTCTCCTTGTCATCAGAAGTTGAATTCCTGAAAACATGCGGAACAATATGTTAATCTCTTCCACGGATTTTTACAAATATTAATAACAAAATTCAATAAGGAAGGAAACCTAGCTTTATGTGCCCTTTATATCGATAGACAGTTTGACTTTACCATCAACAAGTACTTAAAAATCAAACAAATGATGATGATGCCAGCTCTATACCAAATGCCAAGTATCCATTTTACCAACCAAAACTATTTCACTTCATTTGACAAAAATCTACACTAATAAATTTAGTATTTACAGTTTAGATGAGCAGGCTTGACTTATTATACAAAATCTCATTGTGATTATAATACAGCTGTTGCCTGCACTTATTAATGCAGTAGGATGCTGCATAATGATTAAAATATTATTTTCAGCGTACCAAAACTTGAAGGTGGTATTTCAATAATACATCTTCAGATCACATCAATCATTCATATTGGTCAACTGCCACATATTGGAGGGTGTTGGAGTGGGTACAGTTAATATATCAGGTCCTTGAGGCTTTTGGGCATTGATTTTCACTGTTCAATATATCAGGTACAGTGAAATGATTGTCATGTGTTTGAAGTGATTTTAATAAAGAGGAAACCCTTTGGGAGTACAATGCAATATACTATTTTAATGATAACTGACAAAGATAGACAATCACTCAGATGATATTAATGCTATCATACTGCAAATGCACCATCATTTCACTGAAACCATAAAACATTATCATTTACAAATAAATGGGCCACCTTGGTTTTCCTCAAGTGACTTAAAACCCAATAAATAAATAGGAGATGCTCTTTACATTATTTCTCTGATTTCAATCCTGTTCACAAAATACAGTGAACTAGCAATCTAAAGTATTTAGTATTTAACACACACCCCTCGCCTGATAAGAAATTTGCACTTGTGCTCCCAATCTACATATTCAGGATGTCAAAAATGCCAATCTTATGGATGATCCTAACAAAACAAGGTACCATAATATCCATCTAGAACCAAAGCTTCTGCTCGAACCAAAGCATGTCTCTTTCACAAATACATAACTTAAAAAGTGTTTTGATTACTAATAAAATTTTGGAAATCCGAGTGTACTTTAACTGCCAGGCATGTATGACATAACACACACGTGCTTTGTGTTACGATCACATCAGTATTTAGTTAATTGAATTAACATTGGTGTACACTTACTCACACAGATTAGTATTTTTTATTTGTTCCATTTAAGTTACCTATAATTAAAATTTAGTCCTACATGTTATACCAAACGGCAATAAGCTATATTGATGGAAATGGCAGTTGGTAGAACAAGGCCAGAAACCACATGATCTGCTAGAAACTACACCCTACATTAATAAAGGCTGATTATGGGAACATTTCATGTTATTAGCATGTCATGGTGATTATTTTGCATCCAAAACCGTTATGAAAGCTTGTATCAAGTTTATCACTATAAGGCCTAATGCTAAGAACACTACATATGATTCATATACTCTGGTTTTTATTGGGCAGGTAAAAACATCAAGTGATGCTAGACTAATTTGCATTGTAAACAATTCACTGTCATGAAGATTTGCCAGGAACCATGTCTCACATCAGTAAAGGTTGATGCTTGAAAGACTCCATTCAATAGACATATCTAGTGATCATTGTGCAGGTAAAGAACCAAGTGAAGTTTGGAACAATCTTACCCAATGATGAGAATGAAGATTTTGTAATGCAAACAGATGAATATGTCCGACAATCAATGTGAATTAGAAAACAGATTCAAATTGATATTATGTGTCTTCTGTCGCATGGATTTTAGAAATAATTCATGGAGTTGCTTACAATGTGTTCTAATGAAAATTCTTTTATTGCATAAATATCGTTATAAAACAAGTACGATCAATTTACAGTGATACAGAAAAAATCCAGCTTCTGGTACAATGCTTGCTGAAGCCGCTACTAGTCAAAGATTAGATTGCTTCAAAAGTTTAACACTCACAATGTTAAGGTACAAAATTATCTTTTACATATGTTTTTAAGAATTCGATAAGTGAAAGATTTACAGTCTAAACAGTAAAATACTAAAATATCAAAGAAAACACTATACAGGCATTCATCAGTAATTTTTGACCTTAAATAATGAATGATCTCACATAATCAGCGTTCCATGGATATATAATATCTTGTCCATGTGCCACAACTATACGTATTCTAAATTCAGCTCAGTAAATGCCAATTCTTTCCACGCGCTACCAGGAAATTCCTGGGTCTAATTCTTGCCAGAAAGTAACAACTCTAATTGAGAGTGTGCTTCTTTTTTGTCTTAGGCTGTCATAGAGATGCCAACTCCAATGGCTGCCCCTACAAACTTATTAACAGCGTGTATACAATATACCATCCAGATTATAATATCCACAGTCATTGACTTCCACACAAAGTATATACACCATTTTATAAAGAGAAATGCAATAACAGAGTACAGTCAATCGGTTTGGATTCAACTAGTCAATCAAAGGGGATTAAAAGTCCAAGTTCAATTCCTCAAAAGAGATGTCAACTAAGGAACATTTTGCAGCCAATTTTGGGTGTGGTGTCACTCGACAGTCGAGGCCAGGTGGAAATCTAGGGCGATTTACCCCAGTCGTGGCATCTTAGTTGAAGGTAAGCCCCATGATAGTTACAAGGGGGGCATTTAGCAATAACTGAGTTTTGTAAGATTCCCTTGCAAGTACTGGATAATGAAAGGCAAACCATATGATGAACATTCTAACTTGTTGGTCAACATCCCACATGGCTAGCTCATAAACTGTACAATTACAGGCCATTGGATGGACAATGTAAATCATGATGACAAATACTATAGAATGTTTTTTTCAACTCCCTTCTAAGTCTGTATATAGTACAGCTGGACCATATTGTCATTGATATTGCCACAGGAAAATTCTCACAGAATAACTGTCACATTACAGTGGGACATGAGAACAATCTTGAAGGGAAAATTTATACGTATAGAATAGTCAGCAAAACTTTCAAATTTAAAAAATATAAATTAAAAATGTACATATGCATATTCAAGAACATGTAGCAATATAATTAAAAATGAATGTGCTTTCTTGGTGTAGTAGTATTGGGAGATACTTGTAAGAGTGTGACCCATCTTTCTCACTGACGGTTCCTGGGTTTGTCGTGTAGAAGTAACATTTTTAGTCTACCTTCAAGATCCATCTTTAGGACACAGTAATGACGCTCCAAAGTTCTTTTCCATTTCACAAGTTCAATTATTCATGGAATGTGTCCCAAAATACAGACATTTACATCAAGAGTGTCACATAAAGTGTTGCCTGCCCTGATAAGTAATCAGCCTTCCCTAACAAGTTATCAACCTGCCCGCCTCTGAAATGACTGCATTTAAACATCCTCCCATAGTCCTGGTGTAGTTCAATTGGCAAAACTCAGTTTACTTCTAAGCTTGGTCATACTCGAGCTTTCTTACAAGGTCAACACCTAATGACTACAATTTACAAAATTTAAAAATAATATATAAGAGAGGGAAATGGCCTCCTTGTTCCCACAAACTCAGTGGATAGCCACAAAAAATTATATGAAATAAAAATTCAGAACAGCCGTGTGGAGGAAAAATATTGGTAAGATTTGACAACGCTATCTTGATATAGGTAGAATTTGACACCACTATCTTGCACAATTCAACTCCACTTACGGACATCATGAGAAGGCGTACATAGGGGCAAAACTCATTGAGTTGGAAAAGACATTTACAGTGCAAATAAGGATTATATCACACAGACTCTGAATGTGAGACAAATAGATGACCAACACTAAGGAGGGATGGGCAGAGGGGAATTGGGTTTTCGGTGCCATGGGAGCAATAGAAATAGAGTAAAATTTCACCACAGAATGTCTGGCCTACAGTGACATTTGGGTCAGGTATACAAGGGAAAAGATATTTATAGTGCAAATAAGAATTAGATAACACGGACTCAAATGTGAGAAAAGTAGATGACGAACACTAAGGAGGGATGGGCAGAAGGGAAATGGGTTTTTGGTACCACAGGGGCAATAGAAATAGAGCAAAATTTCAACATGGAATGTCTGGCCTGCAGTGACATTTGGGTCGGGCATTCAAAGGAAAAGGTAAAATACAGTTCTTTAGGTCATTGCCAAGCAATCCAATTTGGTGTCTGAAAAGCTACTCGTGATAGCCTACATGAATATTTTTTTTCATTTTCAATTTACCTTATTTATCGTTAAAATTTTGTATGACTGGGTTTTGAGATCATGAACAAGCGAAACTAAACTCAATCTTTCCAACTGTGTATATACTATAGACGCAATATAAGTGGACTCCGTGTTAAAATTTCTTTCAAGAAGCAAAATCGAGCCGTATGAGGATTTCTAGTCAAAAATAATAGAAAAAGAACCGACGTGCGTAAGGAAACAACTTGTCCTAAAATTCAACTCCTGTGGCGGTAGAGACTGTTACACCTAATAAATATACATAGCTGCCCTTTCTCGGGGCTAAATTGAGCAATTTCACTGTTGGTTTATGCGCTGAGGTTTAAAATGGAAAGAAGATGCCCTAAATTGTAATTTTGAATGCAAGAATCGGCCATCCAATTGCATCTGAGCCGAAATTTTTCAAAAAGAGAAATAAACCGAATAGCAATGATATTCATTTCCATCGATAATATGTATTATTCAACGAAAACGTTTCTGTGACAATGCAGAGCTCAGAAACTTTAAGCCGTGGCATTACAGGCTTTTCTTTCGTTCAAAGTAATTTAATAGTATAGAATTCTTATAGACTAAGGAAAAATTCAAAGACTTACATGGACATGGAAAACCTCCGTCTTGATCGTTTTCTCCCGATCTTGCACTCTGCGTAGATCAATTTCAGCGTCAATTAAATATATAAACAAAATTTACGGCCTTAATAATAGCAAATGTGTGTGTGATGGTTAGAGGACGACAAATACCGGTATTTAAATCTCACTTTCAGTTACACGATCTATACAAAGGACACCAAAACTAAAATGGTATATTGACTAGGACTAGGCTTCAATTAAAATATAAATATCACTCTCAAAGTAACATATTTTTGTTAGAACTGAAAAATTAGTTGGGTGCAATGGTGGAGAATTTGTGCCTTAGAAAGTTAAGATACTTAGGTTGTCGTCTCATGATAGGGGCTTGCTATTTTTATTGAGGGGGTGTTGCTGAGAAAAAATAGGAGCTTAAGCCAGTTTGGGGTCTCATGCAAGTTGTTTTCAGCGGGTGTTGCTAACCAAAAATAAGAGCTTTAGCCAGTTTGGGGTCCCATGCAAGTTGTTTTCAACTGTTGTTGCACTGTGCATAACCCTAAAGAGCTCCTGCATAGTTTTTTGGAGGGAAAAATAAAGAGGGAAACTAAAATGTGAAGCCAAGTGGCAGCAAATCTAGAGAAAAAATCTAAGCGGGTGAATGATTTTTTCTGCCCCCACTGCTTGCTAGCGCTAGAAATGGTCTTCCTATCCTTCAACGGAAGATATTTTTATGGATGTTTGTTTGGGAGTAGCAGTATCAGTTGCAAATAATCTGCATGGGACCCGATCTGCACCCAATTTGCAAGAAAATAGGAGCAGTGGCCCCCAGCATGGAACCACGCTCTTATTATTTAAAGTATAAAAAGGTACGCATGGGTGAGGAGATATAATAGATGTGTTGTCACCCTCAAAATTCCCCTCATTTTCCAAGTCTAGACTTAAAATTTTGAGTTGGTGCCACTAAGAAAATATTGAAAACAGAAATTGTGAAATATGGTTCTTTCCAAGGGCTTGTGGTCTCCTGAAAACCTTTTCATTAGATGGAAAATTTCTTTCCATTTCCAAAAAGGTAAAGAATTCCTCATAACTCTTCATATTTTTCAAGTTATGGCCAGGCGGACCTAAGGTAGTATTATTTGCCCAAAGCGGGTTAGCGGGGCTGCAGGAGTTTTTTGGCACTTAACACCTTTTGGCAAAGGGCGCAATTGGCAATGGCGGGCCCGCGAGCCCGCGCAGAGATAGAAAAAAGAATGCCTAAGGCCCGCCACCAATCAGATGGTGCCACGTAGCCGCGTTGAAAAGTCAAAGCGGGGATGCGGGTTGGCAGAGAATTTTGAAGTTTTAAGCTTTTTTATCAAAAAGAGTTAAAAGTAAAAAGTGATCTACGACCCCATCGCTAAACAGATAATGCCACATGTCTAACCATTGAAAATTCAAAGCGGGCGAGTGGGATAAAATTTTCCAAAATACATTTTCACTATAAAAGTTATAAAACGTAAAGGTTTCCCCCCCACGCCCAGCTCCAATCAATTTCTTTCTCGTGGGCGGCCTAAATTTAAAGTTGTAAAAGCAAATCGAATGGCCCATATTTAAACTGGTGAAATAATGTAACAATCATATATTTGAAAATCTGGTTTTTCCGCCATTAACGTTTCTTTGCGAATCAAGAATTCGAAAGGGCGCAAATGATTAGAATGATTTGTAACCATTTCTTGCTTACTTGAGGAAGTTGTAACCATCTCTTGTGAGCTATTTCATGGGCTTTCAAAGCCATTGTATAGGTGGGAATTTTGATATTCTGGAACTGTAATTTTGAATCTAAAGAAATCAATACAAGGGTTTTCCCCTTTTTCCTTTGTTTTCTCTTTCCTTCTTGCTCTAATATGTGAATCATTTAATCCTTGCATGCTTAGAAACTTTGTGTTCTAGTTTATACAATCTCAAGAACTTTGAGTCTGCGGATTGTGCCTGTTATAAACGTGAATGGTTCTACTCTATATCTCATTTTCTCAATACATATAAGGGTTTTCTTTGCCATCTCTTTTCCCTGAAAGTATTGTCTTCTTCTGCCTCCCTCCTCCCTTCAAGTCTTCTATCCTCATGTATTGATAACTTTCCAGGCATAAAACACATTTCAAGATATCGGGAAACCACCATTGAATGAAAGATTGTGTATTTGTACATAGGTTTTGCCCCTCTTTCAATAAGGGAACCTCTCCCATTAAAGAGGAGGGACTTTCTTGTCCCCTGACTGTGGTTTCATTCCAAGTGCAAATCTGAAACCCAATAGTTTTTGGCGACTCCGCTGGGGAATTTGTTCAACAAATTTCCTTTCTAAAATAATTTGATCATTTCTTTGATCTGGCGACTCTAAGATACACTCGTGGTAGAAGGGCTCTTGGAATTGAAGATCCCCAATTTCAACTCCTGGATCAACAAGGTTTTCAACTTCCTCCAACAAGAAGAAATAGAAGAGCTCATTCCATAAGCACACCTCCTGTTGAAGACAGTGCTTCTGGTAGTAGCATTCCTCAAGCACAACTTAGCCCTAATCTATGTGCCCTAATTCTTGTTGGTGTCTCAGTTCCACTTCAAGCAATCTTTCCAAGGATGGCAGCACCTCTGCCTTGGGGACAAAGAGTTGGGCCTCTGGCTCTTCCTCAACCATTGCATGAGTTACCTAGGGGTAATAGGAAGAATTTTCCCAAATTTAGAGGTGATGGAAAAGTGCACCCTGATGAACACATTGCAGCCTTCATTGTTGCATGTGGGGTCCTTGGAGTTGAGCATGAGGATGTCTCTGTTAGGTTGTTTGTGGAGACCTTGCAAGACAATGTTGCATATTGGTTTTACCATCTTCCTACTGGGACCATCACTAATTGGACTACTATGAGGATTGAATTTGAGCAGCGTTTCAAACCTACTAAAGATGTGCATGCTTTGCTAGTTCAAATTTCTCAAATCAAGAAGGAGCCACATGAGCCTATGAGAGAATTTGTGGCCAAGTTCAACAAGTTGATTAACAAGATTCCACAAAATACTAGGCCTGTTGATCAAATTCAGAAGTGTTTCTTCTTGAATGCTCAATTACCGGAAGTAAGCTATGCCCTGAGGAGAGAAAATCTTACAACTTTGGATGCTGATCAGAGATTGGCTGTCAGTGTGGAAGATGACTTGATCATGTCTGGAAAGCTGAAAAGGGAGTCTTTCAAATCCAAAGCATCTTCTTCTTCCTCTTCTCCTGGAGGTAATGCAGATCAGTTGGTGCAAAAGTTGGCTAATTACCTCATTGCCATCAAGAAACAATTGGCTCAACATGCTCCATATCAAGATGTTCCAAGGAAGAACTTTCAGCCTAGGAACCACTTGCCCTCTTCTCAAACTAGGTTGGCCATTGAAGGTCCACCCCTCAAGGTGCCTGTCAATGCTACTTGTGAGGTTCTTGAGCCTAATGATGAGGAAGAAAATGGGCTCTATGATGAACAAGAAGAGGAAGATGATGAAGAACTGGAGGATCCTGGTGGTTCTCGAGTTCATTTCCTCACCACTGAAGGTGTGGATGATGAAGATGACTATGATGATGTAGTGGCTGAGATGAATAGTGAGTCATATGCTGTTATGAATCAGGAGCAGACCAACAAAAAGGAAAAAGTGGTGTAACCTGCAAAAAGATCTAAGGAGTACCCTGTCACCATCCCGGTGATTGCAAGAAGAGGAGCTCCTATTCCTACTACTTCCACCCAAAAGGTAAGCTCTGCTAGTCCTTCTCCCTCTACTTCTTCTTCTGAGAATTCTTTCCCAACAAATGATAAAACTGATAGATCAAAAGCTCCTCCTACTCCTAGTAGTGATTCCCCATCCACATCTGGATCTTTTGACATTATAGACCATCTTAAAAAGACCAAGATTCAGATTTCTGAGGCAGAGTTCTATCAAACCCATCCTAAAGCCTTTGCCAAAATGGTTAACTTTGTAAATTCTAAATCTAAAACCCCAGCCCATTCTTCTAAAGGCCTTTTTCCCACTCCTTCTCCACCTCAACCCAGCCTTGTGGCTGCAGTCACTTCACCCAATGAGAAGATCAAATGTGACTCTCCTCATAGCTGGCCATAAGCTTAGCAATTGTGTCATTGATTCTGGTGCATCTGATAATGTAATGCCTACAAAAGTGGCTCATGCTTTGGGTCTAACCCTAACCCGCACTTATGGCTCTTGTTATTCCATGGAAAGTAAAGAAGTGCCTTTGGTTGGGAGAATCAAGGATGCACAAGTAGCTTTTGCTACTTTACCAGAGAAGAAGGTCTTGGCTACCATCTTGGTTGTTGATATCCCTCCTTCCTATGGCATGCTGCTAAGTAGGAACTTTTGCAAAGATGTTGGAGGTGAGATCCAAATGGATTGGTCACATGCCTTGATCCCTGTCAATGGGAAGATGAAGAAGCTGCTGCCTGAGAAACAAGCAAAGTATATTGTGCAAAAGAAAGATGATCCTAAAGCACAAATATTGTATGAAGACATTGGGCATGGGAACTACATGATCATGTCACAAGAGGAGACAAGTCTATCAAAGGGAGTGTTTCTTGATCCTAATGGTGTGTGGACTTTGGAGTTTGATGGAAGCTACTCTTCAGCTGGTTCTGGAGCTGGTGTAGTGCTCATTTCTCCTAGGGGTAAGGTTCATCCTTTCTCCTTCAAGTTTCAGTTTGAAAATACCAACAATACTGCTGAGTATGAGGCCCTCATTCTTGGGTTGAGCATGGTGAAGGAAATGGGAGTGAAGAACCTTCTTGCTCGTGGAGATGCAGAGCTAATTGTAAAACAAGTTAGAGACCTTTATCAGGTAAAGAACAGAAGGTTGAAGCACTATAGGAATCTGGTATGGGATTCCATTGAATTCCTTGATGCTTTTTCCATTGAAGTTGTGCCAAGGGAAAGGAACACTAGGGCTGAACTCTCTAGCTGTTTTGGGGTCCTTGTTGATTCCTCATCCTGATTTCCCTCAAGAGAAATTCACCATTGAGATGATCCATAGACCCAGTGTGCCTGACAATGCAAATAATTGGCAAGTTTTCAATGATGACCAGCATTTGCTTTCTTTCTTGGAGCTTAGAGACAACTTTGATCAGTTGTACTTTGAAGGAAGTGACAATCTACCTAGAGAGTGTGTGTCATCAAATGAAGAGGGTGTCAAAGAAGAGATGGATCAAGATGGATGCATCAAACTGAAAGGAAACAAAATCCCTAAAGGGATGGTGAGTTTGGAGGATATTTTTGATAAACATGATAGGTATATGAAGTCTAAAGTTTCCCAAGGATCCCGGAAATCTGCTGAGACTGAGAAAGTGAATATTGGGAGTCTTGATGATCCCAAAATGGTCAACATTGGAAAATGTTGCACTCAGGAAGAGAAAAAGAAGGTGGTGAATCTGTTGAAGAGGTATGTTGATGTTATGGCTTACTCTTATGATGATCTTAAGGATTTTTCAGCCTAAAGAAATGCAACATTTCATTCCTCTTAAGCTTGGGATCAAACCCTTCAAACAGAAGCAAAGGAAATATAATCCAAAGATAACTGATACAATTTTCCAAGAAATACAAAAGCTTTTGAAGGCTAAGATCATCTTCCCCATCCACCATTCAATGTGGATTGCTAATATAGTGCCTGTCAGGAAGAAGAATGGTGAGATCCGGATCTGTGTGGACTTCAGAAATCTAAATCAGGGTTCTTTGAAGGACAACTACCCTCTCCCCATGATGGACCAAGTATTGCAAGCTGTCACAGGCTTGGAGATGCTATCTATGTTAGATGGATTCTCATGGTACAATCAAGTAGAGATGAATACTGCAGATCAATATAAGACTGCCTTTGCTACTCCTTGGGGCACCTTTGCATATACGAGGATGCCATTTGGTCTCATTAATACTGGTGCTACTTTCCAGAGGGCCATGGACTTGGATTTTGGTAGTTTGAAAGGGAAATGCATTGTTGTGTATTTGGATGACTTGACAGTGTTTTCTAAAGTAAGAACAGATCACTTCCAACACCTTGAAACAATATTGTAGAAGTGTAGAGAGCATGGAATTTCTTTAAACCCTAAGAAGTATGTGTTTTGTGTCACGGAAGGAAAGTTGTTGGGACACATTGTTTCAAAGGAAGGGATCAAGATTGATCTAGAGAGAGTTCAGGCCATCCAGCAAATTCCTCTTCCATCAAGTAAGAAAGGTGTCCATTATTTCTTTGGTAAGATCAATTTCCTAAGAAGATTCATCCCCAATTTTGCAGAACTTACTATGAGCATTTCTCACATGATGCAAGGGAAGAAAACTTTTGGTTGGTCCTCTGAAGGGAAGAAATCATTTGAGGACATTAAACAGGCTATTGCAAAGACTCCAATCTTGGTGTGCCCTGACTTTAGCAAATATTTCATTATCTATTGTTATGCCACTGAAAATACCCTAGCTACTGTGTTAACCTAGAAGAATGCTGAAGATCATGAGCTCCCAATTACATTCATGAGTTATGTCTTGAAAACTCATGAGCTGAAGTACACCATGATGGAGAAACATGCTTTTGTAGTTGTCAAAGTTGTCAAGTAGTTTAGGTTTTACATCCTTAATTCTCATTCTGTGGTGTTGGTGCCTGATACAACAATCAAATCCATTCTTACTCAGTAAGAATTTGGAACCAAGAGAGGTAATTGGGTAGCAAAGGTGCAAGAGTATGATCTTGACATCAGGCCAACAAAGTTGGTTCGGGGTAAGGGCCTGTGTGAACTCATTGCTGAGGGAGCTGCCAAGGAGTTGTCCAAAGATGGAGTTGATGTCCTTGTTGTTCTGTTCCTCAGCTCAACAGATGTATGGTATGCTGACATTACTCACTTTCTAACCTATGGAGAATGTCCATCTCACTTGAGTGCCAAAGAGAAGAGAGCCATCAAAATAAGGTGTACACAATATGTGTTATGGGAGAATGCTTTGTTCAAATGAGGCATAGATGGAAGGTTTTTGAAGTGTGTAGACAAGGAGCAACAAAAGAAGTTGTTCTCTGCTTTTCATGACCAGGCTTGTGGAGGTCATTTCTCCTCTGTTGTAACAGCTCATAAAATACTTTGTGCTGGTTATTATTGGCCCACTCTGTTCAGAGATGCATCAAAATGGGTTGGTAAATGTGAAGCATGCCAAACGTTTGTTGGAAGACCTAAGTTGGTTGCTTTGCCTCTCAAGCTTGTAGTGATTGAAGAGCCATTTCAACAATGGGGTTTAGACTTCATTGGAGCACTCAATCCATCTTCCAGTGCTGGGCATACCCATGTGTTGACTGCCACAGATTACTTCACCAAGTGGGTGGAAGCCATCCCAGTCAAGAGCACTACTTCCGAGGTAGTTTGCAACTTCATTAAGGAGAACATATTGATCAGGTTTGGGACCCCAAACAAAATTGTGACTGACAATGTTTCCAACTTTTCTTCTACTGAGATGATGGAATTTTTCTATGGGTATGGGATCTCCCTTGATCATTCTTCAGATTACTACCCCAAAGGGAATGGACAGGCAAAATCAACAAACAAGAACTTGGTGAACATAGTTAGAAAGCATGTAAATGATTCTCAAAGGAATTAGCATAAGAAGCTATATGATGCACTTTGGGCTGATAGAATTACACCCAAGAGAGCAATTGGAATGTCTCCTTTCCAAAGTGGTGTATGGTGTGGAAGCTCAACTGCCAGTCACAGTGGAATTTCCAGCCTTGCATCTGATGAAAACCATTGAAGATTCAAGTTTCAGTAGCTCTTTGGACAAGAGAATTTTATACCTTCAGAAGCTTGATGAGGATAGATTGCAAGTGGTTGACAGGATAAGAGCTCATCAGTTGAAAGTGAAGGCTTTGTTTGACAAGAAAGCCAAACCCAAATTTTTCCAAGTGGGAGACATTGTGCTGCTTTGGGACAAAAGACATGAGCCACGAGGAAGCCATTGTAGGTTTGATTCTCTTTGGCTTGGTCCTTTTAGAATCAGACATTTTGCTAGAGAGAACTCTTTTTATCTAGATTACATGGATGGATCTCCTCTCCCACTTCCTTATAGTGGGCAGTACCTAAATTTGTTCAAGTCCTAGGTGGCTAGGAAGTCCTTTTGTACATTGCGTTTGGTTTTTGGTTTTGGCTTGTTTCCCTTTCTTGTTCTTTGTTGTGTGGTGTGTTTTGTTTTGGGTCTTCCCTTTTGGTTTGTTTTGTTTCTTTTCCTGTCTTGTGTGTGTTGCCTTGTATTGGTTTTTCTTTTGACTCCTTTTCCCAATGGATAAGGCATTGGTCCTCTTTCCCAGAGTTATGTAGTTCTTGATCTTTCCTTGTGTCTTTTTTCCAAGCCAAGTCATCCCCAGAAAGAGCCAACTATTGTCACCCTCAAAATTCCCCTCATTTTCCAAGTCTAGACTTAAAATTTTGAGTTAATGCCTCTAAGAAAATATTGAATTTTTTTTGTGAAATATGGTTCTTTCCAAGGGATTTTGGTCTCCTAAAAACTTTTTCATCAGATGGGAAATTTCTTCCTTTTTCCGAAAAGGTAAAGAAGTCCTCCTAACTCTTCATATTTTTCAAGTTATGGCCTGATGGACCTAAGGTGGTATTATTTGCCCAAGGCGGGTTGGCGGGGCTGTGGGAGTTTTTTGGCACTTAACACCTTTTAGCAAAGGGCACAGTTGGTAATGGTGGGCCCGTGAGCCCATGCAGAGAGATAGAAAAAAGAATGCCTAAGGCCCACCACCAATCAGATGGTGCCACGTAACCGGGTTGAAAAGTCAAAGCGAGGATGCGGGTCGGTGGAGAATTTTGAAATTTTAAGTTTTTTTGATAAAAAAGAGTTAAAAGTAGAAAGAGATCTGCGACCCTGTCACCAAGTAGATAACGCCACGTGTCTGACCATTGAAAATTCAAAGAGGGCAAGTGGGCCAAAATGTTCCAAAATTCCTTTTCGCTGTAAAAGTTATAAAACGTAAAGGTTTCCCCCCACGCCCGCTCCAATCAATTTCTTCCACGTGGGCGGCCCAAATTTAAAGTTGTAAAAGCAAATCAAATGGCCCATATTTAAACTAGTGAAATAATGTAATAGTCATATATTTGAAAATCTGGTTTTTCTGCCATTAACGTTTCTTTGCAAATCGAGAATTCGGAAGGGCACGAATGATTGGAATGATTTGAAACTGTTTCTTGCTTGCTCGAGGAAGTTGTAACTATCTATTACAAGCTATTTCATGGGCTTTCAAAGCCATTGTACAGGAGGGAATTTTGATATTATGGAACTGTAATTTTGAATATGAAGAAATCAATACAAGGGTTTTCCCCTTTTTCCTCTGTTTTCTCTTTCCTTCTTGCTCTGATTTGTGAATCATTTAATCCTTGCATGCTTAGAAAATTTGTGTTCTAGTTTATACAATCTCAAGAACTTTGAGTCTGCGGATTGTGCCTGTTATAAATGTGAATGGTTCTACTCTATATCTCATTTGCTCAATACATATAAGGGTTTTCTCTACCATCTCTTTTCCCTGAAAGTATTGTCTTCTTCTGCCTCCCTCCTCTCTTCAAGTCTTCTATCCTCATGTATTGATAACTTTCTAGGCATAAAACACATTTCAAGATATCGGGAAACCACCATTGAATGAAAGATTGTGTATTTGTACATAGGTTTTGCCCCAACTTTCAATAAGGGAACCTCTCCCATTAAAGAGGAGGGACTTGCTTGTCCCCTGACTGTGGTTTCATTCCAAGTGCAAATATGAAACCCAACAAGATGGAAGAATAATATCTAAAAGGGAGTGGAACTCTTCACACCACACATTAAAAAATAATAAAGTTATAAGCTATAATAAAGCTATAAAGCTATAAGTTTAGTATATATATATATATATATATATTTGAATAATTTCAACTTTTTAATCACATCGTTTATGTTTATATTTTCATGTCTTAGTAAATCTAAAGTTTGACATTAAAAGAAAATGGAATATTTTTTGAGAATCTTTTAAAATATTTCATTATCATGTTAAAACCTTATAAAATAAACACTCAAATAAACTAATGTGTGCAATTGCACATGAGCAGTATAATAGAGACACCAAAGGGGATGTGTTAAAGGGGTGAAATAATGCTAGAGGAAAACGGGTTGTGAAGAAGGGATTGAGGGAGGAAAAGTGAAGGGATGAAAAAAATGATGGGGGGAATGTATGTTTAAGTGTGACATGGGATACTGTAGAGATAGGTATATACTAAGGGGACTTAACATCCCACATCGACAACATTTGGCACTAGCAAGAGCGAAGAGGAGTTATTTCTACTTAGAGCAAAAGTAAGTGCTCCTTTGATAACAATGATGAGATATGAATTCCTTGATCTAGGCATGCCTCAAACGATCAATTTCAAAGGTGTGAGTTGTTCCTAGCATATAAAGTATTGGAGAAAGGCATCCAAAGTGAGTTTTAACTCGGGAAATAAAGTACTTGTAGTTGGAGAGGTAGATGAACATGTGTTGTTATTCATTATCTTATAAAGGAATCCAACACATGAAACCAAACCGTGTAAACATATAATCCTTGAGATAATAAATTTAATGTAAATTATTTCAAAATTTATGGAAATTTTTTTTGAGCATTTAACCTACCATCGCTTTAATTTTCTCATTCCTCATTCAAACTTGCACATTTGTTCACCTTCCTCCTAGATGGGCTTTTATCTTTGAACTTAAACCATCACAGAGAGATAGAAGAATAAGAGGATTTAGAAGAAAAATTTATATTGTAAGTACTCTTATTTAAGGTGTAACTACAACAAAGGATTGCTTGCACTGGAAAATGACAAATGGTAAAGGTGCAAACTTCATCTATGGTGAAGGGCATATGGAAAAATTGTTTCACTTGAAATCAATGGTCCATATTTTGTACACCATCATTCTTCCTTCTAACAATAAATATCAAATTTGGAGTCATTATTAATGTGGCTATTAATGATTCCAATTATCATTCACATATGGGACCTAAAATCCTATGGAGTTATTTTTTATAGAAGACTTGAAACTTTATGGAGTTGTCAGTTCGATGAGAGACCTCAAATTATATGACAGGGTTTTTTGTCAAAATTTGTCTGCCCAAAATTTAAATGACATGAATGTTTTTGGGTTCTTGTTAACACGCAAAAGTGACACCCTCGGAATGATAACAGATGAACATCAGCACTTTTGGTGTAACATGGGATGATCTCAACAATGTGGGAATTACAAATTAAGATCAACCTCCAGAGAAATTTGGTTCCTTCTATTCTATCTCACCACAAACTAACCTACAACTTCAAAATGCAACTAAACTAGAACTAACTACAATTTCATAGGTGTTCAAGGTTGAGAGAAAATGGAAAAGCTACAAAATGAAAGAAGGCGGTGCATTAAAACTAAAACAAGGTCCAAATCTAACATGTAGAGACACAATTGAAACTATCGTGCAAGAATCCAATGGAAACAATTTTTTTGTAAGAAACAAGTGAATAAATTCAAGGAGAGACAAAAGGGTCAGAGATTCACATTCAACACAAAGCATATGAAGGAAAAGACCACATTTGCATGTCATTAAAGATTATCACGTGCATTTACATAAATAGAGGCTTGAAGATAACTTGCAAAATGTAGTTATGGAGGCTTAGAGGCATGGAAATGTGAAACTCTAAGGAAAATCTCTCAATTCCATAGAAGAGAACCTATTCGATGTGCAAGAGCACTTGTATTTATAAGACATGGAAAAAGGAAAAGGGGGAAGATGGAAGGGAAAGAATTCAAGTTTGAAATTTGAATTTTATTGAGTATAACTGAATTTGCTACCCACAAATCTTGTCACTATTAACCCCATGGGACAAGCGGTCATCTTCCTCTGTAACACGCCATCAAGGCTTGTAGGCAAGACATGGGTGTCGTTTGAGCCTTTAATTCGGGTAGGTGAGGTGGTTGGATGTTTTACTAACTAGAATTTCACTCTTCCCCATAAATTCTCGTTTTCCATTTTTAACTCCCAAAAATTACTAAAATATGAATTTTTTGATGCCAAAATAAAGTGCTTGAGGAGAGCTTTCCAGTGCCACCAATTTTGTGCAATTTGGATTGCCATGGCAAAAGACAAGGCCTAAAAACCATTACCCCTTTGTTACATGGCTTTCCTTTGTGTTTACCTCATTTTTTTAGTGTTTTGCGGGTTTTTGAGTATTTGGCGACATATCTTTTTGTTATGCAACCTTGAAAGGCTCTCATGGTTTTACCATTTGTTTTGAGACCCAAAAAAGACTTTTGGATTTTCCCTGACTAGCAGTAATTTTGAATGTTTCATGGGAAATCCGGTGTTCGGTGGCTTTTATTGAATGGCCCGCAGCCATCTAAATTTGAACGTCTCCACGGATTGAGAAATTTGTGAGACATTAACCTCCATGCTCTTGTGAAACTCATATTTTCCTCCTCTACAAGTCTTAAAGACCTAATTTTTTACTTTACAGCTCTTGTAGCACACACACAACCTTCACGGGTTTTGAATTCGACGTTATTTTCCTTCATTCTGTGGGCTTTAGAAAACTCGTGAAACACTAGTTTGCACATCTTGCATAACACTATGTTTCCATGTTCAACAAATTTCCTTCATGAAATTCAAACTCAACCTTCTGGGCTCTTCGTGGCATCTAGATTTTGTCATCCTTGCATTATGGCATCTAAGGAACAAAACCCACATTTTTTGTTTTGATTTGGCTGACCACCTGTAAGATTTTCCCATGTCTCCTTGATTGTAAATTTCCCTTTGTTCTGCACATTTTAGAATTTCCCACTTTGAGCCAACACTCCCAAGATTTTTTATTTCCAATGGATTTCTTCTCTAAGTAGAATTTCCCCAAGTTCTATCAGGAAGACTTTCTCAAGCTTATAAGAATTTGTATTCATGCCCTCCTAGAAAATTCTTTCACTAAGGACTTTGAGGTCGGATTCTACTCTCAATTTTTCACTGAATTTTTTTTTGAAATGGCTCTTTTTCCACTCCTTGAGCCTCTTCTTAATCTCGAAGAGTTTTTTGGAAAGGATGAACATCTTAGATCCCCTAATCTAATAATAGTTCCACTAATTATCCATTAAAGTTGGAATTTTTTTATCCCAAATCTACATAATCTCGAACTTGAAAAGGAAATTGGGAGGAGTTAAGTCATCAAGAATAGATAAGAGAATAGGGAAGTGATATGAGTTAGAGATTGGAAGGACCAAGCATTCAATTACCCAATCCATTTGAAGCCAATTAGGATTAACCAATAATCTATCCAATCTCTCTGTGATGTTGTTGAAGCTAACACACTTATTTATCCAAGCAAACCGACCTTGCTTAGGTTTAATGTCAACTAATTGATTGGAGAAGTAGAAATCCCTAAAATACTGATGGGATTTATTGGTTCTAGAACATCCCCTGAACTTGTCTATGTCCTTGAGGATAGTGTTAAAGTGACCTTTCAAAACATAGTTCATATTGCTAAGGTTTAGGAGCTCTGAAGAGAGCTCATGCCAACCCTAGTTTTTTAAGATAGGGTTATTGGGGCCATAAACATTAAGAGTGTGGAACTCAAACCCATCACTCAAGGAAATGACTTCGCAAAGCATCCAGTTGGGGTGTTGGAGTATCATAAAGGAAAACACCTTATAAGAGTGCTAAATGATGTCAGGACCTCCCGAGGCACCACTCGTGTCGATGAAGGATCCATTCCAACTTAATCAATTGCGTCCTTAAATATTTTTTAGTTTGAATTCCAACAACTTAGTCTTCTTAAGGAGAAAGATCTCAACTTTTTATTCCATAAGACAATGCTTGATTAACGTTGTTTGTAGAGGCATTTAAGCCTCTAAGATTCTAATAAATTATCATCATTGTAAGGGAGAGGGAGTTTCACCCCTCACTTCTCAAGATTGAAGAAGGCATCGATGACATTTTTGGTGTTGAAAACTACTTCTGCTTTGGCCTTTTCATGTTTATATTTTCTACACACTTTGCCCAAAGGTCCACAATTAGAATTCTTTAGGGAAGATTTGGTTACAAGAATTGAGTGCTCCACTAGATCCCTGACCAAGTCCTAATTGTCTAACAGGTTGATATTCTCTTTGGATGCCCATTCATCTAAATCTTTAAAATACCCCCCTTTTCCATTTACAATGCAATATTTTATCATCGAGGTTAGGCAAGTTGGTTATCATGAAACACACGGGGTCTCCTTAAGAAGAGAGTTAGGAGAGATTTGAATACCCAGGGATCTAACAACTTGAGTTTTATGCTCAACATTCTGAGACTGAGGCTAGATTTCCACCACTCTAAATTGATGGGTTAACCAAAGGTGGGTAGATAAACTTACACCCTTTCCATTTCATGAAGGTCTATGAGGGTCCACCTGATTTTGGTTTCTAGTATCCTTTTTTGTGAAATCCATCGTAGTTGTGGACACCTCCTTTTGATATATCCAATTTGATGAAAAAGGAAGATTTGAATTGAATCTTTTCATAATTGATAGCTTGAGAAAAATATCCATTCTTGGTGTATATCTTGATAGTTTTGGCAATGGTTTTGAGAGTTCAAGTGAAATGTAAACCCTAGCATAGAATGATAAGGTGTCATCTAGGGTCTGAATATCGATTTGAAGAACCTTACCGATGCCTTGGTAGGTTTTATTAAGGGTTCCTTCCTTCAAGTACTCAATTGATAAGGAAAATAGATGGATCTAGATAGGGGTATCTCCCATGAGATCAAAATAGGTATGGAGGTTTGGAATCCATGAATGGAGGAAAAGGCTTCTGTCTTTTAGCACCCATTCTTTGCATTGTAAAGCCTTTACCTTTTGTTCTTCACTTCTGAAAGTGATAACGAAGAATCCGTTTAGGAGGAAGCATAGGGATATGTCACTTCCCCATTAAAGGTCACACCATTTCTTAATGATAGTTATAGCCGACCATTTTCCAGTGAAACTGCCAATATGGGAACACATCTTGAGGATGGATAATTCCTCTGAAACTTCATCCGAGAGGTCCACCTCTACCCTTTTTGCCTCCTTTATGAGGACATCCTCAGAATGGTCTGAAAACTTTGGGGATTTCCTAACACCTGCCACTTTTCCATAAGCCTTAGTCTCCTTCTCCAGTTTGAATTTCACATATTCGCCACCCTTCTCATAGATTCTCATTTCTTCTCTTTGTGTTTTTCCTTTTCTTATAATACAAGTAGCTTATTTGAAGATGTGCTTACATAAGCCCTTCCATACAAGTAACTTGTTTAAAGAGTTGTTGCAAACAATAAGAAAAGTTATTTTAAATTTTCCAGGAAAATTTTTACTCTAGGTATGCACATTCACAACATTTCCTCCCTCATAAAATATCCCTCATAGGGTCTTCAATAACTTAGATTTGATGTCATATTATTTATTTATTGACGTCATTATTCTTACATTACAATATGGTTGATGATTTAAAAAATATAGATTTTGTGAAATCCTGTTTCCATAATCACATATGATAAATATAGCAATAAAGTACAGATCTAACCTAAGTAATAAGCTAAAGAAATATGAAACCCTATGTGTAAAAGAGGGAATAAAAGACTTAGTTGATTTCACAATTGATCCCGAAGTATGTTGAATTGGAAAATTGATGAACAAGAGGAGGAAACTGTTGTAACTGTACATAGAAAATGGTAGAATTGTCGGATATGCTAGGACTAGGGCGCCTAGACTAGGTCAAGGGCCCCTAGGTGTCAAAGTCTTCTTTTGGGCACTTGCGATTGCAAAAATACTCAAAAACTAGTTTTTTTGTCACACAAGTGTCACTAACCTTTGTTGTTGATCGCCTGTGTGTCGCACTATTCCTACATAATTCATTTGTAACTTGCAAAACAAGTGATCTCCTGTAAAACCCCAAAACACATCAAATCCTAAAAAGAAAAAGATGTAAATAGGGAGTCAAACTGACCCCGACGGTCACTCAATAGAGTGAACTTACAACCAAGCATTACACTACATATCAGACTCCATGTAGTTTTGTGTGTGTGTAGAACTGTGCACTAGGAGGCTCTTGCGCAAGATGCACTTGATAGTGAACAATAGCTAGATGTAACAATGTAAATAGATGTGTGTATGGAAAAATGAACTTCCCCTCCTATGAAGTGTATGCAGAAAATGGAGTCCCTTGTCCCTTGAATGATAGATAGATGGATGCTTTGATTCTCTTAGAATGCCTTTGGATGAAACTTAGGTGATGATAGTAGATGTTTATAGCCTGGTCCTTTATTATGGTCATATAGTTTTGTATTTATATGATTCCCTTGTTTGAATTTCATAATTAACCACTAAAATTTTGACCCATAAGAAAACAAGATACCCAAAAGATAAAAAATGCCCAAAAGGGGCAAGAAATATACAAAGAGGTCGGGGACGCCTGGGCCCTGGTGTCCTGGCTGGGCGCTAGTGTTCAGGCTGGGCACTGGTGTCCAGAGCCAAGAAAGATAAAGCATTGAAGATCAGACTGGGTAGTAGGGTGTAGAAGACTCGAAAGAAGACATGAAGCATAACAAAGAGACTAAAGACAGTGGTTAATTGCTGATTTTCTCACTTAGGAATCATATGAATAGTAGTATGTGATTAGGACCTAGAAATGTACCCAAGTGTGTGATTTAGTGTCTACATTTTCCCCACTTTATGTTGTTAAGCGAATGCTCAATAACATAAAATATATAAGAGATGCATACCTGATAACCATGTAGATTGATGGTGAAAGCATGCCGAGGAGACAAAAAAAAGTGTGGAATGAATAAAATGAAGATTGGAGGATAAGGAAGAGGAAGTGACCCTAGGGGCGATGTTTTATTTTGTTGTACATGTTTTCATTGTCGCTTGTGTTTAATGTGTTGGCTGATGTGACTACTGCTTCTCATAAGGATGAACTTGCAAAAAGAAGAGAAAAAGAGTAGTCAAATATGTGTATATGAAAAATTCGATCCAAATATGTAAAAAGTGTGTAAAAAATGCGAAAAAAGTAGTAAAAGGAACATGTGGACTTGATCCATGATGAGTGAAAAAGATAGAAAGTGTCCTGGACTATTGTAGAAGGGTGAGTTTTTCAGGTGATCTCACACCGAGAATGAGTTTTTGGGGTGATCTCACACCACGACAGAATAAGTGTTGGGGAGAAAGGTCTAGTGTTATTATCCATCTATGACTACTTCCTAAAATTTATACAACACCACATATGGTGTGATTCTGCTTTGTTCTAGTTCAATCCAATTTGATCCAGTTTGATCCAATGAAATAGAAGAAAAACAAAGATAGAATGCATTCTGATTGTTGGAGGATTGTACCTATACTATGCAAACTGCTTTGTGCATTGCCGAAAATTATTTTGATATGAGAAAAAAATTGTAAATGCCCCCTAGTCATATGTGCCCATGAAAGGTCAGGAGCACCCAGATGCTCATGTTTGTATTTGGGCAATGACATTTGAGTTGTGTTGACGACCCAAGTCATATTATGGGTCATTTCTGTAACTGCAGACTACTATGTTCTTGTAATGTGTAGGTCTGAACTGTGATTGTGTGCTCTTGAATGGGGTGACTAATTCACCTAATGTGTGCCCCCCTTGTTTGGGGTGCATGCGATGTCACTAGGAGTATGTGGTCCAAAGGAGAGGAACAGACGTTGATCTGAAACTGATACCCTGCAAGGGGAATGTACATGGTAGACACCAAGGTACATGCAAACAAAGTGGCTAGAAACACGTGTTAGTGCAAACAAAACAATTACACATATAGAATACAATGTGTAATCTAGTAAGCAAGAAGACAATGTAGACCACAAAAAGTGAGTTTCAAACATGGAATATTGCTCACAATGTCCAAAAAAATCAAGGCCAAAGTGGTGAAATCCATACAAGAAATGAACAAGAAAGACATAGGGCAAAGCCCACAAACAATGGCATACAATGACAAACAATGACAAACATTAGCAAACAAAGTATCATATAACCATAGTGGCATATAGATTCTGCAAAGCAAATGTTGCACATAAAGCACCTAGTAGCATGTTAGAAAGATAAAAAAGTATGTAAAGACATGTATATGTCGATAGAGTATTGTGTTAGTAATAATAAGCAATGAATAATGAAATAATAACACATGTGATGAGTACCAAAGTAGATGCCCCTAGGAGCCTCGGTGGGACTTGGTAAGAGGTACAATGCCAAACAGTCATGCTAAGCGTAAAGATCTGTAGAAATTTTGCATTCACAACTAGAGATCAAGTGAACACGCATGTGGATATAGAAAAGATAATGACATACAAAGTATATGTCTAGCATGTGAAACAAAGTGTACATGTAAGCATAAGTAAGTAAGAGTAAATGTGACCAAGTTATATATTATCTTGTGAATGAGTAGAGTGAAACATAATGCAATGTGAACATGATAGGGCAGCATGCCCCCCAAGTGGATGTGAATGAGTATGATTGAAATGAGGTTCATTTATAAAAGACCCCTCGAAATTCAAGAATGAACCATAGAACAAGAGTGCATCATCAAGAAATGGTTTGAAGTGTATGCACTAAAAGATATGATCAATGAAGCATAGAGCGTAAAGAGTGTGAATGTGGCGAGGTTCATTTCAAATTTAGACCCTGTTATCCCGTAAAATTGACAAGGGAAATTTTACAGATAACCCTACCAAATTTTGTTCTCGTCCCTCGTCAGGGACCTCTTGCGTTCGGAACGTTGCAAAATCCCTTCCCAGGAAATCTAGTTTTCCGAACTTAGCCTTTTTTGGTTTTTTTTGGTCGGGTGTACATAATGTCTATGCAACATCAAGTATTCATGCGCCCCCTTTAAATCCTTTGGCGCACGGTTTGAGGTGTCAACAGGCATTTTGATGCGCCTCACTATGTTGTGCCTTCCTTGCATGCGCCAAAGCGCATGCGCCTTCATGTCAACAATACTTTTGTTGCGCCCCTTTTTGGTGCGCCAAGGGCGCACATATTCTTATGTCAACAAAACCTCCGGTGTGCCATGGGCTCACATAACTTAGTGTTGGCAAGTGTTTTGATGCGCCAAAGGGCGCATGCTTTCTTGTGTCGACAGTGCTTTTCATGCGCCATTTGAAAAGTTGGTGGCACATTTATTACCACCTCGCCTATATATAGGCGCATCTGCACTGTCATTTTCATCTGACACAATCACGTGATTTTCTCTCTGTTCCTGTCAGCGCACCTGCCCTGTCGTTTTCGATCACGTCGTGGACCCAGTTTCATATTTCTCTATTATATAATCCGGGTAAGAGGTCCTCATTGCTCTGTGTGTTTTGTGTTTTGTTTTTGGCTGCTTGTTGGTTTGGATTGAACTCAAATAAGCTGTGCCCATGAACTCAACCCCCATCTTGCTATTCTTCCCCATGCTTTTCCCCCTCTTTCCAGATCTGCTGGTAGGGGAAACTCTGTCCTGAAATGATGGCTTGGAACTCTTATTTTTAGCTTCTTCATCACCCAATGAACCCTGCAAAAGGAGCTTAACCACATGTAAAACCCCTCAGAGAAAGAATCATGGCTTGAAAATAAGAGACTGTTATTTTCCTCTTTTGGCGCATCTGTCACCCCTGCAACATCATATACAATCGCACCAATGGCACATATACCATGCCTGCAACAGAAAGAACAGCTGCGCCCTCAAGGTGCACTTCCTTCGCTTGTTGTAACCACTTTTCTTGCACCCTACTTGGCGCATCAATCTCATATGTTGCATCATGAAAACTCGAGCCATTGGCGCACCCTGCGTCTATGTAACACCAACTAAATCTGCACCAAGTGCAAAACTGTAAACGGCACAGGCGCATCCATTGTTACAACAACATCATGTTGTGCAGACCTTCCATGCGCCGCGCCAAGCTCCCCTATGGCACATGAAAAAATGATGTTACACGCATTAAACTTGCGCCCTTTGGCGCATCTTGCACCCGTGTAACATGAAAAATATCCGCGCCCTTTTATAAAATGTATACATATGGCGCAGGCGCACTTATACTTACAACAACAAAAAATGCAATCTGCAGTGTCCATGCGCCATGCGCCCTTTGGCGCTGATTTATCCTTTGCAGCAGCCCTTTCCTGTGTGCCTTATTATTTAGCCCTGTAACCTGCAGTATTCATGCGCCCTGCGCCCTGAGGCCTTAAAATCACTAACTCTTTCTTCTGTTGACGCTTTAATGGAAGATCAAACAGCTGATATGACTTTCTTGTGTTGGGTTTCACTTCTTATTCTTGCAGATCAGCAACTGAGTTCAGAGTTACATATGTCAACATCAAGCAAGAGACCTACCAAACCCAAGGGCAAAGCCAAGCTCACAAAAGAAGAAATGAAGTATAAATATCAAAGGGTCAGGATGCCCGAGTCCCAAGCAGAGTGTGACCTAGACATCAGAGACTCAGAACTGGGTCATATTGATATGGAGGATTTCTGGGCCAAAACCCAGAGGGTCACAAGAAGTCCATGGATGGACAAGCTGATGGGCAGTGCACTACATTTTGCTGGTGGGATCCCAGTTAGTGCTGTAAACAATGAGTTTATGATGGTAGTAGCCTGATGCTACAACAAAGACACAAGATGTGTCCATAACGAGAAGGGCGAGGTCATAATCAACCTCACTGCCCGCCACTTCGAAATAATGCTCGGCATCCCTCACCACCGTCACTTTGTGGCCGTTAGCCAGGAGGATTGCATCAAAGCTTGGGATGACAATGAGGATCAGTGCATGCAGCTGATGAACGAAGTATACCTAAAGAACAAAAAGGTGGTGACTCGGTGGCCACAAGTCATTCATCGCAGTGACTTTTCAGAGGAACTCAGTGACACAATCACGTTCCTGAGCAGAGTCTTTGGGCTTCCTGATGCCCATTATTTTCACAAGTGGATGCTACGATACCTAGAAACAATGAACAAAAATGTGCCCGATCAACGCTTTGAGTGGGCGGAAATCATAAGCAGCACAATATCTGAGCAGCTCCAACAACTTAACACAACGGGGAGGTTCTATATGAACTCCTACGTGGTCTATGTTGCGGCTTCAGAGAGAGACTATCCCGCTCTAATGCGATGCGGGGTTTGGCCCCAAGTTAAAATCTATGAATATTATCCAGAACTGAAGCTGGAAAATAGCATCCCCCAGTTCACAAAGATCAACGATGCCTTCTTCTACTTCATCATCTGCCTGTTGAGGCCGAATATGACTCATGGTCGTACGACCAAGAGCATCGTAGCAGCTACAGAGAAATGGGGGGCCTTGTTCACTCAATTCCCCACCTTCACCTATCTGAGGGCAGTTAACTTCTTGGGGGAACCAACTAAATTGCCGAGATATGCCGGTCCCAAGTTAATCCTGTTGGAGCTGTCAAGACAGCTTATCACCTACCATGAGAAGTGTCTCAAGAGAAAGAAGGGTGGAACTCCTTTCCCCCTCACAGTGGGCAGGTATACGTGTCTCTCTCACCACAAGGTGAAGGACATGTTTGCAGAGCTAGAGCTACTGAATCTAAAACACAACTTCCCGGCCAGGCCCACTTTCAACCCAAGGAATTGTCTCCCAAGGGCCAAGCTCGATTGAATCCACATCCCTCAGATCGAAGACATTTACATCAACCTATATCATGAGGTCGAGCTCAGGAGGAAGGATCATTCCCGCTTAGCCTTAGCCGAAATCATCCAGTACGGTGTGGCCATCGTCCCAAAAGGCTATCAAACTACTGAGCAAGAAGTTGATCAAGTGTATCTTGATACAGGTGGAGATGATTGGCCTTTCGCGGTGATCGACAGGACCAAAGTGCCTCAGACAATTGAGGAAAGGGTCAAGGAAACTCTGCGAAGAACAGAGCATTGGTGCCGAATGAATGGTCTCATCTACCTCGGAGTTGATTTCATCACATCTCCATTGGGCAACGCACCTCCTCGGTCCAAACAGCAGCCAAAGGGCAAGGGGAAAGGTAAAGAGGGTGAGTCCAGCTCCACCCAAGAGGAAGCTCCTGAAAGCCCTCCTTCTGCTTCACAAGAACGGGTTGTAATCCCGGAAAGCTTAGAAGAAGAAGCAGCGGAAGATGTTCCAATAGGCACATCCACTCAGGATGTGGCCACAACTGTAACAATTGAGGTCCCTTCTGTTCCTTCTCCTTCTCCTCCTTCCCCTCCTCGAGTGACCCAAGCGACCATTCCTTTGGTCGTGTCCTCTCCCCCTTCTTCTATTGTTCCTCCTGCTTCTTCGTCCATCTTCTCCTCTCTCGCGGAGCTGTCCCCCTCCATTTCTTCCCTCATCTCTGAGCTCCCTTCCCTTCCTATGACTTCCTCCCCTGCAGTATCCCTTCCTCCCGTGAGCACTTCCTCGGCTTTCCTCTCAATGCCGCCTCCAAGTGTCTCCACGTTTTTCCCTTCTACTACTGCAGCTGCCCCCTTCTCTATTTCTGGTCCTTCTCCCATAAGTCCAGCCTGGGTCTCCCAGCACCTGAGTCAACAGAAGAGGAAAGTTCCCATCGCCTCGATGGACTTCTCCGTCATCCCATCAAAAGGGATCAAGAAGCAAAAACCGATAACCCGCTTCTCTCAGAGTGCATCAGGGGAGAGAGTGATGGAGATTGCATACCCCAATCCTTTGAAGGATAAGAAGGATCTGTCTTCGACAGATTACACAGTGACTCAAGTCACAATGGGGACATCTTCAGCAAGCCTGCAAGGAGAGGCCCTATCTGCAGTTGACGCCCTTTGCAAGAAACTCCAAGAAGCAAAGGAAGAGAAAAGGCTGCTAAAGGAGCAAAATAAGCATCTTCTCCGTGCCTTGCAGAAAATGGGCAGTGCGCCTCCTACAACTGCCGCCGAAACTCCTGAGCCTCTGAGCCAGGATAAGATCAATGAATATGCTAAAATCGGTGAGCAGGGCATGGCAGTTTCCGCCTGGAGGAGCCAAATCCTCAAAGAAAGCGAGGGAGTTATCGCTAAGTTCACAGATTTGTACCAGAATATCAATCGAACAAACAGAGAACTCCAGGCGATAGCGGGACCCATCTCCGAAGAGCTTGATCATGCCAGGATGCAACACGAGACCTTTCAGAAAATGCTCGACTGTTCAGTCGATGATCTGGTTAAGTTTGGCATCTTTGGACACCCTAGAGCCCTCAATAAAATCCTTTCCACTTTGGATTATTGGGTGGATCAGCTGGAGTTCATCCTGGAGAAGATCGACAAGGTAAAGGAGGTAGCCCTGGATGCAATGCATCAAATGGAACAGATTGTTCTCAGAATGTCTCCAGGGTTGCTCACTCCTTCTTTCACCTTAAGAAAGGTTGAAGAAACTATTCAGATCTTCAAGGAGATCGTTTCACAGGGACTGGGGCCAGAGGTCACGTTCGACGCCGAATCCATCAATAACCTGTTGGCGTGTCGTGACTTCATCGGGTACCTGATAGAGGCAGAGAATGATTATTCCAAACTCCCGGAAAAGCTCATAGATGAGCGGGAGACCTGCGAAGCTATCAGTGATAGACACAAGGATCCTTCCGAGGATCAACTTCAACCCATGATCAGTAAGTTCATGGAGTACCGTGCCCAGTTCCACATCTCGTCACCCGAGCAGCAAAAGCAGGATACCCCCTTCCAGCCGCGGGACGACGACGAATAGTTTCTTTCTTCTCATCTTTCTCTTTGTAAAATATCTAAAATTTGTTGACACAAATGATGACATCATCCATGTTGCACCATGGGATGATGTCATCCACCAAAGTTGTCAAAAGTCAACAAATGACTTTGTAATCTATTGTAAGATATTTTTGTAAATAAGTGGTTTGTTTGCTTTTGTCTTCTTTTTCTTCTCTCCTTCTATATATACTTGAATACTTGTTGTATTCAGGGGTGGATATCTTTTAGATGAAAAATAGAAGTGAGAAGAAAAGGCTTTGTACTTTTTGTAACAGAAGAAGATATTAATGCAAATATTAAGACTTTGTGCTGAATATGTGTGTTATGGGCATCTGATCTTTCTTATGTCAGATCTATGCGTTTATTCTGTTAAATCTATCTCTACTTTTTTGTCATTTATTCATCAGTATTGCTTTATTCGTTTATGCAAGTAGGTTTGGCTCTGTTTACTACCAATCCCAAAACATAAACCCTCTGACCTTTCTGCTTTGGAATTCATTTCTTTTCTTCCTTCGGATCTGATCTTTCTTCATCCTCTCTTTCATTCCTTTCTTTCCGCAGTCGGAAACACCCCTACTGGGATGAGATCCCAAACCCCCGAAGGCAGAATATTGTGAGACTTGCACAGATTCCTGCTGGTAGAATAGCAATAAACCAGTTTCGCTTTGCTGACTCAAAGAGGGGCTATGCCCTGCACACTGTTGGCTCGTCTATCCATAAATCTGCCCAAGCGACAGATTTTCAAACCAACAGTTTTTGGTGACTCCGATGGGGAATCGAACAGATCTATCCGATCTATGATGATGGTATGATAGAAAATCAGTAAAAATCAGAAAAATCACTACCTGTTTGCAAATTTTAACTTTTGTTCAAAATCCAAATTTTTTGCAAAAGTGACCCAAATTGAAAATTTTCTTCTGAGATCCATAGATCTGGCCTAGTTGGAGATCTTTAGTTCGCTGAGTTTTTATAAAGAATCTATATTTTTCTGTAGATCTGAGTTTTTGACAGTTTACCAAAATTTTCAAACTCTTTGAAAAGTCAACTTTAGATCTGAAAATCAGCTTACTAAGCTTCACTATCATTTTATCCTCGTTGTTCTTTGTCATTAAACCGCAATCGGTTTTCAGAGGAGGATAAAATTAAATATTCAGAAAAGTACATGCTGCTGATTTTTGTCAGAAAAATCAGAAAATCAGCAAGTACAACCAAAAAGAGTTTTTAATCTGCTTCACAATATTGCAGAGCAGGAAGGTACGCTGGCAGGTGAACCATTTACTCGTAGCAGGAGAGCTCGTGGAGAAGTCGATCCTACTTTCGATCTGCTTCAAAGGCACAACTTCAGTATAACACCGACGCACTTTCATCACTAAGTTCAGCTGATCGGTCAGCCAGAAGTGCCTCACCTCCACGAAAGAACCAGTTTTCACAAGGAGCCTCCACATCCCTTTGTAGTGCCTTGCTGCTCAGTGGAACTGTGCTTCCAGCCCGTGTTCTTTTTCCGCCCGTCCAGATGGCGGTACCATGGGGAAACGCTATGGGTCCCCTAGCCTTGCCGCATCCTGTTCACGCACTCCCACATGGAAACCGAAAGAATTTTCCCAAATTTGATGGGAGCGGAAACCAAAGCATGGATTCACACATATCTACATTCATTATGTCATGCAGTATCCTAGATGTAACTCATGAAGATGTGTCAGTTCGCCTTTTTCTGGAAACTTTACAAGGGCCCGCAGCAGAATGGTTTCAGCATCTACCGGCCGGATCTATCACCAGTTGGGCCACCTTGCGGGATGCTTTTGAAGACAGGTACAAGCCTTCGGAAGATGCATTTGCATTATTATCCCAGATCACTCACCTAAAGAAGGAGGCCAATGAGACCATGCGTGATTTTATCGCCAGGTTCAATGCATTAATCAACCGTGTGCCTGTTGCCATGCTTCCAACACCAGAAAACTAGAAGTGTTTTTTCGTGAATGCTATGAGTTCGAAAGTAAGTTTCTTACTCTTACAAGAACAAGTAGCTACCTTGATTCTTGCCCAGGCCGCTGCAATCCGAATTGAAGATAACTTGCTAATATCTGGAGAATTAAAAAGGGAATCGTCTAAGCTTAAATCTTTCGGGCCCTTCTCCCACTACTTCATCTGATCTGGCATTTCAAAATATGGTGAATGACTTGCTCGCATTAAAGAAGCAGTTAGCCCAAGCTTCCCCCAGTTCCTCATACCGGGATATTCCACAGAGGAATTTCGTTTCCAACAATGTTTCACAAAGGCCGCGCTTACCTGCAACTGCTCCACGGTTGGCACTTGAGGCTCCTCCGGTCAACGCTTTAGTCGAAATCGAAGAAGAGGAACAAGATTACGAAGAACCTTCGTCTCAAGGTGAAGATGATCAAGATGTCGGTGAGCCGACTGGCGACTCTACTATCGGGTATATGGAATTTGATGAGGAAGAATCTGATGGAGAAGAGGGTACACAAGGATATGCAAGTGGACAATCATATGTTGTTTTTACCCGCTCGCAAGGAAAAGAAGCAGAGGTCGCTGCCCATGTGCGGAAAGAGAAGGATGTGTCAAACACGCCTCCAACCATTGCTAAAAGAGGTAATCCTCTTCCTACTCAACCCCCTGTTAAGTCTTTTACAAAGAAGTCTTTTCCCCCCATCTCTCCTCCAAATCAGCCTTCTTCTATTTCCATGAAGACCAGTAATCCTACTCTACCATCGTGAAGTGAGGGACTCATTCCTTCACCAGCGCAACCCTTAGCCGCGTTTGACATCATAGATCATGCTAAGAAGACTAAAATCCAAATGTCTGAAGCCGAGTATCTTCAGTCAAACCCCGAGCAGCTTGTAAGATTGACTAAGTATATTCAAAGCCAAGCTGTCATATCTCCCCAGGTCCCCCTAAAGGGAATCCTTTCCACTCCTCCTGCATCCCACATAAATGTTGCCTCAACATCTGCATCAGGCAAGATAGAGCCTTTCTATCTCTCCCTCCTAATCAATGGCCACAAGTTAAGTAACTGCATAATTGATTCTGGGGCTTCTGATAACGTCATGCCGGCAAAAGTCGCCCATGCTTTGGGCCTCACCCTTACCAAGCCTTTTGGCAGATGTTATTCCTTGGAAACCAAGTAGGTTCCGTTGATTGGTCAAATCAAAGACACGCAGTTCGCATTTGCGGCATTCCCAGAGAAAAGAGTAAAGATGACCGTCCTCGTTGCCGACATTCCAGCAGCCTACGGAATTTTGTTAGGAAGAAGTTTTTGCAAGTGAAGTTGGTGGGGAGATTCATATGGACTGGTCTAAGGCTAGAATCCCCGTTAAAGGTGTAATGCAGACATTGGAGCCAGAATCACAAAAGAAGTACTTGGTTACTAACTCTGAGGACCCCAAAGCTCAAATTCTTTTTGAATCATCAGGGATGGGGAACTATTTCTTGTCTACCGAGTCTGACAAAATGGTTGTTCTCGTCCAAGAAGAAGATCTTAATAAGATCTGGACTTTGCAGTTCGATGGCAGCTGTGCAACCAGTGGATGTGGCACCGGAGCCGTGCTAATATCTCCCGAAGGGGAGATTATTCCTCTCTCTTTCAAGTTGTAGTTTTTCAACACAAATAATACTGCTGAGTATGAATCTCTGCTACTTGGCATGCAAGCTGCAAAGGAAAGAGGGATCAAAAATCTGAAAGTACAAGGTGATGCAGAGCTAGTCGTGAATCAAGTTAAGAGGATATATCAAGTAAAGAATGAGAGGCTCAGGCACTACCGCAACGCGGTGTGGGACAACATTGAGGAATTTGACACTTTTTCAATAGAATCCATTCCAAGAGCTCAGAATGACATGGCCGATTCATTGGCCATTTCAGCATCCCTCATGCTCCCTCACCCAGGTTTGAAAACAGACAAATACACCATTGAGGTGGTTTTCCGCCCAAGTGTGCCAGACAATTCTCAGCATTGGCAAGTATTCAACGATGACAATCAACTCATTGCCTTTCTAGAAAAGGTGGAAAATTTTAAGGAACTTCACTTTGAAGGATCCACCTCTACGTGCCGTGAATCAGTTACCGGTCAAGAGGGTGAGTCCGAAGGGAACGACGGCATATGTCAGCTCAAAGGAAATAAAATTTCGAAAGGCTTGGTTTCTTTAGAGTGGTTGTTCGACAGGCATGATTGTTTTGTAAAAAAGAAAAGGCGAGATGATGCTGGCTCCTCCCCAGAAACCGAACCAGTTAATTTAGGATCGGTAGAACATCCGCAGTTTGTGAACATCGGAAAATGTTGCACACCTGAAGAGAAGCGGAAGTTTGTCAAACTACTGAAGAAATACATGGATGTATTGGCATGGTCCTACGCCGATCTAAAGTCTTTTAAGCCAAAGGACGTCCAGCATGACATCCCGTTGAAAGAAGACGTCAAACCCTTTCGCTAGAAGCAGAGGCATTATAACCCTAAGATCTCAGGTACTATCCAGGCTGAAATTTAGAAAATGCTGGATGCGAGGATCATTTTTCCTATCCATCACAGTACTTGGGTGGCAAACATTGTGCCAGTGCACAAGAAAAACGGTGAAATACGCATATGCGTAGATTTTCAAAACCTGAATCAGGCTTCCTTAAAGGACAACTACCCACTTCCTATAATGGATCAAGTTCTACAAGCAGTAACTGGATCAGAAATGTTGTCCATGCTTGATGGTTTTTCAGGCTACAATCAGATTGAAGTCTCACCTGAAGATCAATTTAAAACAACATTCACTACTCCCTGGGGTACGTTTGCCTACAACAGGATGCCTTTTGGCCTGACCAATGCTGGCGCCACTTTTCAGCGGGCCATGGACCTGGCATTCAAAGGTATGATGGGAAAGGTCATTGTCATTTATCTGGATGACTTAACTGTGTTCTCTAAACAACGAAATGATCATTGTGATCATCTGGAGCAAGTATTGGCCAGATGCCGAGAGCATGGGATTTCCCTGAACCCAAAAAAGTCTATTTTTGGAGTCACAGAAGGAAAGTTGCTAGGACATGTTGTTAGCAAAGAAGGAACAAAGATAGATACCGAAAGAGTTAAGGCTATTCAGAGCCTCACTTTTCCTACAAGCAAGACCAGCGTTCATTCTTTCTTCGGAAAGGTGAACTTTCTCAGGCGCTTCGTTCCTGACTTTGCTGAAAAGACTCATCATATATTGGACATGATGAAAGGGTCACCAACTTTCCGATGGAGCGAGGAAGGGAAAAGGTCGTTCGAGGAAATAAAAGCTTCCGTCGCTCACGCACCAGTCCTGGTATGTCCCAATTTCTCCAAGGATTTTATCATGTATAGCTACGCGTCTGAGCATACTGTATCTGCCATTTTGATGCAAAAGAATTCTGAGAATGTTGAATCCCCGATTGCGTTCATGAGCTCTCCCCTCAAGCCTCACGAATTAAAAATGTCTCAGTTGGAAAAGCATGCCTTCGCCGTTGTTCAAAGCAGTCAAAAACTTCAGGTATTACATTTTAAATTCTCATACAGTGGTGCTGGTCCCTGACACGACAGTCAAATCAATTCTAACTCAACAGGAGTTAGGAAGCTTGCGAGGAAATTGGATTGCAAAGGTCCAGGAGTACGACCTGGATATAAAACCAACTAAGTTGGTAAGAGGCAAAGGCTTGTGTCAACTTATGGCTGAAAACCAAGGGTCAGAAGTTTCTGGAGAAAAAGATGATTGTACCAATAAAGCACAAAGTCAACTGGAGAAACCCGATTCACTGCCTCTGGTCCTATTTGTCGCAACCAGCGATGAGTGGTATTCCGATATTGCTTTCTTCCTCACCTACGGCGAATGCCCAGCTCACCTAACTACAAAGGAGAAGCGCACTATAAAGCTCAGAGCAGCCAAATATGTCATCTGGGATGACGGTTTATACAAACGCGGGATAGATGGTGTCTTCTTGCGATGTGTCGACAAGCCACAACAGGTGAAGTTACTCGAAAGTTTTCATAATTCGGCCTGTGGGGGGCATTTCTCCTCTTCCGTGACAGCACACAAGATCATCTGGGCCAGGTACTATTGGCCGACGCTTTTCCAAGATACAACTACCTGGGTAGCAAAGTGTGAGCCTTGCCAGCAGTTCGTCAGCAAGCCCAAGTTAGCTGCTTTTCCCCTCAGGCCGGTCGTTGTCGACGAACCATTCAGGCAGTGGGGAATTGATTTTATCGGTGCACTCAATCCCCAATCAAGTGCCAGACACAGTTATGTCCTAACAGCAACAGATTACTTCACCAAGTGGGTGGAAGCCATACCTGTCAAACATGCCACTTCCGAGGTTGTTTGCAGTTTCATCAAAGAAAATATCATTGTCAGGTTTGGCGTTCCAAACAAGATCGTTGCTGATAATGCTTCCAACTTTTCTTCATGGGAAGTTATTAGTTTTTGCTATGAATATGGAATAACCTTAGCTCACGCCTCAAATTATTACCCTCAGGGAAATGGTCAGGCAGAATCCAGTAACAAAAACTTGGTGACCATCATACGAAAGCTAGTGGATGAGAATCAACGAATGTGGCACAAGTCCTTATACGATGCTTTGTGGGCAGATCGCATTACTCCCAAGAGATCTCTCGGTATGTCACCTTTTCAAGTGTTATATGGCACCGATGCCGAGCTTCCCATTTCCGCTGAACTTCCTGCTCTGCGCTTGGCACGGGCAATCGAAGATGAAAATTTTCAAAATTCCCTTGAAAAGAGGATCATGTATCTAGCAGAGCTCGAGGAAAAGAGAGTAAGGGTGGTTGACAAGATCACCGAGCATCAGAATCAGGTCAAAATATTGTTCGATAAAAAAGCTAAGCAAAGAAATTTCCAGGTGGGAGACCTCGTCCTTTTGTGGGACAAACGAAGAGAGCCAAAGGGCATGCACAGAAAATTTGATTCCTTATGGAGAGGGCCTTTCAAGATCAAGCAGCTCAATGGAGAGAATAGTTTCTATCTCTCGTATCTGGATGGAACTGAGCTCCCGCTTCCCTATAGCGGGCAACATCTGAAAATCTTCAGGAAGTAGAGCTTGCTCTCTTCTTTGTACAGTTTACTTCAGTTGTGTGTTTGTTTTTGTCGTGTGTTTGCTTTCGTTGGTTGTGTGTTTCCCTTTCCGGTCCCCCTTGTTTTTGACTCTGTTACCCAATGGATAGGCACGTGAGATCTGGGATTCTCTACCCCTGAGGTTTGCTCAGGGATAGTCCCCAGAAAGAGCCAGCTGTTATCCCGTAAAATTGGCAAGGGAAATTTTACAGATAACCCTACCAAATTTTGTTCTCGTCCCTCGTCAGGGACCTCTTGCGTTCGGAACGTTGCAAAATCCCTTCCCGGGAAATCTAGTTTTCCGAACTTAGCCATTTTTGGTCTTTTTTGGTCGGGCACACATAATGTCTATGCAACATCAAGTATTCATGCGCCCCCTTTAAATCCTTTGGTGCATGGTTTGAGGTGTCAACAGGCATTTTGATGCGCCTCACTATGTTGTGCCTTCCTTGCATGCGCCAAAGCGCATGCACCTTCATGTCAACAATACTTTTGTTGCGCCCCTTTTTGGTGCGCCAAGGGCGCACATATTCTTATGTCAACAAAACCTTCGGTGCACCATAGGCGCACATAACTTAGTGTTGGCAAGTGTTTTGATGCGCCAAAGGGCGCATGCTTTCTTGTGTCGACAGTGCTTTTCATGCGCCATTTGAAAAGTTGGTGGCGCATTTATTACCACCTCGCCTATATATAGGCGCATCTGCACTGTCATTTTCATCCGACACAATCACGTGATTTTCTCTCTGTTCCTGTCAGCGCACCTGCCCTGTCATTTTCGATCACGTCGTGGACCCGGTTTCATATTTCTCTATTATATAATCCGGGTAAGAGGTCCTCATTGCTTCTGTGTGTTTTGTGTTTTGTTTTTGGCTGCTTGTTGGTTTGGATTGAACTCAAATAAGCTGTGCCCATGAACTCAACCCCCGTCTTGCTATTCTTCCCCATGCTTTTCCCCCTCTTTCCAGATCTGCTGGTAGGGGAAACTCTGTCCTGAAATGATGGCTTGGAACTCTTATTTTTAGCTTCTTCATCACCCAATGAACCCTGCAGAAGGAGCTTAACCACATGTAAAACCCCTCAGAGAAAGAATCATGGCTTGAAAATAAGGGACTGTTTTTTCCTCTTTTGGCGCATCTGTCACCCCTGCAACATCATATACAATCGCGCCAATGGCGCATATACTATGCCTGCAACACAAAGAACAGCTGCGCCCTCAAGGCGCACTTCCTTCGCTTGTTGCAACCGCTTTTCCTGCGCCCTACTTGGCGCATCAATCTCATATGTTGCATCATGAAAACTCGCGCCATTGGCGCACCCTGCATCTATGTAACACCAACTAAATCTGTGCCAAGTGCAAAACTGTAAACGGCGCAGGCGCATCCATTGTTACAACAACATCATGTTGTGCAGACCTTCCATGCGCCGTGCCAAGTTCCCCTATGGCGCATGAAAAAATGATGTTACACGCATTAAACTCGCGCCCTTTGGCGCATCCTGCACCCATGTAACATGAAAAATATCCGCGCCCTTTTATAAAATGTATACATATGGTGCAGGCGCACTTATACTTACAACAACAAAAAATGCAATCTACAGTGTCCATGCGCCATGCGCCCTTTGGCGCTGATTTATCCTTTGCAGCAGCCCTTTCCTATGCGCCTGATTATTTAGCCCTGTAACCTGCAGTATTCATGCGCCCTGCGCCCTGAGGCCTTAAAATCACTAACTCTTTCTTCTGTTGACGCTTTAATGGAAGATCAAACCGCTGATATGACTTTCTTGCGTTGGGTTTCACTTCTTATTCTTGCAGATCAGCAACTGAGTTCAGAGTTACATATGTCAACATCAAGCAAGAGACCTACCAAACCCAAGGGCAAAGCCAAGCTCACAGAAGAAGAAATGAAGTATAAATATCAGAGGGTCAAGATGCCCGAGTCCCAAGCAGAGTGTGACCTAGACATCAGAGACTCAGAACTGGGTCATATTGATATGGAGGATTTCTGGGCCAGAACCCTAGGGTCACAAGAAGTCCATGGATGGACAAACTGATGGGCAGTGCACTACATTTTGCTGGTGGGATCCCAGTTAGTGCTGTAAACAATGAGTTTATGATGGTAGTAGCCCGATGCTACAACAAAGACACAAGATGTGTCCATAACGAGAAGGGCGAGGTCATAATCAACCTCACTGCCCGCCACTTTGAAATAATGCTCGCCATCCCTCACCACCGTCACTTTGTGGCCGTTAGCCAGGAGGATTGCATCAAAGCTTGGGATGACAATGAGGATCAGTGCATGCAACTGATGAACGAAGTATACCTAAAGAACAAAAAGGTGGTGACTCGGTGGCCACAAGTCATTCATCGCAGTGAATTTTCAGAGGAACTCAGTGACACAATCACGTTCCTGAGCAGAGTCTTTGGGCTTCCTGATGCCCATTATTTTCACAAGTGGATGCTGCGATACCTAGAAACAATGAACAAAAATGTGCCCGATCAATGCTTTGAGTGGGCAGAAATCATAAGCAGCACGATATCTGAGCAGCTCCAACAACTTAACACAACGGGGAGGTTCTATATGAACTCCTACGTGGTCTATGCTGCGGCTTCAGAGAGAGACTATCCCGCTCTAATGCGATGCGGGGTTTGGCCCCAAGTTAAAATCTATGAATATTATCCAGAACTGAAGCTGGAAAATAGCATCCCCTAGTTTACAAAGATCAACGATGCCTTCTTCTACTTCATCATCTTCCTGTTGAGGCCGAATATGACTCACGGTCATACGACCAAGAGCATCGTAGCAGCTACAGAGAAATGGGGGGCCTTGTTCACTCAATTCCCCACCTTCACCTATCTAAGGGCAGTTAACTTCTTGGGGGAACCAACTAAATTGCCGAGATATGCCGGTCCCAAGTTAATCCTGTTGGAGCTGTCAAGACAGCTTATCACCTACCATGAGAAGTGTCTCAAGAGAAAGAAGGGTGGAACTCCTTTCCCCCTCACAGTGGGCAAGTATACGTGTCTCTCTCACCACAAGGCGAAGGACATGTTTACAGAGCTAGAGCTGCTGAATCTAAAACACAACTTCCCGGCCAGGCCCACCTTCGACCCAAGGAATTGTCTCCCCAGGGCCAAGCTCGATCCGATCCACATCCCTCAGATCGAAGACATTTATATCGACATATATCATGAGGTTGAGCTCAGGAGGAAGGATCATTCCCGCTTAGCCTTGGCCGAAATCATCCAGTACGGTGTGGCCATCGTCCCAAAAGGCTATCAAACTACTGAGCAAGAAGTTGATCAAGTGTATCTTGATACAGGTGGAGATGACTGGCCGTTTGCTGCGATTGACAGGACCAAAGCACCTCAGACAATTGAGGAAAGGGTCAAGGAAACTCTGCGAAGAACAGAGCATTGGTACCGAATGAATGGTCTCATCTACCTCGGAGTTGATTTCATCACATCTCCGTTGGGCAACGCACCTCCTCGGTCCAAACAGCAGCCAAAGGGCAAGGGGAAAGGTAAAGAGGGTGAGTCCAGCTCCACCCAAGAGGAAGCTCCTGAAAGCCCTCCTTCCGCTTCACAAGAACGGGTTGTAGTCCCAGAGAGCTTAGAAGAAGAAGCAACAGAAGATGTTCCAATAGGCACATCCACTTAGGATGTGGCCACAACTGTAACAATTGAGGTCCCTTCTGTTCCTTCTCCTTCTCCTCCTTCCCCTCCTCGAGTGACCGAAGCGACCATTCCTTTGGTCGTGTCCTCTCCCCCTTCTTCTACTATTCCTCCTGCTTCTTCGTCCATCTTCTCCTCTCTCGCGGAGCTGTCCCCCTCCATTTCTTCCCTCATCTCTGAGCTCCCTTCCCTTCCTATGACTTCCTCCCCTGTAGTATCCCTTCCTCCCGTGAGCACTTCCTCGGCTTTCCTCTCAATGCCACCTCCAAGTGTCTCCACGTTTTTCCCTTCTACTACTGCAGCTGCCCCCTTCTCTATTTCTGGTCCTTCTCCCATAAGTCCAGCCTGGGTCTCCCAGCACATGAGTCAACAGAAGAGGAAAGTTCCCATCGCCCCGATGGACTTCTCTGTCATCCCATCAAAAGGTATCAAGAAGCAAAAACCGATAACCCGCTTCTCTCAGAGTGCATCAGGGGAGAGAGTGATGGAGATTGCATACCCCAATCCTTTGAAGGATAAGAAGGATCTGTCTTCGACAGATTACACAGTGACTCAAGTCATGATGGGGACATCTTCAGCAAGCCTGCAAGGAGAGGCCCTATCTGCAGTTGACGCCCTTTGTAAGAAACTCCAAGAAGCAAAGGAAGAGAAAAGGCTGCTAAAGGAGAAAAATAAACATCTTCTCCGTGCCTTGCAGAAAATGGGCAGTGCGCCTCCTACAACTGCCGCCGAAACTCCTGAGCCTCTGAGCCAGGATAAGATCAATGAATATGCTAAAATTGGTGAGCAGGGCATGGCAGTTTCCTCCTGGAGGAGCCAAATCCTCAAAGAAAGCGAGGGATTTATCGCTAAGTTCAGAGATTTGTACCAGAATATCAATCAAACAAACAGAGAACTCCAGGCGATAGCGGGACCCATCTTCGAAGAGCTTGATCATGCTAGGATGCAACACGAGACCTTTCAGAAAATGCTCGACTGTTCAGTCAATGATCTGGTTAAGTTTGGCATCTTTGGACACCCTAGAGCCCTCAATAAAATCCTTTCCACTTTGGATTATCGGGTGGATCAACTGGAGTTCGTCCTGGAGAAGATCGACAAGGTAAAGGAGGTAGCCCTGGATGTAATGCATCAAATGGAACAGATTGTTCTCAATATGTCTCCAGGGTTGCTCACTCCTTCTTTCACCTTAAGAAAGGTTGAAGAAACTATTCAGATCTTCAAGGAGATCGTTTCACAGGGACTGGGGCCAGAGGTCACGTTCGACGCCAAATCCATCAATAACCTATTGGCGTGTCGTGACTTCATCGGGTACCTGATAGAGGCAGAGAATGATTATTCCAAACTCCCGAAAAAGCTCATAGATGAGCGGGAGACCTGCGAAGCTATCAGTGATAGACACAAGGATCCTTCCGAGGATCAACTTCAACCCATGATCAGTAAGTTCATGGAGTACCGTGCCCAATTCCACATCTCGTCACCGAGCAGCAAAAGTAGGATACCCCCTTCCAGCCGCGGGACGATGACTGAATAGTTTCTTTCTTCTCATCTTTATCTTTGTAAAATATCTAAAATCATGTTGACACAAATGATGACATCATCCATGTTGCACCATGGGATGATGTCATCCACCAAAGTTGTCAAAAGTCAACAAATGGCTTTGTAATCTATTGTAAGATATTTTTGTAAATAAGTGGTTTGTTTGCTTTTGTCTTCTTTTTCTTCTCTCCTTCTATATATACTTGAATACTTGTTGTATTCAGAAAATGGATATCTTTTAGATGAAAAATAGAAGTGAGAAGAAGAGGCTTTGTACTTTTTGTAACAGAAGAAGATATTAATGCAAATATTAAGACTTTGTGCTGAATATGTGTGTTATGGGCATCTGATCTTTCTTATGTCAGATCTATGTGTTTATTCTGTTAAATCTATCTCTACTTTTTTGTCATTTATTCATCAGTATTGCTTTATTCATTTATGCAAGTAGGTTTGGCTCTGTTTACTACCAATCCCAAAACATAAACCCTCTGACCTTTCTGCTTTGGAATTCATTTCTTTTCTTCCTTCGGATCTGATCTTTCTTCATCCTCTCTTTCATTCCTTTCTTTCCGCAATCGGAAACACCCCTAATGGGATGAGATCCCAAACCCCCGAAGGCAGAATATTGTGAGACTTGCATAGATTCCTGCTGGTAGAATAGCAATAAACCAGTTTCACTTTGCTGACTCAAAGAGGGGCTATGCCCTGCACACTATTGGCTCGTCTATCCATAAATATGCCCAAGCGGTAGATTTTCAAACCAACAGACCCTCAACAGTCAAGTATGAACCATGGAACTAGACTGCATCATAGGGTAGTGTGATGTGTGAGAATGTGAAGCTAGAGAGATGTGTCGTGAATGCGCCGATTGTAAAAATGTGTAGTGTATGTAGTATTCCTTGAATAGTCAAGTGTTAATCGTAGCACAAGAGTATGTCATAGGGTAATGCTGATACAAGTGTATCATGTGGTTTGTATTGATTCTTAGGAGATTTTAGACATTAAGCATGAAATGTCACATGTATGGGATGATAGAGACATTTGATAGCAATACAAGGTGGGAGAAGATATGATGCCTCCCAAGTATGTAAGTGATGGATATCTAGTTGATGATGTTAAGAGGATTAATGTAATGAGTAGTTTCCTTGACAAAAATGATTTTTTGAGGAAGTGAAGGTGGTGGAGGGACCTTGAACGACAAAAGTTGAAAGATGCTAGCAAGATTTTGTTGATCTTGCTCAGTGAGTGGTTGCTTATTTGGGGTTGGTAACGCCGTAGAAGACATTAGAGGAGGAGTAAGACTTATTTTGAGATGTGGTTGCTTAGTTTGAGTGGATTGCATAGGTAGCGCTTAAGTGACGGAAGAAGAAACATTAGAAGTGATGGCATGATACTCATTAGATAGAGATGAATCAAATTTAGGAACCCAATGAGATGTAGAATTTGTAGACGGGCATGTAATAGATGTTTGTGTAGTGAATGAGATAAAACCTTAATGCTTAAGATGCTAGATTCTTCATTGTAAAGCATAACAATCATTATCATGATGTCAATTAATTTGATGACAATTACAATATCGACGACCTTGATATTTCGCAAGTTGATAAGGAGGATAGTAATGAGTAGGTGGCAGAATGATCAATTTATGACTAAGGAGCTCATGAAGTATGTCATGTTGCCTATCATCGAGCTCAAACTTGAGAGGTGTGGGTAATGGAAAGACTTGAGGTTCACTGATATGAGCACATGTAGGAGACATAGAAGTAAAACGAGATGTAGAATAAGTAGCATGGGCTTGAGAAGCATCCTTGAGATGTTGAATTTCATATTTAAGAGATATAATCATTTATTCAATAGCTTGAAATTTATCTTGAAATAATGAATGTAAGGCTTGAATTAACTCTAAGATGGATTGATTAGATGGAGGATCACGAAGGATAGGGTCATTGAAGAGACAATAAAAATTGCACTTACTTGAGTGGGTTGTGTATCTTTAGGGAGAAACATAGTTTCTAGGGATTTCGAAGAACCTCTTTTCAAGGTGGATACGCTTGAAGTAATTTAGACAAAGAGATTTGACTAAACTTAGGAGCCATGATAGAAAAGATGATATGCTAAAGAAGGATCTGAAGGACCGATCACAAGTGGGGTTCACCTAATTATAGAGTCATATATGATAAATATAACAATAAAGTGTATATCTAACCTAACAATAAGATAAAGAAATATGAAACCCTGGGTGTAAGAGAGGGAATAGAAGACTTAGCTGATTTTAGAATTGATCCCAAAGTCTGCTGGACTGGAAGACTAATAAATAGGAGGATGAAACTGTCGCAACCGCACATAGAAAATTGTAGAACTGTCAGATATGCCAGGACTACGGTTCTTGGAATGGGTCAAGGGCTCCTAGGCACCAAAGTCTTCTTCTGGGATCTTATGACTATGAAAATACTTAGAAATTGATTTTTGTTGTATCACACAGGTGTCGCTAACGTTCATTTTTTATCGTCTGTGGGTTGCATTATACCCACATAATTCACCTGTAACCTGTAAAACAAATGATCTCTTGCAAAACCCCAAAACACATCAAATCCTAAAAATAAAAGGATGCAAATGGGGAGTCGGGATGACCTTGGCTGTCACCCGACGTAGTAAACTTACAATAGAGTGTTGCACTACATCTCATACTCCATGTAGTTTTGTGTGTGTGTAAAATCGTGCCCTAGGAGGCTCTTGTGTAAGATGCACTTGATAGCGAGAAATAGCTATATGTAGCAATGTAAATAGATGTGTGTATGGAAAAATGAACTTCCCTTCCTATGAAGTGTATGCAGAAAATGTAGTCCCTTGTCCCTTGAATGATAGCTAAATGGATGCTTTGATGCTCTTAGAATGCCTTTGGATGTAACCTTAGGTGATGATAGTAGATGTTTAGAGCTTGTTCCTTTATTATGGTCACATAGATTTGTATTTATATGATTCCCTTATTTGAATTTTGTAATTAACCACTACAAGGCCAACCCATAAGAAAACAAAATGCCCAAAATATAAAGAGGTCCAAAAGGGGCGAGCAAGATACAAAGATGTTGGGGGCACCTGGGTGCTGGCGTCCTGGCTGGGTGTTGGTGTCTAGAGCCAAGAAAGATAAAACAGGGAAGATCAAACTGGGTAGTAGGGTGTAGAAGACTAGAAGCAAAGCAAAGAGGCCAAAGATAGTGATTAAATGCTACCTTTCTCGCTTAAGAATCATATGAACAGTAGTATGTGATTATGACCTAGAAATGTACCCAAGTGTGTGATTTAGTGTCTAGAATTGAATATATAGCCAATTATAAACCCATTTGCATGATAACAATATCACAAGTATTTACAAAATTGCAATAACATATTATAGGCATTATTATACTATGTACTATCTTTGTCTAATATTTCTTAGTGTTAAATTTTCTAATTGAAACTTTGTGTTGTATTTTATCTATTTTGTGAAGTTTTGCATCCAAATTTTGTTTGGAAAAATGATAGAAGGAAATAGTGTTCTTGTATACTATAATCATTTCCATGTGTACAAAATGATCATGTATTTAAGGTGAAAAACTAATCTCAACAATTTCCACCAGCATACTTCAAGCAAAGGGCATAACTAAATATTATGAGCTTTGAAACAGGGTATGGGGATTCATTAAAAAATATTGCAAATCATATTTTGTGAAGTGTTTGAGTCCATATTGACCAATAACATCTTGCTAATTGTTATTTGTTAACTTTAATTTTGGGGCAATATATAAAAAAACAAAACACCTTCAATTTAACACTTGTTTTGGCAGTATCTGCCATATCATGGCTTTGTTTTTATAGGTGGCAGGGGTAAGAAGTTGATTTACTATAAAGGATAAAAATATCATGGTGATCTTGAGCTGAGAAGGATATAAATCGAAGTCACCCTTTGTGAACTAAGCTTGTATCTAGAAGATCGAGTTGCCCAAGTTTAGAATTCAAGAAACTAGTGGATTAGTTCTTTGGAAGGCCTTCATATAGAGCCAAAGGGAGAGTAATGCATAGATATACTGAGATCTATGTGTAGGTGGAGCAGTGGAGATCCACAGTCAAGTTTCTTCCAACCCATAGTGGATTGGGAATTCATGGATACAAATCGGAAGAGATCTTGCAGAGGTTTGTAGCCAAAAGGTCAATGAAAATTCAAGTTCATTGAGCTAAAGCTAGATCAAGATGTTCTTAGATGAGCTAGACCATGTGCATTCAATATCGGATCATACCAACCTAAGCCTAACATGCTCTGGATATGGATCATGATCTGTTAAAGTGTTGATTTGTTTTAATGTGGGAAGATCATGTGTTAAACTATACAAAGGAGAGGAACTTGAGGCATAACTCATGCGTATGAGTAGAGATATGTGCCAAACTTGATGAAGCCAAATAGGGGTCTATGAGATCCAATGTCTACCAAGGTGTGAAATTTGTAAGAAGTGACTATCACCAAATCTAATTTAATGCAACACCAAACTAAAAAATCCTAATTAGAAAAATGATTATTAACAATTGCTCTGTATGTGACTTGTACTATATGGCACTATTGACAAATAATAAAGGCTATAATGGAAGAGAGTACAAGTGGTCTTCTCTACAATTCTTTTTTCTTTTTTTGATGATTCAATACATAACAACCTGGAGCTTTGAAAAAAAAATCTATAAAACAAGGCGAGCACAACCTGGGCTACCTAAAATTGTAGCTGAGGCTGAGTGAGTCAACCCCAAAAGCCTTCACACAGTCCCGTATTTCTAACTAGGGCCTAAATTCAGAGATGGTAGAACCTTCTTTGGTCCCAAACATAGAACAATGTTGATCAATCTCAATTAATTGATTAAATCAAATGCAAATATTACAAACTTATATGTTACTTTACTCCTTAAGATAAGGAGTCAAGCCTTGTTAATATTCCACTCACAACTCAAGTAAACTCACTTAGCTAACGTCATTTTTATCCTACGTGACTTGTTCTCAGTAACTCACTTTATTATACAAACATAATAAATTATTTATATCTAATAGCCATTCCCTCACACATTGAACATCAAAGCATGGAGCACTTATTCATAATAAATTGATCAATACAAACTTAAGAACATTTTTAATACAGTCTGCAATAAATTGGAATGTATATGCATTTCATTTGTTTCAAACAATTTATTAATTTTTCTTGAGGCTAAACTAATTCCAACTTAGAATTTATCAATCAAAAACTAATATAAGTGCATTTTAGAATCCACAAGACAAAAATGTCCCAAAGACATTGAAAATTGAATAAAAACACTAGGAGAATGATGCAGTTTGAAGAGGCCATGAAACGTCACATGTTAATTCAATGCAAAGTCACTACACCTACATTGATCCATCAATTCAATGAAAAAGTGTTAGACATAAAAAACCAATAGTTATATACATATTCAAAACCCAAGTAGAATATATATACCTCTCTCTTACTAAAATAAAGAGTTTAAACTTCCAAGATTTTTTTTAGATAAAACAAATATAAGATATATCCAATAAACATCATAAAAACTTTGAAAGTGTTATTTTTTATTAGTTGGCATGGAGTTGTAGATTATTCATAAATAGGGATTGTTAAGTAAAGATATTTTAACTCAAACATAGTTAAAGGATTGCACAAAATTAGAAACGTAGGATCGCTAGAATTTATGTAACAAATGAAGATACATGGAAAATTATTCGTTCTAATTGAATTATATACATATGGGTAAAACTCTAAACAAAAAAAGACTTAGCATTATTGGTGGAGTTGAAGATGCAAACAATCTTTATTATTTGAATCCACACACAAACACATTTGGAAAAAATTGGTTTTTTTCGTTAGATCCCTAACCCTTTAAAGGTAAATAATAAATTTTGTACTTAATGATTTTTTTTAAATACCATAGAAAATAATGCAAGGATACACTTAAGGTTTCATAATTTAGTCCACTACTTCATACCTAAAGGAAAAACAAATGAGAATATGGGTTAGAATCATTAAAAGACAACAACATGTTTGTAGTTTAAAATAAGAGAAACATGAATACAAACTTAAACTTGAAAATTATGAGCATGACAAGTTAGATGCACATTCTTTATTATAATTATGCATTTAATAATTGTTTCTTTTTTTGTAAAAATAGCTTAAAATAAGATACCATGACTTGGACTTACACCGCAAATTATTTTAGGACATGCATCTAAAAAATAGATATAGTTATATTCAATGAAAATTAGCGACTCATGTTACCCATCGATATGATGAGAAATGTCTCTTTAGCAAAAAAAATGTAAGTGTAACCAATAAGGACATCCCCCACATAGGAAGGATCATGTTTTGGTTGCATTATATACACCGCAATGTTTACTTGGGATACATGTTAATGGAATTACGAAGTCGAAGTACAAGTGATATGGACATTGACTAGTAAGATCTAACGAAACATATATTATATTTTTTTAATGTGGATGGATTTGATCTTGTATCTTTTATACTATACCAATACGAAACCACAAAAAAAGTATTCACTATTGGTCTATATATACCAATATGAGCTCATTATATGTGTAGTTGTAAAGAACTTTAAAATTTTAATTAAGGCCGTATAATATGATCCATGTTTGCATCGTGCCAAGGTGTACACATATATCATACTTTCCAAATTTCACTTTTTTCATGTGATGTTAAATAAATGTGGGTCCAATATGTACAATAACCTAATCAATCATCTAGCGTATAATCATTTGAAAAAATACTAGTCATAACCATAAAATGCTTTGATTATGGTTTCAAACTACAAAAACAAAGTCAAGAGTGCCACTTGAATAATCACTAGCAAATCTAGAATTTGAATAAATGTTGTAAATATTTCAATAAAAATGGACTCATAAGAGAAAATTTGGGGCAAAAAAGGTATACAAACAATAGGAGCAATTTGTATTTGTAGTTGTGTATTTGAATCCACTTTCCAAAAGTATATATCAAAAACATTTATAACCTTACAAATACTTTTCAAATCATCTACATGTTCTAGTAAAATTTAATAACCACCATTAAAAAACCAAACTAGTTTTCACGACCCATTTCTTTTTAACCTTTAACTTCCTTAAGTATAGCTTGTGGGAGAGTGTTTATACAATATGTATATATATATGTACCTATTATTTGAAGTTTACTTAGTTTATTTATCTTTATCTAAGCTTTGTTGACAGACTACTTTGCACACCTCCTAAGATTAGATTAGGACAAGTGACACTCGTAGCTTGGCCAATTGTCTTATATGAACCAACTCATGTGGTGGTTGTTGCACTGTTAGCATATGGATTTGCATGCATGCAAATGACATGCAACAGTGTGGGAATGAAGTCCCTCCTCAATGAAGGTGAGGTTGCCTTTATTGAAGACCAAAATTGCATTTACACATGTACATTCAAAATTGTATGTGGGGGGTGTTTTGGAACATCAATGGAAAGAAAAGTGAATGAGGGGGGTAGAATGGAATGAAGGAAAGGAATGAATAAAAGGTACATGCAAGAGTTAGGTAAAATCATAGCCTAATATTGCATGGAGAATAACAATAAATAACTAACACAAATAAAACGGAGTTTGCATCAGCTAAACGAGAATGAGTGAAAGGGAACACACGTGAGCAAGTAGATAATCAGAGTTTGATCATTGTGAACTAGAACAACATATTAATAGCGTTGATAACAAGATCCAAGATAATATTCACATGCAAGATTTAAAACACTAACATCTACTAAACATAAGAACATCAAATGCTAAAAGAGATAATGAATGGGTCACAAAGTTCATATTTCATTAACTCCAAAATGTATTCTCAAAAGAACACAAAATTTCTTTCTTCAAAATAAGCTTGCATACAAAAGTATTTTATTCTCCTCTCTCAAAGTCACCCTTTACAAATGAGCCCCTGACTTCCTTGTATAACCCAAAAGTTGGTTACAAAGTAGTTAGGGTTTTACATGAACATTAAATAAGGCATGTAAGTGACCTTTGAATTTTTCAACCAACTTCATTAAAATCAACTAAAAATAGAAATCACTTAAGTTATCCACAGTTTTCCAAAAACAACCTAAATAACAACACTCATTTCTTAAATTCCTATTTTTTAAAAAATATACAATAATAACCGCACGTTATCTATTGAAATGGGGTCCACCTATCTCAAATGTATGAGAAATGGACGCTCCCACTACGTTAGATACCAAGATAACTATCTCCCTGAACCGTCGGTGAAATTAGGATCTGCCGCTTTTGCCAATTGAAAGGATCGAAACTTTCCCAATGTTTCAAACATATTTTTTTCTTCTGGAGGTTCATTTGGTCAAAGAATAGCCTCACAAAATACCTGTAATTCCATAATCCTACTTGGCATATCATTTAAATTAAGCATATTTGATTGAGCATTCTCAAACAAGTTCTTTAACTTGATGCAACACTCCATTAAAACTGACGAGAAATTATTGGTGGGAGTGTACATGTCCTTAAAAAATTGTTAAAATTGCTCTTCCACATGTTCCGATGAACACCTTTGATTATGCTCATTTATGAGGTTACAAGGGATATCAGCTATGAATTCTTGAATCAAGGCGAGTGAAGTGAAGGCTTCATTGCATATGCTCTCATAATGGATCATAGAATCCTTGAGAAGTGTCTTCCTTGATTTGAGATGTAGACATCAAAGAAAAAATGTCCCTCGATGTTCAAATTTGAGAATTCCTTCAATGGCTAAAACTGAGGATTCCATACTTGTCATCTCCTGTAAACTGGGCAATATCCCATCTAAATTTAATATGTTAGAAACAAAAGTTTCCTTGAAAGAAAGAACTAGATCAAGATACGCACTGACATCTTCATGGAGCTTAACCACTGTTTTGATAATCTCTTGGCCTAAAACGAGAATCTTTGAAATCCAAGTTTTAGTGACATGGTCTAATGTGTTTATTTCTTTTGATAAATTGAGAGTTTCTTCTTTAGGGGCAGCCACTGCATCCGGTACCAGGAAAGTGGATGATATGGGATTTATTAGATGCTGAACATATTCCACCAATTGATTCTTTTCATCCTTGAGCTGAGAGTTCTGAGACTTATATTTCTCAAGTCACTTAAGCACGATATCAATTGAATCTCAAGCCATCGCCATGTCACTTTCCAATGTGGACCTTCCAAGTCCAATTCTAGAAACTTCATAATCAGCAAATGTCATGGCATCACGCTCCTTGTCAACTTGTGAGATGGCAAGATCTGTAAATCTGTTTCTGTCACTATCCACCATTATTCAAGAAAGCACTTTAGGCTTCTTGGGAATGACATCATTAGAAAGTTTGAAAAGGGCATCAAAATAAATATCAATTTCCTTGACAACCCTCTTCCTTTTCTGGACCTTAGAATCAACCCAGAAAGGAGTATCACTCACTATTTCTGCATACAAAAGCGTGGAGCTCAAAGCAACATTCTCATAGTTCTCGACATCATGAGATTCTACAAGAACCCTTTCCATGACCTCGATTTCAGGAGAAATAACCTTGATATCCACCTCTTTCTCATTTGGGAGATTTTGGGGAATCTCTTCGTGAACTGTAGGCTCCGAAGTGTTCGAAATAATCAAGAAACATGAGACCAGGTCGAGTATACAAGGGCTTAGTACCTTGGAGATTGAGATGGATGATACGGGCACAAAGAAGTCAGATGCATGATATCAAGAAGTTAGATCTGCAAAACTTAAACCAGATAAGATTAGAACACAATATGCGGGGGTTTCCCGGACAGTGCCGGTTCCAAGAGGATTTCAACTCCCTTGGAGGATGTCAACCCCTGTGTTAGACAAGATAATTAGATCGTGAACAACAGTAAAAATGACAAGCAAATGGAAATAACAAAAGTACTTAGCTCATGTCCTGCTATGGAAATGAACCGGGCATCCAGATGGCAAGATAGGAGACACTGTCAGAGATTTCTTCTTCTTTTGTCTAAAAATATATCCTTCTTTTCTAAGTCTTCCATTCCGGGTCTTTGAAAATGTCTCCTCCCCCTTTCTTTTTTTTTTTTTTTTTTTTTTGAAATATGGGGGAAAACCCCATATTTATAGCTTAGATATGAGACTAACTGCAGGTTAGATGATACCCAGGGTGTAGTAAAGTAACCTGAGTTAGGGATGTGATGTGATCATGTGGGTCCCATAATTTGACTTATTAGGCAAAGTGGGGGACATGATTTGAATGGGTGGTGAAATAAAGATTTCATTTTTAAAAGAAAGTTCAGATGGGTGCATTTTGAATTAAAATTTATGGGTGTTCATATTTTAATAATTTGAAGGGGATGAATTGATTTTTAGGTGCATTGGGGAACATGTGAATTAAAAATTAAAGGAATTCAGATGGGTGCATTTTGAATTAAATAATTTATGAGAGATGGGGGATGATTCCAAAAATTGAATTATCAAATGGGTCCATACGGAGCCCATTGATAATCAATCAAATAATATGAACAAATAGATAGGATTTTATTTAATTTAAGATAAAGAGAAGCGGGGATGGAAATTGTGTGAATATAAGATGTCGGAGGGGCGCTATACCGAAAATAGGTGTCTACATTTGCCCCTTTTTGTTGAGTGGTTTGCGATAGCAAGCCACGAGACAAAAACAAAAAGGGTTAGATGAAAGATGTGTCTGAGGATGGATGAAGACATGACCAAAGGCAAGATGCCCCAGGCAAAAAAAAGGATCGCAATAAAAAAAAAAGTATGGCGGTGACTCCAATATCACATCAGTAGAGGACAATTGCGGTCTCAACGGAGACAGACGACAATGTTCTACAGACCAGTGAGTGGGTGAAGACCACTGCAGTATGGATGTAAACCATGATGACCAATGGGTCATGGGAAAACATCAAAATATGTGCAACTAAATGCGAAAGATGTGCGCAATCCTTTGTCTGCGAGGAATTGTGTGAAAAATCATGCGTCCACAAGAGGGACATGGATGAAAACAATGATGCCCCAGCACAGGACACAAAGTGAGTTATATATGCCGACAAGTACAAGGATGAAAAAGGTGCATCATGATAGGGCACAAAGATGACATAATGGGAGATGGATGTGTAAATAAAATGCCCCAGGGGGAAAAATCATAAATGTACACATGATGAGAAGATAGGATAGAAAGCTAAGATAAAATGACCTAAAGGTGTGATAAATATGATGGCAATCATGTTTTATAAGAACGATGCATAAGTGTTAGCAAATTAGGAGGTGAAGAAGACAAAAAAGTCTTATTTCTTCGGTAAGCGTGATAGAGATACTTTTGCGTCAAAACAAAAGTAGAGAAAATATTCAAGGAAGAGAACAAGATTAGATAGGTGATGTCCGTTATGGTATCTTCCAAGACAAAAAAATGTCAAAAGAAGATGGGAAGAGATTCTTAGAAATGGATATGATGATGTCCCTACGAGAGTACTGACGAAGATAAAAGATGTGATAGGGTTCTCAAAAAGAGAAGAGGTCAATGTGGCAAAGAGAAGAAAAATAACAGTAATGAAAGGGATGGATAACGATACGTAAACGGAGAAACATCGGCATTGACTGTGAATGCCAAATGTAAGAGATGTCGAGAAATAGAAAAGGGAATAGACAAGAGGATTGGTTGATTATGAGAAGAGCAAGAAAGATTGAATATGAAGGTGATAAGGACATGCAATAGAGGGACGGAGACGGAAGAGGAGAAAATAAAGAGTGAAAGGGGAGGAAGAAGATAACAAAGAAGGATTATGAAAAAGGACAAACAAAGAGAAGACAAGAAAAGAACAGAGCAGAGGATGAAATCATGAAAAAAGGAGAGAGTTATTTAAAATGAAAGATGTGATGAAGATTGGAGCAGAGGAAAATAGAGAGGTAATGGAAAATGAAAGAGATGATAGAGCAAAGAAAATTGAAGGAAATAGATCATAGTGAGGAAATCCAAGGCAAAGAATATGGAACTGACCGCATGGAAATGCATGTGGATGATGAGATGATAAAGGAAATGGGATAACGTTGAAGAGTCAGGTTTTTGATGGGGAAGTAAGGAGGAAGTGTGAGGTAAAATGGGGAGAAAGATGATATAGAGGAAGTAAAATAAGATGAAGATCAGAAAGGAGGAGAAGACAACGAAGAAAATTATGTTGAAGGAAGTGAACCAAGAATGAAGATATTTGGTAAAGAGTGGGAAGCATAAGGAACGTAAAGAGAAACTTAAGGGAAGGAGTGACATCGATTGGAAAAGAAACAAAGATGCATGAGATGAGGATATGCTGATGACGAGAAAATAGAGAGAAGGTGTATGATGAAGACAGTGAAGAAATTGGCAAGGAAGAATGGAAGATGGAGAGGTGGCGAGGAAAAAGAAAGGATGGGATAGGAGAGGCAATGCCAGTGAATGGATGTTAGGAGAAATCCACTGATAATGATCAGTAGGAAAAGATGGGACAAAAGATAAGACAAGGGAGAAAGTAAATGAAGAATGGGAGGAGGAACGCCAATGAAGGGACGTTAGGAGAAGTCCTCTGATAATGATCAGAGGACACAGAGGAAGGAAGGAATGAAGATAGAATGGAGGAGGTCAAAGAAAAGGATTCAGGCTGTGCAGAATGGGGATGAGTGATTTTTAGGAGAAGTCCACTGATAATTACTGGCGTGGAAACAGAAGGATATGATGAAATAATGTTAGGAGAAGATCAATGACAATGACATGTAAGTATGGGGGTAGATATGTGGGAGAACTCTAGAAGATGGAGTGAAAAGAGTAAAGAAAGGAGGGATAACGATGTGTAGGAAGATGAAGATGAGGAGAGGATGCAGTGGATGAGAATGGATGAGAGAGAAATGAAGAAACAAGACATGAAATGAACAGAGAAGCAACGGTTAAGTAAGATTACCCAGCGACGGATGATGGAGATGAACAAGGGACTAGTAGGAAGTGGTGTTTGCGAGAATGAAAGAGGAGGTGAGAGGATGTGATGATGGGGAATGTAAAGAAAATGTAGATGGAGAGAATGTGGGGTAGTGGGGGAGTGCAGGATGAAAAATCATGCTTAAGAGGGACTCTTAAGTAAGATCGCCATGCCGCAGGAGGATTTAAGTAAGATCACCAAACTGGCAGTGACGATATGGAAGGAGAAAGACAACATTGTATTGGATGTAGGTGTGGAAGGGTTGGTTGGAATGAATGGATATGATGAGAGGCGAGAGATAGAAGATGAGGAAGAGATGATGGGAGATGGAAGGATCAGATGGCCAACCATTCTTAAGAGAAACTCTTAAGTAAGATTTCCCTGCGACGGAGATGGTTAAGTAGGATCGCCAAACCGAAGAAGAAGAATAATGATGAAAATACTGAGCAGTGTATACCAAAATGGAACAAGAGATGAAAGGAGGTGATAACAATGTGATAACAAGGAAATAGAGGGGTGTGACATGAATGGATGGAGGAACATATGCAATGTAGATGGAAAGTGTAAGGGTGATCCTTAACTGGGATTCCCACGTGGTGGTAGTGATGATGCAAGAGTGTTAAGCGGAAAAGGAAGAGTGGAAAGACGTTTGTGGTGGTGATTGTTGTCTGTTGAAAGAGGAAATGGTGGAGAAGCTTCTACAGTGGGAGGATCCAAGGAAGAAGATATACCTTAACTAAGGTTCTCTGGCTATATGGATGGCTAAGCAAGATTGTCAAACTGAAAGTGGAAGAGAAAAAGAGAAACTCAAGAGGAAAGACATCGTGCAAGGGGACAGAAAGGTGAGAAGGATGATGTGGAGACAAATGGTGATAAGTGGACATGGAGAGTGAGGATCAATGGATCAAAGATGGTGTTGAACATGTTGAGAGATAAGGAGCTGCATGATAATGAACTATCCTTGAGAAGGACCCTCAAGTAGGATTCACAAACTGCAACGGTGATCAAGTAGAATTCACAAACCGAAGAGTGTATTTGCAAACACATTCATGGATATGATGGATAGATATAAAATTCATAGTGTGCAATTTGATATGATTTTTATAAAAGATGATATGGATGAGATGAATGAAACATAACTATAGCAAGGGTGTACAAAGATACTATGTTTCGAACTGGATTGGAGATAAACAAGAAAGGCTACCACTCAAGGCATTGCACTTGTAGCCAATAACAGGTGTTAATACATAACCAACGATAGTTAGTTATACCGAAAGATCATGAGGGAAATATGGATGAAGGATTCTCGTAATCCTAATATTGACATGACAAAGGGATCAAAGATGTGACTTGTACGTGGGAAGAGGGATCTCCAAAAGTGGTGTTCCTTAAGTCTATGCCCTAGCTCTGGGAAAGGGAAAGAGCAATAGCAGAAAGTTGATCAATGCAGGAAGCTTCAGAAAAAAATGTTGATAAAATGAAGGTTGATCAATGCGGAAAACCTTCCAGATGCCATAATAACAGAGTAGCCATCCTTCAAGGGTATGGTCTACTTTACACATAATATGGATGACAAGAATAATATGATAGCCGTCCTTCAAGGGATCGGTCTATTTCTTTTGATTTTGATTTGATTTTGATTTGTATACTTTTTTTTATTTGCATGAACAACTGTCCTTCGAGGGATCAGTCTGTTTTTTATAACTTTGATTTTTCCTTTTACATACTTGAGTTTGAGCTTCACATGGGGGAGAGCTGGGAATAGCTAAGTAAACCACTTAAGAGGGGATAAGGAATGTACAAGAGACACCCTAGACCCTTCGCATGGCTACAATAGGAGAATGAGAAGGTAATGGATGTAATGGTTACGAGATCACATCAAAGTAGTGAAGGCGGATCACATAAGTCAGATTATTATAGTGATAAATGGAAGGGGATAAAGATGGCAGAACAATCTAAGGATGTAACTAATTTCTCATTGGTAAATATGCTAACAGTAGATTGGTCGCAAGTGCAATGCATTAAGAGGTTACGTCTCTGGTTTTATCACCACGAGAGGGAAGACATTGAAGTTGCAATAAGATGAGATGATAGTCAAGTAGGAAATAAAACTAACATATGACCACAATGGTGGATTTAGATGAAAATGAATGATGATGCCCCAAGAGAGACATAAACATAGAAGGACAATCATGGCCTCAAAGGAGGGCTTGATGAAATAAACGGTGTCCCAAAAGAGACACACATATAGCCACAATGGTGGACTTCGAAATAGATGGTGCCCCAGAAGAGACACAAATATGGAAGGATAATAATGGCCTCAAAGGAGGGCTTGATGAAATAAATGATGTCCTAAAAAAGACACACATATAGCCACAAAGGTGGACTTGGAGAAAGAGGTCCCTCAATGGAGAAACAAACATGGCCTCAAAGGAGGGCTTCAATGAAAAAGATGATACCCCTAAAAGGAGCACAAACATAAAAGAACAAGTATGGCCTCAGATGAGGGCTTAGAATGAGATGGGGATTTGGATATAATTAATTTAGATTGGATGGATGTGAAGAAAGGTAGATAAAACAATGTCAAAGAGCGAAGTCCCCTAGTAACAAGGGGGTTGTACAGATGAGATGTTCAAGGGCGAGGGAAGGTAGTTCCCCCAATGGGTTAAATTTGAAGGAGGTAAAGGATGTCGAAAGAGTTTAGATGAGATTGTTTTAGATTTGGATGGGGTAAACGATCCGAGACCACAAGTGTGTTTAGCAAGATAAGCGGCATTGATGAACAATGGTGGGCATTCCTTAGGAGGAATGACATGGGCTAGATGAATATTAAGGGATGATGTGGATGGAGGGATAATGGGAGATCTGCCAGATGGGATATGGATTGGATTCAAGGTAGATAGAGAAGGAACTTTCCCCTGAATGAGGAAATCATCTTTCTCAATAAGGTTATTAACGATTGACCGAAAGGCCTTACAATGTTCGATGTCATGACCTGGGGTACGATGATAAGCGCAACTGGAATTAGGATTGAACCATGATGGCTTGGGACCATAGGGATTAAAGGCTTTAATAGGAGGAATTTTAATGGTAGATGTTTGAGTTAAATGTTGAAAAATGTCTGCGTATGACCCCATTGAAGTGTCATGGGGAAGGTAACTCTTGTGGGTTTTGATAGGATGTCTCGACTTGGAGTTAGGAGAAAACATAGATGTAGATTGGATGTGTGAATTTCGTGTTTTGGAGGACAAATCAAATTTGGTTGAAGGATGGTATTGTTTGGATGTGGATTGATTGTTGCAAGATGTTGTAGATGGAGAAACTGATCCTGTCCTGGATGTTGTGGCATTGGATTGTTGAGGAGAGGGAAAATCTAAATGTTTCCATGGATGTGTAGGGGACTATCGGGGATGTTTTCCCTGAGCCTTAGACTTTGACCGAGAAGATTTACCTCTAGCAGGGATGACAATAATTTCAACCAGAGGATCTGATAGCGGTGGTGTGGTTATTAATGGAGAAAATGTCCTAAAACAAGATGAAGATGTTAATGAAGATATAGGTGTTTGTATGATGTGATTAATGATATCTATGTGATACATGGATTGTTTCAATTTGGGCACAGAAAGAGATGATTTTTTAGAGGGAGAAGATAAAGCAAATTTATTTGATTTAGGTAAAGGTGTTGGTATAGTAGGTGATTCAAGGGGTATATTTGGTAGGGTTGCAGATCGAGAGGATTTGATTGATGTGATAGGAGGATTGGGTAAAGAATATTGGGGTAGACTGGGTGATGTGGCCATGGGAAAGGTTGTCAAGGTAGAGCTAGGTGGATTTTTTGATATGATATGTATAGGGGTAGCTAGGATAGATAAAGATGTTGACATTTTTTGAATATGTGGAGATGTGAGTGATGTGATGAACGACGGAGTAGACCTTGTGGGTAAGGGTAATGTAGAAAGTGCAGGGACATTTTCGGATGTAGAAGCATAATGGACTGGTTATTTCATAAATTTTTCGAGGGGTAAGAATGATATTTTTGATAAAGGGATTGATTTCGAAGATAGGGTTTCAAGGGTGCATGTTGTAGAACTGGGTTTAGTTGGGATGGTTGTGAGCAATATAGGTGTAGTAACAGGTGTATTTGATGAATATGTCAGTGAATGAATGGGTGTGAGAGAAGTAGGGATATGTGTGGATATGAGTGGAGCCGAAATAAGTGCTAAGGATGAATCTAATGTGATAGATTGGGGTATGTTTGAAGTGGCGGAAATGGATGATATAGTTGAATTTGATGTGGATGTGGCAAGGATAGGAGAAGGTACATGTTCAACATAAGTAGTGAAAGTTGATGTAGGTGTTATAGGTTCTGAATAAGAGATGGGAATAATGTCCATTGGGGGAACATGCGGAGTTGATGACAAGATGGGATCTTGATTGACAGTGTCAACCATACAAGCGTTTGATAGTTGAGATGTAAATGGGGTGACGTGATTTGTTGGTGGTTGATTAATATATGTAGTTGAGGTATCAATTTGGATATCGCCTTGATTTACAAGTTGTTGGACACGATCTTTGAAGGAATGACATCTCTCAATGTCATGACCTTTAACTCGATGATATTTACAAAAGTGGGCCTCGTGATACCAAATAGGCTTGGCTTGTGAGTTGTCTATGGGTCGTATGGGAGGTAGTTGGATAGAGTTTACACTCATCAACTTATCAAATACATAACTATATGATTCTCCTAAGGGAATGTAATTGGATGTTGATTGAGAAGATTGTTGTTGAGACCATGTGCTTGGTGTAGATGGGGATGAGGGTTTAATGACCACAGTGTTGGCCACAGTCTTGAACTCGCCATTATGTGTGAATGGTTTCGTGGATTCAATTTTTGATTTAGTTGAACTTAATTTAAGATGACCCTACTCAATGGCACGAGTTTCGAGCTTGTGATCCATTGTGAAAGCTTCATAAAAGGTTCAAAATGATTGGATCTACAAAGTGGATGATATATGTTTGGCACACAAATGTGAGAATAAGTTGATAAGTTTGGTTTGCGGGATAGTGAAGGATAGTTGATTTATAACAACATGCCATCGTGCGACGAAGTCGGCGATGGGCTCGTTTTCATACTGTCGAATGGTATATAGATCAGCGATAGTGGTCTTGCGTGCGATATTGATAGAAAAGTGTTCTAAGAACAACTGTGCAAGTTGAGTGAAAGATAATAAGGAATGTCGTGGGATACTGTGGTACTAGTCCAGCCCGGGACTAGACAGAGACATGGGGAAAGTGCGAAGAAGTAAATCATGATCATGCGCAATGAGACAACATGCATGTTTAAATGTGAGGAGATGTTGTTGGGGATTTTCTTTATTATTGAACTTATTAAATGCAGGAAGCTTCCAATGAGGGGGATAGGGTTTAATTGGAACCGATGGATGAATTGGTTCGTTACAAATTTGTTCATAGGATAAGGTGTTCTTGGGTGGTATGGTAAGGGTTTCTAAATTGGCTAACCGATTCATTAAGGCGTAAATTGAATCACTCGAGGTGTTGTAAGGTTGAGATTGGATTGGTTGCGCGGTTTGAAAAGTAGTTTGATAAGGTGAATAATAAGTTTGTGGGTGTGTGGGTAGTTGAGGAAGCATTTGATAAGGTGGTTGATAAGTTTGTGAATAGGATGTTTGCGGAATGGTTTGATAAGACCACTGATTAATTTTTGAATATGTAGATGTTGGAGGAGTTGTCTGGAAAAGACTGACATATGTCACATGTTGGGATTGTGGCATAGGCTGGTGTTGAGCAATAGGGGCATGCCGATAAGTGGGGATATGTGTGTTAAGGGGTTGAGACTGTTGGAGCATAGGATGGGTAGGGATGTAGGTATTCAAAAGCTGAGATTGTTTGATGGGCATACTAGTGGCGGATGAAATAGAATTGACAAAAAGGGATGTGGGTGGAATGCGATCCACCAATTGAGGAGATTGGGAGGATTGAGAGATTATAGGGGATTTTTGGAGTAAGAAGTCATATATGGGGTTATGAGGTGATTCGAGATGTATCTAGAGGAGCAAGAGATGGTGGTACGATTGATTTAAGAAGACTGACTTGACAGGGGGTGGGAGGGTTAGTGTCAAGGTGGGGAGAATTTTGTATGACATGGTTCTCATGAGGTGAGACCATGGAGACTGGAGATTGGCTGACCGATGACGTGGTTTTGAGCTTAGAATCCTGTTGAGTAAGATAGTTAGAAGAAATAACTTTACTAGATAGAGAAAATTGTTTGTTTGTCTCGATTTGGGAGAGAGCGACAATAGGTGTGAAATAGAGGAACATCTATTTGTGTATATTATTGACAAACAAATCAAGAAGATTTTTTTTAGCATCATGATTAGTTTAGAGGATGTAAACATAACAGAAAAATAAGTAATGAAGGTGCCTAAAGGAGTCTAAGGCTGGTTTCAGGCAGTTATGGATTGGGAGATGTCTGAGGCGATTGCCTGTTGGGTGTTTAAGTCCCCAAACAGTTAACCAAGTGAGAGGAATGTTTGGATGTATTAATTATGTTTGTGTAGTCTAAGGCAGTGTGTGATAAGTGAAATGCAGAGAGTTAAATCCTTTTACTTAAGCTATGTGATTAGGCAGGATGCAGAAGGTTTGTTTTAGACCAAAATGAAATGTGACGTTCGATGTAGAAAAACACTCAAGAAAGGGAAAATTCGATGCAGAAAAGAGAAAATAGAGAAAAATGAGAAATACCTGGAGAATCGCTTATCGTGGTTATTTAAGTGCGTTTGATAGTGATGTATTTAGAAGCATCGGTTAATGACCGGAAACGCCCGGGTACCCTGAAATGACACTGTTTATGACATGAAATTGCACCGTTTGACTGCAGGAGGTCGGTAAAGGTTTTTTTTTTTTTGCGGTGTGTTTGATTTGAACATTGTTCTTTGACAACATAATTTAGACTTTTTCCTGCTAAACAAATATAACCATTAGTGGATATGAGTTAAAAAGATATAAAAAAGGATAATAAAACAAAACATTCTAATATTTATATGTAAAATAAAATCCTCGGTGTAGGATATTAATCTAAAAAAAAAGTTTGTCGTTTGTATGTTAATTAGAAGAAACAAACAATCGAAACTAAATCAAATGCAAACTAAATTATAAACTAAACGATGAAATAACTATGATTTAATAATGAAACAAGTGATGAAATAATAACTAGATAACTCTCGAATAAACATTCAATGTAAATATTAACATGGAACAATAAACAATATAATGTGATAATGCATTCAAAATAATGAATTACGACATGCACTATACAAATGACAAACCAAACGCTAACTAAAATAACAATTAAGCACCTAAATAATAAAACTACATTATCCAAGCAATATGAACATGTAAGTTGCATTTATTTAACAACTTATCAAATCTAAACAAATTTCACCAACAAATGTTTATTAATGACATAAAATATAGTTGAACATTAGATATTAAATGTCAATTAATGATACAATGAGATACAACATCTAATCAATGGGACAGAAAAAGGAAATATCTTATCACCCTTTGTTGTTAACACTTCCTTATCTACTTTTTGATAATTTACAATTGGTCCTACTGCACATGGATATGGATTTTTACATTGACGATGACATAATGAGAATTGTAAATGAAATATACATGCTTGGAAATTGTAAACTACTTGCTATAAGGAGACAATTTTTTTTACAAAAGGTAAGTGACACGTCAAACAGAGAAAGATAGTATTAAATCCTATGAACAGGCGAGTCGGAAAAATAAACGATGCAAAATATAAGATATGATGAGCACTAGAAGAGCAAGGTTAAATTTTTGGATTCATATCCCATGCGGGTAAACATAAAACAAAGAGCACGTACCTCTGAGGTGACTAAAATGAAGGATTATACTAAAGTGAGATCAACGAATATTAAGACCATGCAAACAAGCAGGTTAAATAAAATAAGTAAAATAACAAACAAAACAACCAGATCTAGGGTCTAGTCCCACTGGGCATGCCAAATGTAGATATGTGTCTCCTGCTTCCCGTCCAGGTGAGTGTTCGAATAATCAAGAAACACAAGACCACGTTGAGTATATAAGGGCTTAGTACCTTGGAGATTGAGATGGATGATATGGGTGCAAAGAAGTCAGATGCATGATATCAAGAAGTTAGATCTGCAAAACTTAAACCAGATAAGATTAGAACACAATATGCGGTGGTTTCCCGGACAGTGCCGGTTCCAAGAGGATTTCAACTCCCTTGGAGGATGTCAACCCCCGTGTTAGACAAGATAATTAGATCATGAACAACAGTAAAAATGACAAGCAAATGGAAATAATAAAAGTACTTAGCTCATGTCCTACTATGGAAATGAACTGGGCATCCAGATGGCAAGATAGGAGACACTGTCAGAGCTTTCCTCTTCTTTTGTCTAAAAATATATCCTTCTTTTCTAAGTCTTCCGTTCCGAGTCTTTGAAAATGTCTCCTCCCCCTTTCTTTTTTTTCTTTTTTTTTCTCTTTCGAAATATGGGGAAATCCCCTAATTTATAGCTTAGCTATGAGACTAACTGTAGGTTAGATGATACCCAGGGTGTAGTAAAGTAACCTGAGTTAGGGATGTGATGTGATCATGTGGGTCCCATAATTTGACTTATTAGGCAAAGTGGGAGACATGATTTGAATGGGTGGTGAAATAAAGATTTCATTTTTAAAAGAAAGTGTTGGATGGGTGCATTTTGATTTAAATTATTTATGGGTGGGGTTAATATTTTAATAATTCGAAGGGATTGAATTTTTAGGTGGGAACTTGATTTTTAGGTGGGAACTTGATTTTGACTTAAGTGGGGAACATGTTGGACTGGGTAGGTGAAATAAAGATTTCATTTTTAAAAGAAGGTGTCGGATGGGTGCATTTTGAATTAAATAATTTATGAGAGATGGGGGATGATACCAAAAATTGAATTATTAAATGGGTCCATATGGGGCCCATTGATAAACAATCAAATAATATCAACAAATAGATAGGATTTTATTTAATTTAAGATAAAGAGAAGCGGGGATGGAAATTGTGTGAATATAAAATGTCGGAGGGGCGCTATACCAAAAATAGGTGTCTAAAATCCTGAAGTATGATCTTGAATTGATTGTAACTTGGCAAGTTCTCTTTCGTACCAAGATATGCTTCTTTCAAGGATTGGTTGAGTCTTGCTATCAAGAGAAAATTCATCTCTCTTGGTCCAGTCAATTTGAGGTAACGGGGTAAAAGAAACTGCAGCATATGAATGATCAATAACATCTTCATCATCATTCATGAATGAATCTGGAGGGATCTTGATGTGAAAGGCCTTGATTTGAGCAAGGGTTGGTGAGAAAACTCTCATCTTCTTACTTCCTACTTATTTGAATAGGCAGCCCAAAAATATTCCATGGTAGGATTATGTTGATACTTTCTCCAAGAATCTTCTCCATATATCCATTGATATCAAACTGGGCTCTCTTCACATATGGATGAATTGTGATGAGGTCAAAATATTTTTCCATGACTTGTGCACTAAAGATATTTGGACATTGGTATTCCCCAATTTGGATTGGGAAATGAATTCCTGAACGATGTTTGTCACTAAGAAGACAATGAACTGAGAATAGTTTCCGTGTAAACTCCATTAGTGCCCATTTGTCACTGACATACTTAGGAAGTTTCCATGGAGTACCCACAAATCTACTTACACGAATGTAGGAAAAAGATGAAAATTGAATAAACCATGTTCCCCGTTGGGAAATGACATTCATGGCTTCTCTGGAAAATATTTTCTTTGCATTCCTATTTAGGTTCCGAATCACACATAAATTAAATGCATCGTTGACCCTTCTGAAATGGTGAGAGCTATTTTTGAAACTTAGTTGCAGGTAATAATGGAAAACACTATTTGATTGACCTATGACTCCTCTTGTTTCGAGTCCAGAAAATAGCTTTCTTCTTGCCACTGCATAAGTCAGATACGATGTCATGTAGAAGAATCTAGTCATCTTAACTTCGATCAATTGTTTGTGAAGGGTTATCACTGATGATGGTGGCCCAATCCACAATTTTTTTCTTGGCAAGGATGATACAAATAAACTGATACCATCCATGGGTGGAAAATCCTGGTAGAGGGTAAACCAAAAACTCAACTTAGGAGAGTAATCATGTCCCCGATTTCTTCCACGAACTCAATGCGATATAGTTCTTTAGGAAGCCAGTCAATTCAAGGCCTCTTGGTCACTAACTAGTTGTTATTAACCATCTTTCTCCACATGAGGGGTTCTTTATCCCAAAATTCTTGTGCTGACTGGCGAGTGATATCCGCATTCTCAGGAAAGTTAGGTATGCTGAGCAATTCCTCATTGTGCTTTGGTGTGATTGAGAGGAAAGGCTCACAATTATCTTTAAAAATTCCTCATCTCTCAGGATCATAATGCTCTGCGCAAGCGATAACCAGCTCCGGACACTGCACCGAGACAGGAAATGCTACTGCTTGGGGTAGATCACAATGGTAAAGCCTATTCGAGAATATGGTTTTGCCTTCAGTTTTCACCCGTTCATAGAATTGTTGCACATTGATGTGACCCAGATTCGTATCAGTGATATTGTCATATGCCGACTTAATGGAACTGGGAGGGATGATTCCTTAGAATTCATACTTAAGTGCAGGTTTGTTCGATTTCTCCACTAGCTTCCTCGATTTGCCTTCAGATTTATTAGACTTTTTGGCCATTATGAATTTCACAGAAAAATAACTCAGGCACGTAAAACAATGCAAGTAGGGTCAGGTCTCAGTCTCCGAAACCCCTGTCAATGCAAGAATAATATGACTTGTTTAAGTATTACTATTATTATTATTATTTTATGACTCAGGCACGTAAAACAATGCAAGTAGGGTCAGGTCTCAGTCTTCGAAACCCCTGTCAATGCAAGAATAATATGACTTGTTTAAGTATTACTATTACTATTATTATTTTAATAATAATAATAATAACAACTAGTCCTGGTTACAATTTTTTTTTAATAATACATCACACCGAGACTAGGCTTGAATTTCGAGTCTAGTGACAACAATTTTTTTTAAATTTATTTATTTTAAATAAACAAAATCACCTGATTTCTAATATCCCGTTTTTTTAATTTAATTCTCTGTAGAAAATTCTCCTTAGTATGCACAAAACTCACGTGATTTTAATGAATGCCTACTTTGGGCCTTCCTCCTTCCTTGCGGGCTTCAAATTGATGCATGGGCAACGTACTGGTTTTTGATAATTGCTCGTGATTTGGAATTTCTTTATAACCTGCGTGAAAACTCGAGCTTTTTCCTGAAAAATGTGTGGATTTGTCTTCTTTGCTTTGGCCTACGTTTAAACTTATTGTTTCCTCGTTGTTCTACAAGTTGATTTACCTCTCCTACATGTGTTGAAACTTGCTTCAAACACTTCTGCAATATTCTTTTATTCCCTCTCTAACATGTAAACATGTGAGCTCCGTTTGTAATTCAAAAAAATTCTTTTTTTTAATACAATGGTTGCGTTGAAAATGTGTTGGGAAGTGCGTTGGGACTGCTCTCTTTTTTAAACTGTCTTTTATCCTTCCCACATGGTCTCCTTGTACATAAGAAACAAACAAACAAAAAAAACAAAAAAAGAGATTTTAATGGATTGTTTTCTTTCCTCTCCCATGCATGGATAAGATTCTTTTGGCTGTGTGGACTCTGCTCCTTTGCAAATGTTTGGATTTAGTTTCCTTGGCACGTGGAAAGGATTCCTTACCAATGCGTAGTGTTTTTTTCTTGGAAAGATGTGTGGTGGACTGTGTGTGATGGAAATAACCTTGAGCTTTTTCCTTTTACCCACGTGGACACTCTTTGATTAATGCAAATAGCTGATATGTGGTATTTGCTTCACTTGCGTGATGATTTTCAGCTGTCCCTTGGCCAATGCGTGATAATTTTTGGATTATCTAATTTGCTTGTCTATTCCTCCTTATGCATTGAAACTCAATGATTTCTCCCTGCCCTGCGTGGAAACAACATTATTTATCTTTCCTTTTTCTTTAATTCATCTGTTGTTTTCCTCTACAGGTGTGGGACCGTTTTGGACTGTTTTGTGCTAATTTTCCTCTTATCTTACTTTGCACAAAAAGATGTGTGGAAAATGCTTTTGTTGTTTGGAATGTGTGAAGACTTCTTTCCTGCTCTGCATGGTGATTCTCCTGGAGAATGCATGGAGCACCTTGGAGATTGAGTTCTGGTTCTCTAAATGCGTTGAAACCTGTTTTGGGGATTTCTTTTATGTATAAACCTGTGATGAATACACCCAGAGGAGATAATAAGGAGTTTGGAAAAACTAAAAAATCTTCCAAGCTTCTTATTTACTTCGCACGAATTTTTCCAAGGAGTTTGATGGATGAGGATTTAATAAGCTTCTTTATAACCGTTTCTTATTCATCCCATTAAAACAACTTTCATTTTTCCCGGGTAGTGGCATTAATTTCTAGGGGGAAGTGGGGAAATAAACAGCCAATTGCCAGTGGAAATGGCAAGGCGGGTTGATAATCCCCATTTTATTTCCCCTTGTGGGAAATCATGAGATTTTTTGCCCGTTTTCCAATTCATTAATTTGGCAATCAGGGAAAGAAATCCCACAAGCGGTAAATTAAAACAAAATTACCATGAAAGGGGAAATTCGGGTCTGGGAAGCCTATTTGGCATCCCCAACAATGGGAAGCAGAGGCTTATTTTCCCTGGCAATTAAAATAAATCTTGTCGAATGAATTTTAATTAATATTTATTTAATTAAAAACCCCATAATCATTTAAAGATTAATTTTATCAAACAAAGAGTAATTAATTAATTAATTAATATTTAACACAGTTTGAGACCTGGGGGGAGGAGTTCTCGCCCGAAAAGGACAAAACAAAGACCAGAATGATCACAAAAATGAGATGATCACGATAAGAGCGATAGATCATGCAAAGTAACACTTTTAAAAATTTCAAAATTTTCATTTTATTAATTTTGTGAAATAAAAATTGGTTGATAACATGTGCACATGTCTATCATATATTCAAAATCAAATTTAGACTACAAATCTTGTTTTTTCTATATATAGACCACTTAAATTGACATAAAAACTAGACTAAGTACTTTGAAGACTTTATTGGATGGGATGGAAGCCATCACTATAAAAACACTAGATAGGATGAAATCCATCACTGAAGAATATGCAAGAAGTGCAAGTGAAAACAATGGTTAAGAAATCAAATTTGCACAAATGGTATGAATCCATTTCTCAATTAATGAAGAAGACAAGCTTGCACCGTATACACCAAAATAGTTCAAGGGAGATTTGCATTCTATCGAATGAAGTGAAAAAATTATAAAATAGTACACCAAAAATGTCATCAAATGCTTGAAATAGATGATGTAATGTGTCAAGGGTAAGAAAGAGAAACTTTCCAAAGAAGCAATATGGCTACACCCCATAATGTTGAATGGGTGGAATGGACATAATAATATATTTGCATAAGTGGTTTGAATCCACTACTCGAACTCTAAAAAATTATATAAAATGGGTACACCGAGAAGTTACCTCACTAAAATGGAGACAACTGGTCTAAGTGTCAATGTGTCAAATGATATAGAAAGGGGTCTCTCACAAAGAACATGGCACTAATAGTGATGGGAATACATAAAAAACTAAAAGAAGGGTGTGTAAAATAAGGAACATGTACATGAAGGTAGATTAGGATATGAAAAACAAACCCCCCATAGAACTTTATAACTTAGTGCAATTATACATCCCAAAAATGCCAAATAAGATAGTAAGGCAATATATACACCAGAATATCTCAAAACAAGGAGTTATCTAACTATCGAAGAAATACCAAATTAATGTGAGAGTTTCTCCAAAACAAGGGAGAAATGCCAAATAGAGTTAGTCTAAAACAAAGGGATCATTGCTAGGTAGAATGTGTAGTGTGTGGTTAGTGTAGTTGAATGGTAGAGGATCTACTCCTATAGATCCCATGAACAGAATGTTGATGATGTTTCCACGGTGGATCTGAACTCTATCTTAGATGAATACATATGGCATATGAATATGTTTACATGTGGTTTGTACATGCGAGGAATCATTTTTTGAAGTGTCATGAATCTCATGTTTAAATTAAGTACTATCATGTATTTCATGTTTGAGAAGGTGTGCAGAATGACTCATATGTCACACAATATCCTCATGAAGAGTAGAGCCAACAAGAAATGTAAGTTTGCATGAAGTAGACCTGATGATGAATCATGTGTTATATATTCAATGTCATGAAAAACAATCTAATCAATAGGTTAAATAGGGGAACTGATGCCCTACAAATGTTTACATATGCCTCTGTTAAAATGACCCATGAAATGGAGAGTTTGGAATCCAAAACCAATTGTGTGCTTCTAAAATTATCCAAACACAGTGGTGGGTGTATATGAAGTGTGGGGAACAACATATGTATCATATTCAGTGGGAAACTCATGATTAGGAAGAGTATAGTCTGATGATGTGTCAATTAGATGTGAATCAATGACACAATATAGACTATGTTTAATCATAGGTATGTCCATGGTGTCAATATGACATTGTAATCATGCAACTATGTCTTGCAATGCTGAAGGAGTGTTTCTTTTTTATAAATATGTGAGAGTAATAGATAGTTTTGATTTATATCTTCTTATAATCTTCAACAAATCTAACCATGTCCTCTTGAATTAAACATACTTTTGTAAAGAGCGTAGTGTTTTTCTTAAAGTGGCAATTTATTATTTACCTACGTGAGAGTGTGTAATTCATGGCTAGAATCCATTCATAATAGCCAGGAAAAAAATGCCTTGGAAGAACCTTAAAAAATGAACAAACACAATAAATACCTCCCAAACTACTTATAATGATGTAATTCTTTAAAAAAATTCCTCAATATAATGATTGACATGCAAGCCAAGATTAAAATAAGCACAACTCACATAAGTTTTTAAAGCACAAAAATGAACCCCCTAGTTGAAACTAAGTGACACTTTATAAGTAGTGTCATTTACATATCAAATATAGTCAATAAATTATAAAATTATGATGAAATCACAGTTCTTAGTATGCAGAATGGAACCAATATTTGAATCTTTCAATTTGCAAATAGCGTGAAAAATACACAGTTTAGAAAAAATAAGATCTGAAGTCCAGTTAGAGTGGATCAAAAGATATGGCCAATCTGAAAGGTCCAAAAACTAGGACATGAAGGGACAACCACTCTAAAAAAACTGAAAATTTCTTGGCAAACTATGCCACCAAAATATCAAAAATATAATACCACTATAGTATAGCATTGAAAAAATATGGAAGGGTGAAAAAAATAATCACTCCCTAGGCCTCCTCGAATTAAAAGACATATGGCCTCTGGATAAATTTTTAACTCATAATTAATGATGCTCAATGGTGTCAAGTTTAAGTGGGCTAAAACACCAGCATGGGGACTCTGATAGTTATTTTCATAGAATTTACTCCCCATTGCTCATTTTTTGTGAAGGGATGTAGAGAAACTTGGATGGTCCCCATACAATTCTCTTCACCATGTGGGGTGCATGTATGGATCTTATTGTCTATGTGCATAATCAAGGGCTTAAACAAGTGCACTTGAGCTCTAAATCAAGGGAAAATCTTAGTGGCAAATATTCGTTAATTCTCACACAATAGTTCAACAAGTTTTTAAAATTTGAAATTGGCAAATTTTTTGGGAAGGGAGTAGGCTCTCCCCTTCACTCACAAAATTTAGTCATGTGTACAAGTTCATTTTAGGGGTTATTCTTTCACCCTTACATGGATTGATAAATTCACAATAAGTTCACCTTAATATTGTCGATCGGTAGCATAGTTTGATTTCCTATACTATGCCGATATTCACTAAATATATGTTGTCGGTTAGTAGCATAAAATATGCTACTCAATCTTGGTAGCATAGTTTATGCTACTAGCACAACTGGAACAAAGAAACATATTGTCAGCCAGTAGCATAAAAACATGCTAACGCACTCTGAGCAACATATATTATGTTGTGGTCGATAGTATATTTTATGCTACCAACTAGTAGCATACAAAATAGCTACCATCCGGTAGTAATAGACAAATTTAAGAGTATGGGACTTTTTTTGCTTACGCCACTCATTTTGGGAGGATTCATATATTCTCATTGAGATGATCATTTGTAACTACTAACATCAAAAATTTACACTAAAACACAATCCCATACAAAATTAGACGAAATTATGATATCCCTTTTTCCTAACTCAATCATTCTTGCTTACACACACAACCTATTTATGCGTCATATTTTGTGAGGAATACATTCGTCTAATCAAGGCGATCACCCTAAGTGCTATTGTCAAACCCAATGATTTTAAAAAAATTTACATATATTTTTGGCCGACATCATATACTATCATCCAAACAGGACCATAATATCCATGTTGTCAGCGGGTATGACATAAAAAATGTTCATCGGCCTTTCAACATCCATTAGCACAAAAGTCTCAATTTTAACCACATTCGCCTTTAGCAATCGAAATTCTAATTTTCCCAGATTTTGCCAATGAATTTCATATGATTTTTTTGGGGGGAGGGTCTTAATCATTTATCCCTACTTTAGGGGGAATTTTATCCACTTGTCAATGATTTAATTATATCTAGAAATTAAATCTAATTACAAAGTAACTAATGTATAAATGATAAAATACAGAAGTGAAACAAGAAAACTAAGATGTAAAGTATTAAACCCTAAGCAAGGAAGAGAGATAGAGGATTTAGTTGACATTCGTGTAACCTGGGAATGATTTGGGAAGGGTGAAATGATCAACATGATGCAAAAAACATCGTGAATGATATCTGTAAATTCTAGAGTTCACAAACAAGGTTGTAAAGGGGTGTATGGGCATTGATGACTGTATTTGGGTGCCCATGACTCTGCAAAAGCTCCAGGTCTAGTTTATGTTGTGTCGCAAGGGTGTCATAGTTATTCCCTCTTGATCCTTTGATGTTCATATTATGATCATCTATGATACCTATAACATGAAAAATAGAAGTTCACATTAACAATCCCACAAACCACATCAAACCTAAAAAGGAACATGCAGAATGGGGATTCATACTGACCTTGGCGGTCACCCAAAGAGTGAACTTACAACCAAGATCTGCACTACATCTTAAACTCCATGTAGTTCTTTGTGTGTGTAGAAATTGTGCCCTAGGATGTCCCTTATGCAAGTTGCACTTGATAGCAGGTTGCAGTTATAATGTAGCAATATAATAGAATGTGTGGATGGAATAAAATGAACTTACCCTTCCTATGTTATGAATGTAGATATTATAGCCCTTGTCCCTTGAATGGATTCTAGGTGGATTTCGTGGAGTGCTTTAGGTTCCTTTTTAATTCAATCTTAGGTGATGATAGTAATGCTTAGTTCTTGGTCCTTAATTTTGAACACGTAACTATGTATTTGTATGATTCCATTATTTGAATTTCATAATTGACAACTGGTAGGCTGACCCATAAGTGAAAAATATTCCTAAAAGATAAAAGATATCCAAAAAGAGTGAGTAAGGTAGAGAAAGGGTCAAGTGAACCCATAGGGGATAGGGGTGTTTGGGCATTGTTGTCATGGCTAGGTGTTAGTGTCTGAATCCATAAAAGATAAATCAAGTAAACTTCCGACTAAGTTGTAGGGTGTGTAAGACCAAATAGAAAATAAGAGAGAAAGAAAAGAGGCCAAAGAAAGTTGCCAACCACTAGTTTTCTTGCTTATGAATCATATAAATGCTAGTATGCTTTTAAGACCTAGAAATGTACCCAAGTGCGTGATTTAGTGTCTACATTTTCCCCCACTTTATATTGTTGAGTGAATACTTGATAACATAAAGTAGATAAGAGATGCATACCTTATGATCTTGTACAACAGTGCAACGAATAACATGCCGAGTGAACATGTGAAGCATATAATGACTACAAATTGAAGTGTGGAGACTAGGAGAGGAAAGTGACCCTCAGGTTAAAGCGTACGCATTGCATTGTACCTATTCTTATGCTTGTATTTTTTTTATTGTAGGTTATTTCTTATTGCATATTAAGGACATGCTTGCAAAAGAGGAGTGAAAGAGTAGTCAAAATCCTATATATGAAAAATTTGAGAAAAGTATACAAAAGTATGTAAAAGTGTGTAAAATTAATAGTAAAGGAAAGTGTGCACCAGATGTGAAAGAGTTTACAGGATAGAAAAGTGTCCTGAACATGCTATGAAGAGAATTTTTTTGGGCGAACTCATGCCGATATGCCAAGTGAGTTTTTTGGGTGATCTCACGCCAAATGTGAGTTTTTTGGGAAATCTCACACCAAAGAGCAAAGTGTTGGGGAGAGAGGTCTAGTTTTACTCTCCTTCCATGAATCCTCCCAATAAGCACCACTATGCAGATGGTGTGTCCTGATTTAGTTCCTATTGTTCCTTTCATCCTGATTAGTTTCTGAATTATTCTAATTATACCGATTGTAGGAGATAGAATGCATTATGTGATTAGAGGGTTATGCCTGTGACTGTAAAACTACTCTAAAGACTTCTATAAATTGTGATGATCTGAGAAAATTATTGTTGGTGACCCCAAGACATTAGCACCAAGGGGAGGACACGGGTGCCCATTTGCTACTATCTAATGTTGGGCATTGGTGTCTGTGTTATGTTGAGAACCCAAGTTAGATTTTGGGTCGTTTTGTGATTGTGTTCCTATTTTGTTCTGTATACTGTACAGATTATGTACTATATCTCTAAGTTGTTGTAGGGGTGATTTGTTCACCTAATGTATAACCCCTCATTTAGGTGCATGCGATGGAATGTAGGAGTGTGTAGACCAAAAGAGAGGACCTGATGTTGATGTTGTATTGTATACCATGTAGGGGGTAGGGGATGTACATGGTAGAAACCAAGGCACATGAAAACAAAGTAGGCTAGGAAAATGTGTTAGTAAAAAATTAGGAAGTATGTAATAGAAGAAAATGTAACAAACAAGTGTGAAAACAAAGATAGAACCCCAAAAAGTGGGTTTCACACATGGGTCATCGCTCATAATGTCAGAAGACAATTAGGGCAAAAACGGCCAAAAGCATACAATAAACATACAATACATAGGGCATAGCCCATAAATGATAACATACAATGACAAACAATGTCAAGCAAAGTGTATCAGATAACCATGGTGGCATATAATCCTAAAAAGTAAATGTTACACATGAAGCACCCATTAGAATATTAGAAAGATAAATAGTATGTCAAGACATGTATGTATCAATGGAAAGTAATGTGTTAGTAGGAATAGGAAGTAGTATATAATGAAATAATAATAACCTCTAATGTGTGAGAGTTAGTAAAGGTAGATGCCCCAGAAGCCTTGGTGGGACTGTTAAAATGTATGATGCCAAACATCATTGCAGCGTGTAATAACCTATAAGAGATCTACATTCACTCCTAAGGACCAAGTGAAATGTTCATGTGTGTATATAGAAGGATAATGACATATTGCGTAGCTAACTAACATAGTAAGCATAATTGCATCATGTAAGTAGTATAAGTATGCAAAAATTAATTGTAACCAATGATATGCAAATACAATGTATGAGTGTGATGGAATGGTATGCAAAGTGTGAAGATGAGTAGGATCAGTGTGTCCCCCAACAGATGTGTATGAAATTAGGTTCATCTATAAAAAAATCCCTCAATAGTCAAGAATGAACCATAGAACAAGAGTGTGTCACCGGGAAATATGTTTGAGAATGTGTGCTAGAAAGATAGATCATGAATTATAGAGCATGTAAAGTGAATGTGGTGAGGTTTATTTCAGATTTAGACCCTCAACAGTTGAGTATGAATGGTGGAACTAGAGTGTGTCAATGCATAATATTGTTTGAGATGCATCACATTGAGTGGGTTCTCAAGTGGATTACCTAGGGGAGTGGCAAGATAATAGACACCACCCCCAAGTTTGTTAGTGATTACGTAGGGACTGATTCAATTGGGTTTGAATTTACCTTTTAGATGAGCCTCGGATGTTGTGTTCTTTTGATTCTCTTTTAAAACAAGATCATTAATATTGAATTCAAGTGGGTAGATTTTTCTATTATAATCCTATGTAATGCATGTTTGATAGACGTGGAGATGTTCTAGGGCTTGTGAATAAAGCATTTCAAGTTCATGCATTTAATTTTCATGATACTCATCATCTTTGAGAATGCCTTTAAGTGATACCCCTAATGAGGGTATTTCTAGTTCTAAACGGATGACCACCTCAACACCGTAAACTAATGAAAAGGGTATAACATTAGTGGGGTTGTGCATGCTAGTGAAATAAGCCCAAAGATCATAGATAATTTTACTACGCCTATCGTCATCACTATTATAAAAAAAAATTGTAATATTTTGACAATTGTTTTATTAATAGCCTCTGTTTGGCCATTTCCCTGTGGATAATAAGGAGTGGAAAAGGCTCGCTTGATCTTGAATTTTTCAAAGAGCCTTTTAACGTATTTATTCTTGAAAGGTGATCCATTATCAGTCATGATGGTGGAGGGAATGCCAAAATGTGTGATAATGTGAGTAGTGATAAAACGACAAATATCGTGACAAGTGGTGGTTTACAGAGGTGTGGCTTCAACCCATTTAGTAAAATAATTTATAGAAGTAATAATGAACTTATGGCCATCATCCGATTCATGATTGATCTTTCCAATGATATCAAAACCCCATAAGGAAAAGGGCCATGATGGGGCAATGGGCTGAAGCTCATATGCAGGTGCATGATGGATATTGTTATGTTTTTGACATTTTTCACATCATTGTGCATGTTCTAAGCAATCTTGTTCCATATTAGGCCAATAGTAGCCTTGGCGTAGGACCTTGTGGGACATAACTTTTCTAGAGAAGTGGCCACTGTATATACTATCATGAACTTCAGATACAACCATGGGGAAATCGTCTAGTCCTAAACATCTTAGAAAATGACCATCAAATGATTTTAAAAAATTAAGCACAAAGAATTACATATCGCGTGGCCTCTTGCCACAAATGATGAGCTTTGTGAGGATGAAAATTGTCAAGAATAGTTTGTTTGTATAGGAATTATAAATGTGAGTGAACCATTCTAGATGATCATTACTGTGAGTGATTATGCAAATGTCTAAAGCTGGGTTATCAGTAGAGGGTTTTCATAAGTGACAAATGATAAAGGTGGCCTACTCATCAATGATGTCTTGAGGTATGAGTAATGCCGCACTAGCCATAACATTTATATGACAATTATCTTTGTGGGGGATAATAGTGAGAGTATGACTCAAATGTTGCTAACATGGCTTTAACAAGATTATTATATGGCACAAAACACTCCTCTTTGGTTTTATATGTGTCATTAACTTGATTGACAACAAGATGAGAGTCACCATGAATTCAAATATAGTGAATAAAAAGTTTGCGTGTGAGTGTGAGGCCACGAATGATGGCTTCATATTCAATAATGTTGTTAGTGCATGAGAACCCTAAGCGATATATAAAGGGGATAAGGTCACCACGGGGTGTGATGAACACAATTCTAGACCCAACACCCGATAGACATTAAGACCCATCAAAATACATAATCCAAGTGTTAGTGTTGATGTTGTAGGTAGTAAAGTCATCTCAGGACGGTATCACAAAGTGAAGTGTCAGAAAGAGGGGCATCAGCCAACTGATTAACGATAACTTTTCCTTTGATTAATTTTTATGGGATGAATTTGAAATAAATTTTGTGAGGAACATGAATCATTATGCAAGGTGTGTGTAGATAAAAGATATCGCAAAGGGTCAACATTAGTAATGTTATGAACCTCATTATTTAGAAGATAATGTTGTAACTTATCCACAACAAAGATGAGGCCAAGGCATAATTTCTCAGTGTAGTTGTAATTACATTCTTATGAAAGCAATGTATGATTGATGCAATATATGAACCTTTCACACTGAGAATCATCATGTTGTGCTAAATGGGCTCCTAATGCATGAAATGTAGCCGAGATGTACAATAGGAAGGGTTGATTTGCCGTTGGAGGCATGAGGATAGGAGGATTTAACATATATGCTTTAATAACATCAAAATCATGTTGGCATTGTTTGTCCCAAAGGAACTTAGTGTCCTTTTTCAATATACATGTGAATGGTTGCATTTTATTAATGAGTTGTGCAGTGAAGCGAAGAATGACATGTATCTTACCTTGTAATGAACGTAATTGATGTAGATTACATGGTGGAGGCATGCCAACAATGGCATGGATATTTTTGGGATCGATTTTGATTCCACGTTGGGAAATAATGTAGCCAAGGAGCTTGCCAGTAATGATGCCCAAAACTTTTTATTGTCACAAGCGCTCAAAAAGTGTGCAGAGATCTTGAGCATGGGTAGAGTGATGTCGAGATTTAGCAATTATGTTATCAACATAATTTGTAAGAATTTTATGAATATAACCATGGAAGATGTGCATCATTACACATTGGTAGGTGGCCTCGACATTTTTACGACCAAAAGGCATAACAGTGTAACAAAATGTACCCCATGGAGTAGTAAATGAAGTTTTTTCTTGATTGACAGGGTTGATTTTGATTTGATTATAATCGGTGAAGCCATCCATGAAGGAAAGAATGTCATATCCAATAGTAGAATCAACTATGGTATCAATATGAGGTAGTGGGAAGTTGTCTTTAGGGAAAGCCTTATTAAGGTCACATAAATCGATACAACAACAAAATTTTCTATCTGGTTTCATAACAAGCACACTATTAGACATCCATTATGGGTAGTCAACAATGAAAATAAAGCCAAAATCCAAAATTTGTTGGATTTGTTCCTTGACTAGTAAAGCGAACATGGGATGTATTTTCTAATTTTTTTGTTGGACTAGTTTAGCAACAGGGCTGAGAACATTGTTGTGCATAGTGACAACATGATCTATACCAAGCATATCACTACATTCCTACGAAAATATGTTAGAAAATTCATGAAGCACTCTTTTAATGTCAGCATGTTCGGAAGGTGTGAGTGAAGAAACCAATAAAACCATACGAGGGTTGTTAACAGTGCCAAGATTATAGTGAATAGTGTCCTCATTTAAAAGAGTGGACTGATCTTCAATGTACGAATTGATAGGAATGATATCCAGAGTGTTCATATTGACATTGGGGGGATCAGACTCACCGTTGTAAGTAATGGTATCAAGAACAAATGGAAATTATTTCTTGCGATGATATGAGGGGAGGTGATCATAGGTCTCCATGTATTCTAAAATTCAGTAATGAAAGTGTCCAGATTAGGCCAACTAGGGGAAGCATGATTGCTAATGAGCTCTGAGTATATGAGTGGAAGTGTAGATGTATGGGAGATAGTGTAATCCTATGGGGAGGACATGGTGGACGGGGGATGATATCTGATACTAAACTTGGTAGATTGAGTGGGAAGGGACAATGGTTTGGTGACTCCTTGATCATACTGGCCTAACCTAGTACCAAAAAATCCATAACAAAGTAGGTGTTGATAGCTAAGACCATATTGAGAGAAATAAGGCTAAGATGAATAGGAGATGGGGTTATCTGGTGAATTCTCAATTGTATTACAAAAGGTGAATGGAGATGGGTTAACTAGGGCCTCATAGATAACACCTTGATATAAGAATTTAAGATGTGTATGAAGAATGGAAAGGACCACATGCATGACATGGATCCAAGGTTGCCCTAGAAGGAGATTATAATTGAGATTGTTTGACATCACATGACATATGGTAGGTAAGTTGCATGGCCCAACAATAACATGAAGTGTAATGGTACCTAAGACACATTTAAGAATATTATCAAAGCCACGGATAGAGACAAAAGAAGGAATCAAGGAGGCTTCAGAAAAGCTGATTTGGTGAAGGAACACTAGATTACATATATTAAGCCCATACCCATTATCAAATAAAGATATTTTAACGCCTACATTATTGATACAAACATGGATATACAGAGGGGGATCACTATGTAAGTCAACTTGAGAAGGACATTCATCAGATGTAAAATTTATATGTTCTTCCTTAAAAGATAAAGCATTAGTAAATTTATCATAGACATATTCAGGAGAAGTATGAGAATGAATGTAAGTATTAGCCAAAAAATAGTTAATTTTATTCTCACAATCAGGATGATCCTATAGAAAGGTGGGGATAAAGACACTCATGGTGGTAAGATGCTAAGGGAGTAAAACTAGTAATAAAGAAGGAACTAAGCTTGTTCGAATGCAGGTTCACCAAATGATTTGATAAAATTTAGAAATGAAATATTATTGCAAAGTAACCACTGTAATATATGATATTCAAATACTAAAATAAAAAGAAGACACAAGCATGTAAGCAAGTAAAGTATAAAACCCTAAGCAAGAGAGATGGATAAAGAGACTTAGTTGGTTTGAACAAAATATGGAATTGATTTGGGCAAGGAAAAGTGTTGAATAGGTTGGGTAGAGTGTCATAAATACTAAGTATAAATTTTGAAGCTCATAGATAACGTTGGACAAGTGCGTCTGTAGCTAGTCAGGGGCACCTGGGCATTGGAGAGTGTTTTTAGGCACATGTGACTACACAAATTCTTGGAAATCAAAATTTTCTATATCAAAAGAGCTTTGCAGTTTTTCCTTATTGGTCGCCTGATAGTCACTCTTTTGTTAGGAATTCTATGGTTTAGTGCTTATCATATGGTATTATATTTATGCATTGTAATGTGTAAATGTTAATGGTGAAAGTAAATAGAGTGAAAAGTGGCCAAATAATAATTGTGTGAAGTAATTATTATTAAGGTTATGTAAGTTAGTGAAATAATAAATAATAATTACTAGGGTAATTATTATTTATATATATGTTAGTAATTTGTTATAAGCTGTTTTATATAAAACAACTATACCAAATATATTTGTTGAGTGAGTTTCAACAACTCACGTTAATAAATTTGGGAGAAAAATGTGTAAGGAGTAGGCAATGAGGCCAATATATGTCTGATTAATGTATAATATATGATCTCATCATACTTTCCTTTTGATTAAGTTTGATTGCATTGTGTGACTTTTAGTTGATTTGATATGAGTTAGGATGTAACTGTCTGTCTTTTGATTGATTGTGATCCTAATGTTAAAAACTCTGAAATTCCTAACATAGTGTGTGTTTAAATTTAGTTTTGTAATAAAGCAGGTCTAATCAGTCGAGGAAATGAAGAAGGTGGCGTTCAATATGTTTTTGATAGCGTTTGATCCTACACAGCTTAGTTCAAGAACTTCCAAGCTAGTTCCAGAACTCCATCACACAGTCATCATTTAGTTCCGGAACTTTCAAACTTAGTTCCATAACTTTAGAATTTAGTTCCGAATTTTTTGGACTTAGTTCCGGAACTCCTGGGGACAACTCTAGAACTCTCACAGGTTTTGGTTCTTAACAATTTCCTATGGTTTTGGAACTTCTCCAAAGTTCTGAAACCGATGGGAGTTATCTATTTTAAACCACATCCAGATATTTCACATCTACAATCATGAAGGACAAGAAGATTTCTGAACACAGATCCAGGAATAGTTATCCTAAAACTATCTGATCAACCACCATCTGACTCAACATCTATTCTGGGCATGATTCGATTTCATCAAAATCATTGAGACAACTAGGATTGTAAAATGTATATAAAAGCATATCTGCATTAGATAGAAAATAAGAGAATTAGAGATATAAGATAGAGAAAAGAAATAGATTAAGTATCCAGATCTAGTACGTTTTGTAATATTGAATGTTTTCATCAATAAAATAGCCATTCTAATTTGAGAGAATTCTGAGTTGTTAAAATCCTACAACTATCTGATCAACCACCATCCGACTCAACATCTATTCTGGGCATGATTCGATTTCATCAAAATCATTGAGACAACTAGGATTGTAAAATGTATATAAAAGTAGATTTGCATTAGATAGAAAATAAGAGAATTAGAGATATAATATAGAGAAAAGAAATAGATTAAGTATCCAGATCTAGTACGTTTTGTAATATTGAATGTTTTCATCAATAAAATAGCCATTCTAATTTGAGAGAATTCTGAGTTGTTAAAATCCTGATTCAAGGAGGAGCAAGGGCCCACTCCCCTAAGGACCAGGATATTCATTTATTTGGTATTTATATTTCTTTAGCAAATAGATTAGATCTGTTAATTTTGTATTGCTTTAGTTCTTTCAGTTAATTTCTGTTGTATACTTGTTCTTGCAGATGTTTAGATAAATCTTTATATTTCTTGTAATTGTTTTCAAGCATTTTAATCTGAGTGTTTACTTTCAAAAGCAAGTGTGTTTATTTTCCAACAACAAGTGTGTTTATTTTCCAATAGCAAGTGTGTTTATTTTCCAACAGCAAGTGTGTTTCCTTTCTGCACGGTGTGTTTCCTTTCAGAAAGCTTTTAGTGTGTTTCACTTTCAGCAAGTTTTCATAGTTTGATTTGAATAAGGTTTTACCAAGAAGTCCTTAAGACATTAAAGAGATACCCCAAAAAAATATAAATATAGTTACAGTCAACTACTAGATCAATTAAAGTACTCTTGTTGAATATAGCTTTGGACACACCCCTGGTTTGATATGATAACAACAAGAAGTTGATTAAATGAAGGGAATAATGACACCCATCAGTAGGTTAAACTACATCCTAAAATATAGGAATAATATTCCTATATATATGGCTTATATTGTAAATATGTAATTAACAAGAATGAAAGAGAATATTATGAGTATGGTTTATTGTTTGTAAATTATTGTTACTTCTTGTGATCTTTCTACAACTCCATTTGGTTCTTCCTCTACATATTTGATCTCCAAAGCCACCTATAACTTGTAAGACAAAGATTCACCTACACAAGCCCACAAACCACATCAAATCAAAAAAGAAAAAATGCAGAATGGGGAGCTAGACTGACCCCAGAGGTAACTCGAAAAAGTGAACTTACGACTGAGCACTGCACTACATCTCAGACTCCATGAAGTTCTTGTGTGTGTGTGTGTAGAAATGATGCCCTATGATGCCCTTGTGCAAGTTGCACTTGATAATGGGTTGTAACTAGAATGTAGCAATGTAGTAGAATGTGTAGATGGAATAAAATGAACTTCCCCTTCATATGTTGTGTATGCAGAAGTATGTATCCCATGTCCCTTGAATGTATGTTAGATGGATGCCTTTACAGTACTTTAGTGCCTTTGGAATGCAAGCTTAGGTGATGATAGTAATGTTGAGTGCTTGGTTCCTCATTTTGAACACATAACTATGTATTTATATGATTCACTTGTTTGGATTTTGTAATTGACAACTAGAATGGCGACCCATAAGTGAAAAATATGCCCAAAAGATAAAAGAGACCCAAAAGGAGCGACTAAGATAAGAAAGGGTCTGGAGCACCCATAGGGGACAAGAACACCTGAGTGCTTATGTTCTGGTTGGGCTTTGGTGTCTGAAGCCATTAAAGATAAACAAGTAAAGTTATGACTGGGTTGTATGGTGTGTAAGACCAAATAGAAAGATAGAGAAAAATAAAAGAGACCAAATATAGTATTAACTACTAGTTTCCTTGCTTAGGAATCATATAGATGCTAGTATGCTTTTAGGACCTAGAAATGTACCCAAGTGCATGATTTTGTGTCTACAGTCACCTAACATTCTAATGAGAAAATACTAAGAGTAATCACAAACAACGCCACTCCAAGACTCCCTTGAGTTGTCATATATTCTAAATATTCAATTAGGGAAATACTCTATTCAGATTTGTAAGCACAAAGATCACATCATCTCAAGTCAAGCTAGGGAAAAGGTTAAACAATCACATTATTGTAAGCTTGTGATTATCAATTTGGTTTCATACATTCTAGATATCACATGCTAGGTGAGACCAATGTGTGGTTTGATCCCTCTTCAGAGAAGAGATGACGTCGATGGTGTATATGGGTTCCCACAACCTAACTAATGTTTGTTTTATAGGACTCCCTCACCATCTAGGGTTTTGAAGTTTCAATCCACTATACAATGAGCATCACATAGTGTTGAAGGTCCAAGTTGTATGTAGGAAATGATAAGGAAGAAACACGTAGACCTACAAATTTCTAGGAGCTGAGAGCATAAAGGGACATAAACATATAAAAGGGTCATAACACCCCTGCACCTTGGTCTATTCCATATGATTTGGTCTTGACAACTAATTTGTAGGAAAAAATTATAGAGATGAAGCTTTATTAGATTAATTATAGCTCCTTTTAGTCATCAACCTAATCCAAATCAGCACACAATCCAAAGTATCAGCTAAGTCACCCTCTATTTCCTATTGTTGGTACTTTATTTCATTATTTATTGCTATTTATCTTCATTCTTGTATTATCATGATATTGTTATAATTAAATTTAATGGAAACTAATTGATTAGGATAATATACCATAAGTTATTACCCCTATAAATTTAATCATTTAGGTTAAATAAAGATCATCTTGTAATATTTATAAAGTAGGATGGGAGAGGCGGGATCTTGAAGAGATTTCCAACAAAATATGGGTAGATAATAAGGCAAAATGAATTCCCACTAGTTTACCACCTTATCACCCCACTCTATTAAGAGAAAGGTATGTAGATCATCAAATTTTTGTAACTCACTCAGAGGAGATTCCCATTCCAAGAGTCCATCCAAAAATTGGCTTTTAAACCATTTTTATCTACCAGGACGCAAAATTCCCAATAATAAGGTAGCACTATAGGATGGGGTTCCAAATATGAGAACCTCTAGAAGGTTTGAGAGAGGAAATAATATGATATGGCTAGGTACAAATTAGGAATTTGTGTTGTATAAGTATGCACCATTTTACTTTTGGGTTATTAAGTAAAAGCCAAACAAGTCTCACCCTGAGAGGCCGATTCTGAAGCTCCAATTTTTTTATTTTAGTACCTCCACAAGTATTGGGGAGATAATTATTATCTCATTTCAAGAGAGGAATATTTTTGGAATTCTCGGTCCCTTTCTAAAGGAAGGATCTCATGATGTCAAAAATCTTTCGAATCACAGGAGCAGGGCCCCATAGAACAAATATCATGAAAATGGATAGAGTACTAAGGATAATGAATCAAAGTCAGGTGCCCCACCAAGAAATCCATTTGCCACTCTAGTAGTTGAGTTTAGATTGGAAGGCCGAAATCAAATTTTACAAGTGGGAGACTTCTTTGGGCCCAAAAAACAAGTGAATACCAGGTATTTTTTTATAAGGGATCCAATGTTAAATCCTAGGATCTCCTTAATCTAGAATTAACACCCAACTAGAGTGTTAAAGAGAAAATATCAAATTTATATTTGTTAATCAGTTGAGAAACAACCAGAGAATAAGAGTTCATAATGCTTTTAAAATCTCTCGTCTCTCACCTATGATCTTGTCAAAACAGGAAGGTTTTGTCAGTGAATTTTTGGTGAGATAAGGGATCCATATGTTCTATGGCCCGAGTTCTCTGAATCCTACCATTGAGGTAGGAAGAAGAGATAACTTGATTAAGGTCTTTAGCCATCAAGAAAAAGAGGAAAGAGGAGAGCGGTTATCTCGTGGGATTTGGAAGATGAAAATTGGAGGGGCTCCAATTAAATAAAATCAAAAATTGGGGACCCAAAATGCAACTAAAATTCTACTTATATAAATCCAATGAGAAGCCAAATCTCCTCAGGGTAACCATAGGGAATCTCCAATTCATTTGATCATAGAATTTACTAATGTCAAGTTTGATCAACATACTGGGGTGAAATTGACTGATAAAGAGTGCAAGGTCTCATGAGTGATGATAATTCCTTCCAAGTTAAGTCTTCCATGAACAAACCCACTTTGTTTAGGAGAAATAAGAGAATCCAAAATGGGCTCGATGCGATGAGCGAAGGCGTCAGTGATGATTTTTTAGACTATGTTTCAAAGTGAGATAGGGATAAATTCATCAAAATAATCAACCATTTCTTTATTGAGAATGAGGAAAATGAATGTGTAATTAAACTCTTTCAATATGGACTTAACCCTTCTTGATTCTTCAACAACAACTATGACGTCAATTCTTACAATGGGTCAAAAATCCTGGAAGAAAGCAGCTGGGAAACCATCAAGCTTTGGATACTTGTCTTGCTCCATGGAGAAGAGAACACCTCTAACATCATAAATGGTTAAAGGGACAATGAGGTGATCATTATGAGCTTGAATGATGAAAGAAGGGATGAGACACAAGATCTCATTCTGAGATGAAAGGTTGGAAGCCTTGGTGTTATTCAACAAGTTTTCAAAGAAACGGACCACTTATCCTTCTGAATTATTTCACCATTTGTTTTTTTTGTGGATGATATATTATTATGGTTTCTGCAAGCCTAGACAGAAATATGAAATAATTTTTTTGTTACTTTCACCCACTTTGAGATTTCTAATATATTTCTTCCTTTAGCAGAAGCTCCCAAATTCTTCCAAGAGGACTTTCTTAAGATGATAATATTTTTGATTCGTGCCCTCCTAAAAAAATATTTCGTTAAGGGATTTGAGGTCGGCTTCTACTCTAAATTTTTCAATAAAAAATGACTTTAAACTGGATCTTATTCCACTTCCCAAGCCTCTGCTTGATCCTAAGAGTTTTTTGGAAAGGATTAACATATTAGATACCATGATCTAAGAAGAGTTCCACCAATTTTCCATTAAATTCAGTATCCTTTTATCCTAAATCCATATAATCTCAAACTTGAAAGGTAAATCCAGAGGATACGAGTTGTTAGCAAAAGATAAGAAAACAAGGAAGTGATATGCTCCAGAGATTGGAAGGACCAAACATTTAGTTAACCAATCCATTTGAAGCTAATTAGGATTAACCAAAAATCTATCCAATCTCTCCATGACGTTGTTAAAGTTAAGGCACATGTTTATCCAATTTAACCAACCTTGTTTAGGTTCAATTTCAACCAACTATTTGGAGAAGTAGAAAGCCTTGAAATCTAGATGGGACTATATGACTCTAAAGTATCCCCTAAACTTGTCCATGTCATTGAGGATTGAGTTAAAGTCACCTCCCAAAATGTAGTTCATATTGTTAAGGTTTAAGAGCTCATAAGAGATCTGATGCTAGACATGGTTTTTCAAGATAGGGTTATTGGGGTCATAAACATTGAAAATGTGGAACTAAGACCCGACACTCAAGGAAATAACTTTGCAAAGCATCTAGTTGGGGTATCGAAGGATCATAAAGGAAAACACCTTACAAGAGTGATAAATGATGTCAAGACCTCTCGAGGCACCTCTTTCATAGACGAATGATCCATTCAAGCCTAACAAATTGTGTTCTCAAATATTTTTGGCTTTAAATTCCAACAACTTAGTTTCATGAAGAAGAAAGATCTCAGTTTTCTATTCCATAATACAACACTTGATTAAGTGTTGTTTGTTAGAGTAATTTAAGCCTCTAATGTTCCAAGAAATCATCCTCATTGGAAGGGAGGGGGAGTTCCTTCCCCTACTTCTCAGGATTGAAGAAGGCATCAATAACATTTTGGGTGTTGATAACTAACTCTAGCTTGGATTTTTCCTATTTATATTTTCTACTTGCGTTGTCTAAAGGCTGACAATTATCATTCTTTAAGAGAGATTTAGTTATAAGAATTGAGTATTCCATCAGATTCTTGACCAAGTCCTCATTGTTTGACATGTTGATATTTTCTTTGGATGCCCATTCATCCAAATATTTTAGATAACCCCCTTTTCTGTATCATTAAGGCTAAACAAGCTAATATACAGGAAACATGCTCGCTTTTCTTGAGAAGAGAGTTATGAGAGATTTGAATACATGGGGATCCAACAACTTGAGTTTGAGGCTCAATATTATGAGATCGGGACTAGATTTCCACCACTATGGAAATTGAGGGGTTAACCAGAGGCAGGTAGAGAGACTTACACCTATTCCATTTCATGAAGGCCTCTAAAGGAATGCCTCGCTTTGGTTTCCAGTTTCCTTTTTGTGAAATTTGTCATAGTTGTGGATACGTCCTTTTGATATGTCCATTTTGAAAACAAAGGAAGCATTTGAATTAAATATAATTCATAATTGATAGCTTGAGACCAATATCTATCCTTGGTACAGATCACGACATATTTTGGCAAGGTTTTTGAGAGGTCCAATGAAATACAAACCCTATCATAGGATGCTAAAGTGTCATCTAAGGCGTGATTATCAATTTAAAGAACATTACCGATGGATTGGAAAATTTTACTAAGGGTTCCTTCCTTCTAGTATTTAATCGGTAAGGAAAATAGATGAATCCATATATGTTTATCTCCTATGAGAGCCAAACATGCAAAAAAATTTGGAATCCATGGCTTGAGGAAATGGTCCACATCTTTAGTCAATGTTTTCTATGCCACAAATCCTTTACCTTATATTCTTCACTTTTGAAAGTGATAATTAAGAATCCATTTTGGAGGGGCATAAGTAGATGTTGCTTCCCCATTGGTTATCGCATTATTTCTCAACAAAAAATATACCCAACCATTTTCCAGGGAACTTGCTAACTAGGGCCAGTGTTCGGAGGAATTTTACTTCCTCGAAAACTTCATCTAAGATATCCACCCTTGCCTCTACTACATCCTTTATGAGGAAATCCTTAGAATGATCTGGAAACCTGAGGGCCTACCCAATGTCTGTCACTTCACCATAAGCCTCGATCTCCTTCCCCAATTTTAGTTTCACATATTCGCTACCCTCCTCGCAGATTCTCAATTTTTCCCTCCATGTTTTTCCTTTTCTTATAATTCAGGTAACTTATTTGAAGAAGTGCTTGTAGTCACAAAATCACACACTTAATATTACATTTATACCACCAAACATGTTGTTTTATGTATGGATCTCACGTAAGAAAAGTATTCACTAATGGCTCATCCCCTAGTCATGTCATCAATTAGTCGGTCGTTGTCGTCATTTTTCTTTGCATAGTCGTCAGTTGTTTGCATAGTTCTAATCATCTCCTAGGGAGTCTTACATGTCATTATTTGGTCATTTGTCATCTCTATTCTTTGATCAGGGTGCCTAGGGTAGTAATGGGGTGCCTGTGGGTGCCCCTATCCTTAATTTTAGGTATCATGGTCCCAAAATCACTTCTATTTAATTTAGAGTTTCGAGGTCAGTATTTATGGTTTTCCCTCTCATTCCCTAGGTACTAGTTGACATGTTGAGTCATTAGTGTCAAAATTTGAGTAAGAGATCCCTATATAAACATAACATACACAGTATTCTAAGGGCATGTTATCTACTATCAAGGGCTAGCTATCTACTAAGGAAAGGGACTACATTTGGGCATCATTACATCACACACACACACTACATAGGAAGGGTTGTATTCATTCTATTTTATCCACCGTTTGCATTTTACATCTAGCTATTGCCCCCTACCTTTGTGTCATTGGTGCTAGGGCACCCTAGGTACATAATTGCACACACAAGCATAAAAAATTACATTCGGTATGGAATGTAGTGTAGTGCTTAGTTGTAAGTCCACCATTATGGCAGTTAAGGTCAGCTCGAACCCTTCATATGCATATTTTTTAAAGCGATTTGATACTTTGTATGGGGTTTTGCAAATGAATATTCATCAAGGTGTATGGTGACATAAGAGAGGTTGTTGTGACAATCACACGACAAGGATCGAGACATGATATAACAAAACTCCAAGATTTAGATCATGAGATTTTTTGTAGACCAGAGCACCCATACTATAGATCAGGTCACCCACAAGCACCCCAATCCTCTTCTAGGAACCCCAGTCCAGTCGAATATTTACCTGTTGTAAATTTGTTGCTAGATTTTCTACATAACATCATACCTAGGTAGTCATGAGATAAATCTCCCTCATTTACCAGTGAGGCTCCCATGTCAAATTTGTCAATTAAAATATGCTAGTATCTATATGGGGTTTTACTTTAACTTTTCAGCTCATGAACCATAGCTGCATAGTTTTGCAGCAAGTAAGCAACTGTTTAAGAAAGGAAATATTTATAGAGGAAGGGAATTATATAAACATAGAGAAGAAATGGGGAAGACGTGCATCCCAATCAATAGATAACATAGTTGATTGCATGCACGTAGAAGAAACCAATAGATATCAACGGAATTATAAGAAAAAGTAGCTCTAGATCTAGATCTAAAATAACACAAAGTTTATTCAAATATCTAAGATAGAAAGCTAGAAACAAAATACACTGTGACACAAAGTTCTCTAAAAATATGCTCCTGTATATTCCTTTGCTTCAAGTGGCTCTCAAGGGTTTTAGCACAAAGTCTGGAACACAAGGATGCTGCTTACAAATTCTCCTTCTTTAACCCATAGGTTTTTCCTCTACTTATAGAATGTAGAGGGGCAATTACAAGTCAGAAGTTTTTAGTGAACTGACACATGTGGAAGTCGAAAAGGAAATAACTGGCAATCTCCTTCTTGGAATTCCTCTTTGCATGACATGCATGATTTGCAACTAAAGATATAACCTTCTATGTCTACCACCTATTTCCAATTAGTACTTCTTCAAGTAATGGCTTTTAAACCAATCACTTAAGTTGTATAATTTAATTGATCACTCAATTACTTTGTTGGAGGAAATAAGAAGGAAGAGGAAAGCTGTAGTCTTGTTCTTTTTCATATTCTGCATGCAGTTGATTCTTTTGCCCTTGATTGTCACCATGCTGGATCTGGGAGCAACTGGATCTAGAAGCAATTTGGATCTGGAAGCAAGATGGATCTAGAAGCAAGTGACTGTGATTTGCTTGTGGGTATTGCCTTTGACTTTTCTTCCCTTTTATCCTTGAAGCTTTTGTAGTTCTTCTCCAGTACATGCATTAGTGCAATGTTTCAATTAAAAATTCTGGAAAACACTTCGGGTGAATACAAATTCAATGAAGGCTTCAACTAGAAGATTGGGAGAACATGCACAAGATCTTGGAAGGAATTCTCCATAAACTGACTTCTACACAGGCTGCGTTAGAAACAAGAGAATGAATTTTTGCCAGAAGCTTTTACAATTATGAGATCTAGATCTGAATCTAGATCTGGATTTGGACTTGGATTTGTGTCTCCGATGTTAGCAAATATGGAAGTAATGCATGATTCCACTGAGCTTTCTTGTTCATCCCGCTTTGCCATGGCTGGAGCAATCTTTTTCTGAACAATTCTTTTCCTCTTTATTCGGCTGGAATTCTCCACAACCGGTGCAGATCTGGATTTTTCTTCAGATTCAGAGGATATGTTCAATGTATTGGAAATTGATTTAAGCTCCCTTTTCTTATAAAAGCACTTGTGATGGATTTCTACAATAAATTTAGACAAAGATGGCAACCAGAACATGAACAATGGATTTTAATCATAAAAATCTGCATAATTCAAGCCTGCTGCCCCAAATTTGATGTTTTATTTGCATGCAAAGCAAACATGAATTTTACCAACTTCACCTGAGCACCTGTATCACTTATGAAAACAATTATCCAGACACAAATCAACCTCCTTCAACATGTACGCCAATTCTGGAGGATTTTAACATTAATTACACCTTCTTCCGAGCAAAAATCCTCTTCAAATGGGGCACACTTTTTGTCTGGGCTGCACTTCTCTGCTTGTGAATTAATTAATTCATCCTTATGGCTGCCCCTGCTTATATAATCCTCATGATTCTATAATTAATTAATGCCTTTCCTATTCCTGGCAATTAATTAATTAATTAATAAGCTTTACTCTTCAAATGGGGCGCCTATTTTGTGCATGCTCATGGCTGCCATTAAATAAATTAAATTTATTTAATTTTAGACTTCTGCTTCCAGTTAACTCAAGCCTCACAGTATTCTTTGACCTTAGGCACTAGAAATAGGAATTAATTAATTCATTTAATACTTAAAAAAGTATTATTTCTCTCCCAAATGGGGCACACTTTTTGACATGAAGTTTATTTAATTTTAGAACTGTCTATTTCCAACTTCCTTTTGTCCACTTCCCTTTGTTGACTTTTCTTAATGCTTGGGCACCAAAATTGGGTGAATAAATATTTATTTAATGTATTATTATTCACCCAAGGCGGGTCACACTTTTTGGCATGGGTGAATTCTATTTTTAAAAGTCAGACGACAATGGGATTATTTACCCTGCAAAGTAGCCCTGAAAATCCCACGATTCACCTAAGTCGTTTGAATTTCATAATGGGATTATTTACCCTGCAAGGTAGGCAATAAAATCTCATGAATGCCTTAAGTGATTTTTCTTTTATTTCACAATGGGAATTTTTACCCTGCAAGGCAGGTAAGAAATTCCCGCCTGCCTGCTGCCTCTAATTTTCCCATTGTGACTTAAGTGACGTTGCTTCCATGGGAAAAAATACCCTGCTAGGCAGGTAAAAAATTCCCACTTGCCTGCTGCTTCCAAAAATCCCATGATCCACTTCAAACCCCCTTTTTCCAAAAATGTGGCCAGCCCAGAAGAAACTTTTTGGTGCACGACTTTGTCTTTTCGAAGAGAACCAGACCTCCGATGGCGAATTCCTTTTGGCACAACATGCATATGTGATCTCCAGATACTCCAGGCCAAGAATCAGGCTAAACCAGCAAAGGAATTGATCCAGAGAAATTTCACAGAAAACGAAACGGGAAAACACAAAAAACACAAAACGTTGTCAGGAGTTACAAATAAAGTCCAGAATGCATTCCTAGTTAAAACCCTACTGGTATATGGGAATAATGACATGTACGATTACAACAGGGTTAAATCGGAGCACAAATTGCCTCAAACAAGGCTTAAAATAATTAAATACAAATTTCTTGCAAGAAAACCCCAGCGATAGAATAAAATAATTTTGGGCATTTGAGTATTTGGCAAAAATGGCTAATATGGCTCTTTGGGAATATCTTGACATGATACAGGAACTTTTTGGCAATAAAAACACAAAACGACCCATTATTTTAAAAGTACATTTTTTTTCTTTGAATAAGGCAGTCTCAGATTTCAGGGTGAAATCTGGGGACACCAAACTTTTTGGGTTGTGCCATCATATTCTTCTTCATCTTCACATCACCCTGTTCAGTCCCAAATCACAGTGAGGTAATCTTCCATCTGCATCTTCCAAAGACTAAAATTCTGCCCATTGCATTTATCAACCCTAGATCTTCCATCATCTGCCATAGCTCCCACTCAAGATAAAACTTTCCTTGGGATTCAACACTTCAGCAAACCAAACCAGGCTCTGATACCAATTGCTAGGGAATAAGGGATAAAATATGTGGAATAATCCCTCACAGAATTGCAACAGTAGGAACTAGTATGCTGAAAATATCACAGATCTCAAATAAAAGTGCAAAATAAAATAACACAACACAAAGAGACAATATTTAATGTGGTTCACCCAATTTGGGCTACGTCCACCAAGAATCACTTGCTCAGATTTTATTACAAGCCACCACTCTCTCAATACAATATCCAGATCTATTTGGAGCTATGCTCAACAAACTCTACAGAATTCACACCTGAATTCAAAGCACATCTGCAATGTTTTTCATGCTTCTATCATATGCATAAAACCATATAAATAAACAACTGGTTAAGCTGTTTTACAAAACCACGGGTATCAAAACCATGGGAAAAAATCGTCCCATAAACCTATGGGTCAAAATCGCACCCATAAGAGAAAATCATGTTTCCCGATATATCAGGCATGTTTTAAGGCCCAATTTTTTTTCCAAGGGTTGCACCCTCGAACCCCTACTACCGGGGGCTACCACCTTGGACCCTCGTTCATGGCCTGGCCCGGCTCCAAACCCCGACAAGGATACATGAAAAAGTGTAAAGTACTCTTAGTGTACAGTCTTCAACACTTTCACACATAAAAACAGGCTCCACAACCTAACAATTAATCCTCCACATATATCTACTTGTATTATATCACCTAGTCCTCCTCCATCTAAATTGGTTGATCATCCTACATAGTCTCCACCTTTTCCTCATAAGGAAGAAAAACAAGCTTGACCCACTCTGCCACCACATAATACTTATTCTCCTCCTCTGCAATAGGCCACTTATCCTTCCACTCCATCTATGTAGCGTGAACCATTGCATTTCTCCCATCATGCTAGATCTCATGATGTGCTCTTTGCCTTACTTGAAAAGTTTGTAATTCGCTTGCCATCCAACCAACATCATCCACAAGACAAGATATAGTGTCAATGTGACCAACTTATTGTAACTATCATCGCATAAATGGTCATAGAGACAATGACTGTCTTGCCCTTCGTGATAGATTGCAACATTCAGAGGATAAGGGTATAATCTCCTTTGGCTCTTGCTCATGTGAGCGATAAATCTCTCATCTACCTCATCAGAGAGTTTCTACTACAATCGAGTATTCTCCTTCACTTGGTACTTAGGCCATAGTGCATCCACTATCGTAATTTGTTATTCATGCATGCTCTCCATCACGTCCATACACTATTGCATCATTATCACATTCACACTATCCACCACATCATGTTGCTCCTTCACATTGGCTTCCTCAACCCTCCACCCTGACACATTCCACTGCATCTCCATTTGACATTCAATTTGGCACATATTCACATACTACTTCCACCTGACATGCTTCCACTGCTTTGCGTTGCCTTGGTCTTTGGTAGGTGATTACTATCACCTTATTACCTAATGACACACTTGTGTTGTTACGATTCTTACATGAATGTTGAGGGATTTTTCTCTAAGAACCTTTCATCATACACTTCATCATTCATCTAAGTGCACTTAATCATTTCCCAATGACGCACTCTTGGTTTTCGTAGTCCATTATTGACTGTTGAGGGGTCTTAATTAAATTAACCTAATCATCCATATGCTAGGAGCATTGTTAATATTCCCCCTATTCATCACACTAACATATTATGATTACATTACTTTATTACAACACACATTCATCACAACACGTTGGTTCAATAATCATACATCATTCATTCTACTATCATTGTCATACTAACTACACATTACAAATTCCATTTAATTAACATTAACAATATCCAAAAAATACATTCCAACACTAATCACCACATCATACATCATCGATCATATTATAACATCAATACATCACAAAATAAATTCATCATATATAAATCACATGTGTCCATACATATATAGCGAATATAATCATCACTGGGGGAAAATCCCCTACATCATATACAATCATACTAATCAAACCTCATTATCAATATCACTATCGGGTATTGTGATATCCCTAGAATTAGATGCCTCACCACTAAATCGGCGCCGTTTGTTCGCGGTCTTGTTACCTCTCCACTTGCCTACACAATAACATGTTCTCTGTAGACTGCTCTGAAAAATGATGCCACAAATCCATGTATCAAGAAAATACATCATATGCTAAAGGACCACCACTCAACGCCTCACGGGCTCATCGAGTCTCCTCACGTGCCTCATCCCTCTCGGATAACAATACAATACACGTCGCTGCTTCTATGACCACTAGCTCAAATAAATGGGCATGCTCACCCGTAATCTCACCCACACACTCAAGTGTCCCTCCACTAAGTACATCAGTCGGCACATTCCTCATCAATGTGTGGATGGATGTGTCGACTATCAGGGACAAATACATGTCACCTAACACACAAATAACACAATGTGTTAGACAACCATTACTAAAACATACTACACGACATAACTATATATAGATACTTATGCTCCACTACAACCACTACCATATTGTTGGGGGCATGTGCTTCCCCCTCTCCTAATCCTCCCTACGGTAACCCCGCTACATTTGTAAACAATGGGAACAACAATACCCATCGATGTGCTACCCACCATGCGTGGTACACCTCTATGCAACCCGCATCATCTAAGTCTATCAACTATATCACCACATCTACCTCATCTGGACCATGGGTGTAACCTTCTCTGTTGTGGGCCTTAGTCTAGCTCCGGCCCTCCTAGGTGATCTGATAGATCTCAACCATATATATGGCTCTGGGGGCACATCCTGAGCTGTACCGAGATGTCATGATACCCTATCCACCTAGAAAATATCAGCCACACCTGTGAATCGATCCTCTAACCACATAGTCCTTCGAATACACCGCAACTCTACAACATCCTCGGGCCATCATCCATAATCGTGATATGGCCTCCATGTCACTTCCTCGGGCCCCATCCTATCTATTAGTGCTCTATAGGTAATTGTGTCCACCTACATCCATAAATGTTAATCCACCGCTTAGCTTATATCTCTATCCTAGCCCACTCCCCTCATGGACCTCTAAACGACCTCACCATTGCTATGTGCTCATGCACCCACACATGTAATACGTTGTAGCTTCTATCCCACCTTCATGCTCATTATGAGTAAATCAGTATAGATATCTGTATAGGTGGGCCAACACACACAACACCCACGCATATTTAGTGCTCTCATCCTCTATACACCATCATATATTGTGCATCTTATACAAGATGCATACACCTCCTCCCTAAACTGCAATCGATGAAGTAATGACAACTGCAATGAACTTCCACAAGCGTGGAACCCTAGACCATAAAATAACATCCAACCTGATATGGGCCTCGATAGGTACTCAAGTCCCCACAAAATATCATTTAGCTGCTCGCATCTTCCTCTCCATATCCTCCACTAGAATCACATGTACTCTCTCTCAGACAACCGACAACCACAACCCTATAGGAAACCAAAATGTACATGTATCCACATACCATTTATTGCATAGTACAATCAACATTGGAATATTGTGGGGCACATCCCCCATCCATGCTATGTATTGTAGGTCAGAATGGTCCATAACATCCCAACCATCATTTGACAAACCTAATCTAAGCAACGTACTCAAATGAGGTCCACCGCGGAACTCCCTTGAATGAATATCCCTCTACACACCACAAACCAACAACAAATGCAACATAGAACACAATCTAAACACATTCGCTGATCACATTCATATACATTACAAATCTCATTTTCCATCAGTCTAGACCAAATACACACATTTTGGACCAGGGCGCCCAGATGCAGGACAGTAGCGCCTAGATCTGGGCACTCATGTCTTGAGGGTCACTAGCACCCTCATCACTATTGTCCAGGTATAAAATGCTGAGAAAATTAAAATTCTAAATTTAAAAAAAATCAATAAAAATGACTACTACACCATAGTTTTTTTCGAAAAACACCACACTTACCAACTTCACAGTCGTGCATGATGCTACAACGATCACCACCCTCTCAAACTGACTAGGTCGTGCTGCTCTTACTTATGGCATATTTACTTACTCAGATCTCAATATCACTCACACAAACAAAAAATGAAGTGACTAAGCACTTTTTCACTTCACCACTTATAGTTACATTTTCACCTACTTTATCGTAGACATTATTTTGGGCTTATTCTTGCACTAATACACACCACAACGTTTTTGTCATAGCTTGAGAATTTATACTCTGATTTACACCCCGTTTGCAGAGTTCCTTTTAGAATTCTTCCCACCAAATTAAAAAACACATTACACATGCATTATCTCTCCTTTAATTTATCTTCCATCAAGTTCATACACATTTTTGCGATTTCTATCACTTTCTATCTATTTCGTGCTTACTTTCAGCTTAGCGTTCATTCTTGCTTTTGGCTTAGTGTTGTTCTTATCATCACTTCCCCTTTCGCTGGAAGGGGGGAATATCATTGGGGTCATCCTATAATTCCCCCTATATCACCACATGTTTAAAAAAAACTAGTGATTCGACAATTCCAAATATTTACTAACACACTATGCAACATTCTACCAATGATTCCCCTTAATGACCTAATATGGGGCCAAAAAATATACAAATTTTCCATGTGACATTTCATCACTTCCGTTCAATGACCTAAACTGGGGGAAACAAGCATTAAAATATTTTCCATGCAATCATTCATCAATTTCTATCAATTCCCTCTAATGACCTAAACTAGGGGCAACTAGCATAAAACCTCTCTACGCATAATAAACCAAATCAATCAGTCAATCAATCAACACATTAAAATTTTCTAATAATCAAAATCATATCATTTAATCAATACAAATCCATTACAATTGGCCTCCCAGATTACCTAACTCGAGAGATTACATCCATTTCTTTCCCATATGACCTAACTTGGGAAGCTATTCTATATTTCACATTTTCTTCCAGATGACCTAACTTGGAAGCTATAATTTCAGTTCACTTCTAGATGACTTAACTTGGAACTATTACATTGTAGCAACACCCATGGAGTGGGGGCAAGAGTGTCTTTCCTATACCACTCATATATGGGTCAACTGTTTGATAGAAATTATTTGGATCCAAAACCACAAATATTTGATTTGAGTCCGTTTGCAATGGCTAGATATTAAGGATGTAGTTAGAGATGGGAGAATAATTTTTTTCTCTCCTTACACTCTTCCTTTGGTAGTAGGATGCCCAAATCCTCCGGTTATTTACTCATATACAAGTTTTCAGGTCAGGAACTGATCACTCCTTACCCCATCCCATGGTCATCATACAACATTTGAAATCATCAATTATCTAATATTTCTAACTCACTTCATCACGACATTATGATTTTTCACTACATTGCATGGGTCAATGCGTTGATCCATGGTTAGGCACAATATATGGTTCTTTCAACATGTTTTACTACCACATCTTGACACATTCTACTACAACATGGGCTTCTCTGGATCTCTCTCAGGTACACATCTCTATCTACTTTATTTTACCAAGCTTTCCACTCACCAACATAAAGTGGGGGCAATTGTAGTCACAAAATCAAGCACTTACTATTATATTTATACCACAAAGTAAGTTGTTTTATATATGGATCTCGTGTAAGAAAAGTATGCACTAATGGCTCATCCCCTAGTCTTGTTGTCAATTAGTCGGTCGTTTTTGTCATTTATCTCGCATAGTCGTAAGTTGTTTGCATAGTTCTGGTCATCTTCCAGGGAGTCTTAGGTGTCATTATTTGGTAATTTTTCATGTAAAGTCTTTATATAGGGCACCCAGGGTAGTACTAGAGCACCCGTGGGTACCCCAGTCCTTAATTTTAGGTTCCTTAGTCCTGGTAACACTTGTGTCTAATTTAGAGTTTTGAGGTCAGTCTTTATGGTTTTCCCTCTTATTCCCCTAGGTATTGGTCAGCATGTCGGGTCATTAGTGTCAAAATTTGAGCAAGAGATCCCTATATAAACACAACATACACACTGTTCTAAGGGTGGACTATATACTATCAAGGGATAACTATCTATTAATACAAGGGACTGCATTTGGGCATCATTGCATCACTCACACTGCATAAGAAGGGTTATATTAATTCTATTCCATCCACCATTTTCATTTTACATATAGTTATTTCCCCCTATCTCTGCGTCATTGGCGCTAGGGTACCTTAGGAACACAATTGCACACATAAACACACAGAATTACATTGGGTCTGGAATGTAGTGCAACACTTAGTTGTAAGTCCACCATTATGATAACTAAGGTTAGTTCAACCCCTTCATATACATCTTTATTTTTGTAGGGATTTGAATCTTTGTATGGGGTTTTGCAGGTAGATCTTCATCATAGGTTTATGGTGACATAAGTGAGGTTACTGTGACAATCATGTGACAAGGTTCGAGACATTACAAAGATATAACGCCAATCCAAAATTTAGATCCTTAGCTTTTTTGTAGACTAAAATGCCCATACTACAGACCATGGTGCCCACAAATGCCCTCGTGCTCTTCCAGGTGCCCCAGTCTAGTCAAATCTTCATATGTTGTAACTTTCTGGGTTGTGCCATCATATTCTGCTTCATCTACACATCACCCTGTTAAGTCTCGAATCATAATGAGGTAAGTCATTTTCAGGTTAGTACCCTATCACTCCTATTTTGATTATTTCATCTCATTTAAATATCAAATAAAATTATTTAGCATTTACATTTCAATTTATATCAACCATTCTATTGTTGTTACTAGTTGATATTAACTTGAAATATAGATACATTCACTTGTTTTCATAATTTAGTTAATCAGTGTTGTTATAACCCCTTCAATACAAGTAACTTGGTTTAAGAATTGTTGCAAATAATAAGAAAATTTATAAGAAAATATTCACACTATGTATGCCCATTCACAACATTTCCTCCCTTACTGTAGACATAAAATCACGTACTTGGATACATTTTTAGGTCCTAAAGCCATGCTATAATTTACATGATTCCTAAGCAAGACAACTAGTGGTTGAAAACTATATTTGGCCTCTTTTCTCTATTTCTTACTTTCTCTTTTGTCTTACACCCCGTACAACCTAGTCGATACTTAACTTGTTTATCTTTTATGGCTTTTTCCACCAACACCTAGCCATGATAGAAGAGCCCAGGAACTCCTGTCCCCTCTAGGTTCCCTAGACCCTTTTCTATCTTACTCACTTGTTTTGGGTCTCTTTTATCTTTTGGGCATATTTTTCACTTATGGGCTGGAATTCTAGTTGTCAATTACGAAATTCAAACAAGGGAACCATATATATACATAGTTATGTGTTCAAAATGAAGGACCAAACACTAATCATATACTATCATCACATAAGATTGCATCTAAAGGCACTAAAGTCATTCATCTAAAATCCATTCAAGGGACAAGGGACTACATATTCTACATACATTGTATAGGAAGGGGAAGTTCTTTCTATTTCATCCACACACACTATACATTTCTACATTCTAGATCTAGCCCGCTATCAAGTGCAACTTGAACTAGGGAATTTTAGGTCACAATTTCTACACACACACACACACACACAAGAACCACATGGAGTCTAAGATGTAGTGTAATGCTTGGTTGTAAGTTCACTCTCGAGGTGACCGTCAGTGTAACAACCACTTTGCAAACACCAAAACTATGGGATTTTTTTTCTTTCCCAATTTAAACATATGCCTTCACTGATTTAAATGTACAAACTAACATTTAAATCCAACATCAAATAATTTAAATTCTTCAAATAACAGATCAATTAAGCATGTGCATATTAATGGGTTAAATAAATCCTTCTCGCTTCCCCATAAATAATCTTTTGAGATAATATATTAAGTATACTTGTTAGTGCCCTTCCCAATTTGATTTTACAAGTGTATGTTCAAAGTGTCTACCTGAGGTTTAGTCAATCGAATCCCCTTTGGCATCTCACACTTTAGTTAGAACTAGGTGAACCTGGCAGTGTACTTCTATACACTACTTTGGCCAAAGTTTATGAGTCATGCATTGCATGCTATGTTTCCAGACTGCAAAATTCTATGAAACATGTCACATCACCATGTCACTTGGTTCCATTATCAAAATTGAATAGTTATTTAAGTTATTCATATTCAAGTCACACACATGACAACAAACTTGTGTATCTAGTAAGAAGATCATGTCTGTGCCAACTTAGGTTACCTATGGGAGAGAAAGAGCTCGCGCAATGACTTGCATTTTCATAGGATCACTTTCTTCCCCGTAGCCAATGCAAGTTGGTACACAGGAATATGATCAAACTAAATAGATAACCTCTGCATCAAGTATAACTCAGTTCATGTTGATTACGACATACATAATAAATGGAACTCGAGGGACAACTTAGGATAACTGCTGTATGGCAATATTCAATGAATGACCCATGCCATTAAATGAACACCACACTACAACCATCCAAGGTTGGCCTACTGTGTACCATGCATTAGGTTTGTCGTATTATTCACCTCATTGAATTAATTTTATGTCAAAATTATATTTCCCAATGCAACGATATTCATCAAATTAATTATTTGATCCTATGCTTCATAAATTAGTTTCAATTAATTAATCGTAATCAATTTCCATCATTTGTTTATGTACATTCATTAATCATTTAAGTTAATTAGGGCATCAAGATACTATAATTCGCAGGTCCCTAAGTTATTTAACTTACGACATTAGAACTCTTCATTACATGTATATAATCATTTATATCCAAAAAATTTATATAAATTCTAATCAATAATCTTAATTCATCATGGAATAATTCCACCATACAATCTATAAAATAACAACTGTAGTTATTTCATTTACAAGATTTTTTCTTATATCCATATTATAACTTTAGTATAATACATAATATTAAAGCTAACTCATTAAGGATATTAATCTCACATAATCATTATTCAATTTCATCACAATATTTATCATGAAAACTGATTGAGTAATTTATTCACAATGTATTATAACAGGTACATGATTTGAATAAATGTTATATACAACCATGATGAAGTTTACGGAAATATTCCCAACTAAATATAAATTTTATTTCTCTTTTGTAAAATGATATAAAATCTCTGAGGCCTTTATGCCTTGAAACAAATTATTCAACCAAGTACAAGCTTTCTTTACAACAATCAAATAAGAATACATCATTTAATCATGCAATATAAATAAACATAGCCTCAACAAATCATCCACCAGATAAGATCTAAACTTCACCATCTGTAAAATTGTTAGGCAACCATCAGTTCAAAAGAACTGGCATGAAAAATTGTACCATCTTATTTTTTCATTTAAAGTACAAACATATTTCAATGAAACATAATCCACATAATCTGAAAATCGTAAAGGATACAACATAACTTTTCTTCTTCTTATTTCTTTCATAATCCATAAAGAAACAATTGATTTTCCAACACCACAATAACGAGATAATTCAAATTGCTAAGGAATAATAATTATCATTCAAATTTCAAAACATCCATTATGACTTATATACCCGCAAGGGTTATATAAAATATCTATCAACTATTTTATAATAAAACATCCATACTTGTTTATATCACTTTCGTATAATAATAATAATAATACGAATCAGATACACTCATACAACCCACTCATTTCATCTATTAGGTAATATATAACTGATGAAAAAGGGATAAGATCATAATAATATTCAAATCCATCTTAAAAATAATATTATTAAGATTGTATTTCGTTAATATAATAATTAAATCATATAACTTAATAATTTAATATTTTTATCATAATTGTTTAACGAAATTATATTAAACTCTGATAAAGAATACATTTTTCTTCAAAGGAATATAATAATATAAACATTTGCTTGATTAAAATAACTCATTAAACAATGTGCTTACATCCCCACATATACCTTAACCTTTACGAAGTACCTTAACTTTTATGAAATACAACCATGTATTCGAACCAAGGTAAATCAAAACCCAAAAACCATCACCAATATGGTGAAAGGTAACACACGGGTAATACACATAGTTGCATCGACCCAAAGTGGTCTAAGGAAGAAAAATACGACTATGAATGTAACATAGATCACATCTCTTCACCTTTCAGTGATACATTCTAAACAAGTCTGAGTCGACCGTGTAATGGTTTAAAGGCATTGATCTCTCCATATACAGTGGAGATAATCCAAATGCAATCTGCCTCGATCACTAAGTGATCTGAAATTTTTTAAATGAAACATTTAAGGATGGACGAAACATGCCATATTTATATCGCCCATTACAACAACCTAGTCCACAATGGACATTAAGAATGGTATAAACCCAATAACAATGGCAACCAATTCACATGTACCAGCTCAGGAAAACATAATGAAAAACCCAGAGACCACTAAGAGGCCCAAATCCACATAACAATGCATTAAACGATATGTTACATGCATAAGAGCTAAAACTCAAAAATAACCTTTGCACAACCATTTTGAACAGCTAAAATATTGGCTCGAAAACTCCATACAAGCAAGGTAAAATAAAACACGATCAAAAGAGGGTTAATACTGCCATGAATTCCCAAAATGAAGAGAAAAGACCATAAAATGATAAGATACATGCTATCAAGCTCAAGCTCGTTAAAAGAACCTCACATACATCTATAAAATTTTGCATCGATAAATACATCAACTCCATCCCAAATGGGTATGCGTAAAGCTATAAAAAATGATACCCCAGTTCTTATATAGCAACACTAATTCCTACAATTAAGTATGAGTATTGGGTAACTCAACCAGTTAAGGGAAACACGAAAATATCATGGCCCAAATAAACCCATGGTATGCATATATATCTCAACCACATGTAAGTTTAAAATAACATATTTGCATTCAAATATATAACCAGGTATAGACAAAACTATCAAACCCAAATGATATCCACCATACCCATGAAATAAAAACAATGTTACAACATGAAACACATACTTTCTCCATTTTCATTAAAATATTTTAATGCTAAAAATGATAAAGATGAGAAAGAGGTAATTCTATGCCTGAAATAGGCTTGAAGAAGACTGAATTTGTTTTCTTCTCTTCTAAAAAATCCTCGAAAGCTTTCGCACAAAACTAGACAAAAGAATAATCACGAATCGACACAAGAGCCCAATAAAACCCATGATCATCAACTATATAATCTCCTTAACAAACTGGAGTTATGATTTCACATAAAGAGTCCAACATGATGCCCAAAAATAGCCAAAATAAACTTGCATGCAGAGCTCACATGGAGGAGTGAAAAAATACTAAATTGAAAAATGAAAAACTCATTAACCTTTTAGCTTGGAGGTGGATTCCTCGAGAAGCTTCTCATGATTCTGAAGCCTCATTAATTATTTCATTTAATGCAAATGGTACACATTCTCTCCAACTTCCCCTCAGTCCTTGCTAAATCATTATCTACCATATTTGACGTGTCCACCCCAAACTTCCTTGAAATATGAGTCCCATGTTTAGGTGGTTAGACACATCCAACAACTGGGATCCATCTCAATTTCCAACCCTATCGATCACTAGCCAGCACAACCTATGATGTGCTATCTTCCACTTAAGAAAACACTAGCATAAGTGGTAGGACTAACAGCTTGGTTAGAGCTCAGGTGGGGCTCAGTCGAGTTGGCTGACCCCAACCCCTTACACCATTAAAATTGCATTTCCCGTAGCACATGGATTGACCATTATGGTCTTTGTTAGGTATAACATAAGTCAAATTTGATGGGTGTAAATATATATATATATATATATATATATATAAATATATATATATATATATATATATATATATATATGTTTTTATTTGTCACTAGGACAAACTTAATAACCATTATGAGCCGATCGACATTTGCATAAATGCCTTATAAAGGCTTTCAAAATAATGTTTTAAATATAAGTCTGACAACTATACCTTTGTTTTCCAATAAGGGTGTCGCCTATTTAATCTACTGTACAAGGGTCGTAAGGTTAAACAACTACACATAGTTGTAGATTGAAAATTAGTACACATAAATCTAATATTAAACAAGAAGAAATCTTACACATTAATCAAGCCATCACTGTGATCTCGTAAATAATGAAATTAGCATGATCAAACAACAACCATATGGTTTACACAATCATTCAAATCAATTCAATCATGATAATCACACACACACTTTCACGTACAATTGACAAATATACAATAACCAAGGATAGTTTATAATGGGGTATGACAGCCGGGGTCAGTCAGACTCCCCATTCTACATTTTTTTTAGGATTTGATGTGGTTTGTGGGCTCGTGCAGGTGAGCTTTCTGCTTTCTAGGTTACAGGTGTCATCGGTGATCATAGTGTGATCAACAAAAAGAAACTGTGATACTCTTGCGACACAATGAAAACCAGGTTCTGGCCATTTGTACAATCACGGGTGCCGATAGTAGTCTCCAACACCCAGGAACCCTTAAGCCCTAGTGTGGGCGCCCTTGTCCAACATTGTCCATGAGTTCTTGAATTTATAGAGACATTTTACGACATTGTTTACATCATGTTCAACAATTTTCCTAGTTCAGAATAGTCCCAGGTTGAGCATAAATCAACTAAGTTTCTTCATCTCATCCTCTTACTTAGGGTTTCATACTTTAGATCTTAGTTTCTTGTGTCATTTCTGTATTTCAACACTTATTTCAATAGTGGCTCTGTAATACCCCTAGATTTAATTAAATACAAATTAAACTAAATCACTTACAAGATCTCCCGCACATGGTCTTCAATAACTTAGTTTTGATGTCATACTATTTATTTATTGAAATCATGATTCGTACATTATAATATGGCTAAAAATATAGCCAAGTACAAACCTACCTATGTGCTAACAATAACACATGTATCTACAAAATTATAATAGCATATTATAGGCATTATTATATTATGCACTATATTTGTCTTATATTTCTTACCGCCAACTTTTCTAATTGAAATTTTGTGTTGTATTTTATCTATTTTGTGAATTTTTACATCCATTTTTTTGAAAAAATGATAAAAGGAGATAGTGGCCTTGTGTTATGATCCTCATGTGCGGATTTCACTAATGCCTCGAGGTTTTGGTGTAATGGTTCATTACATTTGGTATTAGAGTGACCACCTAGGTTCGAGTCCCGACATGGGTAGCTATGTCGGCATTGCAGTGTTCACCCGGGGCTCGTATAGGGCAGGGTGTGGTCTCACTATACGGACGGAAATCTAGCCTGGGGTTTGGGATACAGAAACGTGGTGGGATGTTATGATCCTCATGTGCGGATTTCACTAATGCCTCAAGGTTTTGGTGTAATGGTTCGTTACACCTTGTATACTACAATCATTTCTAGATGTGTACATAATAAATTTGTATTTGAGGTGAAAAAATAATCTCAACAATTTCCACCAACATAATTCAAGCAAATGAAATAATGGGATCTTTGAAACAGGGTATAGGGATCTATTAAAAAATATTGCAAATCAGATTTTGTGAAGTGTTGGATTCCAAATTGACCAATAACATCTTGCCAGTTATTATTTGTTAACTTTAATTTTGGGAAAATATACACAAAAACAAAACACCTTCAATTTAACACTTGTTTGGGAAATATTTACCATACCATGGCCTTATTTTTAGAGGTGTCATGGGTGAGAAATTGATCTATTACAAAGAAGAAAAATGTTGTGATGATCTGTGATATGAGAAGGATATAAATCAAAGTCACCCTTTGTGAAATGAGCTCGGATCTAGAAAATTGAGTCACCTGAGTTTATAATTGGAAAAAATGGTGGATTTGAGCTTTGGAAGGCCTTCACATAGAGCGAAGGGGAGAGTAATGCATAAAAATACTGAGTTCCATACATGGGTGGAGCAATGGAGATGCACAATTGAGTTGCTTCCAACATAAAGTGGATTGGGAATTCACATATATAGATCGAAAGAGAGCTTGTAGAGGTTTGTAATGGAAAGGTCAAGGAAAATTCAAGTTCATTGATCCAAAGCTAGATCGATATTTTCTCAAATGAGATGGACCATATGAATTCAATATTAGATCATGCCACCAACCTAATCCTAACACAATATGGATGTGGATCACAACCCATTAAAAATACTGAGTCATATCAATGGGGGAAGAGCACGATTTAAATCATGCAAAGGAGAGGAACTCGAGGCATAATCGTGAGTAGGAATAGAGCTCCATGCAAAAATTTATGAATCCAAATAGGGATCTACATGATCCAATCCCTAATGAGGTGTGATCTTGTTTAGAAGTGACAATATCCAAATCTAATCCAATGCAACACCAAACTAGACAATCCTACTTAGAAAACAATGAATGTTAACAATGTTTTGTATGTGATTTGTACCACATGACAATATTGAAAAATAATAAGGGATGCAATGGAAGGGTAGTGTAAGTGGTATTCACTATAGTTCTTTTTTTCTTTTTTTGGTAATCCAATACGTAACGAATCGGAGCTTCAAAAACTGAAGCTCTAACACAAGGCGAGTGCCACTAGGGTCATTATGTATGTATGTATATGTATATATACATATATATATAGATACAAACACACACACACACACACATACACATACATGGTGGTTTTCTGTCAGCTGTATAGAATATATGGCATGAGGGCCCTATCTACCCATCATAGTGGGTGCCCTATCTATCCCATATCTAGTGGCGAGTTTTGATAATTAGTATGTTTGGATAATAAAGTGAGTTATTGAGAACAATTCATGTAGGAGAAGAATGAGGTTAGTTGAGTGATTTTATCTGAGTTGTGACTAGAATATTGATAAGGCTTGAATCCTTATCTTAAGAAGTAAAGTAACCTATAATTTTATAATATTTGTGTTATCCAATTTTTCCCCTTAGGAAAAATTTGTCAAACATGACCTTGCATGCAAAGAAAAATTAAAGAGGTTGATCCAGACATGGGAGCTCACATTTTGGTTTTGAAAATCAGGTTACAGGTGGGCTCGGAAATGGTAATGCAAGATCAAAAAAATGAATGGCCAAGGGAACGTCGAAGGAAAGTAGCTCACTTTTCAGGTCGAAAAAAAGAATGGAGGCCCAGACCCAAAATTTCAGAGAAAAAGTAGGGTGAAAAGGAATTAGCAAAGTCCAAAATCCCGAAGTTTGAAAGTTTGAAATTTTGGAGTTTCGGAGTTCTGGAGATCTCGGTGAGTGCAGGCATAAAAAAATCTGAAAGGAGAAAAATTATTAAAGGAGAAAAAGTCCGAAAAAGGGGAAAGTCTAAAAAAATGGAAAGTTCCGAAATTATGAAAGTCTGAAATTTCAGACTTTCAGGTTTATGAGTTTTGGAACTCTCAAGCATTCAATCAGATAAATAGTGACAAAAACTCTGAAATGGAAAGTTATGAAATTATGAAAGTATGAAATTTCATACTTTCAGGTTTCAGAGTTTTTGCGCACCCAAGAAGATGAACAATAACCTAACTTCCGAAACCAAAATGTTTGAAAGTCTAAATTTTGGGATTTCAGATGTTGCATGCATTTCAGACTTTGAAAAAGGAAGGTCAACAATTCACATTTTTTGTAGAATGAAACCCTGACCTTCAGATGGCCATAAATTTTGACTGAGAGCTCGGATTTTCACAAGAAAAGACTTTATGGAAATCTTGCAGTCTCCTCTACACAACTACAAATTATCTTAATTTAGGCGAGACTAAGTTATTCAAAATGAAGAAATAAAGTCCACCATTTTAGAGGATGTTCCAGGTTTCTCACCTACAATAATAATAAAGGTATGGGCTTCCTTTCTTTCCCAACAAGGAAAAGTACATGGAGGCATGGGTTTTTTCTGTAGAACCTATCATTGTTGCAGGTGAATTCAATGCATTTTTGGGTGGTTGGAGAAAGAATTCAAAATCTTCTCTCTTTTCTCTCTCATTCTTCCTATATATTGTAAGGAGGGGAATTTTTCTAAAGATGGACAATTTGGCTTTGCACACTCCCTTGTTCTCTTGTCTATAAGTGAATTTATGGAGTTCAAACCTCCCATTCAAGATGTAATGCAAGTTTGTGCCTCTTGGCCATTGTAATGCACTGTATCAATTTTTGGAGTGATAAATAAGTCTGTGGATGATTTCAACTCTCTCTTATATTCATTGCATCTTCTTAATATCTCATGGAAATCTTGGATATTTGTGCACAGTGGATGTACTACATTTTTAATGGTTTGTGTTTAATGGTTTGTGGATTCTCAACAATGGATTGATTTGTGGTGTGTTCTCATCTTCCTTAATCTGGTTTTGGTTTCCATCTCCATGCAAAGCATGTGTTCAACATTCCTTTGGTGCATCACCTTTGCTAGTTTAGGTTTAATTTATTGTAATCTTCTTAACCTTGTCTCCTTGGCAAGTTAGAGCAGATTTTAGAGTAGATCATCTACAATTTGGATATGTGCATCAAAATAGAGGAATAGGATCTGACCTTCATCCAGACATCTTTCCTAATTGCAAATTCCCACACTTTGGGAAAACCTCCATGTTATGCAATCACATTGAGAGTTTTAACCCATCAAGTTGTAGACATTCAGGGGTACTATGATTACGCATCAACAATTTGTATTTGATTTAATTAGTTGATTGAGATTGATCAATATTATTCCACATTTGGGACCATAAAAGGATCTAACCTCTCTGAATTTAGGCTTTGGTTAGAAATAAGTGACTGTAGTGAAGGCCTTTGGGGTGGACTCACTCGACCTCGACTACTTCTTTAGGTGGCCCAGGTCATGGATTTGAATTCCGTAATTTATCTACAACATGTGTTGAGGACTCGATATACATATCATATATATATACTATACATATACACACACACACACACACACACACACACACACACACACACACACACACACACACACACACACACACGTGTGTGTGTGTGTATGTGTGTGTGTGTGCGTGCGCGTGTGTGTGTATGCATATAATGTATACATATATGTATATATAAAAATATGTATATGTATACACACACACACACATATACATATGTGTATATATGTATATCTATATATCTATACACACACATAAATGTGTGTGTGTATATCTATATATACATACACACATATGTGTGTGTGTACACACACACACACACACACACACATATACATACACATATACATATATACATATGTGTATATATGTATGCATATATATTTACATATATATATGTGTGTATATGTGTGTGTGTGTGTGTGTGTGTGTGTGTGTGTGTGTGTGTGTGTGTGTGTGTGTATACATATACATATACATATATGCACATATACACATACATATATGTACACACACACACACATAACCAGCCCTATCTTTCGCCCACAAAACACATAACCCCCAATACATTATTTATATCTAATAATTATTCCTTCACACTCCAAACAACATACCATGAAGCACTTATTCCTAACAAAGTGATCAATACCAACTTGAGAATGCATTTAATACAAGCTGTAATAAAGTGGGCATGTATATGCATTTCATTTGTTTCAAATAATTTATTAATTTCTGGTGAGGCTAAACTAATCCTAACTTAGAATTTATCAATCAAATAATGACATAAGTGCATTTTATAAGCTCCTAGACAAAAATGTCCCAACGACATTGAGAATTGAATTAGAACACTTGGAGAATGATGCAATTTGAAGAGGTCATGAGATTTTGCATGTCGCTTCAATGCAAAGCTACTACACCTACATTAATCCATTCATCTAATGAAAAACATGTCAAACATAAAAATCCAATAATTAGATACATACTCAAAACCCAAGTAGAAGATCCATACCTCTCTCTTACTGAAACAAAGAGTTAAACTTTTGAAAAAATGTTTTAAAAAGAATAGATATACTATATATGCAATAAGTATCATAAAAACTTTGAAAGAGTTATTTTTGATCAACTAGTACAAAGATGTAGATTATTAATGTATAGGGATTGCTGCGAAAATATATTTGAACTCGAACATAGTTAAAGGATTGTGGAAGATACATAGAGACATAGGATCGCTATAATTTTGGTAGCAGATGAACATGCATGAAAACTACTTGTCATGATTGAATTCTAGTTTTACGGGTCAAAAGATAAACAAAAAATACTTAACATCGCTAGAAAAGTTGCAGATGCAAAAAATATTTATAATTTGAATCTACTGACAAACACATTAAAAATGGTTTTATTCATTAGGGGATCTACCTCATTCAAATCTCTAACCCTTTAAAGGTAAATAATAAATTTTGTACGTAACGAAAACAACTAAAAGTATCAAATGGTCAAGTTGTTTGGCTCACATAGATCCCACCAGGGTTCAATTCTTGTTGAGTGCAAAGGCCCAGAGAGGCTGGGATCATGCCCTGAGTGAATTTGGTGGAATGGATACCCCTCAGTCTTTGGCATCTAAGCCTAAGAATTATGTGCACCTCACCTGTGCAAAAATACAGGTTCAATAAAAAGCTAAAATTATGAGAGTAATATGTTGCTTGTTGTAATTTCATGGCAAGGTGTTGGAAATTATTCAAAATAGAAGTGAGTGAGAGTAGAAGTGGAGGTTTTCAAAATGGAAGTGGGTGGGAAATTTTGCAGGGGCATGATTAGGGTGATCCTAACCCAGATCCACGCAAGGTCCCACATGAGATCACTCTGGGATTTGCATGACCATCTCATGGTCAGGGGACCATACAAGGGAGAGCACATACTTCATGGGATGAAATAATCATGGGGAGGAGTCCCATACCCATTGATAAGTTTGAACTAAAGCTGGCCCAAATAGGTGGACACACAAGATTGAAAACTCTAGATTTAGTTTCTCGAGAAATCTTTGAGAAGAATGGAGTATCCTCATTGGAAAATTCATTTGGGAGTAAACCCAATATAGATGTTCTAGGGGAATAGATGAATAAGAAATGTATACCTATGAGAAATATGGAGATAACAACATTCACAAATGGATTCTTTGTTATAAAGCTTCCTAATCAGGAAGATTGTGCTTGTATCAGGGTTGATGGTCCATTGTTGCTTGGAAAATAGAGCCTATTTATTCAAAAATGGAAGCTTGGTTTTGATTGACGAGAGTTATCCTCCACCCAATTTTCACTTATGTATGTCTGAAACACCCCATGTGAACCATGTGAACCATGCTGTACCTATGATGTCATGTTGCGCCAAGTGTCGAGCAGTTTCACACTTTTTGGTGGTTGAAAATCACACTGTGTTTTTTAACATTGTTGAAAAATACACACCTACACATAGAGAGCTGCAGCCAAAATCGAACTTGTGACCTGTCTGTTCCCAGTGCACAGACCTGACCAGTCTAGCTACCGCCTACTTCATGCTTTAACTTGATTTGATTTCATTTTGTTGAAAAACACAACATACCACTTATGTGACCATTGATGCATGGGACCCACCGAGGCATGTGCATGTATGGTATGGTGTCTTTTGATGGGTTGTGCACCCATCCATAGGTGGATTTTGGGTGGAGTTTATCTTTTGGTGTTTCAATCCATGTAAAAAATGCTTGAACAAGATTCCAATCTGGTTTAGACTCCCAGGTCTTCCGTTGGAATATTGGGAAGAAGAAATTACAACAGGGATCACTCAAGTGGTGGGTCAACTTATTACATATGACCTTGTAACAAAATCTACAACCAAGCTTACTTGTGATAGATTATGTGTTAATGTGCAAAATTGTAAGATTCTCTCTACCACAATCACTCTATCTTCCAAATTTGGGGAATGGATCCAAAAGATAGAATACAAACAAACACTTCTTATTTGTTTGAAATGTAAGAAAATGGGCCATGAAACAAGACACTACATGAGAGTACCAAAAGGAAATAATGTTTGGTTACTAAAGGAATAATCGAGTGGAAAAAACATAGATAGAGTTAGATGATCAGAGAAAAGTAGAGGAGTCTCATGAAAGTAATTTGAAAAATGAAGGAAATATGGAGGCAAATAATCAAGAAGGAAGTTTCGAGGAAATCAAGGTTATTCCAAATAAAGAAGATCTCCAGTGAGCAGGACCCCATAAGGGTAGCTCAAAAGGTTGGAGAGGACCCACTTACGGTTGGTATTCTCAACCATACAAAAAGACCCATGAAATATAAAGAGGATTATCCCAGTAATGATCTTAGTAACAAGTGTAGTATCTAGAAGGATGAGGAGAGTATAGTGGAAGAGCCTAACTTTCATGTAGGTTCACATGAGAGTTTCCCAAAATTGAACCTGTGACCTTGCACACACAATACACATACCCAACCACTGTGTTCCAGTTTTTTTTATCTAAGTTTTTTTTTACATTGAGTATATGGGCATCTCCTAACTTACGTGATCTTTAGACTCCTCATAATATAATGATGGTAAGCCTTTATGACCAAATAAAACAAGACACGAAAGAGAAAGAGAAAGGTCCTAGAAACGAGAATCATCTCACCCATTCACGTAAATTAAAGGAATGGATCTCTAATGAAAATCAGGAAAGTGAAGAGATGGACCAAAAAAGAGTGTTATGCTCCCTGAAAATGGATGAAAAAATCCTGATCTGCCGCTCCCCTGGACTAGCCAAGGGCACTAGAAGCACTCAGAAAAGTGTGGATTTGGGGCCGAGAATCTTGCTAGGAATAATATCGAACAAGAAGAAACTAGAAAAAGAAACAAACAAGGAAGTAGTATAAGGAAATCAACTTCAAATATGTACTGGTAAGAGTCTTAGAATTTTTAAAGGCTTTAAAAATGTCAAGGTTAAAAAATGAAAATAATCTCATGGAATGTTAGGGGATTAAACAACCCGAACAAACAAAGAATATTTAGGAACCTTAGGAAGAATTATAAGCTGATTATGCTCATGCTTCAAGAGACCAAAATGAATATAGATAGAATGTTTGAATCCAGATTTAAGATTTGGAACAAGGATGCTTATGAGGGGTCAGATGCCCAAGGGACTGTCATCACTAATCCGGCACTATGATAATTCTTTCACCAGGAACTCCTCGTGCTATGATTATTTACTAATGCACAGTCTTTAGTTTGGTGGATGTAATCTGGAAACAAAACAACATAACACAAGAATACCATCAACTATGATAAGACAGAATGATGAAAAATCTGAAATATCAAAGTAAATTATAATATTAACATGTAATTGTTACAATCTCACCCATGAGGTACTTCAAGTGTTATTGACTTCACTTGACTTTCACCAAGACTATGGGAGAAAACTTTGACAATTACACCTCTTAATGGCTTCTTCAACACACCTTTAAACTGATGGCTTCCTTCGCACACTTCCTACAATATTTCTCACTACTTCCTTCTATGCTAAATGAGGGGGGGCGGCCTCTCTATTTATAGAACTTCCAGGCTTATCCATCTTATCTCTAAGATAGGATAAGAAATCCACTCTGACGAATCATATTCCATACCTTAACTCTTATCTGTACATGTAAGCTTATCTGTTAAGATAAGATAAACCTTATCATTTTACATGGGTTCCACATTTTTAGACTTTTTACAAATAAAATACACAAAATATTTATGACCTCACTCCTTGTCTTTATTACCAATATAATATTTCTAATTCCTAATCATGTAGACCCTACTTCTCTAATTACCCAAACTTTGACATTTTAACATTACCGGACCACTTACGACAAATATTTACTTTTTACAACATTCCTATTGTACTTTGACTGTTACCGTACTCCACATTATTGGCGGCACCGTACTTGACGGCAACCGTTATCTTCTATCAGACGTTACTACTAATTATACTTAACAACATCCTATTCCTAGTACATACATTAATGAAATAGAAATTATGGAGGAAAATTTTAGTGTCGACAGGACATAAGGTGGTGTAATTACTTTATGGGATCTATTTTTTTGCGAAGTAGAATTCCTCATACATACCTTTTTTCATGTGGCAATGCTTTTTATAAATATAGGAAATGGAAAATCTTGGGTTTTATGAAATAATTGTGGCTCAAATTCAAGGTAGGGTAGATTAATCCTTTAAGAGGAATTAATTTTTTTTAAACGGGGTATCAATAAATTGGATTGGATTTTACCAAGGGATTTCAATACTCCTTTGAGCTAGGGAGAAAAGATGGGGGGAACTATTTCTTAAACAAAAAATATGGAGAAGTTTGCAAAATTTATTATGGTTGAAAGTTTAGTGGACGTGGATTTAAGAGGACCGAAATTCACCTAGATGAATAAACGAGGTGTTAAATTTATATTAAAATGAAACTAGAAAAGTTCATGGTTATCTCCATTTGGATGGTTTAGATGAGAGGGAATCTAAAATCTCTACCCAGGATAGGGGTAGATTACAATCCCCCTAGCTTTCCAAACTGAGGATGAAGAGAGATTGGGTAACTAACCTTTTAGATTTGAGAAAATGTGGCTTCACCACTTGAGGTTGGAAGATAACATAAAGGAATGGTGGATTGAAGACTATTGGGGTTCCAAGATGTTTATAATTTTCTAAAAACTAAGGAATGCCAAAAATCAAATCAAAATCTGGAAAAAAAAAGTTTAAATTGGTAACAATTTTATGCAAAAATTCACAATTACAAAGGAATTGAGGAACATTGAAGAGACCTTTCAAACAAATGGGTGGGATCCAAATATCCATACTAAGGAAAAAATCCTTCTAGTTGAGTTCCATAACTTAGAAGCCAAAGATGAAACCTACTAGAGACATGAATATATAGTTAAGTGGCTAAAGGAAGGGGACTGAAATACAAAATTCTTCCATCTCACAACAAACATACACATGAAAAAAATATATCAAGCAACTGGTAAAAAGTGACGACACACCTATAGTGGAAGAGTAGGAAATAAAGGAAGAAATTTTTAATTATTTAAAAATTCCCTAAGGGAGGAAAATGTTCAGGATGGTACTAAGGAAATGGAAGTACTGAATTTGTTTTCTAGCATAATTACCCAGGAAGAGAACCAAGAGTTGGTGGAATTACCTACAGAGGAAGAATTCAAATTTCCATTTTTTCTATGGAAGGAGACAAAGGTCTAGGCTCAGATGGCTTCCCCTCATTTTTCTTTTATAATTTTAAGGAAATCATCAAGAAAGATATAGTGGAAGTTGTAAAAAAAATTTTATTGGAGAAAAAATCTTAAAGGAGATATATAATACTTTTATCACCATTATTCCCAAGAAGAAATATGCTAAGGAATTGAAGGATCTTAGACCCATAAGCCTCTATGATAATTTCTACTAGATTATATCCAAAATCTTGGCCATTAGAATGCAAGGTCTATTGCCTTAGTTTATCTCAAAGCATCAAGGGGGCTTTATGGAAGGAAGGGAAATCCTGGAAAATATCATATCCACCTATGAAGCCATTCACTCCATAAAGAAATATGAAAGGGAAGGAATGTTCCACAAGATAGATATTAACAAAGGATATGACAAAATCTCTTGGAATTTTCTAGGTAAAATCTTAGATCACTTGGGTTTTTTATAACATGTATATAATGTTGTTGATGGGTTATATCACTACACCTATGTTCTTCATTATTGTTAATGAAACACCTATTGGATATTTCTCTTCCAAAAGGGGACTTATACATGGAGACCCTCTTTAATCATACATGTTCATTATTGTTGTAAACTATTAGCTGAATGTGTTTTATAGATAGAATAAATGGGAAAATAAAAGCCTGATGGTGTTTACTAGTATTTAGAAAATTACTCACCAACAATTCATGTATGATACCTTCATGATGGGTGAAGCCTTAGTGGTTGAAGCCAGAGAATTTAAAAATATGCTTCAAGACTATGCAAGGGTCTCAGGGAAATCATCAACTTCACTAAAAGTTATCTATTCTTTGTAAATGTCCTAGGACATAAACAATAGAGGATCTCTTCAATCTTGGCATGCTAGATAAAACAATTCCCAAATAAATATTTAGGGATGCCTCTTTATGTCAGAAAAATTGATCACATGTGCTGGAACTAACTCTTAGATCATCTCCAACATAAAGTAGTGGGATGGAAAGGTTCCCTCCTAACATAAACATGTAAATTTCAACTTCTTATTAGCTCTATTCAAAGAGTTGTGATCTATCTCATGTCCCTTTTTGAAAATCCCAACAAAATTTGAGAAAATATTAAAATAATAAAGAAATGGTTTTTATGGTTGGGTATGAAAAAATCTAATATAATTCCTCTAGTTGTTTAAGATAAGGTGACCATGCCTAAAGCTGTGGGGGGTTGAGTAATCAAAAACACCAAACTGATGAATAAGCCCCTAATGTCTAAGGTTGGATGGAGATTCATGAGAGAAGAGACTCTTTAGACTAGAATTATTAGAGCCAAATATATGTGTGATTCTTTGAGGAAAGAAAAGTTCATGACCAAAGAAGTGATGACATGAGGGTCGGTAATCTAGAAGGGGATGCTAATTAAATGTGATACTATTGGAAAAGGTTGTAGATGGAACCTTGGAAATGGTAGGAAAATTCATTTCTGGGATGATTCATGACTCCTTGATGCCCCCCTTATCACTAAATTTCCTTGGAAACATATCCATATCTGGCTAAAAGATCAATATAGAGTTTAGTGAGAAGTTACTAGGTTAGAACTGAGGGAGGATGGAAATAGAGGAGATTACAATGACATAATCAAGAGTTTGAGGAAGAATTATTAAATTTTAACCAGACCATGGCTAAGGTTCATATTTTATCTAAGACTAAACCTGATGAATTGATTTAGACCCACACTAATAGCGGGATATATAATGTCAAGACATGTTATAATTAATTGATATCGACCACTAATCCTAACACCGAATAAAGAGAGTATCACCAAAGATAACTTGTTCTTCTAGCTTACTATCCAAAAAAAGCACTTACTGTGGAAAACCTTATAAAACAAGGCTTCATTAGTCCAAATAAGTGTTATTTGTGTGAAACGGCTAAGCATATGTTTTTGGAATGTAATTTTGTGTAATCCTATTTTAATCATATCTTTTCCATCTTTCACCTCAACTGGGTGAGCACAAAATCTCTAGCTGACCTTCTTCTACAATTGGATTTTCCCTTTTTATCTAACCACCTTAAAAAAAAATGAAGGCTCACATTGCCCCATATTTTCTTGGGGGCATTGATAAAGAGGAACAATATGATTTTCAAAGGAAGAAACAACCGTGTTATAAGAGTAAGTAAAAATATGGTCCATGCCATTATGGAAAACATGTCTTGCCTTAATTTTTAAGGAGAGTAGACCCATATTGAGGAAGAAACTACCCCAATGTAAAACTTGGAATCTTGAAACCCAAACTCTTAGACCAATCACAAATTCAAAGGAGTGACATAAAGGATCTTAGATGGGTAAGAAATCCTCCTAGTTGGGCCAAGTTGAATTTTGAAAGGGCTTCAAAAGGAAACTTGGGGAAGGCTATGGGTAGAGGCCTTATAAAATATTGTGATGGAAATATTGTTTTGGATTATGCTGGCCCTCTAGGGGTGCAATCCAATAATTACGTAGAAGATATGACTGCTTTGTGGGGAATTCAATGGGTGAACAAAAAGATCAACAAGATTCTTATCAAATGGGACTCACTTAATATAATTAAGTGTATTAACTTACCTATTAAATCCATATGGTCATATAAAAACATGATGGTGGATTTTAAGGAAATGCTACAGGGTTTTGATGAGGTTAGGATTAGTCACATATGTAGAGAAGGAAATGTAAGTATTGATACTCTCACAATCATTGGAGCTGACAGGATGAAGCTTACCATGTCGACCCACAAGTCAAGCTTTCGAGGTGAGGTGGCCATGAAAATGAAAGAGGGTAATTATGAATCATAAAATCATTGATATGATGGGTCATCATCATTATAGTTAGAGGTTGATTAAGTGTGAGTGTCATTATAAATACAGGTGGAATTTCAGCATGATAAAGGAGGAAATCCATGCGAAAATACAAACGAATAACAATAGATCTAAAGGGCATAATAATCATTTAAGAAATAATATAATTTTTAAGAAAGTTGATACTATTTTAGAAAAGAAGGATAATACCGAGAATTTTCATGCATGGTGGTTGCAGTCATGGGTGGACAACATGGGGGGAGATAGACTCAAAGTGGAACCCATGGCATGCAGTGACCTAAAGTGAAATACCACAAAATGAAAAATACTTAAGAAGGGGGGCCTTACCAACTACATCAATCGGATAAGGGGATAGCCATAACCTATCTTTAGACTTCACCCACAACTAGAATGGTAGGACTGTGACCATTTGAGGCACAATCATGGATTTTTTTGAAGACTCTATCAAGTGTGTGAGAGGGATGATGACCAAAGGAGACAAAATATTCAAGGAAAAAAGGAGGAGAAATGAGGAAATTCAAAAATTTTTAATACCTAAGGAGTGAATACAAGAGCTAGACGATGACATTCTATATATAACCCTCCCACTACCATGGTCAGATGTATGCTTGAAAATAATGAAGTATGTTACTCTTGAAGGTTAGTTCAGATAAATCCATACCACTACTTCTCTATTTGGAACCACTTCATACATAACAAGACTATTAACATTCATTTATACCTATTTATGTCTCTTGAAGCCACTTTTAGAGACTTTCAAAATGGTAAAACTGAGGCCCCTGTAAATCAAGCCCTAATCCTACTATTGTTCAAAGATAAATATGAAGATTTTTTCCAAGGGATTCTCATTACTAAAAGGAAAGGAATCAAGAAGCTAATAGTTTATAGAGATACTGAACTAGTAACTCAACAAGTTAGATCTAAATATCAAGGAAAGAACCCCTTCTTAATGTTAAATATCACAAACACTAAGAGGGTGGGGTGAATCAGTGTAGATTAAATTTTTTCAAACAATAACAATTACAACAATATACCATGAGAATTTAAAAAAACATATGCTAGATAATAATAACACTGAACACATAATTTATAGTGGGAACCCCTTTCAGGAGGAAAACCCACTTTGAAACCAAGGCTTTATTAGGAACACCAATTCAAAAGCATACAATATCTTGGTTTTAGTTGAGCACCCACTCAACCTGTGAAACACCCACTTCAGATTCTCCAAGTACCCACTTGAAGATAATTGAGCACCCACTCAGAAAATTTTAGCAAGCTCCAACTTACAAGGAGCACCTACCCTTATAATCTAAGCACCCACTTAGAAATATGATATTACAAATGCATTGATCACTTAGAATCGAGATTTATTACACAATAGATTATGATCATTTTTCTTTTTCTTTACGTGCTTGCTCTTTCAGGCTCTCACATTTAGCATTCTTTGTCTTTTTGTATCTGTCTTTAACTTGATCTGGGTCTCTAATTTATGTGCTCAGTCACTTTTCTTTGCACTTTTGAGTTGAACTCTCTTGCTTAATGGAACAACTACAATGATTCTCTTCTCATTTGGTATGATATTCAACACTTCATTTGTTATCTCTCTTTTGTCTCTCTTTCTTCCTCTGTTGCTTCTTTAACTCAAATGCATGCTTTTAGCACTCAAGCAACACACATATTTTCATGGAGTTTTGCTTTCATATACAATCAACACTCTCCATCACTTCCTTGGTGTGTCATGCACTCTATCAAACTAATTTCATTAGAAAATATGGTCTATTAATTGAATTTGACCTACCCCCAAGTTTCTCTCTCTATATTCGGCTTGACTTTTCTATTTTCTGAGTGCATTGAATATTCAACCCGTTAATTTAGGAGCCATTTATGAGACAATTCCTAAAAATAGATTTATAATCATTGTAGGATTTTTAACAGATCAAAAAGAATGATCCAAATTTCCTCTCTAATATTTAATTGCACCTTGAAATCAAGATTTTAGATCTCTTGATATGGAGGATGTAATCAGTTTTCCACAAAGTCAAAGAGCATTAAATTTTGACAACTAGAGCTAAGATTTCTCAAATATGGTCAGTTTTTCATGAAGAGCACAAGTTTACACAGCCACAATATATCAGATATTTGAATCATTATCCATTTCAAAATATTTACTCCCATTTGACCTTCATTGAATAGAATTTGAATCTTCTCAAGCCCTGTCCAATAGACAAGGTTCATTCGTCACATCACATATCCACACTCTACTCTTTCCTTGTATTTCTCACTTTGCAATAATATCTTTGATCCACGACGTTTCCCATTTCATGGTGGATTTTTTCTAGCTATCCATAGATTTCATTCATTTCTCATGGATTTTGCAATTCCATGGCTTTCCTTCTTTATCTGCAAATTTCTCCATTACTCTACGAATTTTCTTCCATTTCATGGCTATGTCTATTTTCTTTTACGGCTAGTTCTTACAGAAATCTCTTCCTTCCCACGGTGGTTTCTTGTATTTATTCCTCCAGAGTTTCTTACCATTGAATTTTTTTCACACGCTCTTCTTAGACTTTGGAAGCTTCCTCCTTATGTCGATGCTCATTCACAAAATTGATTGTGGATTTTACTTAGAATCTATCCTGAATCATTTGAGAGCTAACACTACCATTCTAACTTCACAATTCTCTTGCTGTGTCTCTCTTGAACTGCTTTCTAAAGCTTGTTATAGGCTTGTTAACACATTTTTCATACATGGTTGATCTTGAGACACTTACATAATGTCTACACCATACTTTTTTCCATCAATGTAGCTTGAAATCAATGACAACACTTATGACAATGAAAAAGGTCCAAAAAACTCCCCCTTTTTCATTGATGGAAACTTTCTCAGAAACACTGAAACCTTTGATGGAAAAAACATTTATCTCTCCTCCCTTTTTCTATTTTTCACTCTCTCCTTATAGGTCGGTTTTTTATCTCAATCTCTCCCCCCTTTGACATCTATGACAAAGGGCAATCTGATAGCTCCACATAATCATTGATCACTTATACAGTTTATTACCTCAAGAAAATTAGGCATTCATTTCCACAAATTTGCATTTCCATAATTTGACTTGATATGAACTCGGTAGTGGAAATGCTCCCCCTGAGTTGATGCATATTGACAGTAATGAGCTAGCAGACTAGCTCCCCCTCCCATGAAGAATTTACTACACTGATTAGGAGTTGATTTTCCATGAGAATGCTCCCTTACCTTGTCACAACACTTTCTAGTTTTAGCGGGATCAAGAATGACCCCCAAATCATTCCTTAGGTGTTTAAATGTTGCTTTTGGCAGTGCGTTTGTCATGATATCTAAAATTTATTCTTTTGTGCTCACATACTCTAGACTGATTTTATTTTCATTCACTTGTTCCATCAACAAATGACATCTGATTGGAATGTGCTTGGTATTTGAGTGGACACATAGTTCTTGGAGACACCTATAACACTAGTACTATCACAGAACAAAGGAATTGGGTTATCAGATTTCACCTTATAATCCTCTAGTGTTTGTTTCATCCAAATAACTCGAGTACAACGCATTGTGACAACTATATACTTTTCCTCACATGTTGAGAGAGCCAATGATGATTGCTTCTTACTTAACTAGGATACCAGGCAATTGCTAACAAATAATTCTCCTGCACTTGTGCTCTTCCTATCATCAATGATTTCTGCCCAAACTACATCAATATATGCTTTTATGTTGAAGTCATTGATTTTGGGATACCAAAGTCCATATTCAAGTGTTCCCATGAGATATCTCAATATCCTTTTGAATTCCTTGAAGTGTGTTTCCCTTGGATCTTCTTGAAATGTTCCAGATAGACCCACAACTTGCATGATATCAGGTCTTGATGCAGTGGAGTAGAGTAGACTTCCTATCATGGATCTGTACAAAGTTTTGTCTACTTTTGGTGAGTTTTCCTCTTTGCTCAGCTTGTATCCCACTTCCATTGGTGTTCTTATAGTTCTGAATTCTTCCATTCTAAACCTTTTTAGCATTTCTTTGATATATTCGGTTTGGGATATGAAGATACCTTGGTCTGATTGACTAATTTGTAAGCCCAAGAAGAATGAGAGATCCCCAAGCATAGAAATTTCAAATTCTTCTTTCATCATATCAAAAAATTCATAAGTCATCTTATCATGATCTCCTCCAAATATGATATCATCTACGTACACAATGAAAATGAGCAGATGATCCCCTTCTTCTTTGATATAGAGATTACTATCAACAACACCTTTTCTAAATCCTTACTCAATGAGATATGAATCCAACCTGCTATACCAAGCTCTAGGAGCTTGTTTGAGTCCATACAAATCCTTTTTCAACATGCACACATAATATTTATCATCAGTTAGAGAAAATCCATCAGGTTGATCAATATATACCTCTTCATTCAGATAACCATTGAGGAAAAATGATTTAACATCCATATGGAAAAATCTAATTTTCTTGTAGGCTGTGTATGCTAGAAACAATGTGATTGCTTCCATCCTTGCCACCGGTGGAAAAATTTCATCAAATTGGATTCCTTCCATTTGTGCATAGCCTTTGGATACGATTATTGCCTTGTTTCTTGTCACTTCTCCTTTTTCATTCAATTTATTTATAAATACCCATTTTGTTCCTATCACATTCTTGTCTTTTGGTCTTGGTACAAGCTCCCAGGTTTCATTATTTTCAATCTGATCAAGTTCTTCATTCATGACATCCACCCAATGTTGATCCTTGCTAGCTTCTACAACATTCTTGGGTTCTATCATGGATAGGAGTGCTATGTCTTCATGATTCTGTTGATCTCTTAGTTTTCTTCTTGTTAGAATGTCACCTTCTTTGTTTCCAATGATCTGGTTTGCTGGATGATCCCTCTTGACTTGTCTTGAGGGTGTCTTGGTGTCATGTCTTTCTTCCACTTCTTCTACTTCTTCCACTTCTTCACGTGTACTTTCCATTTCTTCATCATCTTCTTGATCTTCATGACTGTCATTGTGCTGAGTGTTGGATTTGGTAGGATAAGACTCATCAACTTTTACATTTGTGCTCTCAATAATTTTTTGCAACCTCTTATTGTAGCATCTATAGGCCGCACTAACTGCTGAGTAACCAAGAAATATGCCTTCATCACACCTAGAGTCAAATTTTCCCAAGTTATCTTCATCTCTTTTGATGTAACATTTACTTCCAAAGACTCTTATGTGTTTTACATTGGTTGGCCTATTTTTCCAAAGTTCATAGGGTGTCTTGTCACTATTTATTCTCAATTGGGATCTGTTTAGAATGTGGATCACTATGTAGAATGCTTCACTCCAATATCTATCAGGAAGTTTAGATTCATTCAACATAGTTCTTTCCATTTCTTATATAGTCATGTTCTTTCTTTCAACAACCCCATTTTGTTGAGGTGTTCTGGCGGTTGAGAATTGTCTTCTAATCCCATGTTCTTCAAAAAAATCATCAAACTCATTTGACCAAAATTCTCCACCTCTATTTGATCTTAAGCATTTGATTTTGGTGTTCTTCTCATTCTCCACTAGTGCCTTGAAGGATTTAAATCTGTCGAAGGCTTCTGATTTGTGCTTCAAACAAGCTACCCATGTCATCCTAGTGTAATCATCTATTAGTACATGAAATACACATCTCCTTGTAAAATTTTAGTTCTTGTAGGCCCAAAAATATCTGTATGGATCAGTTCTAGGGGTCTTGTGGTAGAGTACTCCTTGGATTTGAATGATCTTCTTATTTGTTTACCATGCAAGCATGCTTTACAAAGTGTATCTTTTGATTTTACAATATTTGGCATATGTATCACACCACCCTTAACACTTAGTTTTACAAGATTTTCAAAACTCATATGTCCCAATCTCCTGTGCCACAACCAACTGTAATCAACTTTACTTGTGAAGCATTTTTCTTTATTTATTTCATTGAGAACATACATATTGTTCTTGGTCTGTTTAGCTTTTGCAAATTTATTTCATGTTTTTCCATTGATAATATCACAACATTTTTCATAGAATATCAAATTATAACCTTTCTTACACATTTGACTCACACTTAACAAATTGTGCTCGAGTTCTTCAACATATAGAACATTCTCAGTAATTGTTTTGTCATTGTCTAGACTCAAAGTTCCTTTTCCCACTATGTTTGTTGAATTATTATCACCAAACCTAACAGCTCTAGATGCATTGTTTGATAAAGAGATGAATTTTCTTTTGTCACCTGTCATATGACTGGAGCAACCACTATCTAAATACCATATTTTGTCTTCATCTTGTACATGAAACAGTTTGTACTATTGAGCAAGATTCTTTTCTTTTGTTGGCTTCTTCCTTTACAACATACACCCATCTATTTTGTTTAGGAGGTTCTTGTTTACTTGTTGAAGCTACATGACATTTCTTGTGATATTTGTAGTGAACAACATTATAGTTCATTCTAGTGTATGATGAGCTATAGTTTCTTCCATAGCCTCTAGCATATCTTCTACATTTAACATCTTTATGTCCAAACTGGTTACATGAAAAATAATAACCATAGAAAGAATGTGTGTACCTCATAACATAGGTGATTCTGGGAGCATTAGTCTTCCTCTTGATGGATTTCATGACTTATTTATTTACAGTAGGATAGGTGCTTGGTGTTGATGCAATCTTGTTTTCTTCCTTCTTTGCATAATCAAATTATTTACTTTCTTGCTTGAAACCAATTCCCGATTTGACATTTGAATCCTGTTGAATACTTAGTATATCAGTTAAAAATTTTGAGCTCTTTTCTATCTTCTCATACATTGTCATCTTGTTGGTCATTTATTCTAATTCGGTCTTCAACCACTCCAATTCTGAGTTCAACTTCAAGCATTCATCCTCCTTTGACTTGTTGGATTGAGAAATATTTTCTCGTTGCATTTCAAGTTATTTGAGCTCATTAGTTTCTTCCTCTTCCTTTAAACTTTGTCTTTTCTCAAATATGTGAATTTGTTCTTCATAATCTTTTAATGTGCATCTCAGATTTTGATTCTTTCTCCTGCACAGTTTCAATTCTTCAAGAGCACAAACAAGTTTTGCTTCCAAATTTACATTTGCTTCTTCTTCATCAAAGTCTTCATAATTAACTTTATTCTTTCCTTTTGAGCTACATTCTTCAGATACATCCATGGCCATAAACAACCATTCAAATTGAGCTTCATCATCCTCATTTTTAGAGCTTCTGAGTTGCTTGAATTAGATTCACTTGACGCTTGTTTTGAGTAGAAATTCCTTTTATTCTTAAAGAATTTCTTCTTGCCATCTTTCTTCTTGAATTTCATCTTTTTATTTTTGTGTTTGTGGCTTTCTTCATCATGACCATACTGAGTTTCTTTATTCTTGTTTGGGAATTTAGAAATGAAATGGCCCACTTGTCCACACTCAAAACATTTGAATGGAAGTTTACCTTTATACATACCTAAGCCTCTTCTTATTTCTCACAAACATTGCTTCAATCTTCTCATCATCTGCTTCATCTCCAAATCCGATTCTTCTTTTTATTTTTTGGATCGAGTCTCCTTATTGGCTTTGAATGCTACTTATTTCTTGGTAGACTTAGACCATATTGTCCTCATTTTGTATGCTGAAAGGATGATTTGTAATTCATCAATTGTTAGAGTCTTCATGTATTTATCTTCTTCCAAAAATGAAACCTTTGCATCATACTTGGCAGTCAAAGATATTATAATCTTTTGGACTATAACATGTTCTTCTAGCTTCTCACTTAGGCCTTTGATCATATTGATTACTTCATCTACTCTTTGCATGTAGGCTACTATACTCTCATCATATTTCATCTTTAGATTCTCAAACTGAGCTCCGTAGGTCTGTAATTTGGCTAAATTGACCTTGTCATCCTCTTCATAAATACCTTGAATCTTGGTCTAAATATTATTTTTGGTTATACAATGCATTACCTTTACAAACTCTGTTTTAGTCAGGCCACATACGATGAAATTCATGGCTCTTGATTTGCACTTATATTCTACCTTATCTACTGCAGAAGTGATTGGTGTGGCTGGAGGATTGTATCCTTTCTTAACACATTCTCATATATCAAAACCAAGTGACATGAGATATGTCTTCATCCTTATTCTTTAGAATGCGTAATTTTTTCCAGTGAAGAGAGGTGATCTTGACAGTGATAAACCACCTTGTGCTTGATTTGTTGCCATGCTTGTGAAGAGAGGATCTCCTTGAAGATGTTAATCTTCTACCAGAAGGACTCGATCTGATACCAATTGTTAGAGATCACAAGCACTGAGGGGGGTGAATCAATGTAGATTATAACTTTTCAAACAATAAAAATTAAGAATTATTTACTAAAGTGCAGTAATATACTATGATCATTAAAAAAAACATATTCTAGAAAGTAATAACACTGAACACATAATTTATAGTGGGAAACCCTTTCAAGATAAAAACCCACTTTGAAACCAAGGCTTTATTAGGAACACCAATTCCAAAGCATACAATATCTTGGTTTCGGTTGAGCACCCACTCAACCTATAAAGCACCCACTTCGAATTCTCCAAGCACCCACTTGAAGATAATTGAGCACCCACTCAAATGTTTTTTGGAAGCTCCAACTTACAAGGAGCACCCACCCATATAATATAAGCACCCACTCAGAAATATGATATTATAAATGGATTGATCACTTATAATTGAGATTGCTTAAACAATAGATTATTATCACTTTTTGTTTTCTTTCTATGCTTTCTCTTTTAGGCTCTCACATTCAACATTCTATGTCTCTTTGTCTTTGTCTTTCGAACTCGATTTGGGTCTCTGATTTCTGTGCTCGGTCACTTTTCTTTGCACTTCTGAGTTGAACTCTCTTTCCCAATGGATCAACTACACTGATGCTCTTCTCATTTGGTATGATGTTCAACACTTCATCTGTTAGCTCTCTTTTGTTTCTTTTTATTCCTCGGTCACTTCTTCAACTCGAATGCATCTTTTTATCACTTGAGTAACACACATATTTGCATGGAATTTTAATTTTATAGACAAGCAACATTCTCCATCACTTCCTTGGCATGTCGTGTACTCTATCACACCACTGTCATTAGAAAATATGGTCTATTAATTGACTTCAACCTACACCCAAGTTACTCTCTCTATATTCAGCTTTAAAACTTGAATTTTCTGTTTTCTAAGTGCATTGAATATTCAACCCGTTAATTCAAGAGCCATTTATGAGACAATTCCTAAAAATATATTTCTCATCATTCTAGGATTTTCAAAAGATAGAAAATAAAGATCCATTTTTCCTCTCTGATATTTAATCGTGCCTTGAAATCATGATTTTAGATTTTGTGATCCGGAGGATGTAATCAGTTTTCTAGAAAGTCAAAGAGCGTTAAATTCTGACAACTAAAGCTCAAGTTATTTCAGATCAGGTTTGGTGTTTTTGAAGCACAAGTTACACATTCCGCAATATATTTTATTTTGATCCTTTTCAAAATATTTATCCATTTTCTTCATTGATAGAATAAATCAAACTCATTCCATATAGACAAGGTTCATCTGTCACATCACATATCCACACTCTACTCTTTCCTTGTATTACAACTTTGTCCTTTGATCTGCAGATTTTCCCCTTATATGGTGGATTTTTTCTAGCCATCCACGACTTTCCTTCATTTCTTATGGATTTTAAAATCTTCCACAACTTTCCTTCTTTAATTGCAACTTTCTCTAGTACTCCACGACTTTTCTTCCTCACATGCGGCTAGTCTAGTCTTTCGTGGCTATTCTTCTTTCCCTGCGGTGTCATTATTTTTTCCTGTGGTTTCCACTGAACCTCTACGACCTCTTCTAGAATTGGGTGGCTTCCTTCTTATGTTTGTAACATTCAAAAAGCTTGATTAAACCCCTTAGAATCATCCTGAATCATCTGAAAGCTGACACTACTAATCAACCTTCACAATTATCTTACTAAGTCTCTCTTGAACTACTTCCTAAAGATTCTTATAAACTTATTAACACCCTTTTCATACATGGTTGATCTTGAGACACCTGCACAATGCTTGCATCATACTTTTTTCCATCAATGTAGCTTGACATCAATGACAATAATTATGACAATGACTAAGTTCCAAAACTTAAGGCATACAAACGCAAGGCTTGAGATCTTTTGGAATAATTTGATGCAATCAACCTACTGACTGTCCCAAGAATCTAGAATGATGATGCTGATAGAATGGGTTTTCACCCACAACCTAGTTTGATCCACCTAAATATCTTATGAAAATGGCAGATCAACATGTTAAACTAGTTATCATACCAGTTGTGCTAGACAATGACAACCATTGACATATATTTGACAGTGTTCAATAAATTTTTAAATTCATTCAATAAGAGGTAAAGTTATCATATAATTTATAACTAAATTTGTAAGAAAGTTATGGTGATCAAATTATCCAACTAAAAATTAATAAGTTTCCCAAGGGACTAATCAATTTGGAAAGTGTGTTCACCCCTGATGATCAATTCAAAAGGGAGAAAAAGAACCTAAATATTAAATAGGAGGATTACCATGAAGTGTCTATCTCTACTAGTAAACAAATGAAGTTAGGCAATGTATATAACTATGATCAATGACATGATTTTTTCAATTATGCCAAAGTTATGATGATGTTTTTGCATGGAGTTATGATGACCTTAAAGGTTATAACCCTAACATCATCTGACATACTATTGAGTTGTCTCCAAATTCTAAACTTGTGAGAAAGAAGAAAAGACCAAATAAACAAAATATTGATCCCTCAATACGGAAACAGTTACGCATTTCATTGAAGAAAACATTATCTTTCCTAGTAAACACTCATCTTGGCTGGCCAACCTAGTCCGTGTAACAAAGAAGAACAACAAGATCAAATTGTGTGTGGATTTTAGGGACATAAATAAGGCATCCTTAAAATATCATTAGTCATTTAGCTCTATGGATTATATCTTACAAATAGTGGGAGGATCTGAAAGGTTTTCATTGTTAGATGGTTTCTCAAGGTATAATAAGATCCTTGTACAAGAATATGACCAATAAAATACAAATTTCACCACTAAGTGGGGAACCCATGCTTATAATAAAATACCTTTTGGGTTATCCAATGCTAGTTCTTATTTTCATAGGGTGGATGGAACTATATTTTAAAGGTATGACTAATGACATTAGCCTTGTCTAGTTAGATGATATCACTATTTTATGAAAAAGAGAAGAATACCACTTGCAACATCTTGAACAAAATTTAAACATGTGAAAATATTTTGGTATATCCATAAACCCTAAGAAGTGTATATTTGATATTATTGAGGCTAAAATTTTGGGGCAAGTTGTTTCAAAATATGGTTTTTCCATAGATCTAAATAGAATTTGTAGTGACACTCCTTGTTAGAGATGTATTTTATAGGTGCAACAGGTATGGAGGTGGCCTGTAGAACTTCAATTGTCCTTGAATAATACAATCCCTTTATTGGGATCCTGAGGACCTAACCATGAAGAAACCCAAGTTAATGTTGTAAACATAGTATCATGTGGATGCTTACAGCGATTCCAAAGTGTTATAAGGAAATGTGCATAATGGAGCAATCACTAATAGCTAATATCCTTCCTCAAACCAGTACCATTATGGGTTAAATCGATCCTGAAAATAGAACCCAATATTTTTGCATTTTCCTATACACAAATTGATAGATGTTATTCTGTATCTACATTCAAAGCTTATGCAATTTCCTTTGAGAAGAAGGGAAACTACTGCCTTCTGTTGTTTTGTGTTGTATGTAGAATAAGAATAAGAAGATTTATCATTAGGAGGCACTCCATTAGGGAATAATTTCTAGCTATAAATGATGTGATTGGGGAGTTTGTAGATTCCTAAGTAAAAGTATACATCTATGTAAAATCCATATCCTTCGTATGCATTAACATAATTTCATATTGTGTTGAATGGAAGCTTTGCAGTAGGGTATGGGTGGAAGCAAGGGTGTGGTGAAGAAGGGATGGAATTTTGGGGAGATGTTGTGGCTTCCGTGAGTAAGTATGGTGGTGATGTGGTAGGATATCAAACAATGTTAGATGTTCTCATTCCTACATCCCTTACATTGAATAATAGGCATTCTGGATGTGATGATCAATTAACTACTCTCATTATTTTATCTGAGGATGCTTCAGTTGGTGCTGAGTCAACAAAGAATATGGAAGCTCAGGTGGGTCATGCTGCATATGTACAAAGTGATTTTCTTTCATTTGTTCTAGGCTCTGGAGAAAAAATAGCAAAAACTTGCTGGTGTATTGTTTAAGACATTAAAAGTTTTTATTTCTTGCCAGTCCACATATTTATCTACAAGTTTTATCCTTTCATGGTTGCTGAATCTGCACTGATGAATCTTCTGAAATGGTTTTAGCTGCCAACTATGTGAAGAGACTCCAAAGTTTATCAAAAACATGATAATAAAGCTCATAAAGGTTGTGGGATGTTATTTTCCTGGTCATTAGACAAGTGGCCTTTAGCTAAGCCTTGAAAATGTCTAAATAAGAGCTTGGAAATAAGGTTGGGACAAGTATTGCTGTTAGATGTTATAGTGTGAAATGTTATGAAAAATATGTATGCAAATGTGGAGGCTAGAGGAAAAGCTCGCGTTTATTTTTTTCAACATTCCTCAGACAATGTAGCCTCACAAAATGCTTCATTTTTAGGATATGCACAAATGGATTTGCAGAAAAATGGTGATGGAAACTCGCAAGCAAATGCAAGTCACCGAACTAAAGCAAGGATGAAAAGCCCCATGTTGTTTTCCTCCAGAAAACGTTGAGTACGAGTATGGTTTTCCCCTTTTCGCTTGCATTACATTATGCTTCATCATGTCTAAAATTTTGAAATTAAATGTTGAAGGTTAGAGAATGTAGTTCCAACAATTATTAAACTGCACCTCGACACAAACCACTAGAAACACACAATACATACACACACACACACACACACACACACACACACACACACACACACACACACACACACACACACACACACACACACATATATATATGAACCCGAAAGTTATGCGCATGGAGTGCCACACCCTATTGTACCGTGAAACTAAGACTCTTTTCTTGACCACTGGTAACATGGAACACCATAGGGAACCCTAACAGAGTTGTTTAAAATTATTTAATGAACTTACAAGTCATAGTCCTTAACCCTCTTAGCTTATCAATCACTTATAGTGACATGGTCGTTTAATAAAAACATGATCAATTTTAGTTTACGGTTCTCGCTTGGCTTGAGAAAAACTAAAATCCACTACCTCATACCTTTAGGCTGCCAACAAGAAAATCATAAACTACTTTCATTCCTTTGAAAATGCCTTTGGAAACTAATTTTGCAAGTGGTTTTTGGGATCCACTAGTCACTGTGTGTTAAGAGTTGCTGACGAAATCATGTTAACTGGCCCCAAAGTTTCCCTTGTAACTTGATCTTTGCTTGACGTAACTGACTTCCGTGAGTCATGAGAAATTCCATATATATGGAGGCGTCAGTAAGAATCATAAAACTTCACGATCGAACATAGAATGAGAAGTATTTAAGACCCACTTTGTAAGCACTTTTGCTATTTGGGTCAGTTTCCTCAACTTGCTACTTTAGCTCAAATCACCTTCTGTGAGTCTCGTTAACTTCTAGCGATGCGTGTGACCTTGTAATACCGTCATAATGTCATGTAGGATATTATTCGGTATTTTATCTGCTATGAGTCCTTTTTGAAATGTATGGTGTGTTTTTTCACTGCCCTCTTCTCTCTTTAGAAACGATTACGAAACTTTGGTTGATTTTAAAACGTGAATGAATTGAGAAATGTAAATTGGTTTGAAAGGAAATGAAAATGGTCATGATATTTTGAATGAAAGATACAATGTTTCTTTACTTTCTTTCTCATCTTTATACTCTCTCTCTCTCTCTCTCTCTTTTCTAGTATTAAAATGTTAAGTGCAAATGAAAGTGAAAATGTGAATGCATGAGAAACGAACTCTATCTTCTTCCTCTCCCTCTCTCTCTTCTATTTAAATGAAATTGTTAGAAATGATGAATGTGTGGCTTTATGCTTGAGTTTAGGGGATTTCCACTCAATCCTAGGATTGACGCAATGTTGGTTATAGGTACCTGAGCAAAAAGGAGTAGTAAAAACGACATTTTTGTATTTTATTAGCATGTTATTTGAAGGCAATGTGATTGTTTAGAATATTTCAATGATATTTTTATGAATAGGATGTATTATTTTCATTATTTCCATGATGAAAATGATAGTGTTGTATATTGGGAAAATGTACTATGTCGTACGCAGTTGTATTTTTTCCTATTTAACAAATGTTACTCTTGGTGGTAATGGTGTATATTCTATTAAGTAAATGAAGTTGATTGTATCATGTTGATCTGGAAAACAATGTCAAAGAACCCTTCTTTTAGTGTCAAAATAAATATAAGAGGATGAAACTAGAACCTTGTCATTTAAAATGTTTAGTGTCGTCGTAATTGTGATATGATTATGCCAGTAAAATTATTAGCAAGTAATTTAAAATGACGTGGTTTTACCAATCTGCTAGTGCTGCAATGACCTAGGAAATCACTTAATATTCAAATAAAAATATCAACTTACACATGTGTGTGTTTTTCATATTGAGTGGAAAGCAACAAAACAAACATATATCTCAAAATATTTACCCATGTTGAATGTAATGACCCTCTCTAGTAAGCTCCAAGTTAGGCTAGCTCCAAACATCCTTCATAGTCTTAGAGACTTAGAGGTATTGTATGTGTTTGTGTATTCTTCCCTAGAAACCTAGTTGAGGGTATTCACATAGGTATGAAAGTGTGTAAGATTCTGTAGTGCGAGGAATAACATCGTTTTAATGGCATACAAGATGACATGTTGAGCTTTTAAATCTCATGGTTATTTTTAGGGACTAAATAACGTTGTAATTGGAATGTAATGAACAGTGGGTGGGACCATAAAGATAGTTAGGTTGTGCATTAATTCACTATTAAGTTTTTAATTGTAAAGGAAAATTTATAACTTTCCCTCATTTGGGAACATACCCTTGGGATGTCGATCTAATCATTTCAAGGGTCACGGAGATTGCTTGCAACATATTAAATATTTCTTATGATGTGAAGGTGGATGTGAATTGATCCACACAAGAACAAGTGAATAAGAAAACATAGTTTCCCATTTAAGAATCAAACCTAAAGTGTGAATATGATATGATATTTGAAATTAACTATCGAGTGATATATTTTATTGGCAATCAAATAAACAAACCAAATCTAATAGAACACTTTATAAGATAAATATTAAATGAGAGTGAGAAAATTTCTTCTTGGAATACCTCGAGTGGCACGAATGCCTTGCAAGACATGGACATTTGATTCCTCTAATTTTATCTTGTGGTAAGGTGTAAAAAAACCCTCGAGCACTAATAAATGCAATTTATTGAGTGACCTCTCTTGATGTTATTTGAAAAAGGGGATATGATGTATGATTATTAATGTTTGTAAATATGGCTTTAGAAGGTTGTTGAAAGCGTAAAATTTTATTGCTTTTGCATTTGAAACCCCTTTGTCCCTCTTAGATAAATGTGTCACGTAGTATGTAGTAGTGGATTACCATGTGTTTCTCATATGGGGTAGTTTATCTACCATCCCTGAATGCTTTTGAAGTTAGGAGATCATAAATCCTATCTTAATGTTTTTGGTGAAGGAAACACTAATGCTTATTCCCACAACAATTTAAAATGTTCCTTGGAAAGAATTTAAGAAGCATATAGTTGTTAGGTTGTCTTGTTATATGAATTTAATTATTGATGGTCTAAGAGCAATGAAATAAGTAGATAGGTGCAATGTCAAAAATCCTTATAGTGTTGAATCCCTAAGTGTAAATTACATATCATTTGAATTTTAATTGTTCAAAAATATCAATAGTGAGACCAAAGTACGTTGTAAGTGTAAAGAGTACAAGATTTAACAAGATTTTGGGTTAGAAATAACATTATGCTTGAAGTTCTTATAACTCAACTAGACATTTTCATGTTGTTAAAAATAAATAAGAATTTCTCTTGATGAGATCAAAAATTCGAGAAAACAAAAGTATATATAAGTCTAAATCAAATTTCTTGATGCAAAAATGTTGAATGGATTCAAAACAAGTTTTTGAACTATAACAACTATAACATGAAAATAATGGTATTGTGATAGAAGGATGTTTATGGGAAGAGGTATATTGAATAAAAACCACCCTTAAATCCTAATAATTCCTTCCTCGAACTCATGATATTTCTCTTGTCTCAAAAATGTAGATTTTAAACATCAAATATACATCTTGAAATTAGAACGTTAACCTCTTGTTAGTTCCTTTTCGAAATGAGGATTAAATTTAACATCTATTTAACATATTTTGAGAAATAAAACTTTAACGTAAGAATGAATTTTGGGAGGCTCATATTTGTTTAAAATTAATTTATTTAGAAAATGACCTATGGATAACTAATGGAATTGGAGGAAGGAATCATCCACACATTCTCTGTTAAAGACTAATGCTCTATAAAGTAAAGTAAATGAATTTTTAAAAATAGGAAATTGTAAACCTTATGTGTTTAATTCTCTTGAAAACTACAAGTTCATACAATGGAAACCTAAATGTAATGAATATGTAAACCATGAAAAGGCCATGTCGTGGAATATGCCTATCTTTTGTTTCTTACTGTAATTGGCTCATTATCCTTGTTTACATCATTGAGTAAGACATTGATGTGCACCCTATGTTACCTATCTTATGAGTGGGTTAATGTTTATGTAAGTGTGTTATATGATGTTAAGTCTATCTATTGGAGCCCATGTGGTGTTGTGTAGTGAGTATTTAAAGTAAAAAAAAAAAAATATTTTAGTATTTTTACTGTTGTATTTGTGTGTCACAAGTGTGGGCATTACAGAATCACAACTATCTTGGCCTTGTCTCTTCCCCCAAAAAATAAAGCATTGCATTCATTATTAGGGAAGATTAACTTTGTGAGTGAATTCATCACCAATTTTTTTGGTTTGTTAAGGCCTATAGCCTTAATGTTGAAGAAAGGATGTAACTTCCAATGGACATAGGAAGGGAAAAATAACTGTGAACAAATCAAACAAGCTATAACTGAGGCCCCTACTCTTCTCAATCCAAACTTTGATAGAGATTTCAATTTTTATTCTTTTGAAGAGGAAAACAATGATGCTGAAATTCTGACTCAACTAATTCAACAAGGTTTATAGAAACTTGTTACATTTACAAGTCAGACCCTTATTGACATGAGCTAAAATCTATTTTTGTTGAGAAATAAACCTTTTCAGTCGTAAGGGATCTCGAAAAGTCTATACATTTTCTGTCAAACAAAAAGATAATGGTCTATGCCACTCATCCTAGTGTCAAACAATATATCATGAGTTCTAAGTGTAGACATCTAAAATGTCGACATAATTAATTACGATTAATTTATCCTGCAAATAACCTAATATCATCACAATATAAAATCACATAATAATTAATTGCAAGATTAATGATTATTAATCCATTTTATCTTATTTACCTTTTATCATTATTTATCATTCCATCATTAATCCTTTTAAATCATTATTAAATCTCATTTCATCATTAATCCCTTTTTATTTCATTATTATCCTATTTTAATCCTTCATTAACATGTTATAGGAATTTAATATTCCTACATCTACCTACCCGCCTACTCTACACATCCTTACACCTAGCCTTTCGATGTAATCTCTCCCTAATCACAATTAACCTAACCTAATCCTAATCACATGATCCACCTCTAAATCTAGAGGCTTCCATTTCTAGAAGCCTCTCTAAATTTCCATCTTTCATATTTAAAAGTTCAAATATATCTCCCTCCCTCCATTGAATTTTTAATTCAATGAATATTTCTCTCAAACTCTAGAATTCTCCATTCTAAAATTTTCCAAATCTCCATTCTAGAATTCTCCATTCTTCTCATGCATTCTCCACCCTTGATCCAGATCCAACTTGGCTTTATCCTATCCATTGAATCCTCCACTCCTTAGCTATAAATATAACTCTCCTCCTATATGAGAGCCAAGTGATCCAATACATAACAAAAATCTGCTCTTTTATTCATCTAGTCAATCCATTCTATCATCACTCTATCATTCAATCTATCAATCATCATTATTCATTAAGCGATTCAAAGAAAAAACAAGGGGAGGTGATGCTTGTGTATCTCCACCAACATCTGAAGCAACCAACATCACCAAAGTGAAAATATAACACATAAAAGGAGGATATTTGCAACTTGTAGGTAAGTACAGGTATTTGTTTCTCCCCCCTTTCAATCCATTGCTTTATTTGAGGTTTTGTTTGAGAATATTAGCTAGGGAAGAAAGTTTGTTTGTTTTCTCATATTCCACTCACTAATATTTTCTTTCATTAAATTTTAGCACCCACCATGGGGATTACCCCCCATTTTAATAATTTATAACCTTATTTTATCCCTTGAATATGCTGTCATTTCAAGAAGTTTCGTTGTCATTTACCCCTTCAAATTTGTAATTTTCGGGTTCAAGTTCCGTTTCCAGTGCAAAACAATGCCTTTGCTCTATGTATTGGTTCCTATGTACAAAAATTAAAACCTTTTCCATGAAATGGTACATTTTTCATAAAGTGGCGCCTATGCACAAACTTTGGCACCTTTGTTGAGACTTCAGAGCCTATGTTCTAGCACCAACACTCTATTTTTGACCTTTGTCAGCCTTTCTTCATATTTCAATGCCTATGCACACATAATGGCACCTTTTCCATAAATTGGTGCATATGCACAAACTTTGGTGCCTTTGCTGAGACTGCAGAGCCTTTGTTCTAGCACAAAAACCATGTTTTCTGCCTGTTTTGACCCTGTTTTAGTATATTGTTATACATTGGTGCCTATGTTACACAGAATAGTGCCTATGCCCTAAAGTGACACCTTTTCTGTACTTTGGAGCCTTTTCCATACTTTGGTGCCTATGCCTTGTCAATCAACACCTTTGCAGAATCATTGTTTTTGCTTACAACTAACAGTCCCTTGTTTTCAAGTGTTTTTGGTGATTTTTTACAGGTCTAACCTTTTATTTTTACAGGTTTATTAAAGAAACAAGGGGAGAGTCTATCTATTTTGATATTTATCTAACCTTTTTTGTGATTATAGGATTGAAAACTACTAATCCCTTTTTTTGAAACTCGTTTAGTCTAAGATATTGGGTTCAAAAATCAAACTACTAATCCTTGTTTTGTATGGCCTCTACTTGAAGACCCAATAATCAAACTACTAATCTTTATCATTTCATTTTATCATCTATCATCTAATTATCTTGAATATATCATCCTTTTTGTGTTTTTTCCATTTTTTGGTTCATCTCAAAGGCAAAATTATGTATGCTCTCCTTTCGCATCACATAATATCCACTCCTAAATCATGTGTCAACTAATCCCCTTATACACCATGATGTCCTAACCAATCCTAACCACAATTTCCCCTTCCTAAGATCTCTAATTCTCACCCCACTGACTTTTTCCTTAATTAACCCGAATCATCCCAATCCACACTGCGACCTAATCAACATAAACTATATCCCCACAAGCCAATTTCATCACTTTGACTACCTTACTAACCTTGACCTAGACCAAGAGGACCTCCTTTATGTCATTGTTAGTCTAGCCACCAATCCCAAACCCACACAACCATCCCAAAATCCAAACTCCAAATCCCATATCAATCATCATGACCTACACCTTCCTCCCATCAAAACTCATGCGGACAATTCCCCACCATCCAAAATATCAACTCCTAAATCCAATCATCGTAAAACCTACAATCGAGTCTCATTTACATATCCACAACAATCCCAACAACTTAACCAAAATTATTATCCCCCACATCTCATCTTAGTCCTCCACCCTCGTCATCTTCATCCTCCCAATCTGATCCTACGAACTTTCTCCTAGAAACTATAATTTCGTTAAATTTAGACATTTTACAATCTAGATTAAATATTGAAATCGGCTATGTTGGTTTTACTTATACCAAATATTGGAATTTAATTTGGCTATTATTGGAATCCAAAAAGGGTTTTTTTGGAATTTGATTTAGCTATTATTGGAATCCAAAAAAGGGTTTTTTGGGATTATATATCATGTATGAGGGATTTCTATTTTACAAATTTTTAGTAAGAATAGGAAATACTTATTGGAATAATTAATTTATTATAACTTTGCAATGCATAGAAAATACTTATATCATCCATTATCATATAAACAAACATTTTTTTAATCTTATATTGAATGGGAATATGTCCATTCTCATATAAACAAACCTTTTTATCTTCTATTGAATGGGCATATGCCCATTCTCATATAATAATCATAAAAGAAAAATACACATAGACAGAATGAGAATATGTCCATTCTCATACAAACAAACATTTTTATCTTGTATTGAATGGGCATATGCCCAATCTCATTTAAGAAAAATAGAGGTAATATTTAATTTGTTTTAAAATGGACAGTTGCCCATTCTCACATTAGTGATATTAAAATGATTAAGTTTAATATTGATTCAATGAGTTAGAATGGTTAGAATAGGAAAATGTCCATTCTCATACAAACAAAGAGTTTTATTATTGTGATGAGAATGGGTATATGCCATTTCTCATACAAAAAAATATTTTTATCATTGTGATCTCAATATAGAAAGAAAGAAAAAATTGGATGTGATTTATTTTAACTAAGTGGTTGTGCGCATTTGCATGTTGTATATTTTACATATTTTGATCATATATATTTGTGTCTAATATTTCATCTAATTTATGATATCAATAAAAATTGACAAATTTTTAATTATAACGTGGATTAATTTGCATAGAATGAAGGTAGGAAATGTGTTTTTATGAGATGAATACAACATAAAATGATGGTAATAAATGAATTGTTAAGAGAGAGTCTACAAAAATAAACCAATATTAATATATTGTTATGAGATAGACTAAAAAACAAACCAATTAATTTATATTTATTAATCAACATAATAGTAACAAGTAAACTCAATCAAGCTCAATAATCATGGAAATGTGTTGTTATGAGATAAATACAAGTCACAATTTTGTTTGCATAAAATTATGATAATCAATCCATTGTTATGAAATAGACTAAAAAAACCAATATTAATGAATTATATGAGCAAGACTAAAAAATATACTAAATTTATCTATATATATTAATCAACATAATAGTATCAAGTAAACTCAATGAAGCTTAGTAATGGTTTTTTTAAATGTTTCCAAAGACCGACGTAAATTTGGGTGTGGACCCACATGATTTAACCATGTATATAAGTGTGTGAATTTTTTTCTATCAGAATGCATTTTGCCATCAAATTTCTACCCCTCAAAACCAATAACTTCTTTCCATGGAAAATGAGATTTGAAAAACCAACCAATAACAAAATTCATTTTCAATAAATTAAATCATAGATTATATTATATGATTTTATTGATAATTACTTTCTTTTTGTATAGACCTATCAAAGCTAGTTTTGATCATTAAATGGTAAACTATCAATAACATCTAAATTATTATTATATACTAATCACATCATTTGGATGAAATGTGAAGAAAAACTAAAAAATTGTAATAAACACATTTTGAGCATTATGTACTAACAACCATCAATAACATCTTATTAAAGAGTATCTAATAATCACTTCAAATGGAAATTGGGAAAAAGAACTACAAAAATGTAATAAACACAATTATATATATTGATTTGTTCCACTATTGTTTGAAATAGAGAACATCCCTTTAAGATGTCTCTTACATCATCTGCAACCCCTACCAAGGCTAGTTCTATAAACAATGATGACATAAGCCACTTATTATTTTTAAAGTCTTTGTCAAAAACCTTTGGAGACACCAAGTTTTTTTCTTCAAAATCTCCTTTGTTGATTACATTAACCACAACAGTAGTTTCACATTTGTATGGAAATTTTGGTGTTTTCCAAATTGTTTCCAAATTTTTAATACATCTATCTCCCTCTTTTTCACAATGATCCATACCATAACTAACCAAAGGATGCACATTCACTTTAACTATGTGTAATAGTTTTGTCACTACTTTTTCTACATTGGCATATGCATCCAACGTAGACCAAAATGCTATTCGATGAAACTCTTTAGATACATAAGTTAGAAATTGGGAAATAGATATTGGGGTAGGATGAGTTTGTTGTTTAATTGAAATGTCTTTTCCTTTCATATTATGTTTTTGAACGTGGGACAATCCTTCTTAGATAAAGAACGGAAGCAAAGTTTCTTTGAGCAGCACTGAAAAAATAAGAATTAAGGCTTCAATTATTAACTGTGTATGTTTTCACATACGGTAATGAATATTTCCGAAAGCATATTTGGTAACGTAATTTCTTACATAATATTTGTGTGGTTTCTTTGGGAGGCGCTGGTTCAAATGAATAAAGTTAATTAGACTTCATTATGTCTTTCAAAATATGATAATAATATTTTCACAAATATTTTTAGCCTATTTCTGGGAAGGGGGAAATGTACATAGTATTTGTTGGTTTTTTCGCTTTTCTAGATTTTCTCATAGCTCTAATCTCCACGTGAAAAATTGAAATTTAGAATAGGAGGTATTTATCAAATTGCTTCCAAACGGTAAGTATCAATAACATCTAAATTATTTATTATCTACTATCACTCATTTGTATTAAATGTGAAGAAAAACTAAAAACTTGTAATAAACACACTTTGAGCATTATGGACTAACAACCTCAAGAAACATCTGATTAAGAGTATCTAAGAATCCTGCAATGGAAATTGTGACAAGAACTACAAAAAATGTAATAAACACAATTATATATATTGATGTGTTCCACTATTGTTTGAAATACGAGAACATCCCCTTTACGCTGGTTCGGACAGCATTCCTGCACCCCTACCAAGCTATTCTATAAACATGATGACATAAGCCACTTATTATTTTTAAAGTCTTTGTCAAAAACCTTTGGAGACACCAAGTTTTTTTCTTCAAAATCTCCTTTGTTGATTACATTAACCACAACAGTAGTTTCACATTTGTATGGAAATTTTGGTGTTTTCCAAATTGTTTCCAAATTTTTAATACATCTGTCTCCCTCTTTTTCACAATGCTCCATACCATAACTAACCAAAGGATGCACATTCACTTTAACTATGTGTAATAGTTTTGTCACTACTTTTTCTACATTGGCATATGCATCCAACGTAGACCAAAATGCTATTCGATGAAACTCTTTAGATACATAAGTTAGAAATTGGGAAATATATATTTGTGGTAGGATGAGTTTTTTGTTTAATTGAAATGTATTTTCCTTTTCAGAAGTATGTTTTTGAACTAACAATCCTTCTAATTAAAGAACAAGCAAATGTTTCTTTGGAGGCACTGAAAAAATAAAATTAAGCTTCATTATTAACTTGTATGTATTTCAAATACGGTAATAATATTTCCCAAAATATTTTAACGTATTTCTTTACATATATTTGTTGGTTTCTTTGGAGGCACTGTAAAAATAATAGTATTAAACTTCATTATGTATTTCAAATATGATAATAATATTTCACAAAATATTTTTACCTATTTCTTTACATATATTTGTTGGTTGTAGATTTTCTAGATTTTCTCTAGCTATATCTCCACGTAAAAATTAAAATTAGAATATATTTATCAAATTGATTCCAACTAATATTGAAAAATAAAAAAGGATTAATATTTTTACCTATTTATTTAAATATATATTTTGGATTTTCTCTAGCTCTATCTGCACATAAAAATTGAAATTAGGATATATTGATCAAATCGATTCCAAATAATATTGACAAGTAAAAAATATTATTAAATTTTAAATAATACTTGATAACTGTTTGTGAGCCAACTGTCATAATTGATGGTGAAGATTTTGATGTAGCTTCAGTATTAATCACCATTGGTTGTGTGTTTTGTGTGTTGTTTTGGGTAACTTATTGTTGGTTGGATGACATCATGATTTTGTCAGGAATAATTTCTTCCTCTAATGGATTAACCTCATGGATCACACTTTGCTCTCCACTCATAATCATTTGTAAGGGCTCAACAATTGCTTCCAATGCACATAAATACTTGGAATGTAAAGTAAAAATTGTAAACAATGGACTATTGTCCATTCTCACTTAATCACTATAATATCTGTTCAATCTTGTATTCACTGAGCGGACACCTGTTCTCATTTAGGAATAATAGAATGTTGCATAAATTTGTTTGTTTGTATGAGAGAGATGTTACATTATTTGGTTGTATGATGCAAAGCCTAAATCACTAGCAATCTATCACCAAGGTTAGAATGATCCAAGACTTCAAATAATACCTTTTACTTAGCCAATAAATACTTTTCTCTAGGTCTCCACTCTTTAAAAATTGTAATTTTTGCCTTATGAAATTCTCTTTAGTTATTCATAATTGTCTTAAATTGGCTGGACTATCCCTGACGGAGCTAAGTGCTACACTACATATCCTTGACGAGAGGTATCAAGCCTTATGTAGTTCACCTTTTTTAGAAGGTAGAAGGGCCATTCCCCATGATTTCTAATATAATTTATATAGGTATTCAAATGATTAAGTTCAATAGTGTACTGAATGTGCAGATGCCTATTCTTCTGTAGGAATCATTGAGAAAGAATATATGATTGATATATGATAATGGAAATATGCCAATTCAATACATGCAATATTGAACTTAATCATTTTAAAACCTCTATAATGGAAGTGGTTAATTTTTTTAGTAGAGCGAGCTTATCCATGCAACAGTGGAAATTTAATTGGCAACTAATGTTTTCAAAAGCAATAGAGTTCTTGGGAATGGTAAGCTTCACCAGGATTCTTTTGCAAGTGATCTATTTTTTTTATTATAAACACCAATACATTCATATGCATGATGGTTTCTAACTCTATCCATGATTCAGAATGTCATCTGGTTTTCCTTTCCCTTTTAGGATGGAAAATTTCCCATTGTAAAAAAGTATACTTTTAAATCTTCATGCCAATCCCATTCTCAATAAACATAATAGTGATAAAATTTACTTTTTCTTACAATGAGAAGTTGTGAATTCTCACAACCTTATCTTGTTTAAAACTTTATCCGAGAATGGGCATATGCCCATTGTAAACATTCAACTACAAATAATACTGAACTTAATCATTTTTTTACCTCTAAATATACAGAAACATATTTAATTTTGTCATTGTTCATATTCTATAATATCTATATGAAAATGGGCATATATCCAAGCAAAATTAAACTTAATAATTTTACGAAATCTATAAAAGCTATGAGAATCGAGAAATTTTAACTCTTTTCTTCAAATTAAACTTATAACTTTTGTTTAGATATATTATATAATATGAAAAGAACTTTTATGATTAAACTATATGAAGGATGTACATCTTAATATTAGAACAAAATAAATATTGTTAAGAATTAATGGATACATAATGACTATAATAAAAAGAACACAAAAATCGTAGAGGCTATTCAGGCATAGTTAAACATTTATAATATTATTGGAGCATGATCTCTTGCTTGTGATTCTCCACCATAAAGATAAGTGAGGACCTCTTTGTATTATGTGCCACTTTTAATGCATTTGTACCACCATATAATATTAATATAGGGGACAAATTAGAGTTGCATCTCTCAATCATGTGATCCAAAAAATGCACTGTTCTTGATCATTTGAAAGGATGTTCAGGGATGGAAATTATAATTTCATTCAGTTTGATAATATCCAAGGGCTTTGAATATTGCTAATCCAAATCCACTATCATATCTTCCACCTCCATACCAGTTGAATTATGATCTCCATATATGAAAAAAATCACTAACATCCCTCAAAATGCATGTTCTACATTCATAATTCATATATGTTTATAATTGTATCATATTGGCTGGACTAACCTTAGTAGAGCCAAGTACTGCACTACATACTCTATAGCGGGATCAAGCCTTATGTAGTTCTCATCATATTGAAGACCGATGTTTATCAAGGTAGTAATAAAAGTAAAGAATTTCATTCTGAAGATGAAGTGAAGCATTGAGGTAGTAATAAAAGTGAATCATTTTGTCCCAAAGATGTGATTCATACACATAATGGTCTTGCATTACCAAACATCAGTATGAATCAAATATTCAGGATTAAATGATAAACTTCCATTGTGACTGCTATTTGAATAATCCTTGCTGAAGAAATGATTAGGTACTAACATTTTCCTGTACCCCATCTTAAAAGCACAAAATGGGAAATCATTCAATGCATAGGTCAATACATAGCTCAAGTTCTTGTTTATAATTATATCATTTTGGCTGGAGTAATAAATTTAAGAATAATGCAAATGGGGTTTAGGTGGATCGATTAAGAAAGATGGTTGTGTCTGGATCTACCCAGGTTCAAATCCTGCCAGGCACGATCCCCTTCGAGGTGGTTTACCGGTGGTGGCGAGTATTGCATCATCAGTTAGTTACAATGGTTATTAGTGGTGGTAGGTGTTACATCACCAGTAGGTTGCAATGGTTATCAGTGGCGGAAGGTGTTACATCATTGATGGTTATGTCTAATGGCTTCAATTGGTGGCAGAATTTGTATTGTTGGCACTGGCGGTGATGACGGATGGTGGCAGAAAAATTACATCTTCGGTGTGGGTTTAGTGGCCGTGGTTTGTGTTGGTTTATATTGTAATATCTTATTTGAGGACGTTGTTGTGCAAGTGGGAAATATTCAATCCCCTGGTTCTAAGATCTAGCTAAAAGTGTTAAACTATAAAAAAAGATTCAAGAATAATAGATGTTTAGAATGGGCATATTATACTGTACATATCCTTGAGAGGGATCAAGCATTACGTAGTTCTCATTTTAATACACACACACACACACACACACACACCTTCTTTTAACATGGGAAGGAATGGAAGCTGTGCATTGTGATAACCTTTATAGAAGTTGTGCATGTTTAGGGTTGGGGACAATCCCATTTGCATACAAACAAACATTGTTTGTTTTAAAGTAATTAATAATTGTATTATACTAGCTGAACTATCCTTGGCAGAGCCAAGTGTTGCACGACATACCCTTGAGAGGGATCAAGCCTTATATAGTTCTCATCTCTCTCTCTCTCTCTCTCTATATATATATATATATATATATATATGTATATACCCATTCTCATGTAGTTTATTATATATAACTATTAGAAAAAGAATATAGATAAATTTAAGTTTAATATGGGAAGTTACCATTCTCATGTAGTTTTTTATATATAACTAATAGAAGAAGAATAGAGATAAATTTAAGCTAATTTTAACATGGGAAGTTACCATTCTCATGTAGTTTTTATTTATATAACTAATAGAAGAAGAATATAGATAAATTTAAGTTAAGTTTAACATGGGAAGTTACCATTCTCATGTAGTTTTATTTATATAAGTAATAAAAGAAGAATAGAGATACCATTTTCATATAGTTTTTATATATAACTAATAGAAGAAGAATAGAGATAAATTTAAGTTTAACATGGGAAGTTACTTTGTTTTAGAATGAGAATTTGTGCATTGTGACAACCTTTAAAGAAGTTGCAAACATTGTTTGTTTTGTAGATTACGCCCCAATAATTATTTGTTAGATAAAATTTAATTTGAACAAACTAAGTTATATTTTATTATAAATGAAAATAATCTAAAACATGGCTACGATATTAATGGCATTTACCATAGCACAAACTTAAGTAGTGGCATGGTAAGAGAAATTCCCAATGCGTTATGAATGCATGGTTGAGGATGATAGAGATCTTGGGAATTTTAAGCTTCACCATGAAGGTATTTTGAATTAGACTATTTCTTCATCGTGAATCATAAGATTTGAAGAAAATTTCTGTAGATATTGTTTGATCTCTCCTCTTTTTTGTATTAATCTTGTATTAAATGGGCATATGCATAACAACTAATTTCTCTATGAACATTGCTCATATAATATGACTAATATAATGCAAATTTTATTTTTCAGACAACAGTGGAGATGATAAAATTTAATTTGAATTATAAATGGGAAGATGCCCACTTCGTGATATATGGCTAATTGTAGAAGAATAGTCCAGTTACTATAGAATAAGAAAGAAGATTATAAATCTATTAGAAGAAGAATATTAATGTTTTCTCCTCTCATATGTATGTCTAATACTAGAATTGTTAATTTTGAATAAAAATAATATATATGTTTAAATATTTATACATAGTCTAAATATTATAGAACTAAGTCAATTTTAATTCTATTAGTCTTATTTGATCCATATATGAGATTCCTTATTCAACAAAGATCAAACCTTATATAGTAATAAAACTAAAGTTATTTTATCTTGAAGGAGAATATTACTCCATCCTAGCCTTATATCATTCCTGGATCCTATATCTATTTGCTTTGAGCCATTGTGCTGTGCACTACATTATATTGATGCACTACATACCCTCGAGAGGGATTTACCAAGCCTTATGCAAGGCCAATATGCACATGTTAATCCTTCTAGAATTGACGGGAAATTTTGAACTTCTATTACTATGATTTAACCTTGGTTGAACAAAGTTTGCAAGTTTCAGAGGTTCAACAAGATTTGAAAATTTCTGACATATTTTGTTAGACCGTTTCGGCTTATAGAGAACATTGCTTGTGTAATTCTATTGATATCGAGCAAAATCCCATTCTCATACAATATTACATCTTATAATTGTATTGTACTAGCTAGATTATCCTTGGCCGAGCCAAGTGCTACACTAAATACCTCTGAGATCAAGCAGAATATATGTATTTATATGACCGTATGATTGCTTAATAACAATGGGTATAATTTTGGCCATTCTCAAAAATTCTGAAATAAATTTTAATTCTATTAAACAATTATTTTTTTGAACTCATATCAAAATAAATTTTAATTATAGTAATCAAATTTATTTGAACTTAATCATCTTATATATTTTCTCATAAGTTTAGTACATTTTTCATTTTCCATACCATATCGCTCGTTGGAGGGATCAAGACTTATGTAGTTATATTATATTTGACCAAGTAATTGTTACTCTTGTTTTAAAACACGACTTCGACCTCTCGGTGGAGGCCAAGTGATGGCACCACCATGTTTGCTGCACTACATACCCTCGAGAGGGATAAATCCTTATGTAGTTATATTATTATTTTTATAATTTTTACTATCATTTTGGCTATGACTAACATTACGTGGCAGCTAAGTTCTGGCATCGCCAAGTATTTGCACTACATACCCTCAAGACCATTATTCGAGCCTTATGTAGTTCTATTACTTTATTTATAATTGTAAATCATTTTGGCTGGACTAACCTTGGTGGAGCCAATTGTTGGGCACATGCCTAGTGCCTTGAACTACATACCGTTGAGAGGGATCAAGCCTTCTGTAGTTCTGATGTCATTTATGTGTTTAGAATGTCCATTGATGGACATGATTGAATTCAATCATTTTAGCTGGACTAAGCATTGAATCTTTTGTTTATAATTATCTTTTTTTGGATTTAAATGTTGCACTTCCATTATTTAGGGCCTATGAACATGGACATCAAGTGTCTAAGATCTACATCTTGCTCATAGTATCTAAGAATCATCCAAACCAACCCTAATGAGAGGGAAAGATGTAAAAAATGTTAGCAATCATGAAAACTTCCTATTTGTTATGGCTATTCTCATAAGTAAGAATTATCGAACCATAGACATTGAGGATAATTGTGCATACCGACTAGTAAAAGTTGTTAAGAGTGGGAAACTTTCATTTCAATACTTGAATTTTTTTTTTGGTTTCCCAACTATCAATGGACAAGATCAAAAGTGCTTTGGTACATACCCTCGAGAGGGATCAAGGCATATGTAGTTCTCATTTCTAAACATCTTACACAATACACACAACATTATTTTACACACACACAAATTCATACACTCATACTATGAGACATGAGCCTCTTAGCAATTTACATACAAGACTTAATTGTTCGTTTATACAAGAATTAGCAATATTCCCATTGTAATACAAAGCATTAAAACATGGGTGAGGGCTAAAGTACATATACACCAAAGGTGGGTCCACCAATTAAGTTCATGGTCACTTCATATTTTTAAACAAGATTTTCGACTACGATCAGGGCCAAGTGAACATTGTGACAGAGTGTTAAGTTTAAAATTGTATCGAGTTACTACATAACCTTGGGAAAATTTCCATTCTCATATTATGTGGTTCTATTAGATTTATCTTGTAGTTTTAACTCATGTATCTTTACTTATAATTTTTAGAATGGGCATGTGTCCATAAGCAAATTCAAAACAAAATAATATTGAACTAATATCATATTGTTGCCGGACTGTTCCCCATGGTTTAGCCAAGTGCTGCAGGGACAGACCATTGATATGGAAGGAGGAAGCATTATGTAGTTTTCCTTATGCTTAATTCAAATGCAGTGGAATTTTTAAGTTAAGCCTCTATCTATAATTATTGTTTATTCCTCCGCTTTTGGCCTCTCTCTATTTTCATGAAGAAAATCAACGAAAATTTTGAGAAACACCAATGATTTTTTTTAACTCTTCTCATTAAGATCATCACCTAGTTTTCCTTCCATTGCAAAATTGGGGAGTGATCCATTGTAAAAAAATTAATATTTATCTTCATGTCAAGCCCATTTGAGTGGGTAGATGCCCATTCTCGTATAGGAAACATAAAAGAATAGACAAAAGAAGAATAGATGTTTAGAATGGGCATATGCCCATTCTCAAATTTTAATCATAGAAGAATTGTGAGCATTTTTTAACTCATATAAAACATATAAGCACAACAGATGGAAGATGAATAGATGTTTAGAAGAGACATATGGAAGATAAATTTTACTTTGTTTTAGAATTGACAAATGTCCATTTAACATATAGAAATCATGAAAGAATAATGAATTATAAAAAAGAATTTACTTTTTCACCGTGAAGAAAAAATTTACTTCTTTTTTAAATTGAAGATAAGTTTCAGAGATTCTTCTAACTCTTATTTGTTGATTTATTGTGAGATGAAGAATATCATCTAGCTTTCTTTCTCTTGTATTCTAATATGGGTATAAAGATAATGCCATATTTTTGATCTTTTGTATTTTTGATATGTGTTTTAAGAATATCACTTCAATATTTTGTAAGACTTGCATAGTTGTTATACTCCATAGTTATAAAAGGATGCATCTAAATATGACCATTTCTTGCATGTTTCAGAGTCTCAACAAGATCATTCCCTTGCAAAAAATGTATATGATCCTAAGAAATCCACTTCTAATATTTCATGCTAAGACGAGGAGTTAACTATTTTATCATTACCAAAGTAAACTGTGGTGTTACCACCTTAGCATCGTTACTTATTTTCTGAGCTAGGTGGCCTAACTGCCTAGACCCAGATGGGCGGGTGAGATATGATGGTTGAGCAAGGTGGGCGAGCTGACCTGCCTAGCTTGACAAGCAAGCTCACTTGCCAAGCTAAGCAATATTGAACTTAATCATTTTCATATAGGAATTAAAATGATTAAGTTCAATGTTGTATCTAATGAGAAAATGTTTGTTCTCATAATTGTAATCATAAAATAAGAACAAAGATAAAATATAGCTTGTTTTATAATGGACAATTTCCCATTCTCATAGCCTTCAGAGAGTTATTGAAAAGAATAAGTTCAATATTTCTTGTATTAAAAAGATTAGAATTGGCATACGACCATTCTCATACAAACAATTTTTTTTTATCTTCCATTGAATGGTTAGGTATATGTTTAAGTTCAATATTGCTTGTATTAGAATGTTTAGAAGGAGATTATGCCCATTTATATACAAACAAGAATTTATTTCTTGTATTGAATGCGCAGATGCCCATTGTCATATAGGAATCACATATGAAGAATATAGATAAAATTTAATTTGTTTTAGAATGGGCAGTTGCCCATTATCATATAAGAAAAATAGATCAAATTTACTTTGTTTTTTGTTTTTGACCATGGCATAGTGAGACCATTAATTTGCAAATAAATTATTTTCCACCATTTATTTATTAATTGAAGGTACTTGTTTGTCAAACACATCTTCGACGGCTAGTTGGAGGGAAATTGACAAAATTAATGGAATTTAATTCATGCCACTCCATGGTACTGTAGAGAGATTGACAACATTTACTATTTTCAATGATGTTAGAGGTCTTGGAAATTACAAGGTTCACTGCGGGTCAACGAATCTATTTATTTCTTGTTCATCCTTTCCACTTTCTTTTTTATCTAGTTTTTACTTTTTTTTTCCTTCCACTTTGGGCTGCTTGTATTTCATAAAAATATAGATGTGTGTGTGTGTGTGTGTGTGTGTGTGTGTGGAGATGATTCACCTACATTGAATGATTTTCCTTGTTATCTGTGTAGTTAAACATTCAAGAGGGGTGCAGGGAAAATAATCTTTTAGGAGGGGGTGCTAGTATAATACAATTATTAATTATTACAAAACAAGCAATGTTTGTTTGTATGATAATGGGATTGTGCCCATTATAAACGTGCATAAATTCTATAAAGGTTTTCACAATGCACAATTTCCCATTCTAAAACAACGTACCTTCCCATAGACCGTTTTGTCTTGTGAAGAAGAATATTTGAATAATATTTCTGAGATATTGTTTGTTCTCTCCACTAAATTTTTGTTGAACCTTTCCTCTTTGGGCTCCCTCTATTTTGTAAGACTGTTTCGGCTTGTGAAGCACAAGATTTGAAGAAAATTTTAGGCATGAATTATTCTAACTCTTCTCTATTGAATTATTATGAGATGAAGAATATCATTTGGTTTTCTTTCCAATATATTATGTTATGGGTTTAAAGATAATGCCCTATTTTTTATCTTTTGTATTTTTTGATCTGGGTATTAAGAATATCACTTCAATGTTTTGTGAGACATGCGTAGTTGTTAACCAGTAATCATAGTTGCTAATACGGGGAGTTACTTCTTTTTAAATTGAAGATAAGTTTCAGAGATACTTCTAACTCTTCTTTGTTGTATTCTGAGTTTCTGGGTATAAAGATAAATTATAATGCCGTATTTTAGATCTTTTGTATTTTTGATATGGGTTTTAAGAATATCACTTCAATCTTTTGTAAGACTTGCATAGTTGTTATCCTCCATAGTTATAAAAGGATGCATCTAAATATGACCATTTCTTGCATGTTTTAGAGTCTCAACAAGATCATTCCCTTCCAAAAATGTATGTTCTCAATGCCCAATGGACCTCTTGTCTCATCCCATCCAAACTACTAATGTATATCTAAGAAATCCACTGCCAATCCTTCATGCTAAGATGGGGAGTTATCTGTTATGTTTTTACCAAAGTACAGAGTGGGATTACCACTTGGGAGGCATTGCTTAGTTTTTGAATTGGGCATGTGGGTTGATCACAAAATAAATGATAATTCTATAATTCTTATTTCATCAATAAAATGATATTTTTTTTCATGATTGTTTTTCATCAAGGTTAGATAATAGTAGTAAAAGTAAAGCATTTTATCCTGATGGTGAATATTTGCATTCTTGCAACATTGGCCTTGTCCTTGCATCATTGGTGAATCATGTCACATCTATTAGCCTTGATATCATTTGTGTCTCTTTGCATTGTTGAATGATTTACCAAATATGCAAGACCAAGATACACATGGTTTATCCTTCGAGATTAAATTCTGCACTTCCATTACTATGATCAAACCTTGCTAAACAAAGTCTTCCATTGTATAATACTGAGTATTAGAATGTTTATATCCCTTCTTGAAAATAGTTACAAGGTTAGATCAAAGTACTATAAGTGCATCATTTAATCTCGAATCATAAAGGTTAGATAATAACATCTGTATATTTTTCAAGATGTCTATAGTTCTATTGAATAATTGTATAATTGTATCATATTGGATGGACTAGCACAACATACCCTCTAAACTACAAAAAATAAATTTTTATTTATGTTATTTGAATGGGAAAGTGGAGAGATAAATTTTACTTCTTTTTTAGAATGGGTAGATGTGAAAATGTTTGGTTTCCAAATTCAATACAAGACAAAAGGTTTTTTTAATATGAGAATTGGCATATGCCCATTCTAAACGTTCAATATGCCCATTCTAAACGTTCAAATGAAATAAATTATTTAAAAATGTTTTCATACCTCTATAAAGGTTGTGAGAAGGCTGTGAAAATGAGAAACTTCCAATTCAATACAAGATATAATTGTTTGTTTATATGAGAATTGACATATGCCCATTCTAAGCATTCAAATGCAAGCAATGTTTTAAAAATGTTTTTTTGTATTATTTATTTTTCAGTATTCTAATAACTCTCTAAAACATTTAAATGTGTCTAAACATTAGGATATTAAAGCATTAAAGCATGGTTGGTAATTTTTTTGTAAAAATATGGGTCTCATGTCACTCCATATTTTTTAATAGGCTTTTTGAATACGACTGGAATTAGTCACATTGCGACGCTTGTAACGTTTTGGCTGGACTAACCCTGTTGGAGACAAGTTTTGACTCCAACAAGTGTTGCACTACATACCCTCAAGGGGGATCAAGCCTTGTGTAGTTATATTATTTTGTTTTAGAAAGGGCATCTTGGCTCCTCAAAGTGTTGCACTACATACCCTTGGGCATTTGCTAGTTATTGTATTATGTAGTTCTATTAATTTGATTTAGAAATGGTAGATGCCCATTCTCTGCCCATTTTCATATAGGATAAATTAACATATATTGTTTAAGACCATGACATATCGAGACCAACATGAAAATATATTGTTTACCACTGTGTATTTATTAATTAAAGGTAATTGTTTTAAAACAAGACTTGGACCACTCGTAATAATGAGAATAGCATTAGACCATTCTCTAGACATTCTAACATTTTGTTTTGGCCATATTTTCGTCTCTTGTATTAGAATATTTAGAAATATGGGAATTTTTCAATCCTGAACAAACAAAAATTTATTTTTGGGTTGTTCCCCATTTTTCATCAAAGGAGGAACATTGCAGATAGAAGAAGGACCATAGTTAAAAACATAGTGTAAATTTTTTTTGACAACCTTTATTTGTATCATATTGGCTAGACTATCCCTAACGGACCTTAGTATTGAACTGCATACCATTAAAGGGGGATTAAGCATCTATCTCCAATAGTTGTTTATTCTTTCGCTTTTGGGATCTCTCTCTTTTCATGAAGAATATCAAGAATTTTTTTGAGAAACAACAATGAATATTTCTAACTCTTCTCATTGTGAAGAATTACATCTGGTTTTCCTTCAAAAATAAAATCGGGCACAACCCACTTCAGCTTCATGTCATGCCCATTTGAGTAGACAGATGCCCATATGTAGTTCACCTTATGCCTATTTTTCTCTATGATTCCTATATTAGAAGGGGCATACTCCCATTATCAATGGGCATATGCTCATGTTCTAAACATTCTAATACAAGAAATGCTAAACTAAAATGTCATATGCTCATTCTATATGTTGAACTTCCAATTCAATACAAGACAATATGTTGAAATTTTGATTCAGTACAAGAAAAAATGTTTTTTTATATGAGAATTGACACGCCCATTCTAAAAGTTCAATATGCCCATTCTAAACGTTCAAATGAAAGCAATTATTTAAAAATGTTTTCATACCTCTATAAAGGATGTGAGAAGGTTGTGCGAATGGACAACTTCCAATTCAATGCAAGACATAATTGTTTGTTTATATGAGAATTGACATATGCCCATTCCAAGCATTCAAATGCAAGCAATGTTTTACAAATGTTTTTTTGTATTATTTATTTTTCACTATTGTAATAACTCTCTAAAACATTTAAATGGGTCTAAACATTAGGATATTAAAACATTAAAGCATTTTTGGTAATTTTTTTAATAAAAATATGGGTCTCATGTTATGTTTCATGTCACTCCATATTTTTTAATAGGCTTTCCGACTACAACTGGAATTAGTCACATTGTGAAACTTGAAAACAATTGTATTGTTTTGGCTGGACTAACCCTTTTAGAGACAAGTTTTGATTCCAACAAGTGTTGCACTACATACCCTCAAGGGGGATCAAGCCTTATGTAGTTCTATTATTTTGTTTTAGAAAGGGCATCTTGGCTCCACCAAGTGTTGCACTACATACCCTTGGGCATATGCCCATTCTTGTATTATGTAGTTCTATTAATTTGTTTTAAAATTGGCAGATGCCCATTCTCTACCCATTTTCATATAGGAGTAATTAAGATATATTGTTTAAGACCATGACATATTGAGACCAACATGCAAATATATTGTTTACCACAATGTATTTATTAATTAAAGGTAATTGTTTTAAAACACGTTTTGGACCGCTCATAATAATGAGAATAGACATTAGCCCATTCTCTAGACATTCTAACATTTGGTTTTGGCCATATTTTTGGTCAGTTGTATTGGACTATTTAGAAATATGGGCATTTGTCCATCCTTGAACAAACAAACATTTATTTTTGGGTTGTTCCCCATTTTGCATCGAAGGAGGACCATATTAGAAGAAACATAGTGTAAAAACATTCTGACAACCTTTATAGAGTTAATAATTGTATCATATTGGTTAGACTATCCCTCACAGACCTTAGTACTGCACTACATACAATTAAGGTGGATTAAGCCTCTATCTCCAATTGTTGTTTATTCTTTTTCTTTTGGGATCTCTCTTTTCATGAAGAATATCAAGGAAATTTTTGAGAAACAAAAATGAATATTTCTAACTCTTCTCAATGTGAAGAATAACATCTGGTTTTCCTTCAATTGTAAAATGGGGAACCACCCACTTCATCTTCATGTCATATCCATGTGAGTAGACAAATGCCCATATGTAGTTTGACTTATGCCTATTTTTCTCTATGATTCCTATATTAGAATGGGCATATGCCCATTATCAATGGACATATGCTCATGTTCTAAACATTCTAATACAAGAAATGTTGAACTAAAATGTCATATGCTCATTCTAATCATTCTAATACTTCCAATATTGAATACAAGTCTATTTAAACTTTTATATTACTCATAGCTAGTCCACAATGCAAGATGCTAGTGGAGAGATAAAATTTACATGTCTTTATTTAAGAATGGGAAGTTTCCATTTAATCTCATACAAACAAGAAGACATTTTTCTAATTTTATCTTTCATACAATGAAATTTTTATAATACTTGTCATAATACAAGAATAATTGATTTGAATTGAATGGGAAGACATATGCCCATTCAATTGTAATATGAGTAATAGAAGAAATGTATTATCATATTTAGCACTTTTGTAGACTTAATCATATCTAATAACTCCACAATTTAAATGGGTCTAAACATTGGACATAATAAAGCATTTAGCATGGTTGGTAATTTTTTTGTTTAAAAATGGGTCTCAGTTATGTTTCATGCCATATTTTTTAATAGGCTTTCAAACAAACTGAAATTTTTTTCATTTTATGCTTGAATACAATTGTATCGTTTTTGCTTGACTAACCCTGTCAGGGAAAAGTTTTGATTCTGACAAGTGTTGCACTACATACCCTCAAGGGGGATCAAGCCTTATGTAGTTCTATTATTTTGTTTTACGAATGGGCATCTTGGCTCTGCCAAGTGTTGCACTACATACCCTTGGGCAAATGCCCATTCTCATATTATGTAGTAATTAAATTTAGAAATGGAAGATGCTCATTTCTCATATAGGAGTAATTAACATATATTGTTTAAGACCATGACATATCGAGACCAACATGCAAATATATTTGATTACCACAATGTATTTATTAATTAAAGTTAATTGTTTTAAAATAAGACTTGGACTGCTCGTAATAATGAGAATAAACATTAGCCCATTTTTTAGACATTCTAACATTTTTTTTGGGCCAATTTTTTGGTCAGTTGTATTGGAATATTTAGAAATATGGGCATTTGTCCATCCTTAAACAAACAAACATTCATTGTTGTGTTGTTCCCCATTTTGCATCGAAGGAGGACCATGTTAGAAGAAGAATACTGTAAAAACATTCTCACAACCTTTATAGAGTTAATAATTGTATCATATTGGCTGGACTATCCCTGGAGGAGCCTAGTGCGTTGCATTGCATACCCTTAAAGGGAGATCAAGCCTCTATCTCTAATTGTTGATTTATTCTTTCACTTTTGGGTCTCTTTCTTTTCATCAAGGAAAAAAACAAAAATGAATATTTCTAACTCTTCTCAATGTGAAGAATAACATCTAGTTTTCTTTCATCGCAAAATGGGGAACCACCCACTTCATCTTCATGTCATGCCCATTCGAGTAGAAAGATGCCTATATGTAGTTTTCCTTATGCCTATTTTTCTCTGTGATTCCTAGATTAGAATGGCCATATGCCATTATCAATGGGCATATGCTCATGTCCTAAACATTATAATTCAAGAATTGTTGAAATAAAATTTCATATGCTCATTCTAAACATTCTAATACTTGCAATATTGAACTTAGTCTGTTTAGTACTTCTATATTACTCATATCAAGTTCACAATGATAGATGTTAGTGGAGAGATAAAATTTATTTACTCTATCTTTATTTAAGAATGGGCAGTTGTTGGTTCTCTCATACAAATAAGAAGACATTTTCTAATTTTATCTTGCATACAATGAAATTTTCCTGATACGTATAATAGAATAAATTGATACGAATTGAATAGGCATATGCCCATTCAATTGCAATATGAGTAATAGAAGAAAATTATTTTCAGTTTAGAACTTCTGTAGAATTAATAATATCTAACTCCATAATGCAAGATGCTAATAGAGAGATAAAATTTACTTTGCCTTTGTTTAATAATGGGTAGTTTCCCATTCTTTCATACAAACAAACAAACATTTTTTTCATTTTATCTTGAATACAATTGTATCGTTTTGGCTGGACTATACCTAGCAGAGCCAAGTTTTGCCTCCACTAAGTGCTGCACTACATAATGTCGAGGGGGATCAAGCCTTATGTAGTTATATTATTTTGTTTTAGGAATGGGCATCTTGGCTCTGCCAAGTGTTGCACTACATACCCTTGGGTAGATGCCCATTCTCACAGTTCTATTAATTTGATTTAGAAATGGCAGATGCCCATTCTCATAAAGGAGTAATTAGCATATATTGTTTAAGACCATGACATATCGAGACCAACATGCAAATATATTGTTTAGCACCGTGTATTTATTAATTATAGGTAATTGTTTTAAAACAAGTCTTGGATCGCTCGTAGTAATGAGAATAGACATTAGCCCAATCTCTAGACATTCTAACATTTTAGTTTGGCCATATTTTTGGTTAGTTGTATTGAACTATTTAGAAATATGGGCATTTGTCCATCCTTGAACAAACAAACATTTAATGTTGAGTTATTCCCCATTTTGCATGGAAAGAGGACCATTGTAATGGAAGGAGAACCAGATTAGAAGAAGGCTTATAGTGTAAAAACATTCTGACAACCTTTATAGAGTTAATAATTGTATCATATTGGTTGGACTATCCTTGGCGGAGCCTAGTGCTACATTGCATACCCTTCAAGGGAGATCAAGCATCTATATATCATTGTTGTTTATTCTTTCGCTTTTGGTCTCTCTATTTTCATGAAAAAATAATGAATATTTCGAACTCTTCTCAATGTGAAGAATAACATCTGTTTTTCTTTTCATCGCAAAATGGGGGACAACCCACTTCATCTTTATGTCATGCCCATTTGAGTAGACAAATGTCCATATGTAGTTTACCTTATGCCTATTTTTCTCTGTGATTCCTATTATTAGAATGGGCATATGATCATGTTCTAAACATTCTAATACACACAATATTGATCTAAAATGTCATGTGCTCATTCTAAACATTCTAATACATGCAATATTGAACTTAGTCTAGTTAGTACTTCTATATTACTCATAACTAGTCTACAATACAATATGCTAGTTGAGAGATAAAATTTACTTACTATGTCTATATTTAAGAATGGGCAGTTGCCCATTCTCTCATACAAACAAAAAAACATTTTTTAAAAAATTATCTTGAAAACAATGTAGTTTTTCTAATATGTCTAATACAAGAAATTGATATGAATTGAATGGGCATATGCCCATTCAATTATAATATGAGTAATATAAGAGAATTCTCATCATTTTAGTGCTTCTATATTAATCATATCTGATTCCACAATGCAAGATGCTAGTGAAGAGATAAAATTTACTTTGCCTTTATTTAATAATGGGCAGTTGCCCATTATTTCATATAAACAAAATAACATTTTTTTTCATTTTTTCTTGAATACAATTGTATCATTTTGGCTGGACTATCCTTAGTGGAGCCAAGTTCTGCCTCCGCCAAGTTCAGGACTACATATCCTAGAGGGGATCCAACCTTATATAGTTCTATTATTTTGTTTTAGAAATGGGCATCTTGGCTCCACTAAGTGTTGCACTACATACCCTTGGGCAGTTTAGAAATGGAAGATGCTCATTCTCATATAGGATTAATTAACATATATTTTTAAGATCATGACATATTGAGACTAGCATGCAAATATATTGTTTACTACCATGTATTTATTAATTAAAGGTAATTGTTTTAAAACAAATCTTGGACCGCTCAAAATATTGAGAATAGGAATCAGCCCATTCTCTAAACATTCTAACATTTTGGCTAGTTGTATTAGACTATTTAGAAATACGGGCATTTGTCCATTCTCGAAAAAACAAACATTTGTTGTTGGGTTATTCCCCATTTTTCATGGAAGGAGGACCATTGCAATGGAAGGAGGACCAACTTAGAAGAAGAATTATAGTGTAAAAACATTTTGACAGCCTTTATAGAGTTAATAATTGTATCATATTGGCTAGACTATCCCTGACAGAGCCTAGTTCTACACTGCATACCCTTAAATGGGGATCAAGCCTCTATCTCTAATTGTTGTTTATTCTTTCGCTTTTGGTCTCTCTCTTTTCATGAAAAACAAAAATGAATATTTCTAACTCTTCTCAATGTGAAGAATAACACCTAGTTTTCCTTTCATCATAAAATGGGGAACAACCCAATTCATCTTTATGTCATGCCCATTCGAGTAGACAGATGCCCATATGTAGTTTTCCTTATGCCTATTTTTCTAAGCGATTCCTATTATTAGAATGAACATATGCTCATGGTCTAAACATTCTAATACATGTCATATGCTCATTCTAAACATTTAGTCTGGTAATATTGTACTAGTCTATATACTTCTCATTAATTAGTCCACAACGCAAGATGTTAGTGGAGAGATAAAATTTACTTATTCTGTCTATATTTAAGAATGGGTAGTTGCCCATTCTCTCATACAAACAAACAAACATTTTTTTTCAACTTATTACAAATACAATGTAATTTTTCTACTATGTCTAATACAAGAAATTGATAAGAATTGAATGGGCATATGTCCATTCAATTAGAATATGAGTAATATAAGAAAATTTTCATCATTTTAGCACTTCTATATTAATCATATCTAACTCCACAATATAAGATGCTAGTGGAGAGATAAAATTTTGTTTGTCTTTGTTTAAGAATGGGCAGTTGCACATTCTCTCATACAAACAAAATATTTTTTTTTTTCATTTTTTCTTGAATACAATTGTATCATTTTGGATGGACTATCCCTAGCAGAGCTAAGTTTTACCTCCTCCAAGTGTTGCACTACATACCCTTGAGGGGGATCAAGCCTTATGTAGTTCTATTATTTTGTTTTAGGAATGGGCATCTTGGCTCCACCAAGTGTTGCACTACATACCCTTGGGTAGATGCCCATTCTCATATTTCTATTAATTTGATTTAGAAATGGAAGATGCCCATTCTCATATAGGAGTAATTAACATATATTGTTTAAGACCATGACATATCAAGATCAACATGCAAATATATTGTTTACCACCATGTATTTATTAATTAAAGGTAATTGTTTTAAAACAAGTCTTGGACAACTCGTAATAATGAGAATAGGCATTAGCCCATTCTCTAGACATTCTAACATTTTGTTTTGGCCATATTTTTGGTCAGTTGTATTGGACTATTTAGAAATATGGGAATTTTTCCATCCTTGAACAAACAAACATTTACTGTTGGGTTGTTCCCCATTTTGCATGGAAGGAGGACCAGATTAGAAGAAGAATTATAGTGTAAAAACATTCTGACAGCCTTTATAGAGTTAATAATTGTATCATATTGATCAGACTATCCTTGACGGAGCCTAGTGCTGCACTGCATACCCTTAAAGGGGGATCAAGCCTCTATCTCTAATTGTTGTTTATTCTTTCACTTTTGGTCTCTCTCTTTTCATGAAAAACAAAAATGAATATTTCTAACTCTTCTCAATGTGAAGAATAACATCTGGTTTTCCTTTCATCGCAAAATGGGGAACAACCCACTTCATCTTCATGTCATGCCCATTCGAGTAGACAAATGCCCATATGTAGTTTTCCTTATGCCTATTTTTCTCTGTGATTCCTATTATTAGAATGGGCATATGCTCATGTTCTAAACATTCTAATACACACAATATTGATATAAAATTTCATATCCTCATTCTAAACATTCTAATACATGCAATATTGAACTTAGTCTATTTAGTACTTCTATATTACTCATAGCTAGTCCACAATGCAAGATGCTAGTGGAGAGATAAAATTTACTTACTCTATCTATATTTAAGAATGGGTAGTTGCCCATTCTCTCATACAAACAAAAAAATAGTTATTTTCAACTTATCTTGAATACAATGTAGGTTTTCTAATATGTCTAATACAAAAAATTGTTATGAATTGAATGGGAATATTCCCATTCAATTATAATATGAGTAATATAAGACAATTCTCATCATTTTAGCACTTCTATATTAATCATATCTAACTCTATAATACAAGATACTAGTGGAGAGATAAAATTTACTTTTACCTTTGTTTAAGAATGGGCAGGTGCCCATTCTCTCATACAAACAAAAACAAACATTTGTTTCATTTTATCTTGAATACAATTGTATCATTTTGGATGGATTATCCCTAGAGGAACCAAGTTCTGCCTCTGCCAAGTGCACTACATATCCTTGAGGGAGATCAAGCCTTATGTAGTTCTATTATTATTTTTAGGAATGGACATCTTGGCTCCACCAAGTGTTGCACTACATACCCTTGGGTAGATGCCCATTCTCATAGTTGAGAAATTAACATATATTGTTTAAGACCATGACATATCAAGACCAACATGCAAATATATTGTTTACCACCATGTATTTATTAATTAAAGGTAATTGTTTTAAAACAAGACTTGGACTGCTTGTAATAATGAGAATAGGCATTAACCCATTCTCTAGACATTCTAACATTTTGGTTTGGCCATATTTTTGGTCAGTTGTATTGGACTATTTAGAAATATGGGCATTTTTCCATCCTTGAACAAACAAACATTTACTGTTGGGTTGTTCCCCATTTTGCATGGAAGGAGGATCAAATTAGAAGAAGAATTATAGTGTAAAAACATTCTGACAAAATTTATAGAGTTAATAATTATATCATATTGACCAGACTATCCCTGACGGAGCCTAATATTGCACTGCATACCCTTAAAGGGGGATTAAGCCTCTATCTCTAATTGTTGTTTATTCTTTCACTTTTGGTCTCTCTCTTTTCATGAAAAACAAAAAATGAATATTTCTAAGTCTTCTAAATGTGAAGAATAACATTTGGTTTTCCTTTCATCGCAAAATGGGGAACAACCCACTTCATATTCATGTCATGCCCATTCGAGTAGACAAATGCCCATATGTAGTTTTCCTTATGCCTATTTTCCTCTGTGATTCCTATTATTAGAATGGGCATATGCTCATGTTCTATAAATTCTAATACATGTAATATTGATATAAAATTTCATATCCTCATTTTAAACATTCTAATACATGCAATATTGAACTTAGTTTGGTTAGTACTTCTATATTACTCATAGCTAGTCCATAAGGAAATATGCTATTGGAGAGATAAAATTTACTTTATCTATATTTAAGAATGGGCAGTTGCCCATTCTCTCATACAAACAAAAAAATATAGTTTTTTCAATTTATCTTGAATACAATGTAATTTTTCTAATATGTATAATACAAAAAATTGATACAAATTGAATGGGAATATTCCCATTCAATTATAATATGAGTAATATAAGACAATTCTCATCATTTTAGCACTTCTATATTAATCATATCTAACTCTACAATACAAGATGCTAGTGGAGAGATAAAATTTACTTTGTCTTTATTGAAGACTAAGCAGTTGTCCATTCTCTCATACAAACAAAAAAACATTTGTTTCATTTTTTCTTGAATAGAATTGTATCGTTTTGGCTAGTTTATCCCTGACGGAGCCAAGTTCTGCCTCTGCCAAGTGCTGCACTACATACCCTTGAGGGGGATCAAACCTTATGTAGTTCTATTATTATTTTTAGGAATGGGCATCTTGGCTCCACCAAGTGTTGCACTACATACCCTTGGGTAGATGCCCATTCTGTGTCTTCTATTAATTTGATTTAGAAATGGGTGATGTCCATTCTCATATAATTAACATATATTTTTTAAGACCATGACATATCAAGACCAACATGCAAATATATTGTTTACCACCATGTATTTATTAATTAAAGGTAACTATTTTAAATCAAGTCTTGGACTGCTCATAATATTGAGAATAGGCATTAGCCCATTCTATATACATTCTAACATTTTGGTTTGACCATATTTTTGGTCAATTGTATTGGTCTATTTAGAAATATGGGCATTTTTCCATCCTTGAACAAACAAACATTTACTGTTGGGTTGTTCCCCATTTTGCATGGAAGGAGGACAAAGTGACTGAAATTATAAGAAGAATTATAGTGTAAAAACATTCTGACAAAATTTATAGAGTTAATAATTGTATCATATTGGTTGGACTATCCCTAGAGGAGCCTAATACTGCACTGCATACCCTTAAAGGGGGATTAAGCCTCTATATCTAATTGTTGTTTATTCTTTCACTTTTGGTCTCTCTCTTTTCATGAAAAACAAAAAATGAATATTTCTAAGTCTTCTAAATGTGAAGAATAACATTTGGTTTTCCTTTCATCGCAAAATGGGGAATAACCCACTTCATCTTCATGTCATGTCCATTCGAGTAGAAAAATGCCCATATGTAGTTTTCCTTATGCCTATTTTCCTCCGTGATTCCTATTATTAGAATGGACATATGCTCATGTTCTAAAAATTATAATACACACAATATTGATCTAAAATTTCATATGCTCATTCTAAACATTCTAACACAATATTAAACTTAGTCTGGTTAGTACTTCTATATTACTCATAGCTAGTCCATAAGGAAATATGATATTAGAGAGATAAAATTTACTTTGTCTATATTTAAGAATGGGATGTTTCCCATTCTCTCATATAAACAAAAAAGTAGATTTTTTCAACTTATCTTGAATACAATGTATTTTTTCTAATATGTCTAATACAAGAAATTGTTATGAATTGAATGGACATATGCCCATTCAATTATAATATGAGTAATATAAGAGAATTATCATCATTTTAGAACTTCTATATTAATCATATCTAACTCCATAATACAAGATGCTAGTGGAGAGATAAAATTTACTTTGTCTTTGTTTAAGACTGGGCAGTTTCCCATTCTCTCATACAAAGAAAAAAATATTTGTTTCATTTTTTCTTGAATAGAATTGTATTGTTTTGGTTAGTTTATCCCTAGCGGAGCCAAGTCATGCCTCCGCCAAGTGCTGCACTACATATCCTCGAGGGGGATCGAGCCTCATGCACTTCTATCATTTTGTTTTAGGAATGGGAATCTTGGCTCCACCAAGTGTTACACTACATACCCTTGGGAAAAATTCCCATTCTTATATTTCTATTAATTTGATTTAGATATGGCAGATGTCCATTCTCATATAGGAGTAATTAACATATATTGTTTAATACCATGACATATCGAGACTAATATGCAAATATATTGTTTACCACAATGTATTTATTAATTAAAGGTAATTTTTTTAAAACAAGTCTTGGATTACTCGTAATAATGATAATATGCATTGGCCCATTCTCTAAACATTCCAACATTTTGGCTTGTCCATATTTTTGGTCAATTATATTGGACTATTTAGAAATATGGACATTTTCCATCCTCGAACAAACAAACATTTACTATTGGGTTGTTCCCCATTTTTCATGGAAGGAGGACGATTGCAATGGATGGTGGACTAGATTAGAAGAAGAATTATATTGTGAAGACATTTTGACAGCCTTTATTGAGGTAATAATTGTATAATATTAGCTTGACTATTCTTGGCAGAGCCTAGTGCTACACTGCATAACCTTAAAGGGGGATCAAGCCTCTATCTCTAATTGTTGTTTATTCTTTCACTTTCGGTCTCTCTCTTTTTATGAAAAACAAAAAATGAATATTTCTCACTCTTATCAATGTGAAGAATAACATCTAGTTTTCCTTTCATCACAAAATGTGGAACAACCCACTTCATCTTAATGTCATGCCCATTCGAGTAGACAAATGCCCATATGTAGTTTTCCTTATGCATATTTTTCTTTGTGATTCCTATTATTAGAATGGACATATGCCCATGTTCTAAACATTCTAATACACACAATATTGATCTAAAATGTCATATGCTCACTCTAAACATTCTAATACATGTAATATTGAACTTAGTATTTTTAATACTTCTATATTACTCATAACTAGTCCACAATGCAATATACTATTGGAGAGATAAAATTTACTTACTTTTTCTATATTTAAGAATGTGAAGTTGTCGGTTATCTCATACAAACAAGCAAACATTTTTCTAATTTTATTTTGCATACAATTTAGTTTTTCTTATATGTCTAATATAAGAAATTAATACAAATTGAATGGGTCAATGCCTATTCAATTATAATATGAGTAATATAAGAAAATTCTCATCATTTTAGTGCTTCTATATTAATCATATATAACTCCACAATACAAGTTGCTAGTGGAGAGATAAAGTTTACTTTGTCTTTGTTTACGAATGGTCATTTTCCAATTCTCTCATATAAACAAACAAACATTTTTTTCATTTTATCTTGAATACAATTGTTTCATTTTGGCTAGACTATCCTTGACAGAGCCAAGTTTTGCCTCCACCAACTGCTGCACTACATACCCTCGAGGGGGATCAATCCTTATGTAGTTCTATTATTTTGTTTTAGGAATAAGTATATTTTCTCTGCCAAGTGTTGCACTACATACCCTTGGGCAAATGCCCATTCTCATAGTTCTATCAATTTGATTTAGAAATAACCAGATGCCCATTCTCATATAGGATTCATATAATTAACATATATTGTTTAAGACCATAACATATCGAGATCACATGCAAATATATTGTTTACCACCCTGTATTTATTAATTAAAGTTAATTGTTTTAAAACAAGTCTTGGACCACTTGTAATAATGAGAATGGACAGTTTTCCCATTCTCTAGACATTCTAACATTTTTGTTTGGACATATGTTTGGTCAGTTGCACTGGGCTATTTAGAAATATGGATATTTAGGTCCATCTTCAAACAAACAAACATTTACTGTTGGGTTGTTACCCATTTTGGATACAAAGATTAGACCTATGAAGGAGGACCAGATTAGAATAAGAATTATAGTCTAAAAACATTGTGACAACTTTTATGGAGTTAATATTGACTAGACTATCTCTGGCAGAGCCTAATGCTGCATTGCATACCCTTAAAGGGGGATCAAACCTCTATCTCTAATTGTTGTTTATTATTTCATTTTGGTCTCTCTTTTATGAAAAATAAAAATGAATATTTCTAACTCTTCTCAATGTGAAGAATGACATCAGGTTTTCGACTTCCATCGCAAAATGGGGAGTACAACATGAACTTCATCTTCATGTCATTCCCATTCAATGGAGTAGAAACGATGAGATCATATGTAGTTGGTCTTATGCCTATTTTGTATACTGTGATAAATCCCCTTTTATTGGATAATGGGCATATGCTCATGTTCTAAACATTCTTATACCACAATATTGAGTCTAAAATGTCATATGCTCATTCTAAACATTCTAATACATGTAATATTGAAACTTAGTCTGTTTAGTACTTCTATATTACTTCATAGCTAGTGCACACTGCAAGATGCTAGTGGAGAGATAAAATTTACTTACAGATTCTTTATTTAAGAATGGGCTTTTTCAATTTCATATCTGATTCTCCCATGAATGGGAATACCAAACAAATAGAATAATTTGGCTTTTGAAATCTCATATTGAATACAAGATATATAGTTTTTCTAATATTTCCCTAATACAAAGAGACCACAAATTTATACGAATTGAATGGGCATATGCAATAATCATTCAATTATAATATGAGTAATAGAAGAAAATTCTCGTCATTTCAACGCTTCTATATTAATCATAAAAATTACTTCAACTCCAAACAATAGAAGATGCTAGAAGGAGAGATAAAATTTACTGTTTTTTTTTAAGAATGGGCAGCTGCCCCTTCTCTCATACAAACAAACAAACATTTTTTTCCATTTTTTCTTGAATAGAATGTAATTGTTTTCTCTCAGAATAAAGTTTACTTGATTCTCACATCAAACATCATATAAGAATGATAGAATAAGGGATGCTTTTCACTCTCACTGCCTTAGGGCAGGTGCTAATGATATATTTTTAGAATTTTCATATGCCTATTCTGATATAGGAATAATAGACGAAGAATAGTGTTAACACATTCTAACAACCCATTGACATACAACAATCATTTTTTATTTAATAATGTAAAATATTATTTGATATTTATTGGTATTATTAAATGATATGTATGTATTCGATTATTAGTATTATTAATTAATGTTGTTAATTAATTAATTTTGTTTAACCCTAATATCATGTGTTAAATCATGGTTTTTTGATTTCTAATTTTTTGAAATAATGGAGTTTATGTCAAGCAGGAATTAGTTTTATAAAGTTTTATTATATGTTTTTAGTTTTATAATTTTCTTAATTTGATAAAATTATTTTTATAAATGCACTATAATTAATTAAGCATTATAAATAATGGTGATTAAGTTGTCGATTAGTTTTATAAAATTTAATTATATTTATATAATATTATTTAATTGTTTTAAAATATTTTTTATTCGTTTGATAATAATTTAATTATATGTTACTAATATGTTTCTAGTTAATATAGTAATGCAAGTTTATTGGTAATAATAATTCTTGTAGTTAATATTAATAGAATAATTTTTTGTAAGATAATTATAATATTATTAATTAATTATTTAAATTAGTAGTAATACTACTTAATTATTAGTATTAATTATGTTATTAATTTAATAATTAATATGAATGTTATATAATCATCGTGATTTCTATTATTAATCAATGTTATTGATTAACTATTAATTACTAATATCATATCTTGATTAGAAACACTTTGGTTTCTATTATTACTTGTTATTGATTAATTAATTGTTAATAATACTAGCACAATTGTTTCAAATTTCAAAATTTTGGCACTTTTTCTTTGGGAGACAATTCTTCATGGTCATTTATTATGGTATGTTTGATTCAAATTTTGAATTTTCGGTGCTCTTTTTTTAGATTCGGTCATTTATTATGGTAGGTTTGATTCAAATTTCAATTTTTTGGCGCTCTTTTTTATGATTTTTCGTAAGATTGATTCAAATTAAAATTTTTCCATTTTTATTTTTGGGAGGCAATTCATAATGGTCATTTATTATGGCAGGTTTGATTCAAAATTTAAATTTTTAGTGCTCTTTTTTATGAGGCACTTTTTTTGGCCAAGTACATTATAAAAATATTGATTTTGAATGAATTGGGTTTTGATTTTCACTTTATTGTGACTGGTATTTTTTCATTCAGATATTTAGCTGGGGAAAGATGAAGAATATAGATGTAGATGGAGAAATATGAAGATATAGAGATTGTGCAGAAGAAAGAAGAAGATATAGTTGCCGATAGCAGGAGAGATACGAAGATACATATATTTTGAAGATGAAAGAAGAAGAAATAACTATCGATACAGTGATTTTGCAAGGGAGACTTCAAGATTTCTCAAACGGAATACAACAATGCCAGAGCAAGCTATTCAAGGTTTTTATATCTCATTTTTTCCATGTTTACTTCTAAAGCCTAAAAAATGTATAAACAAAGATATTTTAATTCACAATAAACTATTTGAACCATTTTTTCATGTATCTAATTTATTTTAATGTTTAAAAAATGTATCGATTTGTTTCCATGCATAAACGTAACAGAAAACAAATACAAAAATCAATTTGTTTACATTCGTAAACATAACAACTACCAAATATACAAATCAAAATTGTTTCATTATTTTTTAATGTCTTAAGGACTTAAATGCGTACCTGTTTATGGTGTGAATAAAATGATTAGATAGATTCAGTACCACCTATCTCTTTCTGTGTTTTTTTATAACCTCTGCAACAAGTTTATCTTTCAAAAATACATGTATCCAATCAGGCCAAATCCTTTTGCATAACCAAAAAACAATTTGATAAACTCAATACTGTCTTTCTCTTTCTGTATCATTTTTTATTACCCCTACAACAAGTTTTGTTTTCAATAATTTGTGTCCAATCAACCCAAATCATTTTGCATAACTTCATTTTTCTCCTACAAAATATTTGAATGAAAAAAACCTAACCGTAAGAGAGAAAAAAACAAAACGTCATCTGTAAGAGAGAAAAAAATCAAAACCCAAGCCATTCAAAATCAATATTTTTATAAAGTATTTGACCAAGAAAAATTGCCTCTAAAAAAGTGGCAATAGTCCGAAATTTGAATTTATCCTACCATAATAAATCACCACCCTCTAATGGTTAAATTCCTTTAATATCCTAATATCCCAAGTCTCTAAATTTAAATCTAACCTACCATAATAAATCACCACCTTGTAATGCTTAAATGCCTTTAATATCCTAAGTCTATCGTAAATACTTAACCACGAAAGAGTACATATTTAAATGCTTTAATGTCCTATTATCTTAATGTTTGGAAACATTTAAATGTTTTAAAGAGGTATTAGAATAATGAAAAATACATAGTATTATTTTTATACATACATTCAAAATTTGAATACATAATACATTAAAAAATCACCACCCTTTAATGCTTTAATATGTTATAATATGTGTGCACTACCAAAACTCTTGCTAAGCTAAATAACTAGACTAACACCACATAGTCTATTGGCAAAGCTAGGAATTAACAATAATAACATCAAGATCTTAGTTTATTGGAATGCTTAACAATACTAACATAATATCAATCAATCTAAGTGAAAGCATGTCTACTTAGTGTGAATTGCTAATTAAAATGGACCTATAAGACCACTAGCAAATCAAATTAGGTTGTTGTTACTTCACAATGGTGAAAGGACCTCTCTAACAATGGATACAAGGCCATATTAGATATTTCTCTACTAACAAAGCATGAATATTGGATCCAAATATTGAGCAAGCTAATCCATCAATGGAAGTAAGGCGCTTGATCATATGTATTATATGGTTAATACTATTCAAAGTATGGTGTAAAGTTTGAAGGTAGGAGCTTGGTCCTTTATATAGCTTTCTATTTGGGGAAAGATTTTGTTAGGAAATTAAATATTAATGTTTACATTATAGTTTGTTAGCTAATATTTAATATTGTTATATATTAAATATTAGGTTTGAAAGAATATATTGTTTCAACAATATATTATTCATAGAGTTTGTTATACCTGTGAATAATATTCCGAGTTAATTATTATAACTCCTTCCTATTTTCTAGGAGGTTGATTTGCTGTTATTATGGCTATATAATAGCCTTATGTATTGCACTAAGATATAGTGTGAATTAATATATTATTCTGTGTGTTTTACCTGTGCAAGTCTGATCTAAAATCAATATTTGGTATCAGAGCGTAATGGATCCTTAAGAGTGCAGGTGTAGCTTGGAAGATCTGTACTCGGCATGGTTTGAATGACATTGATATAATTTCTTATTGATTTTCTTTTAGTTGTCTCAGACTTCATTTATGCCTCTCATATCTGCAGTTATCCAGTCAATGTTCAAACGAATCTATCAACCTGGAGTCGAATCTGATGGTAGTTTTTATTTTGATTAATAATTTGGATTCTACATCCATTTTCTGCATGTATCCTTGTGTCTGCCAGTGGGAGGAAGACCGTATTCATCGAGTTAGAGTTGGAAAAGAACTCAGATTCTTTCTTGACATCTCAGACATTCGCAGATCCATTTGTATTATTTCTGGGCAGATACAAGCTCAGCTTGTGAATTAATTCGTTGGCTGAATGTTTTTATTCATTAACATCTGATTCAAGTGATCCAAAGCAGAGTGTTATCCAGTGATCCAATAATCCAGGGATTTCATTCAGTTAACATTTGGTTGTTCCACATTAATGATGTGCAGTCTCTTGAAACTCCAAGCATCTATGATATTCAGGAAAAGTTTGATAATGGCATAGCGGTTGATGATCAGAATTTCGTAGCAGAAGCGTCTTTACCAGATCTAGCTAAATAGGTTTAATCTCTGTGCATATGTGATAGAACCAAATTGTATTGTGGTGAACAAGGGAGTTTAATATATGTCTTCACAGTCAATACAACCAATATCGATTCCCAAAAATTTACCTTGAATCATTGCAATGGTAGATTTGATCTCGGGCCTCTACATGATTGTTGTGAACTCCTTCAACATGATTTGTGACAGGATTCAAGCTTCAATTCACCGTGAACAATTCAGTGAGGTAGATCTACGATATTTCATCTTGGTGCCTAAATAAGTTTTCCCATAAGCTAACATATTTCTTCTATACAGTTTATTAAGTTTGTGTTATTCTATGTTGTATGTCCAAAAATCTCTTTGATCAAGTTTTTTTATCAATATAGTTTTCTTTTTATTTCCTCGTTCAACATCACCATCGTCTAGAGGAATGTTTTCACTATTTTAGTCTTACATCCAGCCGTCCCTTTTGTAATTAAAAAGTTTTTATTATTTTACGGTCCATTGTGTTCTAGTAATTTTGTCTTTGTAATGTTATTGTAAATCAAGTTTGTGTTTTTTGGGAGTCTTCAAAAGTATAAAGGTAGTCTTGTTGAGTTAATTGTTGTTTTTTAAAATCAAGTCAAAAATCACGAGTCGAGTGGTAATTAAGAGTCATATTTCATAGTTGATTCTTCATATGTTATGAAGTCATTGTTGTTTTGTCAAATTCATGTAATTGTAAAAGTTAAATAGGTGATTTTAGGTGGTGTCAAGAGTCTTGTCAAAAATGCATTGTGAGTTAGAGTCAAAATTCCAAAAAAATTGAGTCATTATGAAAATCGTAAAAATAAATTTTTTTTGCCTCACGGACACATTTTCAGTGTTACCCGACGTCCGGAAAAAATAAAGTGTTTCACATTGCGGGAAGGAAGAAAAGAATAAGATCAATGTGGAAACAAATGCACTTCATGTTCACATCTTGTTGAGTTAGCAGCATCTTACTAGAGGACGGAGGCACGGGAGGATGGAGGTCATCCAGAGACCTCTCGTCAATCGCCAACGACGGGGCCGCATGAAGTTGTGGTGACAATGTGTGTGTGAGTTTTCTTTCATTTCTGAATTGCAGTTTGTTGTGTGCAGTATGATTTCAGAGTTCCTGTTTTGGATTGAATAAGTGAAATGTTCACAATGAGGGGGGGGAACATGGTCTCATTGTTCCATTTCCATTATGTTTTATTGTTCAGTTTTGGAAGCAATATTTCCTACATGATTCCCTTTTGTAGTGACATTGTATAATATTGATCAAAAGTATTGTAGCAATCATGATGTAAGGTTTTTGGTAAACCTGTAAAAACCAATTGTGTAAGGTTTTTGGTAAACCTATAAAAACCAATTGTGTAAGGTTTTTGGTGATCCCGCAAAACCAAGTGTGAAAGGTTATTGGTACACCTGCAAAACCAATTTGGTAAGGTTGTTGGTAGAAGCCAGAGAAAACCATCAGTGGAAGAAATGTGCATTGGCACATGTTTGAGTTTTGTGCAAGCCCAATGCTGCACATTTGCGGAGTTGATCATGAGCACACAAGAGGTGGCAGGCTACAATCAACGAACGAGATATGTTGTACCATGTAAACATTAAGGGGGGGAATGTTAGGAAATTAAATATTAATGTTTACATTATAGTTTGTTAGCTAATATTTAATATTGTTATATATTAAATATTAGGTTTGAAAGAATATATTGTTTCAACAATATATTATTCATAGAGTTTGTTATACCCGTGAATAATATTCCGGGTTAATTATTGTAACTCCTTCCTATTTTCTAGGAGGTTGATTTGCTGTTATTATGGCTATATAATAGCCTTATGTATTGCACTAAGATATAGTGTGAATTAATATATTATTCTGTGTGTTTTACCTGTGCAAGTCTGATCCAAAATCAATAGATTTCATCTTGGTGCATGCAGGACTAAAAAGGATAAAGTAGATTAAGGCTTGTTAATCATGATTAGTGAAATTAACAAGTGATTAACCTGTGGGGTGCCTTAATTAACCAATTAGGATCAATTAAGAGGCTAGGATGAGCTTTTGAAGCCTTTTGAGATGTCTTGGAGGGAAAATGGGTGATTTTGAATGGTTGGAAGAGGGGTATTAACCAATAATAGGGTTTAATGATCAAAACAAGGGTAAATATGCCCAATTAGCTAATTATCACTAATTGTTTGCTCGGAAGAGGATTATAACTAATGATGTGTTGTCAATTAGCATCCAAAATGTGATAGAGGTTAGTTAATCAACAAAGCATCGTTAATTAACCAAAATAGAGGGAAACATTAGTTAATTAGTGGAAATCACTAATTATAACAGAAATTGTAACAATGAGGGTAATTAGTGCACTTTTATCAATAAAATTGTGAAAGCATATTTTAGGTGTCTACATTTTCCCCTGTTTGAGGTGAAGTAAGTGACATCACTTCAAACATAGTAGACAAGCATAAACAAGTAAATTTTGAAGTAAAATTAGTAGAATGAAGGATGCCCCCTTGAGTGTCGATTGAGTGATAGAAGAAGTCAATCGACGATTAAAAATTTGATGGAAACAAATAGAATAAATAGGGTAGGTATAAAAATGTTTTTTTATTGCCCTAGGTATTTTGGAAGAAAAATGAATAGTGATAAGACATGATAGTGAAGAATATAGGAATAGATTTTACATCCAATCATTCAATAAATAACTCGGTTTCATCATGTTGCTCTTGATTTAAATCATCAGTCCTTATTAAAATAAACACATACAACAAAAGTGTAAAATAACATGAAAAACTATAATACTAACATTTGTTCATTGTTAAAAATGTGTAACTCCATACAACATACATAATGCAATGCAATACGAGAAAGAAAATCAACTAACCTAACATAGAAACAAGTAAAATCACACATACTCAAATAAAAAATGTTTAAAATAGTCGCACCAATGTTTTTGTTATCAAGCTTCAGTTCCCGAATGTTCATGTTGTAATAACAAGGGTTAAAAATGATGCCCCAAGAAAGGATACTTGTGAGGGGAATAACAGAAGACATAAGTAGTCCCATGAAAATCATTCCTGCACTATGACACAGTCTCTGATAACTTGTTGTACGGGAGTATAGACATAGTAAATAAGCTAGCTTTGTTAATGGAGGTAGATCAAAATGATCTGTGAGTCGTTTGAGACAAGAACAAGAAAGAACCTAAGAAATACGTTTTGTAGGAAAAATTGTGATGTTTGAGGACAATGTATTTGATACAAGCTTCAATGTTTGCATGTCATTTACCAATTTTTGAATTATTTTAATTATTTTACATTTTTTTGGATTTTACTATTTTTTTGAATTTTTTTTAAATGTTTACATTTGTTTGGTTTTTTGAATTTTGAGGAAGAAAAATATTTAGAATAATTACCATGTACATGGGAATCACCAAAAAAATGCTGGAAAGCAAAAATATACCCTAGGTAGCCGAAGGGGTCGTTAGGAAGCAAAAACATGCCCCCAATGTAGCAAAAATGGGTGAAAAATGATTACTTATTAAAAATAACCATTGTGACGAGTGATAGAAGAATTACGAAGAATCAATACAGTTTCATGGCACATTGGGGGCATGAAACATGTCGTGGGGGGTCAAAATAGGTATAAATACCAAGCCACAGGGGGGTAAACCCTCTCGGCTAGTTATTTACTACATACCTTTGCCAATTTTACTGCTGATTTTACTCTGATGTGAGATAAGAATGGAAAGGAATCATAACCATAGACACCATGCCAACCGAGTTCGAGACTACATAAGGCTTCATGAGGATGGTTTAGAGGTACATAATGTAATTTTTTTCATTTTTTGTTGTATTTATTAGCATTTACTGTGGTTAGAAAAGCGCGCTAAAGTGCCAGCGTGGCACTTGGGGTGCGCATGTGTAATCGGGGGTGCGTTGGTGTGAATCCACGTAGTTATGGTTGTGTATGTGTGTAAATGGGTGCACTAGCGTGTATAAGGTGTGGCTACCCAGGCGCGGGCGTGTATGTACTAAACGGGGTGCACTTGCATCAAAATAGACATGCTAGCGTTTAACTGGGGTATGGGGGGATATGGGTGCATATGCGTGAAAACAAAAGCGTTGGTGTGGGAAAGGGGGAACTGACACTAAAATGGGTGTGCTGGTGTTACAAGAGGCATGGTGACACGGAAGGTCAATTTTGTATGGCCTTAGAAGAATTTTCATAGGATTTTTAGAAGAAATTAGTCATGGATAGAAGAAGTTAATCATGAATAGACTAACTTATATGAGGTGTTGTAGAAGAAAATGACGTTAACAAGGTGCTTTATCTAATTTTATAGATTGGTCTACCTATATTGGAAGTGCGGGAGCAACATGGGTGACTAAGGGCCTATGAGGGTACCTTCTCATGATCCGATATCATTTTTTTGAAGATGACCTTAGACATTATGGGTATTTCACATATGGTCCACATGCCGTAGATTAGTCTAGACCACAACCTTAGCTGAGAGATGATAGAGTGAGAGTTATACATTTCACTTTGTGACGGGTGAGATGAGTGTCACTTTAGAGGATATGTGGCACATTTTGAGAGTGATGATCTAGGGCTAGTTGGTTACTTACGATGGAGATCGTGGCTATATTAGAGTATTACTGAGATGCTTGGTGTAGTGGACATACTCAACTAGGGTATGTTAGTTGACATTACTAGATGCTTTGCTAATCACTAGATTTCATGAGTTATAGTATATTTGATGGCTCTTGTTAGCGGCATCCTGCTTCCTAACAAAACTGGTGCACAGTTATCCCTTATTCTGATTTGAGTTATACATGGTCTTATCAGTGGAGAGTTTGATTGCTAGGGATAGTGCTTACTAGCCTATTTGTATTCTAATTTACATTTAATATCATACCTCAGTCAGAAGTATGTAGGTCTAATGACACTACTTCAGATATGGGCTTGGGATCATATCGCCATAGGGTGCCCTTTAGGATTTTTGCGAGCTAGGGATCTTGGCGAGCCATCCATTATGGATTAGGTACCAGTTAGCAAGGACATATTTGGGCACACTAGAGACATACCTTATTATAGGTGAGCATTTTATCAGATTCAGCTTCACATGATTACATGACAACCATATAGATTGTACCAGTGGCCTGAGGATACGATAGAGCTGAGCACAACATGATTTGATCATTTTATCATTGGGAGCAGGGACCATATCCTTGAGCGGTACCAAGTGGACAAAGTTCGGCACCAGATTGGCCTTATCCAGGGGATTCCTAGAGATGAGATGTGGTACGGGTGCAGGTCCAGAGAAATTTTGACATTGGGCCTCATATTATATTACGACGAACATAAGATAGCTTTGCACAGGTAGTCCCACAAACCTTGGGTCCAGTGGCCATAAATAGTGGGTCCATGGGATACCCAAGATTATCAACATGGTACGCGACAGTGCTGCCAAAATGACTTATTATACTACAGGTAACCATATTGTAGCAACGACATAGGGCCTACAGGGCCAGGATCTTAGAGCTCAGGCACATGCAGGTGCATAGGTAGCAGCTTAGGTAGAGGTGCAGGTAGATCCACAAGTATGGGGCTAGGGTAGATTGGGTGTCGATATACTAGTTCAGGGTCAAATGCCCACATAGCCACATGTATAGGATCCAAAGGTGCAAGCCTTACAGGTGCCACTATAGGTTCCATTATAGTTTATTCCTTTACAATAAGTGCCTTTACACCAAGTGTCTTTATAGTAGGTACCTTTACAACAGATTCCATTACAGGTAACCTTATCACCTCTATGTGCACCAAGTTCACCACATAGCCCACTAGGGGATGGATGGGATGGGGTATATGGGGGAGGATATGGAGAAGGAGGTGAAGATGATGATAGTTGGGATGGATGTGAAGAGAATCAATCCGATAAACTAATAAACAAGAAGCTATACTGAATAGAATATTCAAGATAATCAAAGAAAACAAATGACAAAACACAAAATTTAACCTGGGAAACCATTTCGGGAAAAAACCCAACACAATAACTTCTCTCCTTATTGCATTAACTTAACCATTTACAATATAATAATGTACTTCCAAGTTCTTCTTTACCCTACTGCATCTCCAGCTATTTGTAAGAAAAATAGTAAGAACCCATAAAAGCGGTTTTACAATACAATGGGTACCAAAACCATGGGCTAATAAACACCCATAATGGTTCCCCATACTTCATGGATTATGACACCACCCATACATATGTATAGATAAAAATAACATATATATACTCCTAGAAAAATAGGGATTTGGGCTAACGCTCGTGGAAGAGGTGTATAGTACTCCTGGGTATACACTATACAAAATATATAACACATTCTAACATTCTCCCATTTTTTGTATACTTTACAAAATGGGGCTACACTGCCATATAGTCAGCAACTCAGGGCATTCAAGCCCATCAATTTTCTGGACCAAGAAAATTTCTCAGCACTCACAACCTTGGTTAAAGAGTCAGCAACATTATCCTTTGTGTCTACCTTAGTAGTATCCTCTTCTCCTCCACCATTTCTCTTACAAAATGGTATTAAACATCAATGTGTTTCATTATTGAATGATACTTAGGGTTATTTGCTAAAAAAATTGCACTTTGAGTGTCATAATCGATCCTTACAACATTTTGAGTGAACCCAATAGCGAAAATCAGTCGCTGAAGCCAAACCACTTCTTTACTTGCATGAGTAGCTATCATGTACTCAGCCTCTGTGGTGGATATCACAACACTTGCTTGACATTTACTCATCCAAATTACCACTCCAATAAACAAGTTGAACACATAACCACTGGTAGACCTACGCATATCCAAGTCTCCACCCTAGTTGGAATCCACAAAACCATGTAGATCTAATGTTTTACTTTCATTAGGTTTTCCTTGGTAACAAATTGCATAATTAGATGTCCCACATAGATACCTGAAAATTATCTTTATTGTAGTCCAATGTTCCTTTCTAGGATTTGACATGAATCTTCTCACTACTCCCACTGCATGTGTAATATCAGGTCTAGTACAAACCATTGCATACATCAAACTACCAACTACACTAGCATATGTTACCTAAGACATGTCCTCTATTTCTTCTTCAATTTTAGGACATTGTTCAGAAGACAACTTTTGACCAACAGGAAAAGGAATACTAACAATTTTACTTTCATGAATTTGAAACCTTTGCAGTATCACCTCAAGATACTTTCTTTGATTTAACACTAGTTTCCTATTTACACGATCTTTTTTATTTCCATGCCCAAAATAAATTTTGTAGCACCGAGATACTTCATATCAAAATGAGATGAGAGTTGAGATTTAACATGAGTGACCAATTTCTTACTGTTACCAATTAACAACATGTCATCAACATGCAATACAATGATAACATAATATTCACCTTCATGTTTAAAATAAACACAAGGGTCAACTTTACTTCTTTCTATCCCAAGTATCAACACATACCTGTCAAATTTCTGATTCCACATTCTTGGTGATTGCTTCAAGCCATATAATGAATTATTCATCCTACACACCAAATCTTCCTTTCCTTTGATAGTAAAGCTTTCTAGTTGCGTTATGTAGATTTCCTCCTCAATCTCACCATGTAAAAATGTTGTCTTAACATCCATCTATTCTATTTCCAGATCGAAATAAACAACAATAACTAAAATAAATCTAATAGAATGTAACTTAGCAACAGGAGAAAATATCTCACCAAAATCAAGTCCCTCCACGTGAGAGAATCCCTTTGACACAAGCCAAGATTTATACTTTTCTATTTTCCCATTTGCATTATACTTCTTCTTAAACACCCATTTACAACCAACCTATTTTCTTCCAGGAGGTAATTTCACAAAGTTCGATGTAGTATTATTATATAAGGACTCCATTTCTTCCTGCAAAGCCTTTTTCAAAAAATTTCTTTCATTAGATCCAAAATCCTCCCTCATAGTCTTGGGTTCTTCATCAGTAACAGATAAAACTGACAAAACAAAAGTAGAATTGAAATCAAGAGGACTATACCTCACAGGTTCCCTTCTCAGCCGATATGATCTTCTTAAGATAGGATTTTTTGGTTCAACATCTTCTGGTTTCTCATCTGCTTCATCTAAATCTCCCCCTTGCAACTCTCTTTCTGGTTCATCTTCTGTAGTCATATCAAATTTAGACACATATTCATCTTCCTCAATTTTAACATGATCTTCCTCTGGTTTTGCTTCTTTCTCTAAAATTTCCTTAATCTCTCTAAAAATTACATTACGAATAAAAACAATCTTCTGTGATTCTAGATTCCAAAGCTTGTATCCTTTTATGCCATTTGAGTATCCAATAAATATGCAATTAGCATATTTATTATCGAACTTGGTTATTTTCTCTTTCAGAATATATATATATATATATATAAGCAATACAACATCGTATATATAAAATGTCTAACATAGGGTTTCTTACCAGTCCATGCTTCCTATGGAGTTTTCCCTTCAAGTGTAGATGTCGGTGATCTATTAACCAAATAACACACCGTTGCCACTGCTTCTGCCCAGAATTTTCTATCCAAATTGTCACCACTGAGCATACTTCTACACTTATCTAACAATGTTCTGTTCATCCTTTCTGTAACTCCATTATGTTGTGGCGTGTATGGAGTTGTATTTTCCTTTCTATTCCACACTCTTTACATAATTGTTCAAAGGCATTAGAGAAATATTCCCCGCCATTGTCACTTCTCAAAACCTTTATCTTCCTTTTTGTCTGATTTTCCACAAGAGCCTTAAACTCTTTGAATTTATTGAAAACCTCAAAATTATTCCGAATAAAATATACCCAAGTCTTTCTTGAGAAATCATCTACGAGACTAACATAGAACATGGATATTCCTAATGATGGAACTTTTACAGGTCCAAAAACATCACTATGTATTAAATGTAGAATTCCTTCTGATCTTGTAGCATTCATAGGAAACTTTACTCTAGTTTGCTTTCCAAACACACAATGCTAAAAAAATCAAAATATAAAGGACACTCGTAAATTACTTTAACCATAACTTTTAATTTTAAATGAAGGAGTTATTTCTCTCTGATGTGTCCCATCCTTTGATGTCATAACATCGTCTTCATTGCAGAAGATGTAGGAGTTGGATCTGAAGCTTTCTTCTCCTCTAGAACTACAGATCTATTACACTCATCAGTAACAACGCTTGCCTCAATCTTAAATAGTGTTCCAGTACGGATGCCTCTTGCTAATACGATTGCACCCTGAACCATCTTGTAATTGTCTTTACTAAATGCTACCTGAACACCTGCATCCTTCAGCTTACTTACAAATATTAGGTTTCTACTCAAACCTGGAATGTGCTGAACACCTGGGAGGGTTTTAATACTTCCATCTTTAAACCTCATCTTGATTCTTACTCGAATAATGATATTGTAGGTTGATTTTTCTCCCAGATCTACATCAACTCCATTACACTTTTTATATTCACAAAACCACTCCTTGTGTGGTGTTATATGAAAGGAGGCACCCAATTTAATCAACCATGCAATGTCACATGCATGCAAGCTGGAAGCCGCCAAAAAAATCTCTCGAGTATTCATTAGAGGGTTTTGTATCTGAAGATCCACCATAGTAAGAGGAATTACCATTTTCTACCTTCTTAGATCTACAATCTTTCTTGAAATGCCCCGTTTTACCACAATTCCAACATTTCCTCTTATCTTTTTCTGTAGTCTTCGATTTACTTCTAGACTTTGAATGTCCTTGCCTCTTATTTATTTTCTCAAGGGTATGACCTCTTACATATAAGGAATCCTTGGATTGATAATCCTCAATGAATTCTACCTCATTTCTTCCGATAGTAAGACCACAACTACATCCTCAACTAATAATTTTTTCGTAGTACTAGTAATAACCTTAACCAAATTATCCCAAGACTCAGGTAAATAACACAAAAGAGTAATACACTTATCCTCTTCTTCCATTTTAATATCAACATAAATCAACTGACTTACCACAATATTAAAGACGTTTAGATGTTCTGCAAAAGAGTCTCCATCATTCATTCTTAATGAATATAGCTTCTTTTGGAGAAAAAAATTGTTCACCAGAGACTTTGTATGATACAAAGTCCCCAACTTCTCCCATAACACCTGAGCGGATTTCTCATTTGACACATTAAAAAAAAATGAATCTGATATACAAAATCTGATTGAACTCCTTGCCTTCTTATTGATCTTTTCCCATTCCTCTACCTTCATACCCGCAGACATGAATCTAGACACAACAATCCACTGATCTCTATCCATAAGAAGATCTTTGATCTTGAGCTTCCATAACTCAAAATGTTGGCCATTAAATTTTTCAATTTTGATCCTTACACTTCTGGTCATTTTCTTCTACTTGAAAAATTCATCCTCAGAGCTCCCACTCAGAATTTTTTATCACAGGTTTTAGAAACCCTAAATCTTCACATAAAAGCTAAAACCTAGCTCTAATACCAAATGAAGAGAATCAATCCAATAAAATAATAAACAAGAAGTTATACTGAACAAAATATTCAAGATAACCAAATAAAACAAATGAAAAAACACTAGATTTAACATGGGAAACCCTGTCGGGAAAAAACCCAACATAATAAATTCTCTCCTTATTGCATTAACTTAACCGTTTACAATATAAAAATGTACTTCCAAGTTCTTCTTTACCCTACTGCATCTCTATCTATTTGTAAGAAAAACAGTAAGAAACTGTCAAAGCGGTTTTACAATACAATGGGTACTAAAACCATGGGCTAATAAACACCCATAACGGTTCCTCATACTTCATACATTATGACACCACCCATACATACATATAGATAAAAATAACATATCTATACTCCCGAAAGAATAGGGATTCAGGCTAACGCTCGTAGAAGAGGTGTATAATACTCTTGGGTATACAATATATAAAACATACAACACATTACAATAGGATAGGGGTCCCCACCATATAGTCCAGTGGGGAGAGAAGGGGGAGTAGATGTCAGGCTATTCTTAAGGTTATCACCTAGATAGAGTGTAGGTGATTTGGGTAAGCTAGCTTCCTTGAGGCAATAACTACAATAGGTGGTGTCATAATAACTCTAGGTTACTTTTGAGAGAGATTAGTTAATTGCAGAGAGAGTCCAGCTATAGGCTGAGCTAGCGAACATGAGAGTGGAGTGCGATGCACTTTAGTAGGTAGGTGTAGCATCAGGAGTATAGGACACACCACCATTGTAGGCAAGGCCACCTATTACATGATGCTTTACCATGGGGTTGTTCTAGTTGAGCAGAGGGCCCCAGATTATAGTCAGGTAGTTGGCAACAAGTCACAATCCAAATCATAGATACCATATCAGTCTTGGAGCTTCTTCTCAATAGATGCCACCACCTCAGAGTCCTAATCCAGGAAGTCTCGGCATGGGTGAGAGTCATGGGTGACTATTTTGTATTTTATCAAATGTATCTCTTTTTTATGTAAGCCTCGATATGAAGACACATTTTTGTACGGATGTACTTATGTATTATTTTTTATAATGCCTCATGATGAAGGCACTTTTTTTGTATAGATGCATTTGATGACTCACTGTATCTGATGTATATTGAGACATATTGTTTTGTACACGAACATTTATATTTATATGGATTTATGATGATGATGCATTGTGTTTACTTATCACATTTTGTTTATGAGATAGCATGTTTAATCCATATTTTAATTATGGTCTATGTTTGAGGGGGGCAATAGAAGGTGATTCCTCTTGCCCCTATTGGTGATATTAAATGATGTTAGCTCTGCATACATGTTTTAATTTTCATTTTCATGATGATATAGCTTGTAATTTATTGATATATCATGTATAGATGTCATGATAGATGATATGATGATGAAATGACAACAAACTGTACAAGCAACAAGACAAACACACATTAATCAAATCTAATCAAGACAACACAACTATATTCAAGTATGCAAGATAAAATGAACTCAAAGTAATGCACAATAGATTAAAGTAACACTCAATCTAAGTAAGAAAATGAATCCAATTTAAAGCACAAAAAATGAAGAACTAATGCAACCAAAACTATGCACAAACCAAACAACTAAAGTAAGAAAAACACTAATTTTTTTGTGGGACAATTTTGAAACATTTTTTGTTGTTTTTGGTAGTATTCGAAGACAATGTTCTATTGTTTTTGAGTTTTATAGGAAACATATTTTAATATTTTGAGTTTTCTAACTAATATATCTGAATATTTTGGGATTTTCATTTATTTATACAAATATTTTTGTGATTTTCTAGACATTTTTTGAAGCTATGTGTAAGGAAACAAAGAAACATGGATGCCCTCAATGATAGATGGGATGTACAAGGGAAGAATGCCACACGTTATGTGTACGAAGTGACGATGCAAAGTTTCCCCAAACATTAGATGGGAATATACAATGGAAAAATCTTTACATACAAAAGTAAGATCAATTGGATCAAGGCCAAGAGGGATAGGCTAAAAAGTAACTTAGATGTAGGGATAGGCTAACACAGGATAAAGCTTATCATAATCCTAAACCTGAAATACTTGTGAACAATGGAACCTCCAATGTATTTGGAAACCTTTTTTCACCAAAGGACTTGTCCAAAGTGCCAAGATTGCATGGTTTCCACTTTTGGACGTATTTATTTCTCTTTTCTTTTTCTGTTTATATACTTTTTTGTTTTTATGATATTTTAAGAACCCCATACTTAGGTATAAAAACACTTAAGATGCATTACGTTCATGGGTTCCTAAAGTTCCTGACCATCCAAGTAAGTAATCTTGTAGGCACTTGAACCAAACTTAACGACCACAACATATGGCCCTAACCAGTTAGGCTCAAAATTACCCTTCTTTTCTAGGTCCTTGGTGGTGTTGAATTGAATTTATTTTAGTACCAATTCTCCTACATCAAATTGACGAGGTATCACTCTTTTTTTGTAATTTCACTGCACTTGATTCTGATACAATTTTAGGTGATCAAGGGTGTGAAGTTGTTTCTAATCCATTAGGTCCAAATTTTCTAATCGAGCCACTCTGTAGTCCTCCTCTTCATCCATGTAATCTCTTAGCTCTATATGCAAAGAGGGGAGCTCAATCTCTAGAGGTAATATGACTTCTATGCTAAATACTAGGGAGTATGGAGTAGCACATGTAGGAGTGCAGATAGATGTTTTGTATGCCCAAAGGGCAGGGTAAATTTGTAAATGCCAGTTATGGCATGTTGTATTCACCATCTTCTCCATAATACAGACAAGGGTTTTATTTCAAGATTCAACTTACCCATTACCTTGAGGGTAATAGGGGGTTGAATAATTGAGAGTGATTTGAAAGCATTAACACAAAGCCTTCACAGTTTTATTTTTGAAGGAATTACCATTATAAAATACAATGGCAGAGGGTATGCTATATCGGAAGATTATATGGTTCATTATAAACTTAGATATCTGCGCACCTTTAACATAGGTAAGAGGAATAACCTCTACCCACTTTTTGAAATACTTAGTAGAAATGATAATGAACAAGAGGCCATTAGAGGATGTAGGGTGAAGTTTACCTATGAGATCTATTCCCCACTTTAAAAAATTCCAAGGTGTCGTAATAGGATGTAATGATTATGATGACACATGTATCAAATTTTCGTATTTCTGACATTACAAACATTTCCTTATATATTTTTAGCAATAGTTATCCATAGCCAATAGTAGCCTAAATCCTTTTGCTAAGATGAACAGATTCCCATCCATAAGCCTAGGATGGATTCATCTGAATTGGTAGAGATTACCAGCCTCGAGTAAGGTATAATAGGCTATACGTTGGATAATGTTTATTTTTTTAGCACGGGAAATGTCTATGGGAAAGGTTCCATCGTGAAGGTAGTTAAAAATGTCACTATACCAAGGGGAAAAGGGACCAACAACTTCACATACCAAATAAGATTTTGGCATGTCATATGCTGGTGTTTGTAGATGTTTGACAAAGAATGACATATTGTTGTTCCTAGATGGGATGTGCAACATAGAACCCACTGTGGCCATAACATGCACTACTCTGTTTTGTCCTCTTGGGATCTATTCAAATGTAATTTGTTTAAAGAACTCCTTCTAGAGAATTGACCATTTTCTTGTAAGGAATAAGTTTTTCATTCATAACTTTATACTCATCTGTTACTTATTATATAATCAACATAGAATCACCAATCACATTCACTTGTCTGATGTCCCACTTGATAGTCAGTTTCATCCCTATAATAAGGGATTCATATTTTGCTATATTGTTTGTACATGGGAACCCGAGTCATAATTCCTGAGGAATTAAGTCTCTTGAAGGAGTGATCAACACAACTCTGACACTTCAACCATGAAAGGTAAATGATACTTAAAAGTATAGCTATCATATAATACATTCCTCAAGGTATAATGTAGATGCATCTGGAAGTTCCAAACTCAAAGGTTCAGTACGTGAAAAAGGGGCTTCAGCTATTTGATCTGCTAAAACCTTCCCTTTTAGTAATTTCTAGTGAACATATTCTATGTCAAACTCGATGAGTAAGATGATCCAATTGGTCATATTTCCTGTAAGTGCAGGGTTTGACAACAAGTACTTTAATGGATCAACTTTTGATATCAGCTTGACCTTATTATTTAGTAGATAATGATGCAATTTCTGAAAGGAAAAATCTACGGCCAAGCAAACCTTTTATATTTATGGGTAGTTTAGATCATAAGTAATCAATGCACGACTTAGGTAATACACAAATTTTTCTTTTTGCTCTTTATCATATTGGGCTAATATTGCCCCAATCGTAAAGTGTATGGAAAAAATATAGAGTAACAATGGTTCCCCTGCCATGAGAGGCATTAGAATAGGGGGTTTGGAAAAATATTCCTTGAGTAAAGAAAATGTTTTTTGTTTTTATGGACCCCAGTGAAAATTGACATCTTTCTTCAAAAGATGTGTGAATGTGTGACACTTGTTTGGAAGTTGAGATATGAATCTTCTAGTTGCTTGGATCTTTCTTTAGAAGCTTTGCAGTTGTTTGATATTAAGTATAGGAGGAATTTATGTTATTGTAGTAACCTTTGCATGATCTACTTCAATTCCTATCCGTCAAATAATGAACCCTAGTAATTTTCTAGATAACATGTCGAAGACACACTTCTTAGGGTTAAGTTGGACATTATAGTCCCTTAGACGCTGAAAAATACACTGTAAGATCTCTGGGTGATCTTCTCGAGTCCTGGATTTTTCCAATATGTCGTCTACATAATCTTCCATTATATCACAGATCATATCATGAAAGATTATGGTCGTTACCCATTGATAGGTTGCGCCTGCATTCTTGAGGCCGAATGGCATGAATTGGTAACAAAATGTCCCCTATGGGGTTGTAAAAGTTGTTTTATGTTGATCCTCCTCAGTAATTTTTATTTGGTTATATCTTGAAAAGACATCCATGCGTATAACATCTAGTAACCATCTCTTGAATTTAAAATCATGTTGATGTTGGGAAGAGGAAAGTTTTCCTTATGACAAGCTTTATTGATATCTCTAAAATCAGTACAAACTTGAATACCAACATGTTTATTTTGCTCCAAGACTACATTAGAAATCCACTCATAATAATCAATAGGCTTGATGAAGCTTACTACCAATAATATTTCTAGCTTTGCTTTGACCAACAAGACGACGTGAGGGTGCATCTTTCAGAGATTTTGTTTTACATAATCTGTCTCTTTATGCATAACTAGGATGTGCACCACTAATGCCAGATCTAGCCCTAACATGTCTACGTAGGTCCAAACAAAGATATTTTCAAATTCTCTCAAAAGCAACACAAACCTTTTTTTCTCTTGAGAGGAGAGCAAAGCTCCCAACTTGACTATTTTGGGAAATTCCTCTGTACCAATATTGACATATATGGTCTCCTCTATGAGAAACTTAGACTCGTTCTCCATGCACATAGGATCAAGGGGGAGATTGAGATATTCTTCTTCCAAATGTGTTTTAATGAGATTTTCACCTTCAGGTAGGTCAATTATTTTATCCGTTGATTGTTCTTTTAGTTTGTCCACAAGCGTCTGAAAGAGGTTTTCACTATAGGAATTGGAATTGTTTTTGTTGCAAGGATTTTCTATGGAACTTTTTCCCTTGCTTATTTTTTACTTAGATGACTTCATAGCTCAACCTCCTCCCCAAAATATGTGCATGTGTTAAGATTGATGGAGAATCCTTTCTTGTGATCACCTACTAGAATGCTTTCACAAATACCCAGGAACTCACTAATAACTTCATCATTATGAAAGATGTCAATTGGTACATGTTGTTGTTGGTCCCAATTCATGAGTGATGGGTAAATAAGGTCTAGTGTTGGAGTGGTAAGGGATATGTTCATAGCAGAAAGGTATTCATGGGTTATAGTTAGGAGCTAGTCCATGTTCATGGAGTAAGGTTTTTGTAAAGACTACATTCAAGAATCTATTTCACTTTCACATTGGAACTATCGATCTTAGAAGAGGTAGCCTCAAAACCTCTGGGGGATGAGACCATACGGAATGCCAATACCATATCTTACACACTTACAATGAGGTATTAGAAGATTTCCACTTGAACCTTATTCATTGATGCCAACATCCATGTCCTTTGTATCCCATAACATACATCATTTTATTAGGGATAAAAAACTGGGGTGATTGATAACATGGAGCCATTTCATCATCCGAAGGATGAGATAATATATTGTTTTCATCTGCTAATAATCCACTAGGAGTGAAAGCATTGATACTATAGTTTTTCTTGAAGCGTTGAAACTTGTAACACAACCTACCATACACTTTGGGTGATAGGGAGAAGTCAAAAACTAAAAGGGCATGTTGGAGATCATATTCTCTGTAGCCATTTACAATAACCTTCATCTCCCATGTATGAAAGGGAGAGTTTGATGTAGATGCACCATTATCATTAGGAGATAAGGTATCTAGATCCACTCATGAAGCGAGCACCTTTGATTGAACATGAATAACCATATATGTAGAAGGGCATTTATAAATGGTGGGGAAATATCCCGATAATGCTCTGCAATGAGAAAAAGGTTGGGGATCTCCCTGAATAGTGAGGGTCTACCCTTCATGATGTAACTTTAAGCATTGATGATACGTTGAAGGTATGACCTGCATGGCATGAATCCATGGGTGGATGAGCAATATATTGTAGGGAGCTCCAAGTCTAAAACATGGAACTTCGTATCATGATTGATAGGACCTACTTATAGTGAGAAATTTATCACACCGGCTGAATTCTACTCTTCATTATCATATGCCTTGATGGTGATGACCTTTATTTCTAAATCAGCTTCAGTACACCCTAGTTACCAAACTAAATTTAGAGTACAAATGTTTAAACCCGATCCGCCATCCACAAGCACTCTTTTTACCTTCTTACATTTGATTATGACTTCAATATGTAAGGGTAAGTTATGAGAAGGATTTTCTTCTGGGATTTCTTTTGGACTAAAGGTTATATGCTCTGTAGGAGCAATCTGTACTACCATTTCTTGGAAGTATGTTGGGTTGATATCAACGGACACTCGAGACCCCTGTAATGTCTTACAAAGGATGTCTTTATGAACGTTAGATATTTTAAGAAGGTCTAAGATTGAAATCTTAGCTGTAGTTTTCTCTAATTACTCTAACATGTCATAATGAATGTCTTGAGGAGTAGAGGGAGGAGGTTCTGAAATAATAAGGTGAGCACATCGCATTGCCACGAAGCACTCACTTGTTTTAATCTTGATCATGTTGATATGCTCAACAGGTGGATTGACACAACCTATTAGGGCATCAAAATGGTTATCTATCTTTGAAACATAATTAGCATTCTTGGCTTGGGAAACATGTCCTTGATCCGAATTTTCCTTTCCTTTGTTATGCTTAGGGAAAGGTTCTTTATAGATTCCCATGTTTATGTTGGGATATTTTCTAGGGGTGGAAAAATCCATTTCCACATCACCACTGTCAATTAAGTCCTAAATATAGTGCTTTAATTTCAAACACTTATCAATTTTATGACCCTTGACACGATGAAATCCACAATATTTATTTTCCCTAAACCATGATGGCTTAGGTACATCATCCCCATAAGGTATAGTTTCAGGATACTTGACCATGTTAACTACCTCTAACTATTTTAATATCGATGACATAGAGTCAGATAGAGGGGTGAAGGCACAACGTTTGTATTCCGGATCCAGAGTTCCCTTTGCAAGTTTCAAGGGAGCATGGTTTTGAACCACTTGCACTCATTTAGAGTCAATTATTCCATCACCTATGAATTTTTTTGTTCTTATTGGGAACAAACTTTGATTTTTCACTAGGTTTGGAATCATTATGATCACGCGAGAAGGGTTTTAAAGTCCCTTTGGCTAACAACGCTTTCTCTATTTGACTACCCTTTTCTATCACCTCTTCAAACATGTTTCCACAATGAATTTTCAAGTGGAATGTAATTTTAGGGTGTAATTTGGGGACAAATATATTGATTATATGTTTCTCTGGTATAGAGAAAGGGAAGTGGCTAGCTAACCCTCACCATCATTGTAAGAAACTAGTGAAGTTATCATTATTTTGTTGTTTTGCGTTACATAAATCTAAGATGGTGACATCACTTTTGATGTTAAATGAGAAGTGATGTACAAAGTATTTGACTAGTTCTGGCCATGTAGAGATAGATCCCTTAGGGATGTGTAAAAACCATTCCAATGCTTGACCTCCTAAACTTTGTGGGAAGAGGCGAATGAGATAGTTATCGCTATACATGACCTCTTGACATGCCATATAAAAGTCCTTAATATGGTCTTTGGGGTCACCTTTTCCCTTGTATTTTTCAAACTTTGGAAAATCAAAATGATGTGGGAAAGGTACCTGCAACATAGCCCTATCAAAGGGATATGGGCATAACTCCTTGAATTGGTACTTTTTGCTATTGCATGTATTGCCTTCTTGTAAAGCTATAAGGGCATTCTTCATGGTTGACCACTCTTGGTTGAAGAGTTGGTCTTGTGTGGGTGGTGTTGGCCTATACAAATGGTTAAATCTAGTTGTATCCCCACCTTTATTATCTATATAAAATTCCTCATAAGACTCTTTATCTCCTGATGAGGAGTGTTGGTATGGAATTCGTGGTATGAAGATTTTGGTTTAACTTGTTTAGGAGGCTTTTTTTGTTCCTTGTTTATATGTGAAGCCAAAATTTCCAATTGGCGAGTGAGAGCTTGCACTTACTGCTCTAAAGTTACCTCTTGAGTGGGTAACTCTTTACGAATTTCATGAGGAGGAGGTTCCTCATGATGAGCATGCTCTTCATGGTCCTCACAATGAATTCTGACAGTAGGGATATGATATCCCCATCATTTTGGAAAGGTATCTCCTCATCATTCTGTCATCCAGAAGTAGAGGCATGACCTAGGTTTAAGATGTCGTTAATATTATGACAAGGACACTCTACTTATTCTCCATGAACCATACCAATAATGAGAGAGGGATCACCTGTAGAGGGTAGCTCCTAACAACGTGCATTATAACCTCATGTTTGTTTTGGAAAAAATAATTATCGATGTGGGTGAGGATAAACTCAAAGTTTGCATGAGGAGAATTCTCCTTCACCACCACTATGATCAACCATGAAGTTATCTTCAAAATTGGGTTATCACTTTCAAAGGGACTTGCTCCTAATTTCTGGTGCCCCATTCTTGTAGTAGGAGGCATAATGTGAAAGATTTCACTAAAGTTGACTAAAATGAACCCTAGGTAAATTTACACAGTGTAATGACGTCAAGTCGTCACAAAGAATGTGGAATAAAAAATGGTCACAAATCCAAAGGATCAATATGAACCCAAGGATACCAAAGAATAAATAATGATATACTAACAAGGTAATATATGACAAGAAGTATCTAGGACAAGAAAATTAAGTACAAGACTAAAATCCAGTCACAAAAATAGTTTACTCCCTATGTTTTCTAAGATAGGTTTAGTGAAAATAGTGACAACACAATATCACCACTTAGGTCAAGTTTAGAAATAAACAAGACGTAAATACTAAGAAAGTGTTGACATGATCTCCCAACAAGGTATACTAAAACCATTTTTAGATGCCAACAAAGTTCAAGCCCTTTGAAAATGGAAGTTACAAATGCAAGCAGTGTAACAACACTATTTGGACACGTTAATAAAATTTGTAAGAAATCAAGATTTTAGTATCAAGATGATGTTATCACGATGTGAACAACATAATGCCAACACTTCAAAAATGCAAGCCAATGTTAGGATAAAAAAATAAGCCTAAGTATATCAAGAAGTTATTATGTGTGCAAGCAACGTAATAATACAATTTAGAGACTTAGATCAAGTTTCATAATGGAAACAAGACGTAAGTATCACAATTATATGGATATAATGTGGGCAGTGTAATAACTCAAAGGAAGTAAATGATGAGAAAACCTAGCTACAATATGAAATCTTGATTATGGGTATCGAGATGATGGCTACCAAGATATAAAGACGTACTAACACACTTTCAATGTTTGCCATCCAGTCTCAAGCAAGGACAAATGTAAACGGGAGAAAAAGTTGTGGACACAATTAATAAATAAAACTACATATGTATGTTTTATTTTGTCCCAAATGGGAAACAAGAAAACAAAGGAGTAGACCAAGTGGTGATGAAAAGTACTTGGTGTAACTTTGGTAGAGTTTTGCCTTGTCTTAGGACAAGTGAAAAACTAGGAAAAAGTAACACTTCATAAATTTCGTGATGAAATAACACATGGTTTCAACTTTAATGGACTCTCCCCTTGTTTGAATAACAAGGTTTTGACTCCAAAAAAGTTGTCACGTTGTGAGATCTCTTTGGAACATGATGGATAAAGTCAAGTTGGCTCCAAGCCATAAGCTTCCTATTGGTTCACTCTCTAGGTGTCACAAAATATCTCTGCAACTGCAGTTTTCCAAGAAAGTCACACTAACTAAATATTGGAGTATCCCAGATTTACTTTTACCCCTTCAATAAAATGAGAAATAAATTGCATTCATTTGTATCTCACTGGGGGTCACGTGAAGATAATTTTGACACTAATCTCTCCAAGGTATACTAATGAATTGGGTAGTGGAGAACTTTCCCATTTCTTCCACAAGGTTCCCTCTTGTGTGGACTACTTTGGGGTTCTTGTGAGCATCCTTATGGGTTATGAAAACTTATGCAAAGGAAATTCTCCCAGTTAAAAACGGATGAGCTATAGCTCTTCACCAAAAATTGTAAATACAGTGTGATGAATAAAGGTGGTGTGTTTTTTATGTTTTGGATTAAGAAATTTGGTTTAGACCACCATTGACAACCTGCAACACACGTGAGTTGGAGTTTTTTTTTAAATTATCATTTCTTTAGAGATCATTAGGCTCTACACACAAATAGTTAGTAGTTATCCAAAAGATCTACAATATCATAAAAAGAGGATTAAATGTTGTTTTTGGTTCTCAAGATCATCCAAGGACGCAAGAGAAGAGCATACACAACAAGCAACCCAACTAGATAATAATGAAAAACTTGTAAATCAAATAACCACCATAATGGTTTGTATAAAGTTCATTCCCAATTAATCCAAGTGCTTTTTAGTGAATGGAAACTAAAGTTGATTTTGATTCTCAAGATCACACAATGGTGCAAGAGAAGAGCATACACAAGCTTTAGCTTAATTGTTTATAAATGAAAAGCTTTTAAATCAAAAGATCATACAAATTCCATATGAAAATTTCATTCCCTTAAGCATAAAAAATGAATAATGAAATTTCCCACTTACTCTAATGTTAGCAAAAGAAGGTTTAAAGTTACTTTTGATTCTCAAGATCACACAATGGTGCAAGAGAAGAGCATACACAAACTTTATCCCAAACTCATACAAAGCATGGAAAAAAAATCATTTCATCAAAACTTAAGAAATTTTTTTATAAATATAATTAGAAATGTTAAAAACCTGTAGAAAATAGTTAGGAAAACCTAAAACCACCAGAAAACACAAAAAAATAGAATTTAAAACCTTAAAAATAGTGCAGAATTTAAAAAATCACGCCAATGCGCCCCTTTCAACAGTAACATAGACAACACTGTATGGCCTTTAACACAGAAGTATGCCTCTGATAGAAAAACATAGAAAATTTAACACCAGTGTGCATCCAGAGAGACGCCTACGCACACCTTGTAACATGATCATGGATGAGACAGAAAGAAAAAAGAACAATGTAATATAGGTACGTCTAGAGAAGTAGTAGCGTGGCTTTAACAACACCAGCGCAACCTTGATGACACTAGTGCATCACTTTGAAACAGCAACACAACCCTTAGTAACACCAACGCACACATTCTTGTAGGTGGTCAAAACACAAGTTTTGACAAGAGAAATTTGAAAAAACTCAAAACTTTAGCAATTTGATCCAATTTTGACAACACTTTACCTCCTTTGATCTTGTAATGAATATAAAAACAAAGCAACTAATACTAATCTGGCTAACAAACCTCATATTTATAAAAAATAATGCAAGAGAGGGTTGGTACACCACAATTTGAAATTAATCTAAAAAGCTTGAAACTAATCTTAGAAAGCTTGAAATCTAATACAAAAAGACAATACAGTATGTCCCACCGGGCATCAAATGTTTACCAAGAAAACTTGCTAAGCTAACTAACTGACTAACACCACATAATTCTAGGTGGCGGAAATTAGGAATTTTTAGTAACAACAAAATTTAGCTTATTAACCTGTTATTAACATGATAGTCAATCTAAGTTCACATGCTTACTTAAGTATGAATTGTTACATTAAAATGGACCTATAAAGACCACTAACAAATCAAATTGGGTTACATGCTACTTCAAATGGTAAAGGAATCTTAACAATTTCCATATTAGATATTCCTCTTTTAATAATGAAGACTAATGCAAAGACTGAAAATTATCCACAATGGAAGTAAGGCTCTTGATCATATGTATTATATAGGAAAATACTATTGAACTATGGTGTACTTGAAAAGGAGCATCCTTTTTATATTTTCAGCTTGCATCTTGGTGCAAGATGGAATACATAAAATTAGATTGGGCTTGAAAATTGTGCCAAAACTTTGCCTAACCAATTGGTAGGGATTTTTTGAAGTAAAAAAAAAACACAGCATTCATCTCATCAAAAGGGGTGTGGTTTCAAAAAAATGGACTCAAACAAAAATACCCGGAGCATAGCAATTGTTATGAGAGGATTATCTAAGTTCCTGCTAATTTTGGCGCATCTAGAATGTGATAAATCTCAAAACTTTAGCAATCTTAATGTAGTGATCACTGAATTTGACAGTACCTCACCTCCTTGGATCCTACAAAGAACATAAAAACAAAGTAACTATAACTAATCTAGCTTAAGGAACTTCATATTTATCAAAAATAATGCAAGATAACTAATTAGCTAAGAAAATATTTATAAAACTTGAAACTAGGGTTATCTAAAAATCTTGAAACTAATCTAAACATCTTGAAACTAATCTAGAAAGCTTGAATATCTAATATAAAGGACAAGGAGTAAGTGTCCCACCGGGCGTGCCAAATGTGTACTACCAAAACTCTTGCAAGGCTAAATAACTAGACTAACACCACATAGTCTATTAACAAAGCTACAAATTAACAATAGTAACATCAAGATCTTAGATTATTGGAATGCTTAAGAAAACTAACATGATATATATCAATCTAAGTTAAAGCATGCCTACTTAGTGTGTATTTCTAATTAAAATCAACCTATGAAGACCACTAGCAAATCAAATTGGGTTGTTTCTACTTCAAAATCGTGAAAGGATCTCTCTAACAATGGCTACAAGGCCATATTAGATATTCCTCTTTTAACCAAACATGAAGATTAGATGCAAATATTGAGCAAGCTAATCCATCAATGGAAGTAAGGCTCTTGATCATATGTATTATATAGTTAATACTATTCAAAGTATGGTGTAAAGTTTGAAAGTAGGAGCTTGGTCCTTTTTATAGCTTTCTATTGTTAGAGAAAGCTTGCATATTGTTGCATGTGGGGCTAAAAATGATAAAGTATATTAAGGCTTGATAATCTTGATTAGTGAAATTAACAAGCGATTAGCATGTGAGGTGCCTTGAAACCAATTAAGATCAATTAAGAGGCTAGGATAAGCTTTTGGAGCCTTTTGAAATATCTTGGAGGGAAATGGGGTGATTTTGAATCATTGAAAGATGGGTATTAACCAATAAGAGGGTTTATTGATCAAATACAAGGGTAAATAGGCTTAATTACCTAATAATTGCTAATTGTTTTCTCAGAAGAGGATAATAACTAACGATGTGTTGTCAATTGGCATCCGGAATGTGATAGATGTTAGTTAATCAACGAAGTGTCGTTAATTAACCAAAATAGAGGGAAACATTAGTTAATTAGTGAAAATCACTAATTATAATAGAAATGGTATGAATGAGGGTAATTAGTGCACTTTAGCAATAAAATTGTGAAAGCAGATTTTATGTGTTCATAATATGTTTTAATATGCTTCGATATTTGAATTTATTGGACCCATTTAAATGTTTTAAATAGTATTATGTGAATAATGAAAAATATATAGTAGAATTTATTGGCATACCTATTTAGACACATGTAATGATTTAAAAATGTCCACACTTACAGAAAATATGTTTTGATAATGAAATCATGAAAATTTAAAGATTTTTTTATAACAATGAAATTTAAATAAACTGTATTATTTACGTATTTATTGTGTTTTAGAATGGGAACCCACTCTTACGTCTTGTGTAAAGTTATTAAAAATCTGAATCTATCCTACAATAATATATCACTACTTTTTAATACTAAAATCCAAAAATGCTTTAATATCCTAATAATCTAAGTCTATCGTAAATGTTGTAACAAGATATTTGAAAAATGAAAAATATATAATAGAATTTATTGTCATTCCTATTTACCGTGTTTTAGAATGGGCACCCATTCTCACGACTTATATAAAGTTATTAAATTGATTGAGCATTTTTACATTTTTCTTGTATTGAATGGATAGATGCCCATTCTCATATAGGAATCATAAAAGAATTGGTTGGGCAGATAGAAATCATAAAAGAAGACTATGGATTATACATGCTCATAACTTTTAAATAGGCATGAAATTAATTGACTATTTTTACATTGCCTTGTATTGAATGGGCAGATGCCCATTCTCATATAGGAATCATAAAAGAGTTGTTTGGGTAGACAGGGTTCACAAACAATATTGCTTGTATGAGAATGTTTAGAAAATGTACATTCCCACTCTCATAAAATCAATATTGCTTGTATGAGAATGTTTAGAATGAGCACATGCCCATTCTTATAAAACAAATATGTTTCAGTTCCACGACTGCGCACATGCCCATTCTCAAAAAAATAAATTTTACTTGTATTATAATGTTTAGAATGGGCATATGCCCTTTATGATAGGAAAAATCAAATTTACTTTGTTTTAGAATGTGCGCCCATTCTCACATCTTGTTAAAAGAGTTATGAAATTGATGGAGATTTTTTGCATTGTCTTGTATTGAATGGGTAGATGGCCCTTCTCATTTAGGAATCATAGAAGAATTGCTTGGGTAGATAGGAATAATATAAGAAGAGTAAGAAGAGTATGAATTAAATAGTCTCATAGTTTTTAAATAGGTGTAAATAAGAATAAAAGAAGCAATCTCATAAAATCAGTATTGCTTGTATTACAATGTTTAGAATGGGCATATGCCCATTCTCATGCAAAACAAATTGTTTTGTCTTGTATTGAATGGGCATCACATTTTTTTCTACCTATTCTCATATAGGATTCATAAAATACTCGCTTGGACATATAAGAATAATAGAAGAAGATTATTCATTAAAATTACTCACAACTTTTAAATAAGTATTCTCATAAAATCAATATTGCTTGTATTAAAATGTTTGAATGGGCATATGCCCATTCTCATAAAACAAAAATGTTTAAATTCACGTTCAATGTGCACATGTTCATTCTCCAAAAAAAATAATATTGCTTGTATTAGAATGTTTAGAATGGGTATATGCCCTATTATAGATCACATTCTAAAAAAACCAATATTGCTTGTATTAGAATGTTTAGAATCTGCATATTCCCTATATTATATGAATAATTAAATTTAATTTGTTTTAGAATGGCCACTCATTCTCAAAGCTTGTACAAAGTTATGAAATTGATTGAGCATTGGGTGATGCCCCTTCTCATTTAGAAATCATAGAAAAATTGCTTAGGAAGATAGAAATAGTAGAAGTAGAATACAGATACTAGTATCATTGTTTTGAATGGGAATATGCCCATTCTAATACAAACAAATATGTTTTGTATTGTATTTGGAATCAATGTTTTGAATGGGCATATGCACATTCTGAAACAAACAAATATGTTTTGTCTTGTATTAAATGGGTAGACCCCTCATAATCATTAACTACGTATTAAAGAGTGGGCAATTGAGAATTTTTGTCTTTTATTGAATAATTATATTCCCATTCTCATAACCGTTATAGTTGAGACTTTTTTTTTTGTATTGAATAGTCATATTCCCATTCTCACAGCCATTATAAAGGTATCACAAAGATTAAGTTTAATATCGCTAAGATTAGAATATTTAGAATGGGTATATGCATATTCTCTTTAATAGTTATTTTAGAATGGGAATTTTCCTATTCTCATAAGGGAATCGTTAAAAAAATTTCAATTAATGTTCATACTACAGATAAATAAAAATATCATAATTTTTTTTATAGAGATAACATTATAATATGAAGAATGGGCATATACATGTTCTCTTTAATAGGAATCATAAGAGAAAGTCCATTATTGTTCATAGAGATATGTGAATAAGTATAATAAAAATAATAGAGATAACATTTATTTTGTTTAGCATGGGAACTTACCCAATCTCTCACAACTTGTATAAAGTTATGAAATTGATCGAGCATTTTTACATTGTCTTGTATTGAATGGGAAAATGAACATTCACATATATGAATCATAAAAGAAGAGTATGGATTATACATGCTAACAAATTTTAAATAGGTATGAATCGATTGACCATTTTTTACATTGTCTTGTATTAAATGGGTAGATGCCCATTCTCATATAGGAATCATATAAGAGTTGTTTGGGTATATATGAATCATAAAAGAGGAGTATGGATTAAATATGCTCACAAATTTTAAATAGGTATTCAAATGACTAAGTTTTGAGGAAAGTGCACATGCCCATTGTCATAAAATCAATATTAATTTTATGAGCATGTTTAGAATGGACAAATGCCCATTCTCATAAAACAAATTTGTTTCAATCACGACTTTGCACCTACCTAATCTAAAAAAAATATAAATATTACTTGTATTATAATGTTTAGAATGAGTATATTCCCTTTATGATAGGAATAATCAAATTTACTTTGTTTTAGAATGTGCACCCATTCTCACATCTTATTAACATAGTTATGAAATTGATGGAGCTTTTTTGCATTGTCTTGTATTGAATGGGCAGGTGCCCCTTCTCATTTAGGAATTATAGAAGAATTTATTGGGTAGATAGGAATAATAGAAGAAGAATAAGAAGAGTACGGATTAAATAGTCTCGCTATTTTTAACTAGGTATAAATATGAATAGTAATTAAGTTATCTCATAAAATCAACATTACTTGTATTACAATGTTTAGAATGGGCATATGCCCATTCTCATGAAAAAAATTGTTTCATCTTATATTCAATGAACATCACATTTTTATTCTACCTATTCTCATATAGGATTCATAAAAGAATTGCTTGGATAGAGAGGAATCATAGAAGGAGAGTATTCATTAAAATTTCTCACAACTTGTAAATAAATATTATAATGACTATGTATTGAAGAATGTGAACATGACCATTCTTATAAACTCAATATAGTTTGTATTAAAATTTTTAGAATGGGCATATGACCATTCTCATAAAACATAAATGTTTCAATTCACGTTCAATGTGCACATGGTCATTCTCCAAAAAAATAATATTGCTTATACTAGAATGTTTATAATGGGCATATGCTCTATGTTATATGAATAATTAAATTTACTTTTTTGTAGAATAGCCACTCATTCTCACAACTTGTATAGATTTATGAAATTGATTGAGCATTGGGTGATGCCCCTTCTCATTTATAAATAATAGAATAATTGTTTAGGTAGATAGGAATAATAGAAGTAAAATACATATACTAGTATCATTGTTTAAAATGGGCAAATGCCCATTCAAATACAAGACAAAACATTAAATGGGCATTTGCAACAAGACAAAGTCATTCATCATTGATAAGAAAGAAAAGTCATTCATCATCACAATAGTCAATATAGAGAATAAGGTAATAATAACATCTAATAATGATTCAAATGTCAACATTAAATAAGATCATTTCATAGTCAATATTTTATATAAACAAAAGTCAAACATCATCACATGAATTAATAGAGATAAAATTTAATTTGTTTTGAAATGGGAAATTCCCCATTATCGCAACCTTTATATAGCTCTAAAAATGATTTACTTTAATATTTTTTCCTATATGAGAATGGGCATATTCCCTTTCTCATATATGAATCATAGAAGAATAAAGATAAAATTTACTGTGTTGTACAACGACCAGTTCACTACCATGTAAGAGAAAATAACCAAATGATATTCTTCATCTCCAAATAAATCGCAATAATCAATATAGATGAAATTTAATTTTCTATTATTCTTCTATGATTCCTATGTGAGAATGGGCATATGACCATTCTCATATAGGGATCAAAGATGAATAGATATAGAATTTACTACATTATAAAACTGTGAAATAATTTTTTTCTTTATTATTATGCAATGATTCCTATGTGAGATTGGGCATATACAATGGGCATATGCCCATTCTCGTATAGGAATCATAGAATAAGATTAGAGATAAAAATAAAAGAATAACATACATTTTGGTCTTATATTGAATTAGAGGTATACATTAATTCTCACAGCCTTTATAAACAATCTTCCCATTCTCACATCCTTTATAGAGGTATTAAAAATATTTAATCTCATTATTACTCATATAGAATGGGCAGATGTCCACTCTCATTTGTGAATCAAATAAGAATAATAGAATTAAAATCTATTTTGTTTTAAAACATTTCTATTAATCCTACATGAGAGGTATTAAAATGATTAAATTCAATATTGCTTTTACAAACACACTTCCCATTCTCACAACCCATTCTAAAAAAGTTTACAATCATATAAATATATTGTATGAGGAGAACTACATAAGGCTTGATCCTTCTCAAGGGTATGTAGTGCAACACTTGGCTCTGTCAGGGATAGTCCAACTAGTGTAATACAATCATCAATAATTAAAAAAAAAAATATTGTATGTTTGTATGAGAATGGGCTTGTTCCCATTTTAAACATTTTTTCACTAGCAATATTTTCTCTCTACAAGGGTTGTGAGAATGCACAACTTCCCATTTAAAAAAAAAGTAAGGCTGTGAGAATGCACATATTTTCATTCTAAAATAAAGTAAATTGTGTCTATATTATTCTTCTATGATTCTTATATGAGAATGGTTATATGCCCCTTCTAAACATCTCATATTATTCTACGTTTCCTATATGAGAATGTGAATTTGCTCATTAAAACCATTTTTATAATAGAGTTTTTTTTTAAAATCATTTTCATATATTAAGAAACATCTTCTTCCTCTGTATTTTCAGTTTGAGAAAGGACATACTCCTATTCTATCAAAATACAAATATAACATCTATTCAATACAAAAAGGAAATGTAACATCTTTTCAATACCAAATGCAAATGTAACATTATTAAGTTGGATTGCTACATGATGGACACCCCAAACCATTGTAGTCTTTTATTTTACAAAAAAAACGCAAGGCACACTAGCACATCACCTAGGCAAACCTGAGTGCTCATCCAAAGCGTGCAAGGGTACCGGGTCCCTCTTTTATGGAAGCTTTGTCAAGGAGTTAACATGATGAGCACATACATAGATATATTCCAATTCATTAATAAAAATGCAAGGATAACCATAAACAGATCTAGATCATATCCATATGCAAGAATGACTTATACAAGAATCAATATTAGGTTTACCATACAAGAACTAGTCACATACATGCCAATAACCAATATCTAACCACAAATATTCATTTTATTAATTACTATAAAACACAGAAGCTAAATACATACAAAATAATGTCACCATGAGTCATGTGCACACATAGACCAACAAAATAACTCTACTACTATATGTCTCTCTGGATGCCTCATACCGTGCAAATCAATATATATTTATAGGTAGTGGGGACTTTCCATTCATTACTCATGCATCCTCAAAATATGCTACATGCTAAGAATAGCCATGCACCGTTACATGATAAATACAAAAGCATATATGATTACTAATAATAGACTATCTAATAATATCAACTGCAAATATAATTCACTTAATAGATAAATATATCAATGTCATTTGATCTCCCACTTTTCAAAAATAGCCTTGCTTCACTTCCAAGTCTTCATGATAATGTGTTCCCTACACTCAACATCTATATTTAGCCTTGTCATGCAAAACGGCTAAGTCCTTATATCACATTTTCCCGAGCATGCGCTGTTTCACTATACTTCTGCATGCACCTCTGCACCCTATGTCCATCGCCCTTCTATTCTTTACATTCAATACTTAGGATATAATTCATCATCCTAACATTACCCCACACTTGCTTCATTTCCGCCCTCGGCAATGGGTAACCATGACTTGTCTTCTTTATGAATAAAGAATAAGGAAAAAATAATAACTGTACACACAGAATGAAGGAATACTTGGGTGTTCTATCTTTCTATAGGTAGAATTAATTCTAGATATTCTCTTTTGATCTCTACTTCCAACTTTTTCCAATCACTCAACACCTTATTAGTTTTTTTGGGATTTCTACAAGTATTGCTTCCATTTCATCTATAGTCATATTCTGGCCCTCATTTTGCAATATCCTAAGGATGTTTTTTAGACTTGAGACCACCTCGTCCATTACATCCATACGTCGCACAATAAGTTTCCCCATTTATTTGATTTTCTCCTTATGAGGATCACAGGCTGTTGCAAACGTATCACGCTTCTTTGTTACTAATGTCAGTCTCTTCTTACACCTAAGTGCATAATTATTCATTTCCTTAAGGACCTCATTCTCCTCTACCAAAGTCCTTGTCTTGATGATATTTTTCATGATCTGCGCACATGTTTAGCGCAAATTCTACCTTATTCATTTCTTATTTCAATGTATGTAGTACAAAATCATACCCAGTTATCTTGTGCGCTATAGTTTCCCTTGCATTTTTTGCCTGTGCCGTAACATCCTTCAATTTTAGCATCCTTATTGTACCTTCATCCATCATCATATGGACTAGAGTGTGTAAATAATGCATAGAAGATGGGGATCTCTCTGCCACTTTTTCTTCCATATGTGGCCTTTCCTTCAAAATTTCATCACCAATATATTCTGCCATACTAAGCACCGCTCCCGCCTTCACCTCAGCTATCTCCTTTTCTTCTGTCAAGCACTTAATCTCTGTTTCTTTATCCTTTTTATCATCTAACAAAGTACAAATAGTTATCTCCTTATCAATATTTCTACATGTAACCTCTATAGATACCTTTGTCAAAGCATTACTAACTTGTTCATTTGACATTTGAGTGGGCTTGATAGTTACATGACATGAATGTGGGAGCTTCTTCATCCTCTGAGAGGCACAAGATTCTTCACACACATCAAAATCAGGATCCTCCATGTGATTTTACATGCTCCATGATATCTTCTTCCGAGTGCGTGTGTTTGCCATCTCAGGGTCTAACATTTCCCACCCTTATAGACGTTCCCTTGCAACTGTACTTTGGAACCTAGCGTGGATTATTTTTTTATGGTCATCAATATAACAAGGGTTCTGCGTTCTTACCACGTATTCTTTCTGAGGTTCACTGATGTACTCATCTCTATGTTCTTTTTTTTCAGTGCCTATGTCCTATTTTAATTCTTCTTCCCCTTCAGGTTCCCTGTTTGTGCACATGACATTCTCTATTATCTCTGTATCTCCACTCATGGAGTTCTCACCTTCATGTATCAACATGCTTGAACTAGGAGCATCCTCATTGAACATAGAATATTTTCCACCTATCTTCTCATCCTCACGTGCCTTTAAAATAGGCGTGGCAACATCATCTTGTGCACTTTTATGTGAAGACTTCGTGTCATCACTATCCTTAATAGGAACATACTTCTGACGCTTATTTGTTTCTTCCTCCATATTATTCATCGGTGTTATGCGTGGTGATCTCTTTACTAGTTGTGATGGGCCAATGCCAACATCTGCATCTGTATGCCTTCTATGCAACACTCTTCTCCTATGATCCATGCCAACATTGTCTTCTTGTTCCTCTTCTTGTTTCTCCAAGACATTTTGTAAGCCTTAAAATAACGACTCTTCCTCCCATGGGGTGTCTATTCCAATGATTTCCTTATGCCTACCATTTGCTTCCCTTTTATAGGACTTGAAAAAGACAAGTCCTCTCCTGTAAGCACCCTCCCATCCTTGAAACACATCCTAAGATACACATATATGCTTGTAGGCTCAATTTTCCCTACAGCCAAAGTCTCTGTAGTTATGTCAATGTTATCCATCTCCATCTCCACATATGCCTCCTTGTTTGGCCATACATAAGTCTTGTAAAAAATATGTAAATCTGTGTCTACTTTTTCAACATCAAACTAGAGCTTCCGCACATTGTGCAATTTGTTTATTTAATATTTAAAATAACATGAGGTGAAAGTGAAGGGTAACTTACACCAAGGGATATTTTCACCTATCTTCATGAAAAACCTCCCCGGGCTGAAGTGTTGTTACACCACAAATTCTTCTTGTCCATCTAGTCTTGTAGGTAGCTTGCATAGTATGTGTCACTCCCCCTCAAACGTCTGATGTATCCTTCTAAAACTATTTCTCCTGGCACTCCTTATAGGTGTTTGAAATCAAACTAGGGAAGGTATACTTAGTGAAATTCTTTGCCAGTGAATTGTTCTCCATGGGATATTCCCATACTTTGTCCCTTAGTCCATCAAGCACACCTATTTTTCTAAATACTATCAGGAGTAAGATAGCTTCCCAAGTTATCTTATCACCCTTATCAGCCTAGGTTTGTGCCTATGCTATTAGGCTCTCTGTAATATAACATGTAATGTTATAGTATGTCTGGGTCACCATTTTGTGCATGATATACAACCATCACTTATTTACCTCTGTCCATCTCTCTGAGGTGCCCAATTTACAATCTGTTAGCCTTGCTGTAACCCTTATAGCCAGATCAAAAATACGCATAACATTAAACAATATTTCACCCTTTTTATATTGAAATGCTTTGGCCATCGCCTCAACTCCTTCATCATCAGACAAGTCACCCATAATCTCCAAACCCGAGTCACACAAGCCTCTGATCTTGCTATTCATTTTGACAGTAATCAACATCCTCTTGCCTACGAAGTAGAAGAAGTCTTCATGTATGCATGACATTAACCACTGGTACAACTGGTCAAACTTTTCAAAATATGGAAACTCAAAGAGTTGCATGACACCAACACTCTCCAATAGTTTCTTCACCGAATCATACAAAACCTATTTCTATCTACCATCCTCCTATGTTTCCTCCGAATGGTCTATGCGATGATATCCGTATTGGTTTTCTCGATCATGTGATTAAAATTACTAATTTTACACCATGTTATCTTTGATGCCCATGGTCTCCCTTCAATCACCTCCTCTGGATACTACATCTCTACTAACCATTCTTTTTCTACTTTGTCGGACTCCTTTTCAACAACTAAGGCTTATAGGTACACTTTGTAACTTCAACGCTATCACTTCCTTTACTTGCATGCCTCAAATTTAGACCAATACCTTTGATTTCATGAAACCCTAGCTATAACTCTACCTTCGTGATACACTAATTGGGTGAACCCTTCTTTTTCAAACACCAGATAACTCAAATACACCTATGGAGTCTTGTCATTGAAGTGCCGCGATTTCACCTAGTTCAGTGGTCAATAGTTCATTTTTTGCACTAAGTACTTTTTTGCTCTTCATCACACTTCACAACTCAACATCTCAAAAGATGCAAGGTAGTGGTAACATTACACTTTTCAACTTTATATCTCATTTCAAAATTCCCCACATTTATTACTCCTTAACCACCATAGTACTTTGCATTAACTATGTATCGTTGCTCTTCCATGTGTTGTTTCGTGTCCTCATGCGCCTAATTCTTCTGCACCTTAGTCATAACCTTATGGTGGAACCCCCACTCTTTGGCCACAGATTTCCTTTCACACACCCACCTGCGCCATAGTACCTATTCAATGTGCCTCATTCCAAGTAGTTTCTAATGTTACAACCTATCTCGCGTTATATAAAGCATCCATTCTTCTACATGTGGTCGCTAATTTGAGAAATTTCCTTGAGCTTTCATGTCAAACTGATCTCTACTCCAAGCACATGTAACTTTGTTTTTACCATGCACTGCAATCTAAAACAAGGAACCAATTAATTCTTATCAATCCACCCTGTAAGCAAATATATTTTCTTACATGTAAATGGCAGTCAACAGTCAGGGGACAAATTATCTCCTCAATGAAGGTGAGGTTTCCTTTATTAAAAACCAAAACTATATTTACATCTATACATTCAAAATTGTATGTGGGGGTGTTTTGGGACATCAAATGGAAAGAAGTGTGAATGAGGGAAATATAATGGAATGAATGAAATGGATAGAAGGATCATACAATAGTTAGATAAAAAAATATCCTAATATTGTATAGAGAAGAAAAAGAACAATGAATAACTAACTCAAATAAAATGGAGTTTGAATCAGCTAAACAAGAATAAATGAAAGGGAACACACATGAGGAAGTAACTTTCAGAGCTTAATCACTATGAACATGAACAACAAATTAATTATATTGACAATGAGATCAAAGATAATATTTGCATGTAAGATGTAAAAACTAACATCTAATGAACATAAGAACATAAAATGATACAAGAGATAATGAATGGGACACAAAGTTCATATTTCATTAACTCTCCAAAATGCCTTCACAAAAGAACAAAAAGTTTTTTTCTTCAAACAAAGATTGCACAAAATTATTCTTCTCCTTTCTCAAAGTCACCCTTACAAATGAGCACCTAACTTCCTTTTCTAATCCAAAAGTTGGTTACAAGGTAGTTAAGGTTTAGATGAACATTAAATTAGGGCACATTAAGTGACTTTGAATTTTTCAACTAACTTTTAAAAAGTAACTTGAAATTAGAAATCACTTAAGTGACCAAAAGTTTTCTGAAAATGAGTTTAACAATAACACCACTTTAAAATATCATTCTAAAACATAAAATAAGACCCAGTGCCTTATCCATTAAAGTGGTGTCTGCCTATCTCAATCATATGAGAAATGGACTCTCCTACTTTGTTAGATACCAGAATGTTATCTCCTCACCCATTGGTGAAATTAGGATCTTATGCCTTTTCAAATTGAAAAGATTTGAACCTTTCCAATGTCTCAAACATCTTATCTTCTTCAAGAGGTTCACTCACTTGAAGCACAACCTCTCAAAACACTTGGAATTCAAAAATCCTACCTGACATATTATTTAGGTTGATCATTTTCGGTTGAGAATCCTCAAACAGGTTCCTCAGTTTGATACAACATTCCATTGAAGTAGAAGAGAAGTTGATGGTAGGAATGTACATGTCCTTAAACAATTGTGAGAATTGTTTCTCAACATGTTCTGATGAATGCCTCTGATTATGTTTATCCATGAAATCACAAGGGATTTTAGCTATGAACTCTTGAATTGAGGTGAGTGAAGTGAAGGCTTCACTGCATATGCTCTCGTAATGAATCATGAAATCTTTGAGAAGTGTCTTCCATTAATTGAGATGTAAACACCATAAAAAGTGTGTCCCTCTACATTCAAATTTAAGGACCCCTTCAATGGCTAAAATCATAGATTCCATTCTCGTCATCTCTTACAGACTAGGAAATATCTCATCCAGATTTGATATGATAGAAGTAAAATATTTCTTAAAAGAAAGGATTGGATCTATATATGCACTAATGTATTCATGGATCTTTATGGCCACTTTTATTACCTCTCTCCCGAAGGTGATAATTTCTAAAATCCAGGATTTAGTGACATGGCCCTAAGTGTTTACCTCCTTTGATAGATTAAGTGCTTCTTCTTTGAGGGTAGCAACTACATCATGTACTCGGAAAGTGGAGGATATTTGATTTATTAAATGTTGAACATAATTCATTAACTAATTATTTTCAGCCTTGAGTTGAAAATTTTGAGATTTATATTTCTCAAGCCTTATTAACACAATATCAATGGAATTTCGGGCCATTGCCATATTTCTTTCCGATGTAGACTTCCCAAATCTAAGCTTGGATACTTCATAGTCAGTAGACATCATGGAATTACCTTCCTTATCAACTTGGGGAATGATAAGATCCATGAATTTATTTCCATCTCCATCCACCATTATTCTTGAGAACACTTTATGATTCTTGGGGATGACATAATTTGAAAACCTGGAAAGGGCATTAAAGTCAATATTGATTACCTTGACAAACCTCTTTATTTTATTGACTTAACAATCAACCCAGGAATGGGTATCCTTGACCAATTCTTCACAAAGAAGCCTGGAGTCTGAAGAAACATTCACACCATTTTTAACATCATTACATTCTACAAGAGTTATTTCCACAACTTCAATACTTGAGGAAATAACTTTAACATTGACTTCCTGAACCTCAAAGAAACCTTGAGAAACCTCTTCATGAACTAGGGGTTCAAGAACGTTTGATATTTTGACCACTTGCACTTGAGTAAAATCTTATGCAGGACATGAATGAGTAGATTTTATGATGAGATTCCTAGAATTATCAATAATGTGAGTAGATGAGTCTCTACTTGAAGTGGAAAACCTTGAGACATGTTCTCTTCCTTCAATAGGGATAGGACCCTTGGATGTTTCTCCTTGCAACATTCTTTGGAGAAGTGGATTTGGGAAACCATTCTCTCCTTGTTTGATGTGTATGGGTTGATGGCATGTAGGTTGATGAAGAAGAGGTTTTAGTCAACTAGAGACCTTGATCCTAGGGTATGAACTTGGATGGATGGTAACTTTACAAGTTCTCATTCATATCAAGATATGTTCCTTTCTAGAATTGGTTGATTCTTGCCATGAAGAAATAATTCATCTCTTTTGGTTTAATAAACTCGGGGAAATGGAGTGAAGGAAACAATATTATATGAGGAATCAATCAAATCATCACCATCATCTACTAATGAATCTAGAGGATCTCTGATGCCGAAGGCGTCTATTTCAGAAAGGGTTAGGTGAGAGAATTATCCACTTCTTACTTCGTGTTCATTTGAGTAGGAAAACCAGAAGTCTTCTATGGTGGGATCGTGCTGGTACATCACTCCAAGAGCCTTTTGCATGAATCCATTGATGTCAAATTGGGATCTCTTTATAAATGGATGTATAGTAATGAGAGAAAAATAATTCTCCATGAGTTTTTCACTGAAGAGATTCAAGAATTAGTATTTCCTAATTTGAATTGGGAAGTGAATGCATGAACAATGTTTGTCATTGAGAAGACAATGAACTTGGAAAAGTTGTCATGCAAGCTCCATTTAAGCTCGCTTATCACTGACATACTTGGGAAGCTTCCATGGAGTTCCTATAAATTTTCTCACATGAATGTAGGAAAAGAATGGGAACTAAATGAACCATGTTCTCCACTGAGAAATGACTACCATGTCACCCTTGGAGAATCTTTCTTCTGGATTCCTATTCAAATTTCTAATTACGTAGAAGGTGAAAGCATCATCAGCTCTCTTGAAGTGATGAGAGCTATTCTTGAAAATCAATTGTGGATAATAGTGGAAAACACTATTTTATGGACCCAAGATGCCTTTCATGTCTAACCTCGAAAATAACTTCCTTCTGGCTACCACATAGGTTAGGTATGATATCATGTAGAAATGCCTAGTCATCTTCATCTTGATCAACTATTTGTGGAGAGTGTCACTAATGATGGTGGCCCAATATATAAATGATCTCTTGGCAAGGATTATGTAGATGAACTAATACATCCATGGGTGAAAAATTCTAGTAGAGGGGAGATCAAAGACTCAGCTCAGAAGAGTGATCATATCACCGATTTCCTCCACAAACTCAATGCAGTACAATCCCTTGGGAAACCGGTTAACACAAGTCCTCTTGGTCAGTACCCAATTGTTGTTGACCATATTGGTTCACATGAGGGGTTCATCATCCCAAAACTCTTGTGCTAAATTTTTAGTGATGTCATCATTATTAGGGAAATCAAGAATGTTGAGAAATTCTTCGATGTGCTATGGTGTGATCAAAAGGAAAGGTTCATGATTATCCTTAAAGATTCCTCACCTTTCGGGATCATAATGTTTCACACAGACATGACGAGCTCAGGGCATTGTACTGAAATAGGGAAAGTTGTTGCTTGAGGCATACCACTATGATAGAGTCTATTCAAGAATATTGTTTTCCCCTCGAATTTCATGCAATCACAAAATTCTGTTATGTTGATGTGGCCAAGATTGGTGTCAGTGATATTGTCATACAAAGATTTAATAGAAGTGGGAGGAATCATCCCTTGGAATTCATATTTGAGTGCAAAGTTGTTTGACCTTTCTATGGGTTTCTTTGAATTTCTCATAGATTTGTTAGGTTTTTAAGCCATTACAAATTTTAGAGGAAGAACAAAGGAAGCACACAAAATGGTGTTAGGTCTTAGTCTCCAGACCGCCATAACCGCAAGAAAAATACATCTCTTTATTTATTATTATTATTTTAAAATAAAGAGAGCAATTTCGTATTTACAATTTTTTTTAAAATGGTAATATGAGCTCTAGCTATACAAAAAATATTGAGACTAAGCTCGAATTACAAACCGGGATAAAATACTATGAATTTGGACAATTTTTTATTATTATTCTCGGTTGTAATTGCTTTGTGCAGGGTCAATTTGGATTTCAACCCAATGGTTAGACAACCTGTATTTAATTCATCTACCTCTTTTTGTTGCCAATGGCCTGAGCTTGTGAATGCATGGGCTATTATTTGACAGTTATGTGTGCATTGGTGTTCTCTAACTGCATGGAAAATGGTCTCTTGCAAATGCATTGGCTGTATTATTTTCCAATGTGTGAACTGCTCTTTTTTTGGTATTATGCATGATCAATCCTTTGACTGGGTAATGCATGATAGCTGATTTTATTTGGATTGTGTGGCTATCAAACTCAAATGCGTGAATTATACTGAATACATGGGCTCTCCTTTTGGATTTGCGTGGTCTCTTCTTGTTTATTTGTCTTAAGCATGCGTGGTGGGATGTTTTCTTCCCTTTAGCCCACATGAACCCTTTCTCTTTGTATGCATGTGGGATATGAACAATGTGTGATCTATGGGAAAAATCCTTGGCCAGTGCGTGGCCTTTCCCTTCCTTGGCTATGTGGGCTATCCTCTTAGATTTTATTTTGACTTGAGTAGTCGTGTGGATAGTTATACATGACATGTGCACTGCCTATTATTATTCAACAACTGATCTTCCTCCCTTTGTGTGGTTACCAAGGTAATGGCGTGGATAATTGCTGCATATTTATGTGTGGTGAATCTTCCTTTGGCGTGTATTATTTTTAATCCTTCTCGTAAAATGTTTCTTCATAGGGAAATAATAAGAAGTTGGAAATGAAAAGCTTCAAATATTCTGCTATAGATTTTACGAAGAGAGGTTGTGAATATCCGAAAATATTTCTTAATTTGTAACTACTTCTTTCTTCTTCCTGTTAATAACCAATTTCCAATTTCTTAACCAATTCCCAATTTCTTCGGGTAGTGGGCATTAATTGGCAAGAGAATAGAGGGATAATTTTAACCGTTTGCCCATGATAATGGAAAATTTGGCTAACAATTCCCCTCCATTTATGCACATGGGAAAATGGAAGATATTTTTCCGTTTGACATCTGGTTGGGTTAGCAAAAAAGAAGGGAATTTCCCACAAGTGGGGGAAAATGAAAAATTTTCTAAGAAAGGGGAAAAATGGAAGTAGAGAGCCAATTTAGCATTCATGAAAATTGTTCATGGAAATTGGGGAAAATGAGAAAAGTTATTCCAAATTTGTCGAACTTATTTTATGAGGATTAAATTAATATTTATTAATTAAACACCCTAAATTTAATAAAATTAATTTTATTAAATAAAAGGTAAAATATTAATTAATTAATTAAAATAAGGTTTATGACATAACAGGAGGACCTCTCAACCGAAATGAATGAAACGAAGGTCAAAATGATCAAACAAATAAAACGATCGTGATGAAGGTGATAAACCATGAGAAAGGACATTTTTTATTTAAAAAAAAAATTCATGTTATAATTTTGCGAATTCAAAATTAGCTAATAACACACCCCACACTAAAAGTACACATGGTCCTCTACACAGGAATTCAATATATAGTAATCAGCTACTGGCGCATAAGCACACTTATTACAACAAAACCCAAAACTAAATTGACAAAGCATAACAACAATGAAGGAAACAAAAATAAATGAAATGCATTAAAGTAAATCTAATCTAACCAACAATACTGCCTTATTAAAAACACCGAGAAGACTTATTTATAGTAGGTCTTTAGCCTACTGTCGTTAAAGTAACCGGACAACCATGTCCCATCTAGTTCCTATAACTAGAAAGCGCCTGAATCAAGTATATAAGTCACAACATACGGTCCCAACCAATACACTTTAAGCTTTCTAGGGTGGCACAAGAACTTGGAGTCATAAAAAAGAACCATCTGTCCAACATCATTTTTTATCCTTAATGTGCTTATTATGCCATGCCTTATGCCTGGGATTTTCTATCTTCTAAATCCATCTAGAAATGGCTCACCTTTCATCCAACTCCATCAGTTTATCAATGCGTTCTTCTAATGCTTGCTCATTAGCTAGACCTCTTGCATGTGCAATACATAGAGAAGGTAACATAGATTCTACTAGTAAAAAAACCTCCGCACTAAACACCAACTGAAACGGTGTTGCCTTATTCAACCTCTGGTATGTTTTCCTATATGCCCAAAGTACATCATAGAATTTATCATCACATTCCTTCCTTCTAACATGACAAATATTCGTCAATGTATGTCCCAATATCTTGTTGAAAGCCTCAACAGTCCCATTTTCTTGTGGGTGATAGTTTATTGTTTTATGGTGTGCTACCATAATTTCTGCCAATAATATCCCGATGGTCTCATTAAGGAAATGAGTGTTCCTATCACTTGTTAGACTTAGTGGACATCCATACCTACTGATTATAGTCTCCCACATAAACCTTACTACCGTAGCTGTTGTGTAATCCTTTGTAGGTGCTGCTTCTACCTACCTTGTACGATAATCTATATAAGTTATAGTGTAGCGCGATCCAATCTTGTGCATGGGTGGGGAAATAGGACCCACAAAGTTAATTTCCCATTTTTAAAAGTTTTATACACTACCAATAGGCCTCAAAGGCATTTCATCTCTATGCCTAGGCTTTCTAAGGTGGTGACAATGGTCACATGCCTTACAATATTCTTTACAATCCTTATACAATGTTTCCCACCATAAACTAGCAAAAAAATCTTGTGCATAGTGGCATCTCCTGCATAATGTCCACCGAAAATTCCACCATGAGCTTCCTCCATAATATCTTTGTGATCATACTCATGCACACACCAGTGCAAAACTTCATCCCGAACTAGTTTGTATAAATCTCCACTAATCAACATATAAGGTGTGGCGCTTATAGCAAGTTGTTTCTTCACCAAACCCTTCATCCCTTCAAGTGCCACACCAGTACACACAAATATAGAAATATCTTCTAAGTCAGAGGGTGCACGATTTAATCTGGATAGCTGTGCATATTGAATTATATCCTCAATGCTCTCTATGTCCTTTCTTGAATTAATCCTTGATAAATGATTTGGTCCAGAATTGTTCTTGCCTGGCTTAACCACCACTGTAAAGTCAAATTCTTGAAACAATAGAATCCAACGGTATATGCGCCCTTGTAAAACGAGCTTGTTCACCAAGTACTTCAGTGCCATGTGATATGTATAAAATATAAACAGGGTAGCTAACAAGTATTGTCTAAACTTATGCAACACCTAAATCATGGACAAGGCTTCACGCTCTGTAGTTGTATAATTCTGTTCAGCTGGGGTCAACTTCCTGCTTGCAAAAAAATGGGATGATCAATAATCCCCTCACCAGACTGAGCTAATACTGTGCCAATGGCCATGTCAGAGGTGTCCACATGCACATGAAAAGGTTTGGTTCATGAAGGGAAACACTCAATAAGAACGGTAGCAAGCCTTTCCTTCAATGTTTCAAATGCACACTGCTGCGATTCACCCCAATGGAACATTCCCTTACACTTAACCAATTCTTCCAAGGGCATGACAATCCTAACATAACCTTTGATGAAATTACTTTAGTAACCTATGTGCCCCAAGAATCCATTCACCGTGCTTTTGTTAGTAGGTTCGTCTAAGCCTAAAATAACAACAACCTTAGTAGGGTATACCAAAAAGCCTTCTTTATAGATAATATTTCCCAACAAAGTCCCAAAAGGTGTAACAAAAATGCACTTCTTAATGTTTAAGGAGATGCTTAACTTCTGTATCCTCTCATACACAAGTCTTAAATTTTCACAATGATCTTTTACTAGCCCATAAAGTGTCCAATCATCCAAGTAAACCTACCAAAATTTATAAATGAAATCCTAGAATGCTTGCACAAAATATGTGAAAAGACTACAGGAGCATTCTTCAATCCAAAAGGCATAATTTTGTATGTAAAAATTCCCCACTTAGTGGTGAAAGTTTTTTTCTCTTGATCCCCTTTAGCAATCCTTACTTGATGATATCCAAAGAATCCATTAGTGAAGGAGTAGATTTCATGCCCTGCAATGCCGTCTAGAATCTCTTCAATAAAAGGCGTAGGAAAGGGATCTATTACACATGTAGCATTCAACTCCCTATAATCCACAAAAATTCTTATCCTCCCATATTTATTTATACTTATCACCATAGGGATAACCCATCTGACTCATCAATAGGCTCAATGATTCCAGATTTTAAAATTTTATCAATTTCTTCCTTTACCTTAACGTGTAGATTAGGATTCATCCTATAAGGCCTCTTCCTAACCGGGTGTGCATCTTCCTTAAGTTTGATCCTCATTTCACCCAAAGAGTGATGTACTCATTTCAACTCATGGTAGCCTCTATGAAATAATTCCTGTAAGTCACATAGTAGCTCAATGATTTTTGCAAGCTCTGATTCAGACCAATAATCATCAATGAGGGCCTCCTTAGGTTCTACATCTATCCCAATGTTGACCTTCTTCATTTTCATAGGCTCATGATATGCACGTGCCTTTTCATTTGCACTATCTATGATCTTGCGTGTACCCATAGTATGATCAACATATAGATTCTCCACTTCTTCATCATCAATCATGTAGACAATCTTACCTTTTTATTTTTCTAACTAGGCATGCCCAAGCTATTCCTCATCTATCTCTTCTTCTTCAAAACACACCCTCAGATCTGAATCTCCTAGTAATTCTTGGATAAGATCCTCAACCTTTGTACTATCTCTCATAGTCATGCGCTTCATAACCTGTAATTCCTCATTCACTGGAGGTTTAGTAGAACAATAGTCAAAGGTCTTAATCATACCTGCAGTCAATTCTTTCCAATTCCTTGTTTCTCTATTCAATTTAGCATAGACATACCATGCACACACACATCCTTGTAAGATGAAGTAGAACTTGTGCACCCATAGTGAAGGTGGTAAGGCCTCCTACCCCTCTGTCTAGAGTCTCTCACACTTTTGAACATGGTATGAAGAATAATCCTTCCCATGGAAATCACATGTCTTGGTAGGCACATTGCTTCAAAGAAATCTAGCTGAGAGGGTGATTCTCACTTCTCACCACTCTAAAAGACCATCTCTATGTACTATCCACCAACGCGCTACTATTCCACGCAAGGTATACACCAACATATTCCTTCTTTCCACATGGTATGTCCACTAGGCTTCCATAGTGCATAGAAATACCTCAAGATTTCCCTCGCTAGTGTACCTTGGTACCTAGTTATTGTCCAAACGCCTAACACAATGTGGCCTACTTACATGCGTAACCACACTCTTCATCTCATTCCCCATCATTTCATAAGTCCCATGCACCCAATTGTCATAAACAACGCTGGTTTTATCACTCATAGACTGTACATCATCGCATTAAATAACTCCTTCCTTTGATGGATCGAGTACTTCAGGATCTCGAATGGTGCGCACATAAATTTTGTTCAAATCCTCTTCACTCAAAGGTTCTACATAAGGTGAAAATTTTCTATTTATCAAAGGGATGATTACGCACTCTTTTTTGTTCTCAAAACTAATGCAACCCTTATTGAAATGCAGATCAATATTATTTGTATAACACCAAAGGTGCCTAAGAAATTCTGGAAAGTTATATACTTTGGTAAGCACTAAGACTTCAAAATCCCCAGTAAACTTGGCCCATTGTATAATAATAGTGGCATCCTTCATGACTCCAATGGGCGTGGCTTTAGTTTTGTTTACCATATAAAAAACATTCGAAGATGGTTGTAATGGTGTCCTCCTCATTTGGTTCCACACAACTAAGGTGAGGACATTCACTTCTGCACCTGTATCAATCAAAATGTTACTCAACAGTCATCCATCAACAACTACATTCAAAGTGATTTATTTTTCATAATCAAGACTGTGACGAGGTAAGTTAGCATGTAAAATATGTCTCTCATGCTCAACTCTAGTGCATAACATCTTTCCCCTTAACCATTCCCCCAATAAAGGGATGATGTTTTCTTGGTGCAACATCTTATAAACCTCCTTCAAGTCATCAACATCTTTTTAAGGAACCTCCACTATTTTTTCCTATTATAGCTTCTGTAGCTGATCCTTCAAGCATTGTATCTCACCCTGTGAGTTCCAAATGACCTCCATAGTCTCTTGATAGACTTCCTTTTGATGGGCAACATATGGATACTTTACATGTAATAACTCCTATTTTTTAATAACAGGTTTTTGCTATGGATTCTCATGCACATGAACAACCTCAACGCACGCAGTAATCATCACAGGTATTACCTCTTGGTCAGGAGCTAACTTCAAAATCCATAGATCCTCCATAACACGTTGTACTCTAACCATCCCCATGCCTTTATCTTGCTTCTGCTTCTTGCTCAAGTGCTCATACAAATTTGGGCATTCTTCATAATTTTGATTCTTCCCATACCAGGAGAAAATAATATTTTGAGGTCACTCACACTTATAATGATCAGGGGATCCGCATGTATTACATGTTCCATGAGGGAACTCAATTCTTCCACTTCCATGACCTCAGCCTTTGAATCCTCTGCGGTAACCTCTACCTCTACCTCTACCACCTCCATTAGAGTGTCCTTCATTGTGACTATGATCATGATGCTCACATTGTTACTTGGAATTGTTTGCAACACTATCCTAACATACATCAGTCTCAATGGCATCATGAATTTTATCAATCAATCTATAATTCTCTATATCATGAGTGGTAGACTTACAAATTTTACAATAATAGGACACTTCTTTCTTATCACACGTTACAACAGTGGGAACCTACTTGAATCATGATCCAAGTGACGAATCTAATAGTCCAACAACATGGTGCACAATGATTTATGAGGGAAACTATCCTTATTATGTCCTTCTACTTCACAATATGTGCACTAAATACTAGTGCAACATCTCATGAGCTAAATTAATTGAAATTTTTTTAATTGTTTTTCCATAGATGTAATATGAGCTTCCAGAAATGGGCTAACACCAATGTCTATGCTCTCAACTACCTCATAATGCAGAGCTGCCTCAAGCGCCTCACGTGGATTTGTACAATTCTTGTGTGAGAGTTCCTTTATGAAAGGTGTGATCAGACCTCCAAATAACCATTGAGCATGCTGACTCACGTGAATGTCATAAGATATATTTGATAATAAAGTTTTAAAGTGGGAATCATACTCCCTTATGATCTTAGCCATGCCCTACTTGATGTCCTTCAATGCGCTGATGATTTCCTGCTCAAACTCAGGTATGTGAAAATCTGATAAGAAAGCATCACGCAGTGCGGTATAGTCTACACAAGTCTGGTTCAGATCATATTTCTTGTACCAACTATGTGTGCACCCTTGCAAAGTAATAGAAAATTGACCTTCTTTATGCTCTAGATCTATAATCCCCTTAACACATAATAGTATTGTTAGTGCAAATTCACAGCACCCCCAAATGAGTTATGGATCTCCTTTTCTAAGACATGGTCATTTGGTGTGATTTGCATAACATTGGATCATTCCCCAAGCTGTGGTACTTACAAATGGGAATGATCCTCCAGAGAAGGCTAGTTCCTCTTCCTAATCCTAGCACTAAACTAATTTTAAGGAAGGAAATGTGACTATCTACTCCTAATCTAACAATTCCAAGGGACCAAGGAGAGAGAGAGAGCATGAAAATAAAGAAATCCTACACTACAGAGGTGATAGCACCGAGAAAAGGGAACTGCTGATCACAAACACAATTGCCTAAAATGGAGAGAGGTGACCAATGGAGAGGATGAAAAAATGCATCACAAAACAAGGATAAATTCACACAGAACACCTTTTCAAACCCCTTAAACACAACTCCCAAAACCTGCAATGGACATCAAAGATATGCACAATATACCTTGTAATGGTGAGAGGCGAGAAGAGAAAACAAAATGAGAAAAGGATGGAAAAAATGCATCACAAAACATATTTAATTGCTCCAGGAGTTCACACAGTACACCATTAATGGGAAAGAGGCAAGAAAATTCCATTACAAAGCCAAGGGAGGAGGCTTAAATTCCACATTTGACCCTAGAGAAGAAAGAGAGAGGGGGGCAGGGAAGAAGAATGAACAACCCTTTACAATGAATCTTGTCCCTGTATTTATAGATTTGATCAGAGAGAAGAAAGAGAGAGGGAAGTGGGAAAAGTGGGTTGAAGCTCAACCATTGTTGTTAATGCTTCTAATAAAATATGCCCCAAATCCATCTTTACTACATAATTCCTTGATTCGGTGCCTTGAAAGAAGAGGAAATGGAGGAAACAAATCAAATCCGATCTGGTTGTTGAGACAGATGGATCTTGCATTGAAGGCCTGAAGAAATTTCCTCCATTTTCCTTTACCTAAACCCCTTAAAAATTAAAGTTTCAGACCTCCATGGTGTAGAGGCCGAGATCTTTCCAATGGTGTTAGATTCACGATATTTCAAGCCCCGAGTCAAAAGATATGCCCCTCTTGATATAAAACATGGAGGCACCGCACATTTTTAGTTGAAAACCCAAACCAAAGTTTTCCTTTGGAGGAGTGTTGAGTTGACACTTGTCAGCCTCTGCTGATATGTGGATTTTTCAACAGTCCCTCTTACTTTTAGAATTTGGGATACATGGTGAGTTCACGCTCATTTGGGTCTCTACCTTGGGACCAACTCTTGGAGATGTGCCACACTGACACTTGGCGTTCTCTGCTTACACTTTTATACTTAGCCAATCTTGAAGCCCACCTTGTTTGCCTTTTGGCTTTGTCTGACCATTTTCTATGTGGAGGGCTGATGTAAGTTGGAGAACGGATTTAAGACATGGAAATGGCCCGACATATTTGTTTACTTTGCACATGGTCCTTTAGTCTCTCTTGGCCTCCACCACTCCATGGTTGAGTTCTTCTATGACCTATTTACATATCTGAATGAGTTTTCTTAGGTTTTTTTCTATGCGGGGTCATAGCTGATCCGATATTTGGCCCAGGGGGTGAAATATGGATAAAAATTTAGCGACTCATGGGGACATATGCCTGCTAGATGAAGTGACCAGTGGCCTAGAAGCTTCCATTGGGTATGGAGTCTACCTGATAAACACGAAACTGGTCTAAACTTTGAAAACTAACCCCTAGGCCACTTGGAAACCCATTAGAACTGAAACTGGTCTTGACCAAATGCCAAGTCTAAACACTGCATTAGAGTAACAACACTCCACAACAACACTATGTACAAAACTGGAAATCATACGTGCTCCAAGTAAAACATGTAGAGTGTGTAAAGCACTTCTTTTGCTAGAAACAAAGTCTACTCCTACTCCTACACTAACCAGAGAGAAAGAATGCTAAACAAATCCTGCTACAGGCAGGGAGAAGTAGCTTCCCTTTCTCAAGAGGGGCATCCATGCAAATGATTTAACACTAAATATAGCTACATGTATGAGTGAAAAACTGACAATAAGCCGGTCCTCCACCCAAATCATCAAGGTATCAATATTAATGGAAAATACCTCCTCAAGGTGACTTACATTGGACTTCTGGAAGTTTGATGATGACCCTTGGTACTTTGATACTCATCCTCATACCTTAGAGTAGGCATGAATGGTTTTGACTTCTCCCTTGGCTCTAATGAAGCCAAGTATCTGATTGGGCAAGGTATGGTCCTTTGAATATGCCCATGGTTCTGAACTCTAAATCCAAGAATGGAGCCTTCTTGCTAACTCTCATGGATGGATGGTGTGAGAGGGACGATGACAACTTCCTGCTTTTTCTCTTCCTTCTCCTGTGAAGAAAATGAGAGAGTCATGTCTTCCAACCTTGGTTCTAGAGGGCTGTTATGAAGTGCAGGATGTTGTTCTTGAATGTTCTCCTCCATGATAGTAGGCTCATGTGCTTGGGATGTGAGAGATGGAGGAAAAAATTATGTGATCTCCATGGGTTCCCCTCCATCAAGGAAATCCTCCAAGTTAGACAGGTAATCTACCTCCTTGTTGTCTTGCTGTAGGTGCTCAACCTCCTTCATGGTGTCCTCCTGATCTACAATTGACTCACCATGGTTCCCTTCATCCTTAAACATGAATATTGAAATCTCAAACTATTCTTCAACATCAGATCTTGAAGGGGATGAAGTGGGAAGAAGAATTGAAGGTTCTTCTGTGGTTTTCTCTACACTTGGAGCCTCTGAAACTGTATGGTCCTCCTCCACAGTGGGAATGTACTCCTCTTCTTTTGAATTAGGAGTAGCTCCCTCTTCCCCTTCTTGTGCTGTAGCTAGAGCTTCCACCACTTGTGGCTTGACCTCAGCCTCCTCCATAGGCTTAACAAACAATGGAACCTTTGAAAACTCAAATTTAGTAGCCCAAATCTTCAAATTTTCTATCATTTTTTCTCTGTTGGGTTCCTCTATTTGATGTTCTCCTTGGCTGGTTTTTTGAGTCCCTCCCAACATGGACTTGGGAAGGAAAGAGGAGTGGTGGGTGGGGTCTCCATTAGTTGTTTCCTTGTTTGTGGTAGAGGGGAAGACATTTCTTTTGGCTTTTGTGAGGAGGACACAGATTCGAAAGGGAAAAGGGAAGAGGAAAGGAAATGACATGGAAGACTAGAAGATGAAGAAATGAAATCAACACTCGGGGTAGCAAGTGGGGGGCTTAACTATTGCCTCTATTGAAATGATAAAGATTAAGGGAGAGAAAATTAAAGGTGGGGAGCTGGTGATTGAATTACCCATTGATAAGGTTGTCTCGCACTTTGCTCATAAGCCCTAATGTCCTTAATCCACTATGTAAGCTGAGGCAACACTTCAACCATGAAGTCAAGCTTCTCTTGAGGGTTGTAATGTATTGGAAAAGGACCTTCCCATGGACAAGGTGTCATGCAACCAATCTTGAATGCCTTCATTCGTACTATGCCCCTTGACTGAACCATGTCAGCCTCCATTTTTTGAATCTTCTCTAGCATACCAGCATCTTCCATTTGGTTGTTGTCATTATATGCATATCCTTGTTCTTGATAAGCTTCATGGCCAAACTGGTTTTGGCATTGCTACTATGGATATGTATAGTGATCCTGGATCTGATTATAATGTTGTTCTAGAGGAGTTGGGAAATACATTGGAGGTGGACTGTATTGCTATAAGTGTGAGTTCCATGAAGGGAATGAAGTCATGATCGCACAACCTCATGGAATGGGAGAAAATGAAAGATATGGAAGAATAAAATGGACTATATGAGTGAAAATGGATGGAAAAGGTCTGTAACTCAGAGAATGGGTTTTTGACCAGATGGAGTCGCCAGATGTTCTTGAAAGTGTCTCCAAAAAATGAAATCTTCACCAAGAGCACATCAAACCTAATGAAGTGAAGTGGTAATGTGCTTCAGACCTATCCCACCGGGCATGTCAAAAATGTTAGTGTGAAATCAAAACACCCCCAAATGAGTTATGGATTTTCTTTTCTAAGGCAGGGTCATTTGGTGTGATTTGCATAACATTGGATCATTCCCCAAGATGTGGGACTTGCAAATGGGAATGATCCTCCAGAGAAGGCTGGTTCCTCTTCCTAATCCTAACACTAAACTACTTCTAAGGAAGGAAATGTGACTATCTACTCCTGATATAACAATTCCAAGGGACCAAAGAGAGAGAGAGAGAGAGCATGAAAATAAAGAAATCCTACACTACATAGGTGATAACACTGAGAAAAGGGTATTGCTGATCAAAAACCCAACTGCATGAAATGGAGAGAGGTGAGAAATGGAGAGGATGGATAGATGCATCACAGACCAAGGATAAAGTTCACATAGAACACCATTTCAAACCCCTTAAACATAGCTCCCAAAATCTGAAATGGACATCAGAGATATGCACAATATACCTTGCAATGGTGAGAGGTGAGAAGAGACAACAAAATGAGCAAAGGATGGACAAAACACATCACGAAACAAATTTTATTACTCCAAGAGTTTACACAGTAATCCATTAATGGGAAAGAGGCAAGAAAATGCCATTATAAAGTCAAGGGAGGAGGCTTAAACTCCATATTCAACCCTGGAGAAGAAAGAGAGAGGGGGTCAAGGAAGAAGAATGAACAACCCTTTATAATGAATCTTGTCCTTGTATTTATAGATTTGATCAGAGAGAAGAAAGAGAGAGGGAAGCGGGAAAAGTGGGTTAAAGCTCAACCATTGTTGTTAATGCTTCTGATAAAATATGCCCCAAATCTGTCTTTACTACATGATTCCTTGATTAAATGCCTTGAAAGAAGAGGAAACTGAGGAAACAGATCAAATCCGATCTGGTTGTTGAGATAGATGGATCCTACATTGAAGGCCCGAAGAAATTTCCTCCATTTTCCTTTACCTAACCCCTCAAAAATTAAAGTCTCAGACCTCCATGGCATAGGTGAGGCTGAGATATTTCCAATGGCATCAGATTCATGATATTTTGAGCCCTGAGTCGAAAGATATGCCCCTCTTGATATAACATGTGGAGGCACCGTGCTTGCTTGAAAACCCAACCCAAAGTTTTCCTTTGGAGGAATGTCGAGCTAACACTTCTCGGCCTTTGCTGATATGTGGATTTTTCAACGGTCCCTCTTACTTTTAGAATTTGGGCTACATGGCGAGCTCATGCTCATTTGGGTCTCCGCCTTGGGAGAAACTCTTGGAGATGCACCACACTGACATTTGGCCTTCTCCGCTTACACTTTTATGCTTAGCCAATTTTGAATCCCGCCTTATTTTCCTTTTGACTCTGTCAGACCATTTGCTACGTGGAGGGCTGACGCAAGTTGGAGAACAAATTTAAGATGTGGAAACGACCCGATAGATTCATTTCCTTTACACAGTGTCCTTTAGTCTCTCTTGGCCTCCACCACTCCATGGTTGAGTTCTTCTGCGACCTATTTACAAATCTGAATGATTTTTCTTAGGTTTTTTTCTATGCAGGGTCATAGCTGATCTGATATTTGGCCCAGGGGTGAAATATGGATAACAAGTATCTCACACTTATGCACGTGCTTAACTACATCTTCAATTCATCTATACTCTTATAGGTGAAGGGACATCTCAAAATAAACTTGCTGGGGTTGGTGTGGACCATGCCCACCTGATCCAAAACCTGTGTTACTTCATGTGTTCCCTTCTCCTCCAGAACAACCAAACCCACTAGATCCCAATCCACCTAATCCTCTTGATCCTCCCCATGTTGTAGGAAATAGACCAGCAGGTGTACTGCCTTGTGTCCTAAAATTTATGCTAAAATGAACTCCTGTGGTCTATTAATTTGTACTATTTCTATATGTAATACCAATGTTCTATGTGCCCATGTTCTGTGTTGATGACGTGCTATAAAATACACCTCTAACCGGACCTCCAAATAATGAAGACGACATTTGTGCCACCATAGATGAATGTGCTACCTAATTAACTCTTGAACTTATTATAAAGTGAAATATGTTTGTCACTACTCTATCACCCATAGTAGCTTGCTTATCAATAACTATTACAGAAACTGGAAAACCAAGTGCAAGGGCTAGGTTGTGAGGAGGGATCAAATGCACACCTGCAGTCCTTGTCCCTCTCACGCACCTCCTTAAACTTAAACTGAATTTCTTCTCTCTACCTCTCTACCACTAGGTTTTCCATATTTCACCACACCTACTCCTGCCCTCGCGAGTGGCGGGGTTTAGCTAGCCATAAGATGTTATTCCAAATCCAGTGTCACGATTAAGATTTTAATCGCTAAAGGGATTGTGCACAAATAAGATCCTCTGGGTTCATGCAAAAACTAAAACTCAGCAACCTATGGACAAGAATAAGTAGAAATTACGTAATCCAAAAGGTAGTTATTAAAAACACCACTCCATTAATGATCTACAACGCATGTCCAATTTAGATCAGCATCATGTAGATCCTAAAATTATTCCTATGTCCAAACAAGTGCTCTATACCTCCAAATTTTATTTAATGTGTATGCTACCAGCCACTTGTACAACTCTATAGGGAAACAAGAGAAGAACATCTCATACAATTCATGATACAAATTCTGTTTAACCCACGCGTGTGCACCAAATTTAGGTCAAGTGTTAAATGTGTCAGAAAATTTTTCCCCTAAATTCTCTAACCAATCCTAAACACTGGCCAAAGTCAACTGGTATGTCTTCATCATGAAAAATCCTTACAACTATCTTGAAAAAGAGGTCCCGATAATGGAACCAAAATGTATTCTTTTATTTTACCAAATATCTGAAGGTACATTGACACATCACCCAGGAAAACTTGAGTGCTCACCCGAAGCGCGCAAGGGTACCAGGTCCCTCTTTTATGGAATATTTTTCAAGGAGTTAGAATGATAAGAACATACATAGATATATTCTAGTTCCATAATAACAATGCAAGGATAACCATAAATAGATCTAGATCATATCAATATGCAAGAATGAATTATACAAGAATCAAGATTAGGTTTACCATCAAAGAACTAATCACAAATATGTCAACAACCAATCTCCAACCATAAAAATCCATTGTATTAATTACTGTAAAACACAGAAGCTGAATACATACAAAATAATGTCACCATGAGTCATGCGTGCACATAGACCAACAACATAACTCTAGTACAATATGTCTCTTTGGATCCCTCACACCATGCAAATCAATACATATTTATAGGTAGTGGGGAATTTCCCTTCACTACTCATGCATCCTCAAAAAAGGCTACATGCTAAGAATAACCATGTGCCCTTACATGATAAATATAAAAACATGCAAGCTTGCTAATAATAGACTATCTAATAATATCAACTACAAATCTAATCTTGTTAATAGCTCAAACTATGCATGTCATTTGATCTCCCACTTGTCCAAAATAGCCTTTCTTCACTTCCAAGTCTTCATGCTGATGTGTGCCCCACACTTAGGATCTATATTTAGCATCGTCATGCAAAACAGCTAAGTCCTGATATCACGCTTTCCCACACGTGCCCTGTTTCACTATACATCCTCGCACACCTCCACTCCCTATGTCTGTGTGCCCTTCCCTTCCATGCCTTCAATACTTAGGTTAATTCATCAGCCCAATAACCATCAACAATGCTACTTCATTATTATCATTTTTTAATCTTATATTCACTCATAATGCTACTTGAATAATCTAGGTTTTACATTATTATCAAATTTTCACTCATATTGCAAATTAAAGGACACCCATAAGAGTCAAAAACATTACTCGAATATTATTATTTTATAAGAGTATGAATTTGTGCATAAGATTATAGTTACTAATATATAATTTTCATATATTAAAGTTCTTATTCAACAATTTTTCTTCTGATGTGAAATTGATAGCTTAACTAATCTAAATAAGCAACAATTACATTATAAAATGGAAGAAAGCAATAAGAGACATGAAGTTTTTTTGTAGAGATCATATTATATCAAAAACACTATATTGTTGATTGAATAATAATTGAGATAATTACATGGTGAGAGAGATTACAATATATAGCCTTTCCATTTCCTATAAACAAGGAGATAAGTCTTACCAATATCATCCCACTAATCTCTCCTAGAGAATATCTCATATGATCACTCACCACTATTCTCTCATATATCCCAAAAATATCTCCACACATAATAATCTACGTGATTTGTTTACTCAACAAACTCACAACTAATATAATATCCTATATTATTAATAATGAGTTATTTTATGACTCATATTAATAATATTACAATCTTTTATTTTTCTCACACAAATATGATATTAATATAAAAATATTAATATCTTACTAACACACTAACTTACTAATGTAATATATGAATATTACATTTAACTATTACAAACAATAATGTGAGCACTAATCCAAGGAATATTCCTAAAATATTCCTTTCCAATAATGTCCCTGATATCATCCTTCACCATCTCATCCTCCTTTGAGTTGCTGCAGTGAAGCTTAAGACTGCTCTTTTTTCTTCTTTGATCCAGTTGAACCAACCTCCTCTAAATGTCCATAACTATATTTTAAAGCCTAGATAGCTCCTCTCTGATGGAATTTTGAGAAGAATAAATTTTCTTATAGGCATCGATATATTTCATGAAACTATATCCCATGTTCACCCTAACTTCACCGAAAGAATCAATGTCCTTTTCCAATTACAGAACCCTGAGGGAACTTTTTTCCAATGTTATACTCCAATCAGACTCCAACTTTTCTTTTCATTTGGAAGGTTCCCCTTCGATATCAGACAAAGAAACAATGGCTATAGTATCAATACCCTTCTTCTTCCTCAGTTTATTCATTCATTTGGCCAAAATACAATGGTCATTGAGGTCCTTAAAATTCAGCTCCAAATCATTAGACAACAATGGCTCCAAATCCTCCCTCTCCACATTACCAACAACATCTACAATGTTTATCGACAACATAACAAACTTTTTTATGTCATTTGAGCCTGAAGAGGAGGAATCACCATCATCCTCCTGCTCGATATACTTCTCATCCTCATCATGATTTACTTCATCATTCAACAAGCCCCTAAAATTCTCAGATTTAATGAAATCTATAGAACCCAAACAGAATAAGACCATCATCAATCCTTGATGAAGAGGGATTTTCAACTTTCCTTTTTGGAAATTCTTGATTGATTTGTGCAGGGAATGACTGAGAAAGAAAGGGAAATTATAATGTATACCATGGTGGATATGACTTAACATAGGGAAATGGTGGGCATAAAATACCTTATACCTACCCTCCACGGTGATAAATTGCATCAAGTATAGGGTGATTTTATTGAAAGGATCAGGCAAAGAATCTCTCAAAACCTACACAATGATGTATTAGTTTCTCTTTACCCACCAAATATTTTCCCATCTCCTCATCATATTTTTTCTTTGGTTTGTAAATCTCCCTCCCCTTGTTCTTCATCCTAATCACTATAGAAATATAGTCCATAGAAGTTGGTATAGAAAAACCCCTGATACTAGCCCAACCATCCTTCTAATGACTAGCAAAATCCTTTCTCAGGACTTCTTCGTGGCCTTTAAAACTTTGAAAGAGAGATGACATACCTGCCTTTTCAAGCATCATCCAAACTCTTCTACTGCCCACAATTTTTGTTTCTCTATTAAAATGCAAATACAACCAACCTAGTTCAAAACCTTCTTGTCCGTTCTAAAACCAATGATTGTACTTTATCAAGCCCTCCTCTAAACCAAATGTTCTTTCTAAAACAAATGTAAGTATCATCCAACATCTCACATGTCTCCTCATTATGTCTTACCCTTCCTTTATAGCCAATACTGATAGAGAATGATTTTCAATCATTAATAATCATTACAATGACATAGAAAGTTCAACCTTTTGAACCTCTGTTTGCAAGGTAAATTGTGGCCTTGTTCCTTTCCATGTAGACATGATTATAGGAAATCAGTTAAAGGATGTTTCCATGACATTATTCCATTATTTTTATTTTAATACAAGCAATAGTTAACTTAATAATTTTAATAACTCTTTGAAGGCTTTGAGAATGGGCACCTGGCCATTCTAAATACAATTCAATTCTATCTCTATTCTTCTTTTATGAATCCTATATGAGAACTCACATTTTCTTGTTCAATACATGATTGAACTTATTACTTAATTTAATAACTATGAATATTGTTATAATGAAGAGATACCTATTCTAAAATAAAGTAATTTTTCTCTATTTTTCTTAATATATGATTCAAATATGAGAATATGAAATTTCACATTCTAAAACATATTAAATTTTATCTTCTTCTTCTATGATTCCTATAAGAGACTGAACATCTGCCCATTCAACATAATTTTTTTGTTTGTATGAGAATGGCCATGTGCCCATTCTAATCATTGCAATACAAACAATATTGAGCTTGATCATTACTAATGAGAAAAGTAATAGGATATACGAGTGAAAAGGAATGGTCAATCTAATACAAGAAATACTTAACTTAATCAATTTAAAACTATATGAATATTGTGAGAATGGGAAACTTTCCATTTTAAAATTAATTAGATTTTATCTATATTCTTATTTTATGGTTCCTATATGGGATTGGGCAGTTATTCATTCGATATAAGATTGAACATAATCATTTTAATACCTATGAAGGATGTGACTATGGGGAACTGCCATTCAAAAACAAAGTAAATTTGATCTATTTTTTAAATATGATTCCTATATGAGGATGGGCAATTGCCCATTCTAAAATAAAATAAATTTAAACTATATCCTTCATATATGATTCATATATGATATGAATGGGAATATGCCCATTAAATACAAGAAATAAGTTCTTGTTTGTATGTAATTGGGCATAAGCTTCGTCTAAACATTCTAATACAAGAAATATTGAACACAAAAATTTTAATACCTCTATAAGAATGGATACCTAACCATTCAATGGAAGATAAAAAAGTGTGTATGAGAATGGGCGTATGTCAATTATAATCATTGAAATACAAGAAATATTGAAGTTATTATTTTCAATAACTATATGAAGGCTGTGAGAATGGGAAAATGTCAATTATAAAACAAGTTATATTTTATATTTGTTCTTATTTTATGCTTCCAATTATTAGAACATGCATTTACTCATTAGATAAAACATTGAACTTAATTGTTTCAATTCTTATATGACAATGATTAAGTTCAATAGTGCTTAGCTCGGCAGGTGAGCTCATTCGCCTAGCTTGGCAGGTCAACTCAAACACTCATCTCGGTAGGTTAGCTTGTTAGCTTAGCTCAGGAAGTCATCTCACCCAACCAACTCATCCGATCAACCTTGCCCATTTAGCTCGGAAAGTCATCTCACCTGCCCATTTCGACTAGCCAGCTCGACTGACGAGCTAGACCATCAAACTCGACTGGCCAGCTCAACAAGCCAACTCAACCGTCAGCTCAACTGATCAACTCTCCTACCGAGCTCAATGGGTCAGCTCATTTACTGAGCTTGGTGGGTTATCTCATCCACCGAGCTTGGTAGGTCAACTCATCCACTGAGCTCGAAGGGTCAGCTCTCTTGCCAAGCTCAGTGAGTCATCTCACTCGCTGAGCTCGGCGGGTGGTCTCGCCCACCGATATCGGTTGGTCAGCTCATCCGCCCAGCTCATCTTACGCAGCTAGGCCACCTAGCTCAGAAAATAAGTAACATTGCTTAGGTGGTAACCCCATAATGTACTTTGGTAATAAAAAGTAGTTAACTCCCCATATTAGCATGAAGGATTGGAAGTGGATTTCTTAGAATCATATACATTTTTTGCAAGGGAATGATCTCGTTGAGACTTTGAAACATGTAAGAAATGGTCATATTTAGATGCATCCTTTTATAACTATGGACGATAACAACTATGAAAGTCTTACAAAAGATTGAAGTTCAAATATTCTTCTACAAAAGATCTAAAATACAATATTATAATTTATCTGTATACCCAAAAAATCGGAATACAACAGAGAAGAGTTAAAAGTATCTTTGAAAGTTATCTTCAATTTAAAAAAGAAGTGAAATTTTTATTCACTATAAAAAAGTAAATTCTTCTTCTAATAATGAGTCATTCTCGGCCCACGGAACTCACCTGTATAACTTGGCAAATAAGCAATGCCACCTAGGTAGTAAGATTACTCTGTACTTTGCTAAAATTATAACAGATAACTCCCCGTATTAGCAAATATGATTAGGTTAACAACTATGCATGTCTTATAAAACATTGAAGTGGTATTCTTAATACCTTGATAAAAAATACAGAAGATCAAAAATATGACATTATCTTTAAACCCATAACAAAATATAAGGGAAATAAAACCAAATGATATTCTTCATCTCATAATAATTCAACAGAGAAGAGTTAGAATAATTTGTGCCTGCAATTTTCTTCAAATCTTGTGCGTCACAAGCCGAAATGGTCTTAAGAAACATAGGGAGCCCACAATGGAGAGGGTCAACAAAAATTTAGTAGAGAGAACAAACAATATCTCAGAATTATTCTTCAAATCTTCCGCTTCACAGGAAAAAATGTTCTAACAAAATACAGGCAGACCAAAGCGGAAAGACGAACAAAAAAAAGTGGAAACTGGATGGAACTGAAAGTGGAAAGGATGAACAAGAAAGAGATAGCTTCGCGGTGAACCTTGTAATTCCCAATACCTCTCCCATCATCGAAAACAATAATCATTGTCAATATCTCTACAGTGCCACGAAGTGGCATGAATTAATTGCCATTAATTTCACCAATTTCCCTCCAATAGGCTGTCAAAGACGTGTTTGACAAGCAAGTACCTTGAATTAATAAATAAACGATGGAAAACAATTTATTTACAAATTAATGGTCTCACTATGCCATGTAAAAAATAATAATTATTAAACAATATCGTAGCCATGTTTTAGGTTTAATAATTGCACTTAAAATAAAATTTAAATATTCAAAAAAATTCATAGCCATGTTTTAGGTTTATTGCATATAAAATAAAATATAATTTTTAAACTTTATCATAGTCATGATTTAGGTTGTTTGCATTTAAAATAAAATATAAATTTTAAACATTATTATAGCTATGTTTTAGTTTATTTTTTGCATTTAAAATTAATTGATACTAATTTATACTAGAGAGAGGGAGAGATGCATGCATGAATAATTAGTAAAATTGTGAGGCAATATACACAATGTTTAATTTCAAGTTTTAATAGTATTAGTTTATTAATGACATGTCATAAATGACATGAATACTATTTTTTACTTTTCTGTTACGATTGGAAATAAGATTTATGAATATATTTAAATTTTTATTACATTTTGCTCCTTCTCCATTCATTAGTGTCTCATTGTTTTCAATAATAAATATGAACAAGATGAGAAGGGATACTTATGGAAACTATACATGATGCGTGGATTTCACAAAATCACTCAAATGTTGAATCATTTACTTGCTTCAACCACTCCCTGAACTCTAGATGGGAATGGCGTCTTAAAAAGAAAGAGGGGATGGGGTGGATTGATCCAAAACATATATTATTATTTCCTCATTGATTACAAAGGACAATCCTATTATTTGGTATTAATACCATATTTCATGATATTTAAGTTTTTTTTTTCTTATTTGGATTTTTCTTCACATTTAACCTTGAGTTATATTTTTTTAATATATATCTTTGATATTGATCAAGTTTCATTATAAATATCTTGAATGTACTTATAAAACAATCACATATACCAAACGTGTTTGTGTTAAAATCACTGATACTATGATATAGTTGTGAAAATGATAAAAATTATATAACTTATAGTACTCACATCATAGGTTAATATTAGATGTTCTAAATAATGAGATAGTACCTTGGAAGAATGATGTGAATCCAGCTGCAAGAGGTTGAAATACCTCCAAAAACACACATAAACACCTTTGCAAATAAAACCAGGAGTTTCACAATAGCTTAAAGTTACCTTATGTCTTCTCATTCTGGAATTCACACTGATCTATTACATCATTACCATTCTCCTTTTATTTCAAGACTACTCTAAAACCCTAAAATGCCAAAAACCCTAAAATGCCAAAAAACCCTAAAATGTAAAACAACTCGGATTGACCCCAAAATTTGCGTGCCAAATATGCATTCCTAAATTAGGGCTCACGCGAATGGTGGGGGATTTAGATTTGGACTTATTCTGAAAAGCACAACAAAAGTTATTAAAGTTCTAAGACCTAGAGAAAAGCAGAAAAAACATTCGGAGCCAATTTTAGACCACTAGATGACGGAAACCGAGCCCGAAAACGTGCCAAAATGAGCACAACCTTGCAACCAAATTTTATACCTAGCATAGTACTAATGTATATCTACCACCCTGTAAAATTTCAGGATGATCCAACGGTGGGATCAAAAGTTATGGCCTCTGCAAGTTATGCTCCCGCATCAAAGAACATTTAGAGAAATTCTTTTTAGTACTTTTTGAGAATTTTTTTTTATTATTATCTTGAGGCCATACACATAGTCAGAATGGGCATATGTCTATTCTCATATAAACAAACATTTTTATCTTGTATTGAGTAGGCATATGCCCATTCTCATATAAGAATCATAGAAGAAAAATAGAGATAATATTTAATTTTTTCTAAAATGGATAGTTGCCCATTCTCACATCATTTATAGTGACATTAAAATTATTAATATCAATATTGCTTCAATGAGTTAGATTGGTTAAAATAGGCATATGCCTATTCTCATACAAACAAACAAATTTATTATTGTGATAATAAAGGGCATATGTCATTTCTCATACAAACATAGATTTTTATCATTGTGATGAGAATGGGCATATGCCCATTCTCATAAAATCAATATAGAAAGAAAAAAATTCTCCTACGCAAAACATAAAGAAAGAATAACAATTAGATTATTTTATGAGAATAATTAAAATGGACACATGCCCATTCTCATAGTCAGGGAATATGGGAAGTGTGAGGAATTCTTGTAAAATTAATATATGCTATGTTAATAAGATGAAGATATTTGGATGAAGCGGTTAGCAATCAAGTTTCTAATTAACTTCTATTTAACCTCTATTTATTTATTTCTCATCATTTAAATTCAACCTGATCTATTTAACCTCTATTTGGATAAAGTGGTTAGCAAATGGAAATGTAACCTCTATTTATTTATCATCATTTAAATTAAATTGAGTCAAGTTCAATCATAGTTTGGAAATCATGTTAGAAATATATTCATGTCAATTTTAATTATATTATGTATAATTTTGAAGTATTTCAAAACCTTAATGAATTATAGAAGTTCACAGCTCATGTGCTATGTGTATTCAATATACTTATGGTTGTACATACATGATAATTTTTAATCTATTTTATGCAATGGTTTTTGAGATTTTTCATCATCTCACAAATTTTGTATATTATGTTGTTACAACAACACAGTATTTTGCATTTGTAGAGGATGATCACCTGAAATTATTTTCAAAAGGAAACGAAGTTACATAGGGAAGAGTATATCCGAGGAGGAAGAAACTACATTGCAAAGATGTGGGAAGAGGATTTTTAGTTGTCAGTGTTAACATAGTAATTGATGGAAGAGTAAAATTTCCTTTCTCAATTGATGAATTTAAAACCTTGGCAGATGTCGGGAATAAAGGATACTACATTGCTTGAGAAGATAGTGAATTTTCAAAGCATGCAGATTCATCAATTCCCCCCAATTTGGGTAGTGAAAACATTTTTAGTGGTTTAGATGATTAAAATGCAGAGAGTGACAGAGATTGTGGTGATGACACTAAAAGCACCATCAATATAGGTCCTAAAGATAGAAGAGATTTTGTCTTAGACAATGTCATTCTCAAAAGAAAATCTTGTAGCAGAGATGATGACATAGCCATGGGTTTTATAACTCATGTGCTAGAAGATCATAAAATTTATGGAGAGAGGTTAGGTCCTTTGAATTTTGGTGTATGGATAAAAAATGTGGTAAATATGTGTTCTGATTTCTCAGACTTGTTATAACCTAATAAATCAATAGTTTGGCCAATAAAACATTTTATTTTTGATGAAACAAGTTCCCTTATGATTAAGCAAGGGAGTTTTCAACTAGATGGTCTACATCTTATACACAATGAATGACACAATTTGAAGTTCAAGGGAGTTGTTAAAAAATTAATCCATTATTGTTCGATTGAGTGCAAATTTGTTACAAAGGGAACAATTACCAACGTAGTTGAAGGAGACATGATACATTTTAATAGATTGGATGCCAATAGATTCAATCTGCATATTGATAGAGTATTTAACCCTCATTACAAAGGATACTCCATATCTGAAGGATCTCTCATACAATGGCATTCTAGGAAATTAGATGACATAAATGGTTCTTAGATGGATATTAGATTTAAAGAAGTCCCAAAAGAGGTTGAGTTCATCATGTGGGATGCATTAGAAGAGCAACAACCTTAATTTTTTTTATCTAATTTCATATGATGCCACTAATCACAATCAATCCAACAGAGTGATAAAAAGATCTTATAATGCTACAAAACGTCAGAAGATGGATACTCCTCAAGCCAATCCTTCAATTCAAAATTCTGATGAGGATAGAAAATGGTTTGTATTTTTAGAAGAAGTAGAAAATGTAGAGTTTAGTTGTTTTCAATCTAATTGTCTCCAACAATTACCTCTTTCTTTAGTTAGAATTCAAAATCTATGGCACACAACTAGATCCTTGAATGAAATAGATAGGATTTTTTTGTGTTCGATGCATTAACAAAAAATGTCATCTTCAATGTTGGTAAGAAATCTATGGAGGTACAAAAAATGAAATTTGATGGGATGGATGTTTTTCAGAATGCATGGCACAAAGTTTATGGGTACCCAAAGAGTTCCTTCTATAAACATAAATGTTAATGGATAAATGGAAATAGGATTGCAGTGAATGGAAACACTGGAAAATATAAACAAAGGTCAAACATTACCGTAATAATTTCCTGCATATCAATAATTGCTGAGATAAATTCAGATATCTCTCCACATATGACTCGGTCTATAGGACATTATGGAGTAAAAGTTCCCTAAAGTTTTTTCCTTCATTCTATACAAAAGATATACTACAAAAAAAGTGCAATGAGGAGATTAAATTCTTGAAACTTTCTTAACAAAATAATGAACAAATTTTTTGACATTTTTCCATTACAAAAAATAATTTCTTTTCCAAGTGTGATGAGTGCATAGATCTATACAACAAAGATAAAGCCAACACATGCCCATCAGCACTCACACAGATTAAGGAGGAACAAACATGACACAATGAATATATTCAAAGTTTTTGTGTAACTTACTATTCCCACAGATTGTAGTCAGAAGAACAACCTCATGAATTCTTGAGCATTGTGCATGATAAAATGGATAAAATGAAAACTTCCATACCAAGGATGGGTAAAACATAAATGTCAATAAGTAATGTTATGAACCTACCAATTACTTTGACTGGTATGCTCACACATGGACACAAGATAGGGGATTTTAGCCATTTGTCGAACGTGGGGAAAAATGTACAGTCACATCATTAGTTTTATGTCTCAGGACGCTTGAAGAACCTGTAATTGATGAGTATGGAGATTTATTGTATCGTTTTGGATCATCCAAACAACCATTTCATGATGCATTATTACAAAATGATGTGCATAAAAAATGTAAAAGGTACAAGGAAATAATTGACCATTCAAAATTAGTTAGTGTTGCTAATGTCAATAATTATTTCGTAAAGCAGTTCCACTAATCCTCTACTTGCAATTTGATAATGCTTTAGGTTATAACAAGAATCATATCTTATTTTCATTTTCATCACTATTGATAGCAAAAAAGGTATTCAACATTGTGTATCTAAGCTTCCTTCCATTGGGACACACTCATGAGGATATAGATGGGAATTTTGGAAGATTAGCATCATCGTTACATAAAGTAACTCATTTTCTTTACCACATATCACAAAATATTACAAAACATGTCAAGAAGGGTCAAGTACATTCACTCCTTATCTTATTAAGGAAGTTTACAACTTCAAGTACTTTGTGGAGCCATTCTTCTTGGATGGAAACCATAAGATAGTGGGTATTAGCAAACCTAAGATGTTCAGATTCCATGTTGTGGATGGCATACTGGTGATGGAGTACAAAGAAACAATAAAGGATCTATAATGGTATCATTCTATCCATATATGGCGTACAAAGGATAATGGTGAACCAATATTTCTGGAAGGGTAACCTCCTTTGGCACCATTCAATGAACTCAAAGAAATGAAAGATCTAAAAAGGGAATAAAATCATATATTGAGAATTGGGAGAACATTGAAACAGGAGAAGGTAGTGAATATTAGCTTCCGAAGATTGCGTATTGGGAAAATGTCTTACGTGCTTTGGATAAACCATTTGTAAATTGTAGTATGAGGTCAGATATTTGTTTTTGGCCAAAAACAGTATAAGAGAAAGACGTAGATGAACAAATAACAAGAGCCACACATATTCACAAAGAAGACTACATTAGTCAACATATCCCAAGTAATAATGACATCTACGTTGGGCGTGTTTGTGGAAGATCTAAACAGGAATTCAATAATTTGAAGAATGTGTTCAAGAGACAAATGCTACTTATACGACCAAGAAATGATAATGAAAATATATGGATGGGGAGAGAGGATGGGGATATTTTCCTTCAACAGGAAGGCAATGATGTAAATAAAAAGCTAAGAATTCAATATTAGAAACCTGCAGGGAGAGGAGAAGGTACAAAATTGTATCGGGATTGTTTAAAGCCAAATAAAACATGGACCATATTATATGACCCTAAAGTAGATATCAATGTGGATAGCGTCATCTAGGCATGGGAACCAAACAAAAAATGGAAAAGTGGATACATAAAGATACTCGATAAAGAGCATGTGAACATTAAATCATACCTTGAATTACTTGAACATGATAAGGAATGTTGACTTGGAGAAACTATTGAAGATCATCATTTTGTATGTGAAATCATCTTGGCCCAGGATGTGGGTTTTTTTTTTTAAATTATTCAAAACCTTGGTCCTTTAAAACTTTACAGTTGTACTATTATTTGATAATTAAATGAAAGACTGTGTATTATATTACTTTGGAATATGTTTCCATAATATATTCTATAAAACATTGTGTTGCTTATGGCACTCTTGAATATTATTAATGTGATATTAATAATATAATTTCCACCATGTAATCAACTTAATTTGAAAAAAAAAATCCTTAATTATTCTCTAAGTAAGTTTATAGGGAGCTAGATCTAGTGATTTAAAGGGAATTGGATGTGATTTACAAGAATTCATTTCAAAATATTAATGCTTTGGATTTTCTAGGAATTAGTCTTGATTTATGCATTAATTACAACCACAAAATTATATGGTCTTTTCCTAAAGCTATGTGCATAAGTATAGATAAATTATTTTTTAATTGTTCTAATAACTTAATAAAATGTATAACTTTATGAAGTCTAGATACTAAATTATATGCCTAGAATATCCTAATTATTGAATGCAAAACTATAGTATTTATAGTGCCAAGATATATTATTTAATGTTGTCAACAAGAGTGTATGGAAATTCACCATGACTTAACGTACTATTTGACAAGATATAAATTTTCAAAAGAGGTCAAATTCCCATATATAGAATTATAGAAGACGAACAGATATAAAGTTGATACACATAAAAATAATTAGGAGCATACTTGTACCATGAGTGTGATGAGAATGGGCATATGTTCATTCTCATAGACTCAATATTTGATTCTTATTTTATACAATATGTACCCATATCACATTGTTTTAATTTTCAAAAGGGATCAAAATGCTTCATATAAGAATCATAGAAAAATAATTGAGATAAAAAAGATACACATAAAAAGAATTAATAACATAGTTGTACTATGAGTGTGTTGAGAATGGGCATATTCCCATTCTCATAAATTCAATATAGAATTAGGAACATACTTGTATGGCATGGTGCAAATATTGGAATATGATATTACATTACTTAAAAACCAATAATAAACATATTGGAACCCGATATCACACTAGATAAAAACTAATAATGGAAATTTAGGAATCCAATTTCAACAATTATAAAACAAGAAATAATAATACTATAAATCTAGATTCTTAGTAAAATGTCCATATTTAATGAAATTATGGTTTAGATAGTCCCACATACCCTAATCCACCATCAAATTCAGCCTCTAAGCCTATTTCATCCCCTCCATCACCTAAGCCCAATTATGTCAAAACTATCTCATCCACCGTGACTCCTAAGTCATCCTCTTCCCCTTCTACCCCCAATCCTAAACCATCTAATGTGGATCCTATGCCACCCTTATCCTCTTCATCCACACCTAATCCTATCTTACCCCCTTCATCACCTAATCCTAACACTATCCAATCCTCTAATCCTATTTCATATCCACCATCCCCTAATCCTAAAACATCTAACGTGACTCCTAAGTCACAAAATCCTAAACATAACAAATCCAATCCCATTCCTCTCAAATCTCCTACCCAATATAATGAGGCTCCTATGCCACCTTCATTTACGTCATCCCCTAAATCGACCAAATCTAGTGTAGTTCCTACACCACACCCATCTCCCAAATATCCTTCATCCCTAACATCAGCCAAATCTAATGTCACCCCCGTATCACAACTATCCCCTTCACCTAAATATCTCTCACCCCCTTCATATAAATTTACCAATCCCAAAAAATATAATCCTAAGTCAAAACCATCTACCTACAAACCACATACTCTAACCAATCCAAAATCAACTAGATCTACTTCGGCCTCCAAGACCAAACCATCCACTTTAGCCTCCAGGCTTAATCTATCCCATTTGTATTTTAAGACACAACAATATAATTCAACTCATAAATCCAAATCAACCAAAACATCTCATAATCCACCCACTCCTACACCTTTACTTCCTACTCCTCCAAAACCATTTAACCCAAACCACTTTCCGCCTTTAGGAGAATCCTTGACCACCATCTTCCATCATTTAAAAACCTTCAACAGGATCATCCAACCCCCACTAAGATCACATGATCAAAACCTTCCCAAACTGCATTTTTATAAAAAACACTACTATTGTGACTTCCATTGCACCCATGGACATTCGACCAATTGTTGCCTATAATTTAGGTCTTATTTCCAAAACCTTATTAACACAGGGATTTTTTTCCTTGTACCTCTTTATCTACCACATTTCCATCCCAATCCTCTCCCTAACCATCACCCACCATCCAAATCCCACTCAACATCCAAATATCATCAACTATGCAAATCTCATCATACAACCAAACATCCCCCACCGACTAAAAACCAAATCAAATCTCACCTCCCATCCTTTTTTAAGTCAAGACTCTTAGTGGATGACAAAACTAAAACCCCGTAGTCTCATGATGACCACATGGGATCATCTTCCCCATCCACTTCATACCATATAGACAAAAATATGTTCACTAATATGAAACATCAAGGCAAAGGCTTAGGCATCCATAAACAAGGCATTCACAAAACCATCTTCCTTCATCAAAATCTAGGACATTTAGGACTAGGGTATAAACATAACACTAACAACATAACTCCCACTACTCCAAAAACCATTTATACCACTCCTGTTATTGATCCTACCATCTCAACCACTCAACCCAATCACAAATAATTTAATTCCCCTACAAATAATAAACACCTAAAAATGGATTGAGAACATAATTCATCGCATACGCACAAATGTTCTTTCCTTCCTACCTGTACTCATTCCATCCAATATTTAAATCCATTTACATCTTATCCATTATTATCATCACATCCATCCATATCCTATATTACAATCAATTCATATAATCACTTGATCATCTTGCTCACACATGTTGTAAGACAATAGTACCTACTACAACCGTGTGACCTTGGTCTATCATTACCTCCAACATTCAAGCACAATTTTCCTTCTAGAGATCCACACACTTTAACACAATAAAATTTTAGTGAAGAACCTTGGGTGTGTCTTTTGACACTCTAGCTAATGTAATCTCCACACTGATTTCCATCCCCCCATCAAGCCACTAGTGATTCTTAACCCCTTGAGAGTTCTCAAGAGAGTGGAACCTCTTTAAGCAAAAATTTCCAAAAATCAAAAAGAAAAAATCATAGGAAAATTTAAAATATCAAATAAAATTCACCTCAAGACTCTCTCTATGGGTATTTCCAACATCTCTATCAGGGTTATGGATGCTTGGCTGGTAATAGAGAAATGTTGTGACAAGAATCAGATGCATCTCCATCGATGTTATGGATGCCTTGGTGACAGTGAAGTAATGCATAGATCAACATTATATTCACCCTCCATTTACCTATTTGACTTAATCACTCCCTATACATTGTATAATTTGTCTTCATATACTACCCATTAAGTATTAACTTCAATCGGTAATTAACCATCACAATCACACACACTTTGATCTCGTAGAGACATAAGGATTGTATGTTTCCAGGTATTGTTTATACCTTGGTCACACTTCTATTTTAGTATTACTCTTGCCTTACAACATGTGCCATTAGGATCATCTTTTATTCATCATTGATGTTATTTTCCTTCCATCCATCACATCCACATCATTTCCCCCTTAAATTGAACATCCATGGTCAGACAATGATCCTCTCTTCTTAAAATCCTCCTCATGTCCATTTTCAATTGTCATCATCATGACTGGGGGAAGCCTTACTATCATCCACTGGGGTCATCATCCATTTTAGATACCCCTCACTTCCCATCATCCATCACTTGGGGGAAAATTGAACCCATCCATCCATCCACAGAGGCCATCATACTTTACACTTGGTAGCACACCACATATATCCCTCAATCCATATCCCATATACTTGGGGGCATATCTTATCATCTTCCATATCCCCCATCTTATCCTCTACCACATACCTCATCCTACCTATCTCCCATCCCACACCCCATATAATCACAACCTATCATCTAATCCTAATGTATAAACCCATCTCTATCCTATACAACCTATCCAATTTCCCTCAATCCTTCCCTTTCATCCTACCCAAACACACTTTGGGACTTATAGGAGAAATTCGCATCCCACCTTACATCCCTTCCCATCATGAATCCTTTCATCACACCTAATCTCAACCATTACCCCCACCCCCAATCTGAAATCTCAACATCCAAAATCACATAATCTAAACATCCAAAATCCAAAATCAAAAAAATCAAAAAATTAGAAAAATCCTTACAAAAATGCAATGTGTGTGTTTACTTGTCTAAGTTTACATTTTGGCCGATGATATGAGGTACATTTTATTTATTTTTTAGTTTTACATCGGTCCAGTGATACAAGGACCATATTTTTTACATTAATCTATCCAATGATATGAGGACAAGGGAATTTAGAACTTCAATCATCACGGTCTTTATACCTTGGTGCATTTTCTCTATGCCAAGTCAATAACATTTCTAATGATGATAACAGTGGGAAATTTATGGTAGCACACCCCCTTCTATCATCATCCACACCTAATCCTCATTTTTATCTAACTAACTATCTAACCTCCTCATCCTCCTATCCAATCAATCCTTTATCAATCAATCAATATCCACATCCAACTCTTATCCTCTTGCATATAACATCCAAAATTCTCACCCCTTGGCTGGGGCATCTTCTCACATTCTCTTATTAATAAAACTTGAATATTATTTATCACCACTTCATCAATCATCATCCCAATCCTCTACTCATCAATGTCCTAACATCCAAATCGATTGAAAAAACCAATCCCTATTCTCTCATCCAATAATCCTTGATATTCTAATCCTCCAAATCTAACATCCTATAAACCAATGCCCTAACTTCCTATCAAATCAATCCTCAAATATAACAACTTCAAATCCAACATAATTAACTCCAACATCCTCTAATCCAAAATCCTAAATCTCCACCATTGTCATACATCCTTGACTGGGGCATCCAAAATCCAAAATTCAATATCGCATAATCTTCTATTCCTCTAATCCTCTCTTCTATCTTCCAATCCTCTAATCCTACATCCTCATCCATTCTCTAATTATCTAATCCACTATCCTTCATCTCAAACCCTTTACTGGGGCATCCTCTAATCCACCAATCCTAAATATTCACCCTTATCGTACATCATTGAATAGGGCATCCTCTACTTCAAAATTCAATATCTCCTAATCCTATAATATTATAATCCTCTAATCCTCTTAATATTCTATTCCTATAATATCCAATATCTCATAATATTATATTCATCTAATCATCTCTCCTAATATTCTAATCTCCTATTCCTCTAATCCTATAATCTCATACTCCTCTCATCCTCTAATCCTGCATCTTCATCCTCAATATTTTTATCCTATAATCCTCTCTCATCTACTAACTTGGGCCTTTCCTCTTTTCAAGCGGTTACCCACTTCATTCCTCCTCGCCTAACCCCTCGAGGGGAAATCATATCACCATCCTAACATATTTTATTATTTTTCTTTGAACGATAACTTCTCCGCAATGACCCTTCAAAGATGGGAAAAGTGTAGACATCTAAAATGTCGACATAATTAATTATGATTAATTTGTCCCGTAAATAACTTAATATCATCACTATCTAAAATCTCATAATAATTAATCACAAGATTAATTATTATTAATCCATTTTTATAATATTTACCATTTATCATTTCATCATTAATCCTTTTAAATAATTATTAAATCCCATTTCATCATTAATCCCTTTTTATTTCATTATTATCCTATTTTAATCCTTCATTAACAATTTATAAGAATTTAATATTCTTACATCTACCTACCCACCTTCTCTACACATCCCTACACCTAGCCTTTGAATGTAATATCTCCCTAATCATAATTAACCTAACCTAATCCTAATCACATGCTCCATCTCTACATCTAGAGGATTCTATTTCTAGAAGCCTCTCTAAATTTCCCTCTTTCATATTTAAAAATTCAAATATGTCTCCCTCCCTCCATTGAATTTTTAATTCAAATGATATTTCTCTCAAATTCTAGAATTCTCCATTCTTCTCATGCATTCTACACCCTTGATCCAAATCCAACTTGCATTCATCCTATCCATTGAATTATCCACTCCTCAGCATAACAAAAATTATCTCTTTTATTCATCCAATCAATCCATTCTATCATCACTCTATCATCCAATTTATCAATCATCATTCTTCATCAAGAAATTCAAAGAAAAATCAAGGAGAGGTGTTGCTTGTGTGTCTCCACTAACATTTAAAGAAACCAAAATAAAAAAAGAGAAAATCCAACAAATCAAAGGAGGAGATTTGCAACTTGTAGGTAAGTGCATCTATTTATCTCTCTCCATATTTCAATCCATTACTCTATCTGAGTTTTTTTTGAGAATATTACATTAGGGAAGTGAATTTGTTTGTTTTCTCACATCCAACTCATTAATATTTTCTTGCATTACACTGAGATCAGTGAAAAAAATTCCCTTGGATAATGAAGATCACATAGTTTGATTTAGAGATTAAATACTCCAAACTGATCATAGGGAGGGTATTATGTGAACACTTAGTTGAGGATATGCGGTTATATCAGGAGTTATTTTACATTCAGCCAACTGAAATTACAACAGAAGTAAGTATTGAAGATAATTAGTTTTACAACATGATAAACTGGCTTCACACCGGAGGATTACCTAACAATTTTAACAAATCCAAAAGGATGCATTTAAGATTGAAGGTTATCAAGTATGAGTTAATTGATGGTATCTTGTTGAGATGTGTAGAACCAAAAAATGTGGAGAATATGCTCAAGGAGTTCCATTCAGGCTTCTTTGGTGGACAATTTTTGACATAAACCACTACAACCAAGATCTTAAGGGATTGTTATTTTTGGCCCACAACTGCAACCAAGATGACTATGGAAGACAATCAAAGGAAATTACACACTAAATTGAAGATAACACTTTGGGATGATAGAACCACACCCAAAAGGTCTATTAGAAACTCAAATTTTACGCTTGTGTATGGTAGAGAAGCTAGAATTCCAATCTCCCTAGAATACCCAGCCCTTGAGTTAGCTCATAGGATAAAGTTGGAGAACCATGATTTAATAACTGTCAGAATCATAAAGTTGGTAAAGCCAGAAGAACTCAGAGAGGAATCCATGAAAAATATTCAAATTCACCAAAAGGATGTAAAGAAGTGGTTTGAGAAGAAATCTCATCCTCAAAAATTTAGGAGAGGAGAACTAGTCCTCAAATGGGGTGAAGATAGAGAAAATATTGGGATGCATAAAAAATTTGACACTATTTGGAGTAGACCTTATCATATCATTGAATGCAAAGAGAACACTGCCTTTGAAATAACAATGCTTAATGGTGAACCACTTCTAATCCTAGTCAATGAGGTTTTTCTCAATCCCTATCTTTAAGAAATCTGTTTTCCCATGTATATAGTTGTATAGTTCCTTTATTTATTTGTTTTTCTATTCGTCTTCTCAATTTTAACTTTGAACTATGGGTGTCTTCTACCTTAAATATTACTTATTCATCTGCCTAGCTAGTTTTTGTAGTTCAAGTTATTAAGAGTCCCCAGTTGTTGTAAAATAAGTGCTTTGAACACTCCATAATTTCACTTGGAACATGTATTATTTACCTCTTTTGTACATAATTTTTCTTGAGCCACACTTGAGAAAATTTATAACCAATTTTTTTTTATTTAAATAAGAAATTAGTCTCAATTTTTTTCATCTAAGTCCAAGGGTTACAAAAGATAACTCAAGGTTTTTGATAGAACTTCACGGTTAGATTCAGAGTAGAGTGCAAGCTTGACATTTTAGATAGATTTCAAGGCGAGTTTTTAAAAATTCAAAGCCAAGTTTTCAAGTTATAGGAAAAATCCAATCCTAATGGACACAAAATGATTTTGATCAGTCCATCTAGTAGGTAGATGAACCCTTCAAGTCACCAAAAATGTTTCCAAAATAGGCATCAAACTTCATTTTGAGAAAATGGTTACCATTTCTTAACTTTAATTATTTTGATAATGGTTTTCCTATAATTTTAGACAACCTTTGTCTTTAAAAGTGCCTAATTTTCTTACGAAGGGTAGCTTTGGGTTCATATAATATTAATCAAAAGGGACTTAGTCATTTTCATGGTGTTTTGGATTCAAGATGCAAAAAAGACATCCATTTATTTGATTTATAACTAAATATGTCATGAATTTTTTTAATCAAGCTAAAATGGGACACATGGTTCCCTATGGTGTTCTATCAACATTTGAATTAGTCGCTTCAACTCCCTTCACCATTAAGAGACAAGTGGCCTCAATCGGCTTTCCCACATCCAGTAAACTCTCAATCTTCCCTCGACCCCAGTTAAAGTTCCAATCCTTACAAGATTCTGATGCATGAAAAGTGGTGAGGTGGATAGATGGTGGTCATCATCCTTTGGAAATACCACAAATTTTTTATTACGTTAATGGATTTCCTTCAAAAAATTTCAAGTTGTCAATGTTTAATGCTTGAAGTAGGATAAACATGGAAAACATTGGTGGGTAGGACTACTCACAAGGGGTTTCATTAATTTTTTTAACCATATAGGATCTTAATGGCTGAAAAATACTTTTGGCAAGGATGGACAAGGAATTTTTTTAAAAAATTATTTGAGGGTTAACATCTCATTTCCAAGTCTAGCATGAAACTTATTATAAGCACATAGGAATACAAATGATAGTTGACAGGCGATTGTTTACACTTAGCTATCAAAAATATTTCCTCATGACATGCTATCTCTACACGATACCAAAACATGGATGGAAAAAACCTGGAAAATTAATGAATTGGAAATAACATGTGGACTCAAAGATTCATAGACATAGCTTGTGTAAAAATTTAAATTTGACGATCTCTCTCTTTCTAATGTTGAGCTTAGGGACGTCATTAAAGGATAAGAACATAGTTTTTTTGGGTCATATTTTTTGATTGGAGCCTCCGTTCCACATGTGATTAGTAAGATTAGAAGATTCTTGAGGAAATATGCACCCAAATCTTGATTTTAAAAAGATTGGTGAGAAATCAATGAGAAAGTCTTAGGGTGTCTTTTACTCACCAAAACTAGATTTAATCATTCCCCATCTCATTTTTTGATGCTACCGAGATGTTAAAGATTCCCTTTTACATGGATATTCCCTCCATAGATTCACCAAAGATAGATTAAGTGGTTGAAAAAACTTGAGACTATAGGGATGAGCTGGAGCATGGTCTGAAAGATGAAATCATAGTTTTTGAACAAATGATAACTTGATATTTTGTCATCTTCCTTAGCTTATGGGATCTAACCTAGATATTTTAATTTTATTCCTTTTTTAAATACAAAAATAAAATATCTTCCCATTCCTTATGAGTGAAGACATCTTTTAGGGCATGAATCAAATTACTTTTACCATGTCATGTGGGTTTTGTTAGATATTTTTAAAAATCGTCTCCTAGATTATGATTCATGGTAATGGATCATAACTATCACCTACAAAGATCTTGAGAATATTCTTGGAGTTGGTTTTGGTGGATCATTTCAGTTGTGCACCTTGGTATACCTCTAAAATCTAAAATGGAAGAGATAAACATGAAGAAATACATATTTTGAATCATATTGTTGATCATCTCTTTACTCTTCCCTTCTATGAATGTAATTAACTTCATTTGTAAAAGTATCCTTCCCTGAATGTAAAGTTACTCTACCCATTCGAGTTCTTGAAATTTTTTGAGTTACAAGCCTTTGATTTTGGTTTTGTGGATGTGTAAACACCTTGAATCTTGTTTTGATAGACCATGTATATCCTAAATTTCAATATCCTAACTTATTGTCATAGGCTTTATGGATGTGTAAATGCTTCGAATCTTGTTGTGACAAACCATGTATATCCTAAATTTTAATATATTTGGGATTTCTGATCATATCTTTCCTTCATTTTGTGTTAATGGTCTCTTGCTTCTCTATCATGGTCATGTTTTATTTTCTGTAATATTTGTAAGGTTTATTTTTTCCATGTCATTTATGCAAGGAGTAAATTTTTTGATTAAAATATAAGGTTAATTGTGTGTGTTTATTCCCTTCTTGTCTTTGTGTTTATCCTCTCATTCTTATATGAGGGGAAGTGATCAATATTTCTCTAGCGTATCATCATTCTTGTCCATGTTTTACTTTTTTCTACCCCCTTTTCCTTGACATTATTAGATAGGAGTAGGTTAGTGATAATACTTGAGTAATATAGGAAAGGAATCCAACCTTATATGGAGGTTTGTCTCAAGGGCCTAGGTCCCACAAATTAGAGACAATCCCATGTTGTTACCGAGTTAACCCATTTTATCTCATATTTAGCTATCTTATATGGATGGAAACTTTCAGTTATGACAACAACCTCAACTAGGTGTATGGAAAGACACTTATGTACCCAATTTTAAGAAAATATAAAATTTGATTGACTTACACATACCCTTCTCGAGTGCAATTCAATCTTAGATTAACTAACTTGTAAATGTAAGTGCATGTCAAAACATCAAACTACATGCTTCATAAGTCAGTTACAATTATTTGACATATTATAACCTCTCTTAAGTAGATGTGTGAGAATGGTTATCATATTAATATCTCTCCTAAGAAGGTTTTGATCACGAGTCATGACTTACTTGTGAATGTTTATGATTATTTTGCATTGATACGCCCTTTCTACGTAAATTTGATCTGCATTCAAATAAATTATCAATGTAGGTCTACACCAAAACACAAATGAGGTGAATGAAAAACCACTTATAAAAATTAGATCAATTAGGTCAAGTATATCTTGCAAACCTGATATATTATGACACCCTAAATTTTAGTATACATTTGTAAAATATTGAAAATTTTGATATGTAATTTGGTTGTAGAATTTTTTTTTTGAGAGAGAGATTTGTGGAGAGAATAATAAGGAGGGTTTTGCAAAATAAATAGTACAACATATTTTGTTGCTTAAAAGCATAATATATACATGATTTCAATGAGAAGACAAAAAAAAAACAAAGTCTCAATGTACAATGTTCAACAAGTACATGCTCATGGAGTGTATTTGAGATGGAGAGGAAACATAGGAAAAATAAATAGAGGAATTTGATTACTTTTTCCTAGAGAGAATATGGGAGCTAGTAAACTATAATAACCATCCTTTGAAGTGAGGAGGCTCTCTTAATTTATATATTTACAATGCAACTCTTCATCTACCCCACATGAATCTTCATGTCCTTATTCCACTTGTGACTTTTCATATTCCTAGGAAGTGATTAAATAAGTCCCATTTTTATAAATCAAAAGGGAATTTTACAATGAAACATTAGAGAGTCACTTAAGTAAATAAGAAAAAATACCATGATTACATATAATGAAGAATTAGAAAGGGGAGAGAAGAGGAGACAGAATGAAAAGATTAGACAAAAGATGCTCCGAAGCATGGATGAAGATGCCTCCGCCCTTGATGTAGATCAACTCTGATGATGTTGAAGATGAAATTTTTATCCATGATGACCCTCCACAATGATTCATTGATGAAGACATTTTGAAAAAAATTCCACCTTTTGAAGACTCTTGAAAAGATGAACCTCTACAACACTGTCTGGACACACCAAGAAGGGGAGTGATGAACACTTGATATGTAGAAGATCGAGAACATTGAAAGATGAATTTACTCATCAAGATAATAATTTTTTTTCTTGAGACACTGCCACATCTTTATGTACAATCATTCACATGGGGATAATTTGGTGTATTTTTCTCACACAACCATGATCTTGATTTTGTCATTGTGAAAGCATTGATGATTAATGGAGAGTTAAACCAAATACTTTTGATGACTGAGTAAGAGAAGGAGAAAGGGATTAGGATAAATACCATCCATATTATGATTATGCACTCTATGTGAGATGAAGTGAAATGGTTCTCGGGACAAAACTTGTAGTTTCCCATTCAAGCACTTTATGCTCATTGCATCGGGGAATGCGGGAATTTGCTTGAGAATTGAAAGAAAAATTCATGTGAGTGTCAAGATCATTAGAGAATGTATGAAGGAATGATATGTGATAACTTTGAGATTATTATATCCATTTACTATTTTTATCATGTTCACCATGATTGTCACATTTTAGTCATTTTTTGCCAATTTTGCCAATTTTGAGTGTCTTGAACATGGGGAATCAAATGAGGTATCCAAATTCACATTTTTATAAGAATTAATATTATTAGTAAGTGCTTCCAATGAAGAATTATTAAAGATATAAATTTTTCTTCCTGGTGTTGGATTTGAATGAAACCACTTGTAGAAGTTTTTGTTTTGCATTTTAATCCTTTGCTTCAATTTTCGGAGGATTTCAATCACCTGGTTTGCGTAGATATGAAAAATGAGTATTTTTGGCTGAAAATTTTACATGGATGTATAAAATTGAAGGGTGTTCATAAACCTAGCTAATTCATCCTTTGACTCACATTGGTTAACCCAAGTTAGATGGAGACTTATGGGTGGAGTGAAAACTTTATAAATGAGTATTAGACCTCATCATATCCCTTACCAAAATTACTAAGGGAAAAAGGGACATCACGTGTATGAAAATGTGCCAAGGGTGGAAACATCATGAAAGAGGGCCAAAACATGTCATGAAGGTAAGTTGAAAGCACTTGTTTAACACCTCATGTTGTGAAATTAAGTGACGAAAATTATCCTCTCCATATGGTGGCACAATTTTGTGTCCCCCATGTCCCTTTAACAAAGGAACATCATCCTACACCAAGGTTATTCTCATCATGATAAGGGGGGTAGGTGGGGTTAGGCGAGTGTTTAAAATTTTCTAACCAATAAGTTGTCTTTTAAGTGATGAAAACTCATATTCTCATGTGGAGGTGCAATTTTATGTCTCCCATGTCCCTTTTGACTTTGGTCTGGTAAAAATGGAAATCAAGGGCATCCAAGTGCGAAATAGCCAAAATTAACTACTTGCCTTCACCAAACACTACCTAAAATAACCATATGAACACATTTTCTCACCACCGGAGCTAGGAGTAGACTAATAAGGGAAAAATTATATTATTTTGACTCAAAAAGGGATAATGATAACATTACAAAAAGTTTTAGGAGCCAATTATTCTTGAAATTTCAAATTTATCCCTGTTTTCAATTCTACCCAAGTTGATGTGTCGGTGAAAGAAACTGCCACCAAATTTTACGACGATAAAAAGAAGAACCAAAAAATTGGATGTAAAGAGGGCCTTAAATAAGTAAAATTTTCCTTTTATCATCCTCTAAATCTCCCTAGAAATCCTAGAATCCTCAGTTGAATCTTCACTAGGATCAGAGATCTTTACCTATTCTATTGGGACAATATCTACAAATATGCTTCTCAAAATTTCTTGAAACCTTTTACAATATGAAGTAGGCATTATTAGATTTATGATGAGTATCTTGTTACCTTCCAGTTATTTATGAGGATCATGACATGACCGAAACAAACCAAGTAGCTTTTTCACCGCTTTCAATTCATTATACCATGCTATAAATAGCTTGGCATTGCATAACTTGTTCATAAACCTGATTTTTCTTCCATAAATTCCCTAAACTACCTTATATGATTTCATATCTCTTCCAAACACTTCTTTTATGCTTTAAAATTTCACTATACATTCCTGGGGGGTGTTCACTAGGTGCAATAAGCTTGCAAAATAGGCCTTTTTAAGCTTCCAGGAGCAATTCCTTCTAAATGGTTCTAAAGGAATTGATGAATCACCTCCCTGCAAATGAAGCACACTTGAAAATTACATTAGCACATTAATATTGACCATTATGATGGGAAAAAAATATTGAATCTGTAGGAGGACATGTTTACATTGATTAGGAGAGGGATTTTTAAATGTGGGTTAGGTTGTCACAACAAATTTTTTAAGGTTTTCATGCTAGAAATTTTGCATGACAATAGTTGGCTCTTTCTATGGACTTGTTTTGGATCAAACAAAGTGAGGACATGGAAAACATGAACTCCATAATCTCAAGACACTACATGGACCAGTGCCTTATCCATTGGGCTATAAAGTTACAACAGAGATATACAATGAAGCTTTATCAATTGGGCATAGAGTCATCACTTCAATACACAACCACAAGAAAGGAACAAAAAACAAAATAAAAACAAAAAAGAAAGGGAAAAACATATAACAGGGAAGGGAAAAACATAACCTAAAATCACTTATCACTGAGGTGCCTTTTAGATTTCACTATAACACTCATCTTTTCAGATGTTACCCATGAATGGGTAACATCGAGTGATGATGCTTTGCAAAGACATTGAACGGTTCGAGGAAGTAGCCTTCTTTCCTTAATAGGTTATGAAATTCAAGTGATTTTGTGACTTTCTATATACTTGGGAGGAGTGAGCCTATATAATTACTTTGATGCTCATAGATTTGCCTAAAAAGTTCATTGTTCTTAATATCAGCCTTAGATTGTAAATTTTCTTCTCTGTTCATCCACATTGCTGCTTTCCCATTTTGTATTTCGCTACTTCTCCCAGGCTGATTTTGATTGAATTTATTAAATAATCCAATTTTTTATCTTTCCAACATTCATGTTTATTAAAAAAAATCATGAGAAGCATTGAGTCCATCCTTTTGTCTTATTTCATCATGAAAAATTTGAGCACCAAATGAATAATCATACTTAGCTTCATACCTATCTTGCACAGCCATGACATGAGCCAAGATATCAAAACCGAGATTGAGATGTTTAATTCCTTCCACAAATTTTAATATCTCTTGCACATACTCCTTCAAAACTGCCAAAATCTCACTTTCACATTCATTTGGAGAATATTCATTTTGAAATTCGAGGAAAAAATTTAGAGAAATTGATTCATCATCCCAAAGATCATTAAATTTCAGCATTTCTTCATTCTGGGAGGCCTCATCTCCAAAGGAATCAAATACCTTTTTTTCAACTTTTTCATCATTGAGGAGAATTTTTCTTCTTCAAATAGAAAATATAAAACTTCACTTTCATCATCACATCCATCAACCATTATCTTCAAGAGATATATCATAGGTTTTTAATCTTGATCTATTGCATCATGAAAAATTTTGAGTCAACTAGAGAAATTATAACTAGATTCATACCTATCTTGTAATTTTATGGTTTGCATTAGGAGTTCAAGGTTGAGTTGGGGATCTTTGTTTTCTTCCACAACTCTTAGACATTTCTTGTATGTATTCCTCTTTCAAATCTTCAAAAGAATCTCATCACAAATTAACCTCTCTTCTTTATGAATGATATCTTCAATGAGAGGCTTAAAATATATTTATATCAATACAATTGATCACCAAGAGAATCTTCTTTTTCGAATGGAAATATATAACACCTCTTCTTCATAAACAAATGATATTGGTTTATTTTTCAGTTTGGAACTCATCAAGAACCGCTTTATCTTCCTCATGACCTACATCATTTGGAAATTATGGGTTGTTCTTTTACAATTAAAGATCTTCCCACTCTTCATCATTAACAGTACCCAACTAGAAAGGAATGTTTGGTCCTATCAAGATAATAATTTCATCCTCATCTTCAGATGTTATGAAATAATTTCTATTTTCGTTGTCCCGATACACAGATATTAGCTCTTGGATATTTTCTGATTTTTGTACCGTGTATTTCATCTATCTTACCATGGAAGAAAATTTTCCATTTTTCCCTTAACTGGAATGGTTACTGAAGACCAATTCATTAAGTCTTTTACCTCCCAAGTCCCTACAGAAAATTCTACTTAGTAAGATTTCAAAGTGATGTTGGAATATCTACTACTAAAATAGTCAACAATACTTTCTTATCCGGAAAGTCAACGAGAGTCATTTGTGCATCCTTGATCCACCCCACAAGTGGGACTTCCTCAGACTCCATTGAGTTGACAATATCCATTGGCCCATGTCAAGGTAATTCTAATAGCATTGGAAACTTTTATGGGCATCACATAATTAGAATCTCCCGAATCTATTATGTAGTTATTCCAGCTGGTATCCTCTAATGAGAAAGGAGAGATAGAATGGATCAATCTTATTGGTCCTGGATGCACTCATAGACAATCATATTTTTTGATGGAGGAGTAGATGGGGTTGATAGTATTCCTTTAGCAATTAGGAACCACAGATATTATCCTTTGAACTACTACCTTTGATATGAATGGAAAAACAGATCAAATTGTTCTGGGTATAGTCCGCAAATATTCAGATTCTTGGTTTAAATAAGCAGCTTTATACTTAATTCACATGTTTTATGATAGAAAAAGATGGGGTGGATTTAGATGAGGTATATACCCCTAAGACAGTGGGTCTCACCTTTGAGGGGATGAAGGAGGTACTACCTTGGAAGTTGAAAATGATCTTGAACATTCTGAGTAGATAATTTGGGGAACAGTGGCTGATTTTGCAAGGAACATTAGAAGATTTTGAATTACTATCTTTTGTATGAAAGTCTGAATTATAACTAAGGGGATAAATTAGGATGACTTAGTTGGAACAACAAATAGATTCTTGGTCTTTCCAAAAGATCTGGATTATCCTTTAGCCCAAACTACATCCGAAGTTATTGTAAATGGAGATCCTCAATTGATTATTTTATTCTATAGAGTCACCACTTCTGAGGATCATCAACCATTATTCTTTTTGGAGAAGCGGTTGAGGAATTTAATTTATGAGATTAGGAATGAGTGAATACTGCACATGAATTAATTTAGGTGCATCATCATCATATTCTTAGTTCACCTTTTGCATATTCAAGGAATATTGTTTGTTCATCATCCTCCACTTCTTCAGATCTGCATAGGACATCGTTGTCCTCACTTTCTTGTCATGTGATCTATAAATTCTTCTTCTTCTGTCATATTAGTTCTACATATTGCATTAATTGGTGATAGCTTCAAAGGAAATATTCATGGTAGCTCCTACAATATGATTCTTGTTCCAATTTTGGTGAGGATGATCATTGAAAAAGATTCCTTTTTCAACATTGTCAAGTCATTAGTTCAACGCATCTGCAATAATGAATCAACTCTCTGTATATTTGGAACTTTGTTATGCCTTATCCTTTCATTGAATGGTTCTTAATCTTTCCTAACAAGATGAGAGTCAGTGCGTTCCACTTTAATAGAAAATTCATTGAGTGTTTTCCAAATATGTTTGGTTGAAATATCCATAGGAATGAAATGTAACTTTAGGAGAATTGGGCATTCATAAAAGAAACTTTTGCATATTATCATTTCAGTATAGATGAACAATGGTGGGAATCTTGTTGATATTCAACTTATTAAATTTTTTCACGTAAATCTCTCATGGAATCTTTTGGTTATTTCTTCGTTTGATTTAATTAAGAAAGTAGAGCATGAGTTAATATTATGTCAGTCTTGAATATTACTTCAAAGTTACTTTTTTTACTACCCCAATCAACATTTGAGTGTGATGAAAAATAGTGAAAACAGTCTGCATAAGCAACATCTTGTAATGTCATCCATGAATTGTTATTACATTGTAACATCTTCATGTTGTACCCCAAGAATTCCATGGGTTGTGCTAAAAGTTGTGATATGATCATATGGTCATTTATTTCCATAGCCTAGAATTTTGAAATTTCTTTCTTGACCCTTTTATAAGTTCATAAAGTGGAAAAGTAAATCTCCAATAGACCAGTGTTATGTCCCCATTACATACGTGTTTGTGCTGCCATTTCTTCCTCCTCTTTCTTCTTGTTCTTCAGTAAACTCTAGTTCAAGAATGGTGTCTTACCTCTTCTTCCTCTTCTTCTTCTTCTTTTGAAAATTGAACCCTAAGATTTCATGTGGTAGGTGAAAGATAGGAGAATCAAGAAGATTCATAGGAGTATCAGTAGGAGTTTGGATAGGATTTCTAGGGGTACCACTTGATGAATTAGATGGACATGAATCATGAGAGAAGTAATATGGATTATCTCTAGCTCATTACCCTTTTTTATTTTGTAAAGCCTCAAAATTAGGGTTAATAATTTCTCTCAATCTATTCAATCTAGTATATCTTCCTATAGCCAGTTTTAGGAAAGATTGGATTCAACTCAAGGAATATTTATGTTGGAAGGTTTTTCGTGGGATTTTGGAATTTCAGATTTATGATTAGTTATTATTTGGTTTCCTTTAGAATATATAATTTTAATGGATTTTGTGGAATCTATATATGGGTGCAACCTATGATAAATGTTACCCCATGGAAAAATAGGAGCTCTTACCAATAGTGTGTGGGAAGAGGTCAAGTTCCTTTGAGATTTACTACAAAGGCAAATGCTCTGATTTGTAGATTCAGGGGACTATGAAAACAACCTTCCTATTCTTCACGTGTGGATCTCTAAGCACTAAACAACCAATTGGGTGGTAATTTTGACTAGGAATCACATAGGGGTTGTATCCATGCGCTAATGGAAAAATTATTTAGATACTACATTGTAACTTTCTCTTTAGATATGTGTGATAGAAAATAGTGCTTCCAAACTTTGGTTTTCACCTTCCAATAACACAGTATATTTGATTTCATTAAACCCATGGTTTCCATCCATGAATTCAAATGAAAGAGACACCATTCTCATAAAGAAACATGATAAAAATAACACAAATTGGATTAGTGCATACCCCATTTACCTCTCCAGTTCTAGATGCACATGGACTATCTAACGAAGAGGAAAACTGGACAAAGGATGCCTTAGATGAACTCGATAACTTGTTCCTCTAAAGATTGATCAAATCTAGTGGAATAAGAATAAACATCAACATGAAAACTAGTGGAAAGGAGACTCCTACCAAACCTATTTGCAAGGAAAGGAAACCATTCTAATGTCAGATACAAATATCTCTCATTTTCAGGGTTTCACAACATTGAATGCTTCAAATTCTGAGCAGCATCCAAAATGCTCCCCTAAGGTGCAGTTTTGATTAACTCTGACAAGATATCATCTCTCAGGACTTGGACAAAGTGGTAAACATGATCCCAAATGGAGACAAATGAAATGTTTTAGGGAAAATTCTCCTCCTTTGTCTTCTTCATCCAACCGCCTCAGTCTCCATCACTTACGCCCAGCAAACCAAGAAAAAATGGAAAGACTCTGAAGGAAAATTGCACTTTTGCCTTGATGGCTGTTATCTGCTGCTTATCTGGCTGGTCTAAACGGAATACATTGGTCTCATTCCTCTTGGCCAGAGAGTATTTTGATTCCAATGGTGTTGATATGCCATTGGCTCACACAGTACATCAGTTGTTTAAATTGCTGATGCATTGTCGGTCTGTTTGTTTTTACTTTGTAGACAATCTTCTGTTGGGATTTATTTTTCTTTCTGGGTCCTTGATGGAATAGAGGAAATAGTTCTGACGAGGTCAAGGTTATCTGCATGGGTCTTGGAGCCACACAATGAAGGGCCAACTATATTGCGATCGTGAGGAGTATTATGGGAATCGGGGGAGAAGCAGAATGGTTCTATGAAATAAAGATTTCCCCACACGAGCTTTTTCGTAAATGAGAAAAAGAGGTGTGGAGAGAATAGTAAGGAGGGTTTTACACAATAAAGAGTAAAACAAAGTTTATTTTTTAAAACTGGAATATATCCATGATTTCAATGAGAAGACACCATTCACATAGAACAAGGAACAAAACACAAAAAACACAAAGTCCCAATGCATAATATTCAACAAGTACATGCTCATGGAATGTATTTGAGATGGAGAGGAAACATAGGAAAAGGAAATAAGGGAATTTGATCACTTGTTCATAAAGAGAATATGGGATCTCGTAAACAATAATAACCATCCTTTTAAGTGAGGAGGATCTCTTAATTTATAGCTCTACAATACAACTCTTCATCTACCCCCCCGCCCTCGCTCCACATGACTCTTCATGTCCTTATTCCACTCGTGACTTTCATCTTCATAGGAAGTGAGTAAATAAGTTCCCTTTTTATAAATACAAATGGACTTTTACAATGCAAGATTAGAGAGTTAAGTGAATAAGAAAAAGTACCACATGATTACATACAATGAATAATTAGAATGGAGGAGATAAGAGGAGAAAGAATGAAGAAAGGAGAGAAAAGATGCTCCAAAGAATGGATGAATATTCCTCTGCCCTTGATATAGATCATATCTAATGATGTTAAAGATGAAATTTTGATCCACGATGACCCTCCATAATGATGCATCGATGAAGAGCTCCGATGAAGACATTTTGAAAACTTTGCCCCCTTTTTAAGAATCTTGACACGATGAAATTTGCAACACTGTATGGACACATTGAGAAGGGGAGTGATAAAAATTGATATGTAGATGAGCGAGAACATTGAAAGATGACTTTTCTCATTAAGACGATCCTTATGTTTCTTGATAAATTTCCACATCTTTATGCACAATAATTCACATGGGGATAGTTTGGTGTTTTTTTCTCACACAACCATGATCCTGATTCTGTCATCGTGAAAGCATTGATGATGAATGGAGAGTGAGACCAAATCCTTCTAATACCAAAGTAAGGGAAGGAGAAATGGACTAACATCAATTCCATCCATCCTATGATTATGTAATCTATGTGAGATGAATTGAAATGGTTATCGGGACTATCATTACCAATTCGACACTATGATAATTCTCCACCAAGAATCCTCGTGCTATGATTATTTACTAATGCACAAATTTTAGTTTGGTTGTAGTAATATAGACACACAATAAAAAACATAACACAAGAATACCATAGACTATGATACAAAGTAATGATGAAAAATATGAAATATAAGTGTAAATTATATTATCAGCATGAAATTGTTACAATTTCGCTCATGAAGTATTTCAAGTGTTACCAACTCCACTTGCCTTCCAATAATAACTATGGGAGAAAATTCACAATTACACCTCTTAATGGCTTCTTTAGCACACCTTCCAAATGATGACTTCCTTAACAAACTTTCTCATACAATATTTCTCACTACTTCCTTCTATGCTAAATGAGGGGGTTGCCTCTCTATTTATGGAAATTTCAGGCTTATCCACACTATCTCTAAGATAGGATAAGAAATATCCTTTGACTAATCATACTCCATACTTTAACTCTTATCTTTACATGTAGGCTTATCTATTAAGATAAGATAAACCTTATCATTTCACATGGGTTCCACCTTTTTAGACTTCTTACAAATAAAATACACAAAATATTTATGACATCACTCCTTGTCCTTATTACAAATATAATATTTCGAATTCCTAATCATGTAGAACCTACTTCTCTACTTACCCTAACTTTGAAATTTTAACATTACTGGACCACTTACGACAAACATTTACTTTTTACCACAACATTCCTATTGGACATTGACTGTTACCCAAATAAGGAACCAAGATTGGATCCCCTTCCACATTGAGTCACAATTCATTATCTTCTATTCGACGCTTCATAAGCTTGAATTTATAGATAAGAATCCCCATGAGTCCTAGGTATCATATATTATGGTAAATACTTATTGAAATCATGAATGTTTACAAATTTAGTGTCGACAAGACAAAAGTGAAATTTTCACATTTGAGCACTGTCTATGTTCATTGCATCCGAGAAGGCTAGGGATTTACTTGTAGAATTGAGATTTTGACCTTCAAAAAATATGGTGAGTATCAGGAGAATTAGGTAATGTATAGGAAGGAATGATGTGTGACCACTATTGAGCTTCATATTCAATCCATTTAATATTTTTATCAAGTTCACACATGGGTATTGATTCTTAGCAAATTCATGAAGCCTTGTCAATTTTGGCAATTTTGAGTGTCTTTTCGACTATGAAGGAATGGATTGAGATACCAGAATTCACATATTTTCCTTTGACTTAATATGTATTAGTAAGCTGATGTGATATATGAATACCTATTAAAAATATAAAGTGGTCTTCCTAGGTTTTAGATTCAGAACAAAACCAATTGCATAAGTTTCATATTTTTCATTTCAAGGCCTTTATTCCAATTTTTGAGAGGACTTGCAATTGCCAAGTATTTGCGTAGACCTAAGAAAAGGTGAATATTTTGGTTGGAAAATTTTCAAATGTGGCTATAGAAAATTAAATGAGTTCATTAATTTGAGTCATACAAATACTCTTCTTTAAAATGCATGTTCTCATGGGTTAAAATTTTATGTCCAAATGGAGTTCACCGGCAATTAATGCAGGGGTTATGGGAGCAATGAACTAGATTTGGAAGTTTAGGGAACATGAGAGAGGGGGGGGGTGTTGTTTGAATGTTATAACAACAGAGTAAGAACATAATGGATGCTTTAAAATAGTTTCCAAGGAAGTTAATGATAAATGTTTTCAAGATGAGTTTTATTAAGTTCCCCTGAGTTGTGGGAAGCATGAGCTGACTGGAATCCTTTGACTCACCTTGGTTAACACAGGTGAAGTAGAGAGTGCATACATAGATTGAAATGGACGGGTGGAGAAGTGGATTTTGTATAGCATCAATTTCACCTCAGTAGACTTTAGTTAGGTGAAAAGGGGACATTCAGGGGTGTCAAAATGTGAACCTTGGGAAAAAGCATGGTGGAGTTTAGGGTTGCCAAACCATGTCACTTGAAGGATGAGGTGAAACATGACTTGTCAAAAGCACTTTTCTTGTGTTTTTGATTTGGCATGGCACTGTATGCATCTAAAAATGGTGGTGACCAATTTATGTGTCCCATATGCTGCACTTTAACAAAGTGTACATTACAGGTCCATCAACATTTATTCCCAAGGTTATCCAAGGGATCTGAAACAATGCACCTGAGGAGGAGAGTAAGTGGGGTCCACCACAACTGTAAAACAATTGTTTTTTCCATAAAGTGCATCTTTTAAGCCACATCACAACACATGTTATCTTGCATTGGTAAAGAATATAATGAGAATGAGGAACACTTTCCCTTAAGGTGAAATTTCACCTTAAAAATGTGAAAAAGGGTGAATCAGGGGTATCACAAAAACTCCTCCCATAGCCAATCAATTAGTTGTTTTCCTTGAGCATGATTTACACTACCCAAAACTTACTCACATGAACATGTTTTCTTTGCCCCAAAGTCGGAAACTTGATGAGTATTTTTCCAATGGAATATACCTTACTATTACTGTAAACATGAAAAATGGAATACAATGAGAACTATTCCCATAATCCTTTAGGAACAAATTATTGCATGTGATTTGCAAATTAATCCCCTTTTCAATTTTTACTCAAGCTTGTGTGTCGGTGAGATGAGTGGAAATGCCACCATAGTTTATGATGATCTGACAGAGCCAAAACAACTTATGTGATAGATGGATAGAATCTAAAAATACCCTCATTTTATCTATTTGAATTAGGCTCCCAATTCTTCTCTATAAGTGTCTATAACCTTTCGATCAAGTCTTAACCTTGATAAGAGGACTCTTAAGCTGCAGTGTCTAGAAAAAATGTTCAAATTTTAAAGTACCCATCAATATTTCCTTGAAATCTTTTCCACCATGAAGTAGGATATTAATAGTTTTATGATTCTAGAGGTATGATTATTACCTTCCAACTCCTTCATGATGGATCCTGATATGTCTAGGAATAAGCCAACAATAGCTTTTTTATCTACTTTCATTTCCCTTATACCATGCTACAAATAGCCCGGTATTACATAACTTGTTCCTAAAAATGATTTTGTCTTCCAAAAATTTCCTAAACTAAATTCATTTCATTGCTTATAGCTCCTACTTCAACAACTCTCTTGGATTGGTTTAAATTCCTCAATAGTCAGCATTCCTGATGGGTGTCCACTAGTGTGGAAAATCCTAAAAATAGGCCTTTTTTTAGGTCTCTAGGAGTAAATCCTTCTAAATGGTTCTGAATGAATCCATGAATCACCTCCCTGCACATAAAACACACTTGAAAATAAAATTAGCACATTTTTCCTATCCATTATGAGGGAAAAACAATGGCTGAATGGTCGAAGGACATGTTTACATTGACTGGGAGAGGGATTTTAAAATGTGGGTTAGGTTGTCATGACAAATTTTTTAAGGTTTTCATGCTAGACATTTTTCATGACAACACTATCAACATATAATTATTTGCATGTATCCCTTCCATGTTTCATTAAATTTTAATTTTCCCGAAACATTTTTTAGTTCATTGCAAACACTTTCCAACATATTTACAAGAGACTGCATGCATTTTTGGCTAAGGAATAACACAAAATATTTATGATTATTTCCAATTTTTGTCTATTTGCGTTATATCATTGTAATAACTCATCTTCTTCGTATTTATGTGCATATTGTTTATTTTTTAGGGTTTCCAGGAGGGGGTTCTTGTGGATTATCAATATTTTTTGCATCCCCCCTTAATTCCTTTAGGCAATGCCTCCATTAACATATATTTTTGAAAAATAAAATTAATAAACATTTACTTTATATTTTTATCTAAAATAACAAATTAACAAGCTAAATGGGAAAAATGAACTTGCATGGGCATGTGGGAGACACATTTGCATGTGCAAGATGAAGTAAAATGTGGACAAGATTTTTTCAAAGGATATACATGCTTCAGTTTTGAGCTCCAACTCCTTATTATTTAACTCATGGGTTTGAATAATGCAAGACTCTATTTTTTTAATCTACTACAAAGGGCGTATGGCCTTTATATCATAGAGGGCATACAACCTTTTCCTTTGTAATTCCCAAACGTATTCAAAACAGGTTCGAGAAGGAGTTTACAAAACGTGTACCTTTACAAAAATTGGACAAAGTGGCCACAAAGATGACCCCCAAATTCATACATCTACCATAATATCTTCCTTAACCTTTAACTAGAACACATCTGAGGGCGGATGACTAAAAATGTCAAAAAGTTATTCTAAAGGTTTCCATAGTGTTTATATATCTCCTTTGACCAAGGGAATCTAGTGCTTTGTTTTCCTTCCCTTTAATATGCTTAATGCCAGATTGTTGAGTACTTCTAGGGTACTGTTACACCAATGAGAAATGTTTAAACATTTGAATTGCCAAATTGGGTTTAGATGTCTCTAGAAAAAAGTTTAACATGGAACCAAATAAGTATCTCAAACTTGGGAGAAATATTTGGGTTTTTTGATAGGTTTATCTCTCGAAGTATGTGAGGTAACATCCTTATGATGTCTTCATAGCCCCACTGCATCAAACATGATGAAGTAGCTTACTCCATAAAGACTTAATAACTAGATGTTAGGTAATGTTCTTTAGTTTTATAACTGTGAACAATAATGGAATGTACTGTAGAATATTTCAAGAGATTGATTGACTGTACTATAGAAATTGATGGTGAATGTGATTTTTATGGTGCTAGAGATAAGAGGAGTAAGATATTGAGGTTTTTTCTTAATTGTAAAATAAATCTTGATATCTTAATTGAAATCTAAATCTCTCCCAATATATACCTTTGAAAAATGGTGATGATTAGAACATGTTCTTAGCATATTAGTCCCATGGACAACTTGAATTTAGAATTTGCATAGTCATTTGGCTTGTGTTTATACCTAACTCATAATTCTCACCACTTTATTTTAATTTTTAAAAAATATTTGATACAATGTCACTAGGGTAGCTTGTCAATAAGCTTCACTAGGAGAAACACATGACCTTACCCTATCTATGTATATATATTGTGAATGCCGAAAGAAGTATGATATATTTTAGAACCTCTTCATAAAGGTAAGGGGTTAGATGTTGGGTATGCATACCATTTAAAGTAATAACTTGAGATGATAGATATTTTATTTTATCGCTAAGAATGAGTAGAGTTAGATGTTGAGGAGAGCCTTTCCTTTGGTCTTTCTTAGTGGTAGTTGTATTTAGAAGATAGATTGTACACCTTGTGTTAGTTTCCACAATGGCCTAAACTTATGTGTATATTAGATGACCTGTATCATCACTCCTCAACTTCTATGCATGTTTTTTAGTGGTGTATCCTTGAAAAAACTGTCTTTTTAGAATAAGAGTTCAAACCATAATTATTTGTAAATGCTCGTAATTGTGTACAAAGGATAGAGTTCTAGGGATGAACCTTGCAATGAAAATCAATGGGTTACATCTTAATGAGTTAATAATCAGGTTTAAGAACTCATTGATGTGATCAATTCATAGTACAAAAACCGTGTCAGTAATCAATCAATTTGATATTAAAAGAAAGCATGAAACTGCTAAGCAATAAAAAATGCTACACATCGTAAGTGAAGTGGGTCCAACCCATTGGCCACCAAATGAGGTTGAGATCAACTGATGATTACTCAAGAAGAAACAAATTATTGGTTGATTGTAATTGAGCAACACATTTCGAAATGAAGTGGTTATTGATGTTAACTAGGATTGATTAGTAAAGAGGTTGAAGCTTAGTTAACACCTTTTTTCAGTGGATGGATTGGAAACAAAAATCAAACTTATTTTTTGTGGTTGGTAAGAGGGTTCATTTTTTTAGATTGTTCAACACTTTTGACTGGAGATTAGAATCAAGGGGTTCTTGGGTCCCCTCCCTTAACAATGTCCAATGACCAGATGTAACAATTCAACACAATCCCAATGATACAATCCAAACCACTGAACTGCCATCTTGGCCACCATCAACACTAAGCTAATACTATCACTGTCAGGAGAAGAGAAACTAGACTCCACCGCCAACGATGATAATACCACCACTGCTATGAAGAATTTCTGCCAAGCCAACTCACTGATGCAAACACAACCATGACTAGCCATCGAGCCACCATTCTAGCCCAACAATTACTAGCCAGGTCCACCACCACCAGAGAAAAGCATCGGTCGCAACCACCAATGGGGTGTCAACCAGCCACCACCAATAACCACCCCCAAAGGGGATCGCGCCCAGTAGGGTTTGAACCTGGGTGGATCCGGACCCAACCGTCCGTCTTAACCGATCCACCCAAACCCCATTGGCGTGGTAAGAGGGTTCATTACATGGTGATAAATGTTAATATATGATAATGGAAATACACAAACGTAAGCAACATAAACATAACTCAAAAAACTGACGATGAACAAAGAGAGATGTTTGAAGCAATAATCCTATTCCTAGCAATGTCTAAAGCGTTAATTACACTCTTGATGATGTTTAAAGAATTAATGACACTCTTGATGAATGAAAAGAAACCCAAATATTGATTGGCCACTATGTTTATCAAATCTTGGTATCTAATAACCTCACCCAATTTTATATGCTACGTCACCAATCACTCATAATTTTTTTATATGCTATGATCGTATTGATATTTGTTAAGGGCCTTATAATATTGGATACAAAAAACCTCATCAATAAAATAATTCCAATAACATGTACATGCTAATCTTGTGTAGTGTGTCCTTCAATGATTGTTAAAATATAAACTTGTGTGCTTCAATGAAAAAATACTCTAATGATTTCTTTATTTCTCTAAAATGCATATAGGTTGTTAATAGATTATTGTGAACAATAAATGGGACCTCTCCATATTTATTTAACATAAATGACGTAAATTTTGTATATTTATAGACAAATTGAATTTAAATTAATAATATATTGGTACCCAAACCAACCTCCAATGGTAAAAAAATGAAAAAGAAATAACAAGGATGTCGTGTGTACTGGAGCCATAAGGGACCACACTTGTAAGGTCCCAAAAATGTCACTAACATTCTTGGCGGGCACATGAGTGTTAATGACACTCTAAACACATAGTCCATGATAAGAGGAATGAATAGGATAGAAAAGGGACTTTCAAAGGGGGCTCGAAAAAGATGTGAAGACCATCAAAATTCTATAACACTTTGGACATAAACCCCGAGGTAGAGGGACAAATAGGAGAGAGAAAGGAATATTAATACGGGCCTTGGAGAAGATGCAAGTAGCATGAAGAAGACGTAAGGACCACCAAATATCAATAAATGCACTACTAACCCTCAATTTGAGCCAATAATTGTCAAATACACAAACATCCTAGATTCATGTTGTTTAACAATTAATAATTAAGTAGTGTAGATATATTAAATACCTTTCACTGAAAAATGCCACGAGATAAATCTTGGGGCCCTTATCTTGGATTTTTAGTGTACCACAATTACTAACAAACTCATTACCTTTTCACAAAATTCTCAATGAATCGTGACAAATTATGTCAATCTTGTTACACTAACATGTAAGGCTCTAAAACATATCCATGGAGAAATAATGGGCTCCAAGCTCCATCGTATGGTCAAATATTATTATTTGATTGAATTCTCTAAGAAAAAAGGAAAAAATAATTAATGATGGACAAATGTATGTTAAACTCAAAATCAAAATTAAAAGTGAACACATTTATGTACACTATAGCCCACACCCCCCGCCCTCGTAATGTAGCATGCCTCTTGGCATAATAAATCACTAGATGCAATTTTTAGATGTCATAATTATGTCCCGTAACAACTTATTCAAAATAAATATGAAATATAGGAGTATGGGGTGTAGCATAAAACGTTAACAACATTCCTGATGGTGTCTAAAGTATTAATGATGCTCTTGATGAATGAAAAACAACCTAAAATTAATTAATTAATGTGTTTGTCTAATGTTAGTCTCTAATAGCCTTTCCCAATTTTCCACATTATGAATCCAATCACTTGCTAAACATATTTATTCTCCGCTCCCTAAAGGAGCTAAAATTGCCTTATAAAAAATGTGTTTTGGGGCTTGTGATAAACAAGAGAATAGAAAGCTTACCTATATTTCTCAAGGGCCCTAGAATATAACAATATAGAAAACAAAAAACCTCATAATTGAAATAATTTCAATAACATGCAAGCACAATACTATGAGGTGTGTTCTTCAATGATGTTCTAACGTACACTTGTGTGCTTTGATAATAAATACTAGATATCGATTTATTGATTTCTCTAATATACATGTAGGTACTTAGTAGAGTCCTGTGAAAAATAAGTGGGTTCTCTTTGTATGTTTTAGAAATTAATGGACTACAATGTGTGCGTATTTATTCACAAATTGAATTCAGATTACTACTATATTGGCACCCAAACAAACCTTTGATAGTTGAAAAAAAAAGAGAGAACAAAGGGGTTGGGTGCACTTAAGCCAAAAGGGGCCACACTTGCAAGGGCCTATAAGTTTCATTAATGTTCTTGGTGGGCCTAGGAACATTGATGACTCTAAAGACACAAAGCCCATGATGAGGGGAATTCATAAGATAGAGAAAGGGACTTCTGAAGGGGGCTCAAAGAAGATTAGAGGACTGTTGAATTCAATAAACACTCTAAACATAAAGCCTAAGGCAAGGGGTCAAATAGGAGATTAGAGAACGGGATATTTGAAGGGATTTTAGACAAGGTGCAAGGACCATCATAAATCAATAAATGCACCAATAACAATAATTTGAATGTCAATAATTGACAGATACAAAAACATCCCAAATCAATAATAATTAACTAGTACAAATATCGTAAAGACGTATCTCTGAAAACCACCGAGACATATCAATCTCAAGGCCCCTATCTTAGATTTTTAACATATCACAATTATTAATATCTTCATTACATTCTTCACAAATTTGTTTTTGAATAGTGAGAGATGGTGTTAATCTCGCTACATTAATATCTAAGGCTTGAAAAAAAAACTTGTGGAGAATTTTTTTTTTCCAAACTCCATCTTACCACCAAATATTACAATTTTTCTATTGACTTCTTCAAGAAAAAAGAGAACGTCTTGATAGCAATCAAATGAATTTTAAAATTTAATTGAATTCAAAAATGAGCACACTAAAAACATTACAACTCATTATCCCAATGGCAATTCTAAAACACCTCTCACCTGATAAATCACTTAAAGCCAATTCTCGATGTTACAATTAAATCCATAACACCCTTAATGCTGAATCCAACTTAAAGCTTTAAAACAAATACTAAATATAGAATTGTAGAGTGCACTCCAAATTATTTTGAGTGGTGTCTCCTCGTTAAAAATTCATCACTCATTCTCTATCATATAACAATGAGATATTTTTAATAATTCAAAAGAAATAGAGATTAACTCAAAAGCACCAAATTGAGAAGTTCTAACACAAAGAAATACAAATTTAACCAACAATATTGCTCCTAGTATTGTCTCTTCCTTCCCTAATGTCAAAACTTATACAGTTGTCAAATCTGACATGAATGAATGAATAAGCATCTATTTCTTTAAGATTTTTGTCCGTTCACAAAATATTCCTCTGTCCTGATCCAGGTGTACACAGATATCTGTAGTTATCCAGCCAACAGAAATGCGACCCAATTCTGAAACAATTTTAATAATTGAAAAAAACAGTTCAATCAATAGACATTTGCAGAGTCGGGTACATATTCAAAGGGAATGTAGAATGCATGACGAAAAGTACAAATGGTAAAAAAAAATGTTACAAGGTAAGACTTTTCACCCATTTGAAAATCGAGATGACAATTTTTAATTTTTTTAATTTTATGTATTTATTTATTTATTTTTGGTTGATGAGTAGTGTATTTTATTGGCATTAGATTACATAAATTGTCTGCATCTCTGTTTATGTTTAGGAGGAAGTATATAGTGGATTTACAATTAATTACAAATAAACGGATAATTAACATGGTCCGGCCATTATTTTCTTTATATTATGCTATGCAATAACATGGTTTATAAAAAAGATATCTTCTTTCTAATTTTATGAAAGTGGTTAGCTTGTTGGTTTATTTGGGTTTAGTGTAGAAATGTTGCCTTATTCTTTTTTATGATTAACTTATTTGTAATGGGTATTTATGAGTTTCATTTATTTCCACTAGGTCGCCATCTTAAAATCCTACGATTTTTAAGTCATCTAAATGGCTAGTTGGTACCCAAAAAAATGTTATTATGTAGTTTATGATATGAGCAGGGACACAATTATCTAAATATCTAGTTACCAAAAAAAAAAAAAAAAAAATTAGGACTGCAACATTATTGGGTTATATAATTATTTTTGTTTAATGTATTTAATTAAAGGGAGAAATAAATCTTGAATCAATTTAGTACAAAGGTAGTTGGTATAAGACATTTAAAAAACTATTAATAACCCTAGATCCTATGTGACACATTGTGATTAGTTCTAAAAATTATCATTAAATATTAATATTTTTATGAAAATCAAATATAAATATTTTGATAGGACACAATAATAGAGTTCTTTGCCCTTTGAAAACCATGACTAATGTGGGTTGGTGCCATGTTCAAGGCTCATTTTTATTACGAGTCCCACCTTAGTATGAAAGAAAAATAAAAGAACCATTATCTTAGCGTCAATTGGTAGTGGCAAGTGGGAGTTATGGGGAGGTAGCCCATAATAATGTGCATTGTAATTATTATTATTGATTTTAATTTTATAGAGGTGAATGACAGTGAAGAAAGACATTGCCTAAAAGAGTGGGAGTGTGTAGTGGGCAGAAGCTATTCTGGTGTGAGGATGCGCCACCATATATGCATGTCCTCATAGAAGATACATTATACATATTTCCAAGTGCCGATGAAAAATTAAATATATGGTGCAACTAAAATTAATGTGATACACCGTTTTTATTATGTGTTGCTCTATAATACAATTGGTAACAATAATAAAAGCTTATTAAGATTTTCACAGTTTAACATTCTATAATATATTTAGATTAATTGTGTAGAATATTTGTAATTCCAACATTTCGAGCATTTGAATAAATTTAAACAATTTAATTTTTTTTTTTAGAAATTAAAAAAAAGGTTTAAATTTATTATTTTTAAGGAAGGGGTGTTTAATTATGTAAAACTAATAATATTGTCTAGTGATCTAGAAACGAATTTTTTTTTTGGAATATTTAGAAGCAGCCTGACACCAGAATAATCTTGCTTGTCCCGGACATCTCCAATAAAAACGATACATGATGAAAGCAAAACAAGAATTCAAAGCAGCAAGAAACAAAACCAGGAATCACTACTATGCCAACCTACCTGCAACCCATATGCCGACCAAGAAACAAGACTTGCCAAGCATTCATCTGCCTCGCAAGCTTTGTCTCTTCCCTTCCCTTGTCCTATGAATAGGATTAGATCAATATCTAAATCTTAATGCAGGGTCCCATGGAGGGGACAAGAACAACTGCTGCTTTCCTTGTGCCTTGCTTCCATGCAGCATTCTGTTCAGTAAAATCTGGTAGCGGCTGCCTCATAGAATGAAGATGCTCGCCCAGTGGGCTTTAAATTTGCAATAGTCAATTTAAAGATATTAGGTAGTTTTGTTCAATAAAATGGCACACAGGTTAGAATACCAGGAAATCTCATATTCCAACGGATCAAATAATGGAGAAATAAAAGAGAGTTGCTGGCGGTAACAAACTAAAAAATGAAGGCACCTCTTAAATAGTGTCTATTTCCATTTGATTCCACATTAATGTCAAATGATTGGTGCCTTTTGTGTATGATTAAAAGTATTCATATACATCAAAAGGGTTGTATTTTTATTGGTGTGGATGATAGTATGTCATGTCATATATTAATTTGACCAAAATATTAACAAAAAACACTGCAGTATATTGGTTGGGCATTTGTCTTGTGCACATGAGATCAGGAGTTCGATTTTGGTTAACTTATTTGATCGTTAGACTCTTCCAAATAGTACAACACTCATCAAAATACAATTCACAATAAATTTGATAGAGTGAGACTAATTAACATGCCCCCAATACCAAAGAGACTGATTAGCATGCCTACAATACCAAATACCAATAGTTTGTTCACTAACAAAAATATCCATAGTTTGTTCACTAACAAAAATATCCATATGCAATTAATGTTGCCTACAAATCAAAACACAGTTTTCTATAGTGTACCATTCCTCTTGGGTACAAATGGCCAATACCCACTTATTCAGTGGTGCATAAATTACAGATGCTGTAAATTTATGGAAATAACATAAGAAATTTTAGCTCCAAGTTCCAACATGGCCCATTTACAATGAGAATTAAACCTCCAATTTTTGGGTGCTCATGCTTGGTTTCTTGACGTCAGCAGTACTCGAACAGCAAATGGAAAACATGTTAATACATGTTTTAAAGGCATTTCACAATCATTAGGCTCATTTCAACCCAATTTTTTAATTGCATGCATTTGTTTGCATGGGGATGTGATGTCAATTCATAACAAAAACAAAATGGGATAGCATTTTGTTTGATAAATATCATCAAAGGCAGTATATGGTACTCATTTCACTAAATAATCCCAAACAATGTTCAGGCAACAAAAGTGTAGAAACTTCCATTGATAAAAAAAGGTACAAAATAGTACAGGGAAGGCAAGTTGAGGAACCAGCTCAAAAAAATTGGTGTTGAACCCACTCTACAATGAGTACATATTGTTCCATAGAAAGAAATAGAAATTACTTTCACACTTCAAAGAGGTGCAGGTCATGTTCTACAACTGCTCCTTTAGGGAATTGGAAGCGAAAAAAAAACTCGACAGACAATAATTGCTCAAGAATTTACTTGTACTGAGCATAAGGGTCATAGTTAATGTTTGAGCTTGTCATGGAGTCCTTGTAATAGCCCAGTCCTGAGGCACCATAAAAGCCCGGATGACTCATTTGAAAACCAGCAGATAATCCTAGAGCATTCATGTCCTTCCTTGGCAGAGGCTCTCCTCTGATAGAACCTCTATGGTCACCTTCAATTTCTCTATACTTTTGAAGATAAATGGTCAAGGGCTCCACATAATCATCAAAACCCAACTTGTTCATGGCCCAAAGGACATCCTCTGCAGTAATTGTTTTTCTCTGTTCTCTTTGACAACGGTCATTTGCTTCACTTGTGATGAAGCTTATGTACTCAGACACGCATTCTTGAATGGTCTCCTTTGCATCGTCAGATATCTTGGCATGAGTAGGCAGCACTTTTCTCATTATTCTGATGACATTAGCAATGGGCATGAACCTATCTTGCTCTCTCACTGCACAATTCTCCCTATCACCATCCTCAGAGTTTCTGCTGTCCTGGCTTGTAGGGCTTCCCACTTCGGACATCATATCTTCAAAAACAAGGAAAATACTCCTACAATTAGAAAAAGATAACAAGATCAATGGAATCTAGACATTTTTTTCAGATTCTATCAGATATTAATTAGTGTAAATGTCTAATTTTAAGAAATAAGATCATTGTGAAAAGTTTCATATGCACTGCAGTCAGAAAACCCAAAACTGTTACAAAATATTGTATTGTTAAATCTCCGTCTAAACTAAAATACCAATACCATTTTCCACATCCACACACCATTGCATTTTGTGGTGTTTTGCAATCCCATAACTGAGCTACCTACGATGTTAAAAACTTTCAAGTACCATGAAGAGATTAAAAAAACCGCAGCCTATGAAACAATCATTTAAACAAGTAAATACACTTGAATAGATTCTGGTCCTACACAATAATTGAGGTTAAACATCATTGAAAATCTCATACAGTGGCAACTACTAAATGGAAGCTCATTTTACAAGAAGGATGTCATCTCATCCAATAGAAACTGCCATTTTCGAAGTTCGGTTTTCAAGATGTTATCTCATCCAATATAAAATGAACTTTTAGACAACGTCCATAGATTATAACAGCAGAAGTTGCAGCTTTGAAAAAACATTAAATCCACTTAATTTAAGTTTGTACCACACTAAAATATAAAAGTTTGCCGAAAAAAACACACAGTTAGAAATTAAACCTTCAAGGTAACATTACGTTTCACTGAAGAAAGCCAACTTGACATTACATTTCAGTGAAGAAAGACAATTTTTCGATGCTGCATACCATTAAGGAGAGAAATTACAAGCAGTGCAGCAGATTAACTGGTATTTTCACTGAATAAAACCCTGACATACAAAATTCATATGCACTTTAAAACAAATATGGGAAGAACTTAGACAGCCATATACAGCAAGAGTTTAAACAACTTGTGCATACATCATTGACTATCAAAACGTGCCTGCTGTCAACCATTTTTGCCTACTTGAATGTAACCGAGTACATTAACCCTAACCCTAATTGATAAGTGAGTGTGAAGATAGTTGCACATATAAAACGTAGGTAGATAATTCGATATTTAGGGTGAGATTCGCTCCCAAAAAAAATTGTAGGGGCAGGTCTGGTGAAATCCTTTCCAATCTGTTATAGAAAGAAAATGAATCTTCCCTGGTAAAATACGAGCCCCTAATTTTTTGCCCCTTAAGTTTTAAAGGTTGTTCGGGAGGTGGGGTTGTATAGAGTTTGTCCTATTCACATGACACCCTCACATGTAGACTTTGTCTATAGCCCCTCCTAATCAAACATGCAGGTAGAAAATTAGGAGGGAGAGAACGAGAGGAGAGTACATAACTGTGAAGATTCAGTGGTATCAAGAAAAACGAAACTGCCAAATGTAGTGGTGGAGAGTTCAGAAGCCAAAAAGCAACTCGGAATTGTATGCAACAAAATCATTTAAAATACCATACTGCAGATTCATATGAGAATGTTGATGCATGGAAATAAAAAAATTATAAGGAAAAAACATCTTCTACCTATCATGACATTGATTCAAAACTAAAGACAAGCCCAATACCAAAACTAAACCCTCTGTGAAATATCCATATGATTTTTGCATAATCCTAACAAAGGATCCACTAAACATGCACCTTGAACATTAGCAAGCCACCATGAAACAACAATGCAGTTAGAAAAAACATAAAAAAATGTTTTAAAAAACTAGAGAGTGTAGTAAAAGATGCATGCAGACTTCCTGATATACATACCAATTTGCATGCATCTAAAACCTTATGAGAAAGGAAAAACAACAACAAAAAAAAAAAGGACAGATCCACCACATGAAAAAGGCAAAACATTCTATCCAAAAAAAAAACTCACACCTTACCTTAAGAAGAGGGTGTAGAATAATATCTACGGAGATTGAAAAGATACGGAAGAAAGCAATATTGCAATACAAAGAAGACAGCAGGAGAAGAACTATTATTTATACCAGAAGAAGCAGGAGGTAAAAGCATACTTACCTTCATCATGACAGATTTTAGGGTTGGATTGTCAAGTTTTTTCAAGAAAAAGAAATTGGGTATGGTATAAAATGAAAGATAAAAATGGAAGTAGGTGACATGTGCTGGATGTTGCAGAGTATGAATAATGCATGGATGCCACCAACCACATTTAATCTGCAATTTGTTGCCACTCCAAAAGATTCTCTAAAACTCATTCATTTCATTTGGGTCAACAAGAACAAAAATGCATAATGTTCCCTTGCCTTGTACACAAACAAATGTTGAGTGCCTTATTTGTGGGTTAAATTTCTCCCGGTTAGGAGAACAAAGCTGTAGCTCGGCTACAATTTCGCTCAACGGTAACACGTCTCATTAATATACTATGTATAAACAATTTATTGTACTTATTTCATCTCTGCTACTTCTTACACGCCACCTCAAAGCAATGGAAACGGTCCCAGCAAGAGGGCTCTAAAATTGATGCTCTTGGTTTTTTTTTTCGGAGCTTGTTTGCTTGCTTAATTATGATTTTCCTTTTTTTTAAATAAGTTTAACATTTACTATTTTATATCTAAAGGCATGATTCAGCTTTTGAGCTTTTCAGAAATTGTGATATGGTGATTTCTCTCAGAAACCTTAAGCAGTGATATTCAACAAGCAGTCATAATAAGAGGCTGTTTTCCTATTGTTAGATCAGATTAATTAGAGCATGAAAAGAAATACCTCGTTGGTAGTACCATGACTATTATGGGATATGCTGGGAATACTAGGAAACTATTTGGTGCTTTATGTTTACTTGTTGCAGTGGGTTCCAAAGCCACTATGGTTTGGTTCCATGTTGTGCCTAATAACGGGTCATACAATGTATTTCTTAGACATCCTTAGATACATGAAATAAAAGCAAACTATCTACCTTTGCGTTAGTGTTTCAAATTTGTGCAAGAAAACGAAGTAGCCACTATCCTCAGAGACAATTCTATTATCCAACCACGTATTCAAATTAGTATCATCCATAAATGAATACAAAGGGTGTGTTCACAATGACTTCTCCTTGCACAACCGCATACATCGATTATAAATGATCCTGAATTTTCGTAGAGGAGCAATAAATTATTATGATTACTCAGATGACATGATGATGGCTCCACTGATATATATTTTCAAGACTTGTAACCAGTCCATCTTGATTTTGTATCTTTATACAAAAATGCATATATTTCACATTAAACGAATTTCAACGAATCCTCTCCAAGACTCGACGGCTTTAGCTAGCTTTGCTCATGTACTTACCAAACTTTATCTAGTGATTGCACATAGTTCCTTACATAATTCTTAATTGTTCCTTATTGTACATAGTTTCTGTATGTCTTTTCCTGTAAATAGGCTCTTGTGTTTCCTAGATTGTTATTTTCTTGCTTTGTTTACTCAAGGTTTTCCTTTTACCTATTTTAATTAGCAATTCTTCATATTTGCTTCCCAAAAGCTATGTTCTTCAAATTTTCACCTTGAATTTACTTTCAAGAGCCACTTCTTCTATTTGGACGTATCTAAGCCAAAGCCTTTTTCTTGTCTTCACGACTTATTTGAGCTTTACATGTTATTATTAGTTTGACCATATCTATGATTATTTTCCTTTTTTTTCTTCTAATTGTTTCAAGTCTCACCTCTGATATCACTTACTTTTAAGCCATCCCGAATGCCTACACAAAACTTTCTAATGATTATGGGAGCTTGATGTTGCTTAGTGTGCATATATATGAGCTTAATGTTATTTATTTTTCCCTCTGCAATGTTCTCTTTTCTAAATTAAAATAATTAATAATATTATTTAAGTTGGGCCTAATTGTTTCTAATTTTTGGGCAACTTAATAATAATATTACTAGCAATCGCATGTGTACAATGTAATGTGAACGCTGAACGGTATATGTTATTTGATTTAGAGGGATAGTTATTACTTTTTGTAGTTGATGTTGATAAGGGGTGTGATTGATTTTGGTTGTGTAGAAATATAGATGAACCAGTTAATTTAAATAGCACAAACGTGAGGTCTAACCTTTAAAACATTTCAATATGAAAAAAAATGATATAATTTACAAAGCTTTGCGAGAAGTCAACTTATGTCACGGAAGTCAAAATTTTGCAAAAACAAAGTTGCGGTGAAGTGGTTCTACTCGTTTAGCTGAATTGTCTCCTTCAAAATGTATTTCTAGTCAGTTTGTGCTACCATATACTTAAAAAATTTGGCATATCGGGAATATTAGAGCCGTTGAGACATTTAAATATTTTTTAATTTAAAAAGAGTTATGACAAGATGGAAAAATGTGTTTGAAAAGTGTAACTCTAAAAATTACTTATAAATACACATATTTAACATGCATGCACTAACTTGTGCATGTCCAATGGAGAAAATTAGATATTGAGACTTATTAGGCAATTTAATAGAATAAGAAGATACACAAAAACTGTGATTCCTTGGCTTATTTTATAAAAACAATTCCACTTGAATACATGGAAAGCTTGTCGCAAAATACATAGGTTTACATTGAGTACATGTGTTACCAAATGCTTATGGTTTCAACTATCAAATTAATAAATATCTTACGTAGCATTATTTCAACCATTTTTTGAATGCTTCAATATGTATTTGTTAAAACTTTGCTCCTAAACTAAGAAGACATATATAAATCCTCCAATTTCTCTATGACCGTAACATTATAAGGGAAATACATATGGTCAATAGGTTTGAAGTTTTGTCAGTTGCATGTTACATGATACCCATGTTTGATCCATGTCTAAGCCCCATTTATATGCTATTGGTAGCCAGAAGTTTTCATCTGTGTAAATTTTAAATTTCACTCATGTTTGTTTGAAGGATGCCTTGTATTGGCTAATTTAACGTAGTGGTTCTTTTGCGTTTTTCCCAACTCTCACACATGTTTGCGAGAAGTCAAATTATGCCATGGATGTAAATTTTTTGCAAAATCAAAGCTGCGGTGTAGTGGTTAGACCCGTGGCATTGAACCTCGAGGTCATAGGTTCAAGTTTTGCCGATCCCCACTGCTAACGTGCATGAGGGATAGGCTCTTCCGTTCTTATGCTTTTGTGCATGCATTTGCATATTGGCCAAATTCTTAAAAACATCTTTAAATTTATCAATCTAGTAAATTTTCTATAATCTGTATGGTTATTTCTGATGTTCATGGAATTCTGGTTTCAAAATTTGTATCTGTATTTGTATAAGAACGTCCCTTATTTTCTCCTTAATTTTTCGATCTTCATATTCAGGTCTCCGCTTCCTCCCTAAGCTCAAAAGACTTGTTGTGTGATTTTGGCACCATGGCTCAAGAATGCAAAGGACCAGATAAAATAGATCATTCACTGCCTCTTTCATTTGTTTATGATTCTAGGGACTTTTGTTCTAGAACATGTGTAAAGTCTGATGGTAATGAAGAGCAGTTTTCTCATTGTGATTTGGCTACAGGATTTGGTGGTTATTGTCACAATAAGGTTCCTATAGGACCAAAAATTCAAGCCTGCAGAATCCTTCAACCTCATTCTTCTATTTCACATGCCATTTGGGGGCAGCTTGTGCATCTATGTTGAAACCTAGTTGATGATTTGAAACTGTGTTAAAAGTTTAAATAACAATTTCAAGTTTAAACCTAAACTGCATTATATGTATACATGGAAAAAGAAGGAACATATATCATATTTGGATTACAAATGTAATCATTTTTTGAATGCATTTTCTGTTTATGCTCTACTTGCACATGCAACCCACAGACATTCCAAAGATACTATTCTCTGGAGAATGTTTTCAGAATGTGGCTTTATCCTTAAGATTTGAAATCAATCGCTTATTCGATGTGCTACATGATGTTGCGTCGAGCAAAGACATGAAAACTTTTGTTGCGGTAGAGACATTTTCCTTTTATTTGAGGTGAGAAATTTTAATTTAATCTAGTTGCTTACCCTACAATTGAATGCAGACTGTTACAATAAATGTTATATACATCATCATAAAATGTGTTATTGCCAATTTTGTATATTACTTGTAAGAGTCTTCCCTTTTGAACTGTGTAATGATGAATGGATAGGTTCAACCCTATTAGAAGTAATATTCATCAAGAAAGGTTTTCTAATCCTTGAATTTTTATAGGTTATCATAGGTCTCTGGATACTCTCTTGGATTGACAGTTGCACAAATTTCTTGACCCTCTTCTATGTTGGTAAGAATGACCTATACTACTTTTCTTTTAATGATTGGGATGGCTTCTTGAAACTGCTTACAGTAAGTCTTGGGTGGGTTTTTGATCCTCAATTTTTTTTCTAGACTACTATGTTCATCACAATTCTCAAAAGTACACATTTGGCATTTTGTAATTTTCTAATTTGAATGGTGTAAATAGTATCTCAAATAGACCCGATATACTCTACTTGTGTTCTTAATATTTGGGGCCTTATCTAGTATTATGTTTTCCAATTGGCAATTCTTACAATTTGAAGAAACTCTAGATTGTTTACATTATTTATTAAACTACTAATACCCATATAAATAAGGGCCATTTCTTATTTGACCTCTGTCAATTCTATAAACAAATGTCCTGATATTTTCTACCACTATTTTATGCAACATTTATGATAGCCCACATAGTTCCCAAATCAACCTGCCCACATTGCACCCATTCGCTACCGGCTCACTAAATCTGGAATCTACAAACTCTTTAGACCATACCCATTTTAGAATACACATAACCAAGTTCCAAAAACATCTGATGCAAAGAATTACCTTGTCTAAAGACTGAATCAAGAAACTATTGAAATTCTAACAATTCAGACAGACAGTTCTAACAATTATTATAATGTAATTTGTAAATTGGATTAATAACAATTAACCACAATGCAACTTCAGTTCACTAAAATTGAGATGAAAATGTGGCATAAGAAGGATGACAATTACCATAGACACTTATAATAGGATTGGGAAGGAAAAACATCAAGACTACAAGTAAAACCCAACAAATTATATTCACAATCCATCCACCATGATGCCAGCCATTTCGAATATCCTTTTGGCTCTTAATTCCAATCATCAAAAGGGAAAATATTTTGAAAAACAAAAAGCTTCCCAGACTCACACGCATTACAACATCTATCTGAAACCATTCTTTTATAGGGGTAAGAGCAAAATGGTTGATCCTGTAATATTCAAAAGGAGTGGATGATATACATTTGGCCCTTTTGTGGTGAGGGACATGGAATTTGGGATGGTTAGAATCTTAGAAGACCTGTTCAAGTGAAAACCATTTAATGACAAGCTTCACAAATTCTTTTTCCAACTACAAAATAAGAATATGCATACAAATTTAACTTCAATAGAATGCAGAGACTTGAAGAGTGTTTGGCCCTGTAAATAGTCATACCTTCTGCTAATAAAAGGGCAATCAAAAAATGGCATGGGTTGAGCACGCATAATCATCTCCTTTCTTAACCTCTTAATTTCTTCTTCTTCAACCAACTGTCAAATTGAATTATTTTGATTAGGAGCATGCATCACTTTGCTACCCAATACTAATATGAGATAAAAAACTATAGAACAACATAAACATACCTTCTAGCCTACCAATGCAATGCTTGATTAATTAAACACAACCTCTATCAAGCACTTATTCACATTTACAATAGAATAATACTGATTGATAAGCACAAAATATACGAAGAATTCAATTTGACCACATGGAATGGTAGGCTCCTCACCTGCACCCCACCGTAAGCTCTGTTAATCGATTCTTGCTCCATCACGTGATGCAGAGTGGTACTTCTGTTAATCATTGTGAGCATGCTTTTGAACTTTACTCCAAACCTTCCAAATGCACAACATATGATCCCTTCCTCCAGAAGCAAGAAGGTGTCCATGATTCAAAGCTAAATTTCTTTGGGGCATTGTGTCAAACAGTTCACATGCATTCCCGTGTCTGTAAAATTAGCAAAGATGGGACAATTGAATATCTAATCTTCAAAGCTTTGAATCTTTTCTAATTCAATATCTTGATAAGAGAGGCTTTGATGTACCATATTGCAGCTCAACTGAATTGAATATCAGAAGGATAACACTATGGAATCCACTGCTCCAATTCCTCTTCCTATGTACAATGCACGCTTGTCGGGCACACAATAACTACTGGACCTTCATGTATGTGACAAGATGCCATAGAAATTGGATGTTGATACACATAATGTAGACCCTTTTTATACAATTAGAGTAGGCTGAAGTATCATCACCAATGGACCAAGGGCCATTTGATATTATAAGGAAACTTGTGTTATTATTAAAATAAAAGTGACTTTTAAATAAAGTTGGCTACCAAAATTGACAAAAAGAGGAAAGAGAAGTTATAAAAGGAGGATGAAGGGGTTTATTTAGGGCATATATCATCTATCTATTATCTTGATTTCATGAATTTGAGCACTTGTGCTTCTACTTTCAGCTATTGAGGAAAAAATTTCTTTTGACATTCATCACTTAAGGATGAAAACCATCACTGTGATCAGATTTGAGAATGAAAACCCTCAATATCATCTTGGTGGCTTCACTCATGGGTCACATTTGAGTGTAATTTCAGATCATCACAACTAGGACATGATTTGTAGTCATTTCTAGGGCTATCTACGCCCCTTTGTATTTTAGATCAACAATTAGGGCATCAATAACAGACGAAATTGGTTGGTTTCAATTTCCAGTGTCCCCTTTGGGTCTCCTCTTATCATCTGGAGCATCATTTCTAAGAAAAATGTTGTAATATTATGCGGGTATTTTTGTTGTTTGATGGTGTGAAAATAAATAAAAATTAAATTCAGACTTTGGTTAGAAAATTTATTTTTCATCATCTACTTGTATCAAGATGGTTTTTAGATGTTTTGGGCCTTCTGACTATTTTTGTATTGTGAATACTTGATAATGTAATGTCCCCTTTCCTTCACAGAGGGCCTAAGGGCCAATATTTAGTCTTAGCCTTGGTTATACCCAAGGCGCTAAAGACTTTAGAGGCTATTGGGTATTTCACCTTGCTTATTTGTTATATTTTTGCATTGGCATGGGTGTTAAGTGGCTTGGTGGGGGAAAACGTTATGTTTTATCGTTATGGGGGTGACTAATAACACTTTAATGTTATATTCTCTTGTTGGGGCCACTTATGTCCCTATGGCGACTTGGGGGAAGAAAAGTAACTTTAAGTCACTTTATTATTTGGTGGCCCTTCCTAGAAAGGTCAACTTAGGTTTCTTGGGCCACAAGTAGTTTGGGGGAAATTATAAAAGGAGATTGGGAGGATAAAGAGAGGTCATTCTTGCATACACACTTATGATTTCCTTTGAGCAATTGTTGTTTGATTTTTCTAGCTTGTGGAGTAAGAACCCACAGGAACCTTAGCTTTGGTGATGAGAGATACATTCCTAACTAACAGGACATTCTTCGGTGGTGGAAGATCCACCCTAGCTTGTCAATTTGGGACTAATTCAAGGTTGTTTTTCAGAGATCAATTTCAGAGATTTCAGAGAAGGGTTTCAGAAGAATTTTGATTTTTTTGATGGAGAAAATTTGAGGGTTTCTAGATTTATTTTATTGCAGCGATCAGAGTAGGTTTGGCGCCATTTATGGAGGAATTTTGGAGGGTTTTTTAACTCTTCCCAGGTGGAGTGACCCATTTTGGGATTTCACACTGATTTTTGGAGGGTTTTCAGAGTTCTTTTTCATGGTCTGGCGATTGGGATTTCATTCATATTATTATTAGATGTTATTTCCAAAATTTCAAAAATGTATCATATGTATTTGAGAAGATATGGATTTTTAGGGATTTCTAGCTATGTAGGGTTTTCTGTGATTTTTTGGCAGTCATATATGATTCAAAAAATTCCAAAAATATTGTTCTAGGGTTTTTATTATCATAGCAAGCTTCCTGCAAATTTTCATATGTTTTTGGAAAATATTTTGAGAAAAATAAATAAAAAATAGTTCGCTGCCCTAGCTGATTATTTACAGCAAAAATCAGATTTTCTATTTGCTGCAATTTATCTTTAATTTGTGTGCTTTTGAGTGGAATCCCACAAGGGACATTTCAGATAAATAAAGGAATATTTCATATTGTTGTATTTTTTGTCTTAGGGGTTTGCATAAAAATCATATTGTTGTTATATTTTGAATAAGGGTTTCAGTTGAACTCCAAAATTGTGCTAATCTGCCCTAAAAGGGATATTACACTTTCAAGTATCCATTTAATCTTCTTCTTCTGAATTGTTAACTTTCATTGATTTCCCTATGTCTCTTGAAAGTCTTGTCTCTTTATCTTTAATTGTATACAGTATGACCAACTTACATATTTTTGTTTTTTCTATTTATACCTTGTAGTGCCATGATGCATATCATGCATGATGTTTTTGTATCCTCACTTGCATCTTCCATGATCCTTATCATGTATATAGTTGTGCAAGGACCCCTCTAATACTTGTATCATCACCGATTTATTTTTTTGCACTTGGTGCATATTACATTTGTGCATACTATGATTATCTCCACTTAGTGGAATCTCATTTCCACTAGACCCTAGATATTCTTAACATCATAACTCACCACTACACAATTCACTTTCCTCGTCATAGGGTATCTCGTCACACAAATCGGCCAGGTGTTTATCTTCTTTTGCGGGTACTCTTTGTTCCCATGATCTAAATTCCCCATCCTTTCAGGTTCCTTAACATCGCATGTCCTCGTTCAGCCTTACACATACTTGTGCAATCTCAATTCCTTTTTTGAAGTATTCATTTTACTTTTAACTCCTTGTGTTTTCCTAACCCTTGCCTTCCTACTAAGAAATTAACCTTTGCGTGACATAAAATTTATCTTTCCATTGTCAGAGTTTAAATTTCACAATCGAGAAGAAAAATCGTTATCCGAAGTAAGATTTGAGCGATAAAAGATCTCATTAGTTGATGCAAGAACTCAAACTCTGCCTCCTCTGGACAAGTATAATTTGATAAAGAAAACTCAAAAAAAAATTGTTTTATAAATCACGACCAAATATCCACCATACAACCCAAAACCTCAACAGTCTTTTTCAATTTCTCCATCTATGTGCCCACCCATGCTTACCAAATCTCAATTTTTTGTTTCCTTCCTACAACATGTGTTGCTAACCACATGTAGATATTCTTGAGTAATTCTGAAAAGAAAACTTCATACTTGTGATTGAGAAGAAAACCACATAACATTCTCTTATGAGTCTAGATACAACATTCACACACCTTTGCACGTGAGGCATGGTCTCGCCAACACCAAAATGACTTGATACTTGGGAAGGATATGCTTCCCTCATCTACAGAAGTTTGTTTTCTTTTGGCACACAATTATTTGTCCCACTTGTAGAGTGGCCCATCCTTGAGGTTACATTCATGTTTGCCACCATTTTCGATCTTCTTGACATGCAACTGCTGAAGTGTCTTCCTAAAACCTACATCTTGTGCTTACACTTTTTTATAAGCTTCCTTTATGAAGGGCTCAAGTTGTGAGATTGTAGCCAAATCTGAAACTTGCTTTGTTATTGGTGGCCAAGATAACATATATTCCACTACATTCATTCTTCCTTTCTTGTACTTGATCATCAAGTAGAATTGTTCAAGAGATCCCATTCATTTGTAGTGTCTAGCATATTGCAATTTACTTTGTGCTTGCAAATATTGTAGAGGTTTGTAGTCACTATGGACAATAGTTTCTTTACCCTATAGGTAATGCTTCCATTTTTTTATTTCTTGAAATAGTGTGTACATCTCTTTATCATAAATATGATATCCTCTTATTGCTAAAGTATGTATGTTTGAAAGATAACAAACTTTCTCTTCTTGCAACAAAATTGCTCGCGTGGCATACTCACTTGCATCTATTTCAACTTTGAATGACTACTGAAAATTAGGAAGAGAAATCATTAGAGCATGGATGATCTTATATTTCAATGAATCAACATGATTATCATGTTCTTTACCCCAATGGAGACTTACCACTTGCTGCAATTGTATGTATAGGTGCTGCAATAGTGAATAAAGATGGATTAAAAGTCCTCGTGTACTGTACTCCTCCAACAAAACTTATAGGATCAGTGGCACTCCTTGGCATATACCAATTAGTGATAGCCTCAACCTTTATGGGGTCCACTAATAGTTCTCCTCCTCCAACCACATGTCCTAGAGAGACTCGTGTTTACTTTGTAAATTCACACTTCTTCATATTGTAGAATATCTTTTTTCTTTCAAAATTTGCAAAACTTGACTAAAATGTGTTAGATTTTCTTTCATTTATTGAAAAATTGAATACCATCCAAATGCACTATGACATATGTATCTATGAAAGGTATTATCACATCATGGATCAATCTCATGAATGTAGCAGGTGCGTTACATAAAGCAAAAGGAAGTACTAACCATTCATACAAAACTTGTTTAATCTTGAAGGTTGTCTTTCATATTTACTCCCCCTTCATCCAAACTTGATGATACCCTGATTTGAGATCCATCTTAGTAAAATACTTAGCATTTTGCAGCTTTTCCAACAGGTCATTTATTCATGGAAGTGGATACTTATTCTTAATGGTGATCTTCTTTAAGGGTTTATAGTATATATTTATTTTTTAAGAGTCATCTCACTTTTGTACCATCATAATGGGTGACCCACATGGTGAAGTACTTGGGTGAATAATGCCTTTCTCTAACAACTCTTGAAGTTGTTTTTTGATTTTTTTTCTTTCCTAGAGTGAATGCCTATACAAACCAATATCTAGCAATGGAGACTCAAACAACAATTGAATCTCATGCTCTACATTATGTTTTGGAGGCAACCCCTCAGAAGTTTGAAACATTTCTTGAAAAAATTACAACATATTATCTAAATCCTTCAATCCTTTTGTAGAAATCTCATAAACTTCTAACCCACCCTCTTTTTTATCCTTCAAAAGAAGTTAACAAGACTAATTATTACTTTGAATGTGTCTTTTTGCTTTGTTGGCACTTACCAAGGCAAGTTTGGGCAAGCTTTGATTTTTCTTGATATTGTTGTTAATTTCCTCCTAGACCCATTTGTATTTGTTATCTCTCTTCATGAAGATATAATCCCAACGATTTAAACAAGGATTCCAAAACACCACATCACATGCATTAAGAGTAATTTCATCATCTTTTACCTCATCAATGTAGTGTGGGTTAAAATCCCAAATTTAAATATGTAACTACACCCTTCTTCACATAACCCAAAGGACATGGAAGTGGATGATAATATATTGTAAACAAATATTTCTAACAAATTCATTTGAAATCAAATTGGATTGAGACCTAGTATCAACAAGTGCATTTACCTTGGTTTTCTTGATTTGAAACAAAGTTTTGGATGTAATTTTGAATGTAACTTTCAACATGTAGTGTTGGAATGTCCATTGATAACACAATGGTGATATATGGGATCCTCACAAGTATTCAAAACAATAGCATTTATTTTTCCTTCCCATTTAACCTTCTTGTAAGGCTGTTGTTCTTTCTTGAACTGACTTGTGGGCTTATTTTACTTTGAGAGCTCTCTTTCCCCTTGCTTCTTTTCATCCTCAATGTAATAAGCTTAGAATCAAGCCTCGTCAAGGTCCTTTGGATTACTTGAGATGATCCATCTCCTTAGGCATATTTGGAGACCTCCTAAGTAGTTGACTAGGGTGTCTTTGATCTCTAAGCTCATTTTCATCAACATGGCTTGTCTTTAGAACTCTGTGGTATAATCCAACACACTTTAATTTCTTGCTCACTTGAAATGTGTCCACATAATATTTTGATAAGTTTTATGCCCAATAGGATAAAATTTCTTAATGCAACGAGTCTTTGAATTCATCCTGCCTAGCTGTTATAAGCTATTGCTTCTTTCTAGAAGATGCTAAATAACTTTCCCTTGAAATTAGAGCACAATATTCCATTTTGAGACGTGTAAAAGCTATCTTTTGTGCTTTAATAACTTTATACATACAAAAATAAACTTTCATTTTCTTCAACCATTTATCTAACAATTTATCCTCTACTTGTCCTTGAAAGCTTCTAATCTAAACTTTTGTTTCAAATTTGAAACAAATATGTTCTAATTTTATCTCCGCTTAATGTTTGTCTTTGTGAGTATGCCCATATTTTATTCGGAGGTCAATATAGAGGAAAAATGTTCCCTAAATCTCCCAGAATCAGCATAATGCGGAAGTTGACTCCAAGAGCTTTCCGTCGACTATTTGAACGCTGCAAATGGAGTCTGTACACACATCTGGTGGTTGGTCAAAGTTTGGTCAACAACTAGTCAACATAGGTCAACAGAAACATGGATGATTTTAAAATCATCTAATCTCAACATCATTGCATAGAGCTTGCCAAGACCTTTCTGATGCATTTTGAAGGGACCAAATCCGAATCCGTATGCGAAAGTTATGACAGTAAAAGTTCAATTAATTGGTGGTCAACAACCAAAGGATGTGCCAAATGGACAAATGATATGGTGACACGTGGCACAACTGCATTTGACATGTGGCAAAGCTGCATGTGTTCACATGGATTTATTATAAATATACATGTGACATTAAATGTGCATTTATGGTTTTTACCCATGTAAAAAGTTTTATAATCTTTTTATTTAAAAAAAAAAAAAAAAAAAAAGACCATGTGAAAACAAATTTTGGTGGATAAAGCCTATTAAAAAGGCTTGCATATAATGTGGGATTTTTCCCCACATAAATATGCTCCATCCATGTGAAGAGTGGATATTATTATGTGGTTGAGTTTTTAAAAAAATGGCTTAAGCTTATTTAAAAGCTTAAAAAAGAGAATTAATCCCTATTAACCTGCTCAAAGCCTATCAAGGCTATTATTTGAAGCGGTTTAAATATTTGGTGGCCAAATTATTATTATGCCATGGAGAATTTGGCTAAGCCCAATCCATTGAGGATTAGTATGGGCTCTTTAAAAGTAAGCCATGGATATTATCAAATATCCTTATATTTCGGGCTCCCAATCAATATAAATAGGGGACCCAGGTACATTGTAAAAACACACAAGTTCATTTTGGAGCTCTCTCCCATGCCCGAGAAATCAAAAAATAGTGGAGGCCTTAGAAGAATAATGAAGGTTATTATTTTGTGGAGTTTATTAAAGGAGCTCGAAGGCCATTATTCGGTGGAGAAAAAAATAACGTGTTATATATTTATATAGGCATTGTTATTTGGGAGGAAAATTAAGACCTATATATTGATATAGGAATTATCATTTTTAAAGCCCTATATTATATTTTAATATAGGCATTTTCGAAGCTAAGGCCTATTATTATAGGCATGTAAATATGTAAGTCCTATTATTATAGGTATTATTACTATTTTCAAGTCCTATTATATTTAATAGGCAAAATATTATTTTGAAAAAGAAGGTCTGAATTATCTCCGAGAAGACATACTTCAAGCCTGAGCTAAGAAGGGCGAATGATGAAGTTCGAAGGCGATTGTGACGATATTATGGATACGGAAGACCTATTTTAATATAGGCATTATGGAGAGATACTAATACCTATATCATGTATGCACCATCTTCATAAGGATCGATATTATTTGTTATCGAAAAAATGAAGATAAAACCTATTATTTTTAATAGGTAAAATTTTTATTGGGAGTTATTCAAACTACCCAATACGCCACATTTGAGCCACACTTTAGAATGTAGAGTCTGGAGAATCGATTGGGGTGTCATCTGGAAGACCAATTGGTATACCAAAGGACTTTTTGCCTAAAGGAGAATACTGGATCGAATCTGCTATAAACCGGGGTAGCTACTTGGTGTTCAGGTTCATGTTCCATTATGTATTCAGTATTATCATGCTTAGATTGTACTATTTGTTGCATTCGTTGAAGTAGATAATATATCATTTCTATTGATGAACCTAGAGACGTAGGCATTCTGCCGAACTCCGTTATCAACCTGTGTGTAGTGTATTTTAATTCTTGCATTGCTCTAAGTTGATTTTAATGGGGTAAATTCAGAAAAGAATTTAAAGCCTATAGGGGTCCGTGATCGAGTGAAAAAAAATTGGTCTATTTTCGGATCAATCTTCATGCTCCTCCATGGGGCTCTTATCCTTTTCCTATGCCAATTTCTTGGCTCAGGCACAAATCACCACATCCATTGATTCTTGTTTCCTAGCTACGAGATTTTGTTGGTTATTGATGGTGTACTAATACTTCATCATATATTTTGTGCTTGTTTCTAGTGCTGCAACACTTTGGGAAAGTCCTTCTTGACCTTCCTTAGCCATTTATTTTATCCTTTAATTCCACTTTCTTATAGATATCTTTGGATTGCGAGGTAGCAACTCTTCTTCCTGTAATTATGTCACTGTCATATAAACACTTTCCATAATTCCCCAAATATTTGATTCAGACTCTGATACCAAAATGATCATAAACTCCCTAGATTAACTACTATTGAAATTACACAATCACAAGATTGATCATCTACATCAATTTTTTGCTTGAAATGACAAAATATTTTCTTAGTGAACTTAGAACTACCATATTTTAGTAGATGGAATCATACAATGCAAAAAAAAGAATGTAAATACAATGCAAAAAAAATGAATGTAATTACAATGAAAAAAGTAGTTGGGAATGGAAATTGCCCACTTAACGCGTTCCTTATGGTCAAAGATAAAATTTACAAAGAGAAGTAGAACAAGTAGTAGAGACTCAACTATTATGCTCATAAGATTTTGCTCTATGTTCTTTAATTGCAATCTCTCCTCCTAGAAATAATTAAACACTTCAATCATTCTTTTGATCGTTGATTCTTTCTCCAATATTTCTTTTTGCTATAGAAAAGGCTTGAGATGTCCTCCTATGCGTTGGAGAATCCCAAAATTTGGGCAAACAGGAAGATATTTTTTGTGGTTTTTAATAGTATATTTATTCAACATAGGTAATACCACCAGTATCAATAGACTAACAGATGTGAAACTTCCCCCATGGTTACGCAATCATTACCTATAGACACCGGAGGTTATCACTTTGCATAAAGTGACAGTTTCACAATCAACCTTGTTTTACCTCCTTCCAGAGTCTTGCTGACTTTGAAACCTTTTTATGATGTGTTTGGCTGATGAATGCGATTGTTTTCCTGATCCTTATGGATCACCTACGCCAGCATAACACGTAAACACAATGTAGAATCTATCACTCCAGGGGTAGCTAGAGATTATCGAGGCCTCTGTTGTGAGATTGACATGTGTATATCAACAATGCATACACCAATTTCATTTTAGCCTTAAACTAATTAAGGAAAAAAAATCTAGAAAATCATTTAAGGTTGAAAAATGTAAAGTGAAAATAGTGTGAAAGTCTAGGCAAAGAACAAGAGCACAAAATTTGAGCATTGCAAAAAGGAAAGTCTAACTTATGTTGTACAATATGGCCACACAATATAACTTCTTAGGTCACATAACTTGTCAAGCATGTTTTGGTCATATAGTTTAAGTTTGATAAGTTGTTTCGTGCTAACAAGTTGGGGTATACATACCCCACCTTAGGGTGGTACAACATTGAAATGTTTATACAACCCATAGAATAGGGTCGTATGGTGTAGTAATTTTGGGCCTTACAATTCTAGGAAGTAACACACATTTTGAGGTGTACTAACATTAAACAGTGTAAATATTTCTTCAAGTCAACAAAGCAACATAAAAGCTTCTTCTCCCTAACTATCCCATACTTTTTCGATGAAGTGCCTACTTGAGTGATGAAATAGTCGATAATGGAATGCTTCGCCCTAAACCTTGCTTAAAATTTTGTTTTTTTCCCTTTGTTTTTGCCCAACTGCTAATTTTGCACTCTACCATGCTACCAAATGCTTCCAAGGAGGGGTTTGACCATGATGGTGTGATAGTTGGACCCCTAATCGATTTTATTTAATTTCATTATTATGCGTTTTATAATGATAATGAAGGTAAGAATGCAATGTACTGAGTTGTTGATAATGTTCAACTTTAAATTTCACAATTATATACAAAATTCTATTTTTTTTATGAACATATGGTATATAAAAAAATTAAGACAAAAACCTTGAGATTGATATCTCTCCATTAAGTGATTTAAAATGTCAATCTTTCAAATTTTATGTACATAACTAATTGTAAAATTCTTACAGCCTCTAATTATCAACCTCAATATAGCATTGTTTTAATATGCACTGAATATTATTTTTAAATGTATGTAATTACGGAATAAGACTTGATGTGTGGGTAAGTCCATGGAAATGGGGGGGCCAAAAGGGGGTTAAAAAGGGAGACATTTTTCCTGAAATCAACGAAACTTGAACTTCATCTAATAATTTGGCATGCATATGCTCAAAGTTTTACAAAGTGATAAAAATAAGTACCACAGAGCACGAAATCTAGTTCCTAAACTACTCTTTTTTTTCTAAAAATGGTGGAGATTAAGAGGGTCAAATGTGGTGCACACACAAAGTATGTCTATTTTTGTGTCAAAAAGATAAGAACCTATAGTGTGTGCCCCCCACCCCTATTTTTTGAGTTCTATAAATTATTTTTCAAATCCATTCAGTAGAAAATTATATAATTCCATGTACGAGGCCCCAGTAATTTTTGATAATTTTGGAATGAATATATAATTTTTTAATTAATTTTCAAAGTGCACACATCCCGAAAATGAAATATTTGTGTGTACACCCCAGTAACTTTGAGAAAAATAGTCATTTTTTCTTCTTTCTTTTTTTGATGCGTGCATAATGGAGTTTAGAAGATGAGTTTTTTTTAAAAATTGGATGAAAAAATCATAAATTGTGTTAAAAAACCTATACACACGTTTTAACAAGAAAATAAGGCACTAGCAAAAGAAATTAAGGATGAAAGCCTGAAACTAATAGGATTTTAGAAAGAAGTATATCGTCACCAAGGTAAACTCGAGCTTAATGTCGTAGTATATATTTTTTGGAATATTATGTTATAACACATGAGATATCGAGGTGTACATGTTAGATTTTGATTTGTTTTTGTAAAACACGGATTTATTCATGGATTACACAGTCCAAACCTTAGGTTTGGATATCCAAGCCTATGGATTGGGCATTTCAAATCCAAAAAAGATGAAACATGCTCACGTTATAGCACGAGTGCGCTATAACACAGGCGTGTTATAACGTGCTCGCATTCCTATTTGCTATGTAGTATATGTGGTTTTGGGAGGGATATATTTATTAATCTTTATACTTTATACTTTATTATTTCTTATACCTTAAACTTATTTTAGTAAATATAAGAAACTACTAGTCTAACAACTACATCAATCACAGTTTAGAAGATAGTTTTTCATATTGTAATCTGTTTAGTACATAGGTTATTTTTAGGTTTTCAAGCTTAAAGATTTTAGGGTTTGAATTCTACAATTGATGTCTATTTTAGGAAATAATATAGTCATTTTTTATGTTTTGGGGCCTTTTGGATTGTTTACTAACATTTGTAGGAGTGTTAAATGTGTCAAAATTAAAATTTACAAACCTCACAACTCCCAAAGGTAGTAACGATTGATCGAATATGCGGACTCGTGAATTTTCCCATGAGCATGAAGTTGAATCCCTAATTCTGTCTTAGAATATTGTAGAATCATACTATGGATGAGTACCTACTTTACAAGCTTAGGTAATGCATCTTTAAGAGGACCATTCGTGCGATCCTCACAATCAACACTGGAAGGGAGTGACCTTGGTTCCCATGTTGGCATGCATATAATCCTTTGATACTTATAATATAGATTAATAATAGTAAGGTGTGGGAAATAATATGATCTATCTAAAGACCCCATAATATATTCATTTTTTCAATAGAAGAATGTAAAGTAACTTAAGAGTTAGAAGCTAAAAGAGTGCATCACATCGATATATTTATAACACTCAACAAAAGTTAGGGTAGGAGTAGGTGAAATGTGTAAAATATTCCACACATTCGTTTACTTTATATGGAGAAAGAAACTTAGGGATTTCATAAATATTTATACTAAGTAAATTAGTTAAATTATCACCTTAGTGTAGCATTAGGAAGGTTAATTCAATTGCCACATACTTCATAAGCAATCAAATCTAGATCAACATTAAGAGAAATGTTTTTCAGATATATCCTTTTGTGTTTTTAAGAAACCCTTGAAATAATTTCATATATGGATAAAATACCAATGAAATAATTTCAGGCATTACAAAAAAGGAATTTGGTGAAAGTGGTAAGAGGGTGTTATCATGCAAAATGCATGGCAAGAAAACTTGAAACTTTGAGCATGAGAACTAAACACATAGTTGTCCTTCCTCTAGCCAACCTTCCTTGTTATCACTCTCAACCTGGCTCAAAATAAATTGTTACAAGGTTTTTAAGTTTGTTTCAATGTGCAGGGATGATTAAATATGATGATTGATGAGTTCAGTGTGAATTGATAGAAGATAACTTCCTCTAGAGGCCTAAAAACGCCATTCTGAGCTCATAAAAAACCCTCTAGTAGAGTTCAAGAAATATATTAAGAATTTGAATGTGATGTCAAGGAATCTTGGAAGTTTTGGAGGTAATTTAGGAAATGTTTTCTCATTAAAGGACAATCTTCTCAACAACGGGTTTTTTAGGTGCAGGGAACAAATAATCTAATGGTAAAATATGACTTCTCCGGATGATTTTGGGAACTCCATAAGGATTTAGGAGGGAAAATAATATGCACTGGAAATATATGTGAATCCTATGCATGTTGATAACATTCATTTTTATCTAATACTTTAAGGTTTCATGAAGAATTTCAAAATAGTGTAGCTACCTATTTCGGTTCCAGACAAAAATGGCCCTAAATTTGCAAGCTCTAGAGGGATGGCCACCACATAGTGATACGTTAATATTTGTAAATGTTGATAAGTACATCTTGGAATGGGTACTATAATTTTTTACCATGGGTGAGGATGTCATGAGAATAGGGCCAAAGTTTTTGATTTGAAAACACCTTCCTAACATCCTAGGTTGTGTTTTTGAGTGATGAAACTTCTAACATGAAAAAGGGGTAAAAATGAGTTACCATGAGTTGCAAGCATGTTTCTAAAACCTCAAGTAATGAATTAAGTGTTTATAAACATTGTTATGAGATCTACATTATGATGGGAACAACATGCTCTCTTCTAATTACAAGGCATGAGCGAGGATCACTCTTCTACTTTTAAAGGCCTCCACAATTAACACTAGTGATCAAAAATCAACTCTATGCTGCTCAAACCATTTTCTAATTATCTATCACTTACTAAAATAGGTATTCACCATGTATATGGAATAATTTCTCACTGAATTAGATTCTTGGCATGTGGTCACCTGTTGGACTGAAATGAGGTGGTTGTAATTTCCTTCCTCCTTTGAAGTGTGATCACACTACAAGGTTTGAATGAGTGTTTAAGAACACTATCAAGTGAGATAAATCAATTAAATCAAATTATTTATCATTCTTACATAGATGGTGCTCTATATGAAGATCATCCTCTTACCCCTCCTAGCTCCAAAATTATCCTCGGATGAAATAAACTTCAGGATACTCATACACCTCTTTTCTCATATGCCTCTCATGGAGATAGATGATGCCTTCATATTTCACACATGATGGTCTTGAATGCCTCAGTATCTTGACTAGCACATCTTGTTTTATTCCTTAAAGAGGTTTGAACATGATGACAGAGTAAAGATATGATGATTCTTAGCTTACTCCATGAGCTTCCCATTTCACCTTTAAACATGATGACACCATTTTTAACTTCACAATTCACTTCCCTAGCCAAGATATCACATGAGTGGAAACATGCTTATAGTATTTGGACACATCTTCACTTGATTTCTCCTTGTGGAAATAGATTTCCTCCTCATGGAAATGTATTTCCTCCTCCATATGGAAGGATTTCTCCCTGAATAAGACTTGAAGGAATAATTGAGGGTGAGATCCATCTTCTTGAAATCCAATTTCATTTAAGCATTGTGAAAACCACTTAGTGAATTGCAATATGTGAGAACATTGACAAATATTTATTAAGTGTTTAGAAACAATCTCAAGATATATGCAAAATTTGTGATCTCGAGATGAATACCATCACCATTGATGCAAGAGAATCAATTCCATCTCTGTAAATATGTCATAGTGTCATCAAGTTTTAGTGTACAGGTGTGTTATAGGTCTAGGGAATCCATGTGAGTCAGTTTGGTGTGGTGGTTTGAGTCTTGGCCTTTCAAAATTTTAAATTACATACTTTCCCTCCAAAAGTGCAAAATGTGAATTTGAAGGCTATTAGAGGTATGAAATAGGAATCTCAGGTTGTCTTATATGTATTTAAGTCTTGAATGTAAGTCCTAGTGGGGTCTAGGAGTCAATGTGAGTGAATTTAGGAAGTATGGGTCTTAAAATCGCCATTTTTAAGCTATGATGTTTTATTGAGGGACTTGAAAGGTCACAAGACTAAAGGAAGTTAAAGGGTCACAATTTAAATAGTAACTATCTTGTAAGGAGTACAAAACCTCATGTTTGTAACTGATGAGACTATCATTCGAATGATCCAAGGTTTAGGAGAGCTAAGGCTCCAAGAATTTGAAGAAAACATAGTTTGCAAACTGTTGTGATATAGGAAATTTGTGTGTGGTGATTATATGATGAAACTGCTAATGGTGAATCCAAATGCTTATTCAAGATGGTGCTTGTAGACTGATGGAGAGATAAGTATATATTCTTTCATTACATTCCATGCATGTATGTATATGTTTGTTCTTGTGGTTGTGAGTTATGCTGATTTTGTTGAATAATTAATGGTTGAATATTGTGAAGCACATTCAGAGTTAAAGAAATATAAGAGGAACAAGTTGAAGAGTTATATTGTGACTGAGACATGCTCATAATAATATCTTGCTCATATATTAGGTTGTATTTGATCATTATTGTCAATATTATTGTTAATAGTCTAGAGACAAGTCAAGTTAGTGTACAAGTTGAGTAAGAGGATCAAGAGAGAGTATCATGAAGACAAGTTGAGTGGGAGAAGGCCAAATATTATGGAAGAGTGTATGGCACCTCATAAAATTCTAAAAATGTGGAATGTTAGTTGAAACTGTGATTAGTTTGAGTAAACCCTCGAAAGCATAGTAAACCTGCCCTACTATACACCTACAAGAAAGGTTCATTACTCTCTCACTGGTAAAAGAATCACGAAGGGATTGTGTTGATAAACCTATAAAATTTATTTGGAAATTTGAAATTTTATACAAGTCAAAAGGTAAAGGAAATTCACCTTCCTGGCTTGTTTAGTAACCCCTCACTGGCTAAGCCTAGGGCTCATGGTTTGAAGGCTCTAATCAATGATTTGAAGCTTGAAACTTAGTAGATATGATGCTAAGAAGGTCTATAAAGATATTCAAAGGAAAATTGGAAGGTTCATTGGGTGCATTTTGAGGTGTGAGTGACATTTTAGGGCAGAAACAACAAATACATACCTAGACCTAATTGTTAGCTCAGTTTAATAAAGGAGGTGGTATTTGTCTTTGGGGTTCAAACCTAAGAATCTTATTACAAATAGAAAATCTTAATGGGTATTCTAAAATTCCCTCAACTTTTTAAATATGTGATTAAAGTTGAAGATGCAGTCAACATATCACCCAGGCATGGCTAGAAAGTGGGAAGGCCAGTCTAAAAGAGTGGATAGTGAATGGAATAGCTAATGGAAGGATATTTTAACAAAACTTGTCATACCTCCTTGAGATTGAGAAGGGTGTTTAGGGATGATTTTATATTGCATGAAGAGTTTGCAGATTAGACCAACCAAGAAGTGATCAGTGAACCTTGTTCTTGTGCAATGTAAGGGAAATTTTGGTAATGGAAAGTGAGATGAGTCTTTGGATGAATGTTGAGCAACTAGATGGGTGAAATAGGAGGTTTAGGGGTATGATAACATGATGGAATGCTACTACTATCTCAAAAGATAGGAATAGATTCAAAGGTGCCAAGATTTGAAGCTTCTTAGTTGAGGAAACAAAACCAATTTAACTAGTCAGGGCAGAGTTAGACCGAAATAGAGCACTAGAGGAAATTCTTGTGATAGGGACAACACTGAGAGAATGAAGGAATCCTTGAGAAAGACCTCATGATTTTTTTGATTGTACCCATTTTACTCATGATGTCTCAAATCCTTCACATACCTCATGATGACCATTCCCTTGATTGATTGAATCAATAAAAACTTACATATGTGTTTTGATTTATTATGTGTTATAAAGAATTACACGAGTCCATATATTTGAGCAATTTTTTCTACCTTTGGGAGTTGTGAGGTTTATAAAACATAGTTATGACACATCTAAAACTCCTGCAAATGTCAATAACCAATCAAGAAGACCCCAAAACCTAAACAATGACTATATTATTTCACAAAATAGATATCGATTGTATAATTTACACCCTAAAAGCTTTAGGCTAAATGTTGAAATCATGAAAAATACCTATGTACTGACCAAATTAGAATATGAAAAATTATCTTCTAAACAACGAATGATGGAGTTGTGAGACTAGTTCCATAAGGTGTAGAGTGACCCTAGTTTTTTATATTTACTAAAAATAAATTTAAAGTAAAAGAAATAATAAAGTATAAAGATTAATAAATGAAAAATGTATACTTTAAACCATTTATTTTAGTAAATATATCCCTCCCAAAACCACATATACCACATACCAAACAAGAACGTGAGTGCGTTATAACACAAGCGCGTTATAACACCCTCGCGTTTTAGGATTGGTAATCACCAAACCTAATAACTCATAACGCGATCACGATTTCCTAAAATGCGCTCTCATTTTGCTTAAAATTAGATCGTGTCCACTTTTTGGCCACCCAACTTGGTGCACTTACTTGTGTCTTTTACATGATAGATGTTATTTGAAAATGTACCAACTTGCCAAGATTACAATTTTAGGGTAGCATTCTGCATCACTATACTCTAACATGGTTTATTGTAAAAGAATATAAAAGGTGGTGGTATTTTTGTAAGGCCATAATATAAGAAGGGGACTATTCCACTTATCCCATCTAAATATTATTTAAATATTGTAGTGTGTTGTTATTCTTTATACAAAATGTATATATGGTCTTATATGTAACATTAATATTTATTTATTATATTTGATATTTAAGTATATTAACTATGTATTTGAGAAGAGATGGAAGTGGAACACATTAGGGAAAGAAGTTGTAGCCTGTAATGACCATGGCATTAGACAATGCATAAGAGAAGTATGCTCTTAGGGACGAGGGAGCCATGTCAAATCAACATACAAAGCCAGAAGGTAACTCTTCTAGATTTGAAATGGGGCTCTTTAATTTTGATTTTTTAGCAACAACTATTGGTAGGGCCATGGATATACCTCCTCATTCTTGTTTTATAAAAATTTGAAAATGACACCAAAAGATATCTTCAACCATGATTCTCCAAGAAAAAAGACTCTACATTTTTCTGAGAAGGTTTTAGTTGGAAAGTATATGACTATGTGGCCAATACCCTAAACTATGGATGATTAGATTAATCTCCCTATATACAGTAAAATTGGTAACTTGTCCTTGTGAAATGTCATGTTTGACCTTGTATCCTTGCTAAAACAAATAATCACATTTGTAATATAATTTCATCATCTCTCTATCCATCCTATAACTTGCTTATATTTACACTATGTTATGTCATCAATTATGGGCCTATTATTTCATCAAAACAACATAAAACATGTGATGTTCATGACACAGCCTTTAGTTTAGATGTTTATCTCTCCTATCTAAAAATGTACAAAAGGATATGGACATGGGGTCGGGTCCTAGCCAACATATACAGTCCTGCCCCTTTACAATCACCAAAGTTGTTTTCAACTTGAAATTGTTCTTTGAGTCATTTCATTTTCCTAGGGTTCACCTTATTAGAATATCTCACATACTGAAGACTATATATAAGTAAGACATTATCACCTTATAACCTACTTGACATTATTACAAGCTCATATTGCAAACATCATTCCAAAAGCACTTAATGGGTTCCTAAATATACTTAAATCAGTTACACTTCATCTAGATCACTCCCTACTATAATTATGAAGCCCTCAACTAGGTCAAAGAGTCTATCTTTATCCATCTACAAGCATGCAAAGATTATAAAGCCATGTCCTAACAAGAGGAAATTCATTCCAAGCATTGCACAAGGGTTTTAATCATATACCACATCTCATTATTACCACACTAGGTACATTCCATACTATGTATTTATCCCACTATCTTGACATCGAGAGACATGAGGGAACCCCTAGGGATTTGGTTAGCTATTCACACTTGTACAAATACATAAGATAACTACATGAGGCTTGATTTCTACAATGACGATATGTGTTGCAAAACTTATATTGGCTCGAAAATCAAGAGTCTACCTGAAAAAGGTGGTCCAACCTCAAACACACACATGCTTTTATCTTTTTATTTGTTAATGGTCTAACGAAGGGTTTTGCAATTTGTCAGGATTTCTACTTTTTTTGTAGGTTATCACAAGTCATTCTGAAATCACGCGAGTAATATCAAAACATAATGAGTATCATTTCCAAGCAAGAAAAGCACAAGGGAATTTGTAGACCCAGACTATCTTATGGTCCAAAACCATGCAATACCTTTCATGGACCGTAAAAATCTTGTCTAGGCCATACAAAATTCATGTGGTTCTAAACATACTAATTTTCTAGTTCCAACATCTTTAGTGTAGAATCCAAAGCTCCACATCTTCATCTTCCACTTCCCTACACACCCATATCACTTCTAAATCATCATGAACAAATAATTCTATCTCTCCTCTTTTGAAATTGAACTAGTTTTTTATTGTTTATCAATATTTTAGTTCATTTCAAGTTGAATGCATTATTTTGGTCAGGTATAATAGATAATAGATAATAATAGTTTACTTTTTACTCACCCTTGTACCCTTCTTATGTGTTACATATTAACATACTAAAATCTAACTAGAGGGTGTAACCATTTGGTGAACCCAATGTGTGAATCAAATATCTTTCCCAAACCCTCACGACCTTGGAGTTCATTTTTTTATATCTCCTAATTGGTTATTGCACATCATGATGTTGAATTTCATAGATCATTATTAGTATTTATTTAGCTTTCCCAAATATTCTTATCACTATACCACCCATGTTACTCTGCTACCACCTTCTGACGACTTCTGTCATAGCTCTTATGACCAAGTACATACTGATATATTTTCCCATTTTGTATTTTGTAATCTTCACTAATACTATAGAAAGTGAGGGGACCCATGACATGGATTTCAACCATATTTTATCAGATGACATAACATAACATATTGTAAATTATATACAAGAAAATTATAATAACATAGATGTTCTATTTTATAATACTTGAGATCAAATCAAGAAATTTACAACATCCTCTACAGCGAATCCTAATCCCCCATTGTCATTTGATTTGCACACATCAACCATCCCTACATTAACAGTTCATATTTCATCAAGGGCATCTAATCCTATGCTCTATAGTTTTTTCATGACTATCCATGTGATCATTATTATCCCCATGTCATTTCTTTATAATCATATTGGTTCACATGCTTCTTATTCTAATACACATGCTCCTAAATCAATTGTTCATGCTTTACAATATCAAATATTACAACTGCAACAAGCTGCATCTGTTTCTTATCATATTATAAATTATACTCAACTTTTGCATAACCCACTGACATCCCAAACAACTTCACAGCATTTTCCTATTGGTTTTGTTCCTCCTAAACTACCTATCTTTGAAGGTAAGGATGATCCTAAAGATTACCTTTATATGTTTCATGTCACTTGCTTGGAATATTCTTCCAATGATAGATTAATTATCAATATTTTTTCTTATGGTGTCAAATAATCCACCTTACAATGGGTTTATGACCTACCCATGTGTAGATACAAAATCACACACTTTGGGTAACTATCTAGTCTTGATTACATATTATTATTCATGTGATTCCTAAGTAAGAAAAGTATTAATTAACCCATGTCTTTGGCCACCTTTCTTTTCTTTATGTTGCTACTTTCAGTTTTACACCCTTACTTGCTCATTTTTCCTTTTCATACTTCGACATTTGTAATCATGGACACCAGCACCCAACCAAGATGCCAGCACCAAGTGCCCTCGTCCCCTCTGGGTGCCCCTATCCTCTTTGTACTTTACTCACACTTTTTTTTTCCTTTCTAGCTGTTTGAGCATCTTATATTTTTGGTAGTCATCCTTTTCGGGGTTAATTACAAAATTCAAGTAAGGGAATCATATAAGTATAAAGTCATGTGATCATAATAAAGGACCAAGCACTAAGCACTATCTATGACCATTAAGGTTGCATCCATCAAGGAATCTAATAGCTCCATTGCATCAATCTAGCTCCACAAAAAGAGACACAAGGGATGGTTTTCTACATCACACTTCATAGGAAGGAAGTTCATTTTATTCCATGCACACATTTATTACATTCTACATCTAGCTACTTACTCGTTATCTAAGTGTGACATGCACAAGAGCAACCTAGGGCACAATTCTGCACATATGCACATAACTACATTAGGTATGAGATGTAGTGCAACGCTCAGTCGTAAGTTCACCATTGTGATAGTTGAGGACAGTCTGACCCCTAATTTTACATCTTTTTTTAGGATTTGATGTCTATTTGAGGGTTTTGCAGGTTTCTAGCGACCTCGGCGATCTTGGTGTGACCTCAGATCAATCAAAGGAGACTAAAGTAAAACACCTTATGAAACCTTAGAGGAGGTTTTCTGATAATTTCCACAAACCCAATCCCACAGAAATAGGTCTAGGGCACCCTTGTCCCTCCTAGGCACCGTAGTCCAGCCTATCTCCTCGGATCTGCATTTTTCTATGTTCTAGTGCGACGGTCAGTGCTTCACATTTCCCATTTTTCCAAATCTGTGCATTCTCCAGAACTCTATGAATCAACTAAGGCTTCTTACCCTCTCTTTGCAATTAGGGTTTCATTATTTATTGCTTAGTTTCTTGGGTATAGTTTCTATACTTAATTTATCATCCATTTATTGCAATCTTGCATTCAGATTAGCCTCATATATTTACATTTTATCTTAATCATTTTGGTGAACCCACTCGATCAAACCCTCCCTTTTGACTATTTCTTCACCTTATCAATTCATGACTCAATCGTTGTATCCTTCTTTGGCGCCCACTAAGGTTTCAAGCATGGTTTTTGTTGCTACTAATTTCATGCAAGTTTTTACTCAACATCCTCCTCACTTTATTATGCCTCAGGTTAATACTTCTATCAATGTAGTAACTATTCGCCACACTCTCCCTCTTATGGCTCCACCCGTTTCTATGGCTCCACTCATTTCTATCCAACCACATATTAATTCTTGATCTCCTCCTACTTCTTCTAAGGGCTATGATATCATTGAACAACTTAAGAATACGCCAGTCAAAATCTCTCTCTATGATTTATTACACAATGTAATTATCATCAAACATTAGAGGCTTCCCTTTAGTTTATTCATATAGAAAGTGATAATTATGTGGTAGCCTTCATACACTTAATTTATTCTCTTAAAAAAAATCCACATGTTATATCATTCATTAATGAGGACATATCACCATTTGCTAATGCCAATCCATGTGCGCCATTTCTGATCATAGCTATTATCGACACTACTTGCATTAAACATGTATTTATTGATAGTGTATCGGTCGTAAACTTGTGTGCTCATTCCCTTCTAAAAAAATGGGCATTAACGATAATCTAATTTTAAAGAATTTTACTCCTATTCGGGCATATGATTCCATTACTCGCACATGCCTCAAAACTATTTCATTACACATTCAGGTTGGGCCTAATACTTTCCTCACAGACTTCTTTTTTATAGATGCTTTGTAATGTCCCCTTTCCTACACCAAATGCCTAAAGACCAAGTTGAGTCAAATTCGTGGTCATACCCAAGGGGTTGTGGACGCTGGGAATTATTGAGAAGGGGCCGCATGGTACTAATGTTCAATTTTTGTGTTTGGGGCTCACTTTTGGACCATGACAACTTAAAAAGGAAAAAGTAAATTTAGTTACTTTTATTTTATTGGCCCCTCCATGGAAAGAAATGCATCTAGGGTTTATTGGGGCTCTTTTAGCTTTGAGAAGTATATAAGGAGCTAGAGGAGAAAGGAAAAGGATTTTTTTGCATACATTTTATTTTCCTTTACATGCAACTATTGTTTGCAAATCTACAGGTTGTGGAGTGAAATCCCATAGGAACCCTAGCTTCGGTGGTGAGAGATCCATCCCTAGTTGACAGGGCATTCTTCAGTAGTGAGAGATCTACCCTAGCTTGTCATTTTGGAAGAAGGATTTTGAGGGTTTTGGGGGCATTTGGCGAAGATAACCAGAAGGATTTCATATCATATTTACGGTAGCCATTTGGGCAGGGCTTAGCATCACTTTGAAGGCATCTTCACCAATTTTTGACCCTTTTCCAAGCTAGGTGGCTTGCAGCATTTATTTGGAGGGTTTTCCAGTTGATCATTTGCAAATCTGAAGGTTGAAATATCATTTCCTGTATTTTTTAATATTATTTCCAAAGTCTCATAATTTTTTCTCATGTATTTGGAGAGTTAGGAATTTTAGAAGTTTTCCAGTTGTCTAGGGCACGCTATAATTTTCTGGCAGCATTTTAATTTTTGTAAAATTCCAAAAACAGTTTTCTTATGTCCTTTATAATATTAGTAAGCCCTCTATAAATTTTCAAGTAATTCAGGTGGATATTCTAGGAGATATTAATTTTCTTTAGTTCGCTGCCCTTACTATAAAAATATGTAAAAATCGGTATTTTATTTTGCTACAAATTTTCAATATTTTGTGCATTTTAAAGTGGTATCCCATAAGGGATATTTCAGTGGTATCAAAGCATTTGTTTCTCTAGCCTATTGGGATTGAAAGATGGGGGGCAGAGATAGTGAGGATATATGTGTAGATCTAATGAAACAATTGTTCACCAACATGGTAAAGCAGCAGGAGACTACCAATCTCTATTTGAGCCAACTCACTGAGAGATTAGCACAGGATATGATTTATACTCATGCGGAAAGAGGAGAAACTAAAAATAGTGGAAAACATGGTCAGAGAGGTGAGGGTGGACATTTAGGGCAGCGGTATCCCCATTCTTCTACCAGGCCTTTGGGGTTTCATGAACCTTCTTTCTTGAAGGATCTGGAAGTTTCACAGGTGCGGTAGGTGGATATTCTAGATAAGGAGTCTTGTTGGGAAAGGTACCAGACCCTAAGTGATGGCTTTTGTGACAACGTGCCATTCCTGGAATATTGCAAAATGAAGATTGGCAGCAGACCTAGGAGAGATCACTAGGTATAGGTACCAGAGATGAAAAGGAGGTTGGGATAGATTTCTATTCCACACGTCAATGGTTCTAAGAAGTGTACTGCATAGTCTTGGGTCTAGAAGTTGAATACATACTTCGACTTGAATCCTATGCGTGAGTAAGATGCAATTAAGTTTGCAATCTTACATTTAGAGGGAGACACTCATGATTGGTGGCATCATGGGTTGATTACATAGGGACACATATATATCACAACTTATGCAAAGTTCACAAAGAGGCTAGTGAGCAGATTTGATAGGAGGGACCCCGACAGGTATTTTAGAGAGTTGACTCATTTGAGGTAGATTGGTTCCTTGGACCAGTATATCACAGATTTTTAGAGACTATCGGTCATGATACCTGATGTTACAGAGATGAGGTTGATTTTCCTATTCATAGCAGGTTTGACAGACACTCTCGCTGGATTTGTGAAGGCATTTGAGCCTTCTTCTTTGCATGAGGCTATTAGGAGAGATCGTGACTTAGAGTTATCCACTCCTAAGTCGAGGTTTCCACCTCAAGTGTAGCTTAAGGGTTTCCCTTCTATAACCGATGCTTCATAGTCGAAGGTACCTCCACCTGGGAAAGATACAGCCTGGAGACCATTTGGATCTAAAGAGGACAAAGAGGAATTGAGGCAAAATAAACTATGTTTCGATTGCCGCACACCTTGGGTTCCAAGATATGATTACAAGGGTATAGGGTGGTCCTAATTCATAGAGGTATTTTAGGAGAGTTATGGCAACGAGGAGTTGAACACATAAGGATTAGAGGATGATGATGATGATGAGGCATTAGATAGTGTGGGTGTCGAGCAAGATAGCCAGACTTTTCCCCAGGAGACTATTGCCACTTTTTCTAGTACCCCGAGGTACAAGGCATTTAGAGTTAGGGGAGTTTTGCAGGGACAACAAGTAGTGGTACTCATTGATAGTGGGGAAACCCAATACTTTATTGATGCCTCATTGGTTGAGAGGAGAGGGTTATAGATAGAGGAATTTGAGGGTTTTAACATGGTTATAGCCAATCGAGATTCTATGAGATGCACACGACGGGTTCCCCAATTGAGCATCACGATGGGTAACTATACAGTCACCAATGATTTCTATATTGTTGGTATTGGAGAGACTAACATAGTGCTTAGAGTATAGTGGCTCCATTCCCTTGGTGAGTTTCGGACTAACTTCCAGATGATGGAGCTGAAGTTTAAGTTTGAAGGGAGGAATGTGATCTTGAGGGGCTTATCTTAAGAGGCACCCTAAGTTATTATAGCCAAGAGGATCGAGAGGATCTATAGTCATAACGAGGTGGATTGGGCAGTACATTTTTTTGTTTCAACCAAGAAATCAGAGGATGGACAACATGAGTATCATGTGGATATACAGGGCTTATTGGACAGACATAGTGCAGTTTTTGGTGACATACCGCCTAGATAGGGGATTTGAGCATGTGATTGAGCTTAAGGATGCTAGACTGGTGATTACTTCTCCTTACCGTCACCTTAAAAGGTTTAAGGATGAGATCAAGAAGACTATACATGACCTCATTGACATGGGGCATATTAGACTGAGTTCCATCCCTTTTGCTTCTTCAATGGTATTGGTGAAGAAGAAGGATGGGACCCTGCGGATGTGTATGGACTACCGTGCACTGAATAAGAAGACAATAAAGAACAAGTATCCTATACCATGCATTGATGAGTTGTTGGATGAGCTATATGGTGCAATCTATTTTTTGAAAATAGATTTGCAGTCTGGATATCATCAGATCAAATTCAGGGAGAAAGATGTGCATAAGACAGCTTTCAGATGCCATTACGGTCACTCTGAGTTCTTGGTGATGCCTTTCGAATTGTCTAATGCTCCAGCTACATTCCATTCTTGCATGAATCATGTGTTCAACCTCCACTTGCAGAATTTTGTATTCATTTTCTTTGATGATATTTTAGTCTACAACAGGACTTGGGAGGACCATATCAAGAACATGCGTGAGATATTGGGGATATTAGAAGCTAATTCATTATATGGGAAAGAATTTAAGTGTGAGTTCGACATGACCAAAATTCTATACTTGGGATATGTGATTGGTGGGGGTACAGTGAAGGTGGATAGAGAGAAGATACAGGGAATTCTGGATTGGCCGCCACCTAGGACATTGACACATTTGAGAGGATTCGTAGGGTTGTGCACATACTACAAGAGGTTTGTGAAGAATTTATCTCGGTTGACTGCTCCATTGACCGATTTGACCAAGAAGGGGGCTTTTTTTTGGTCAAGCGAAGCACAACAGGTTTTTGATCACCTCAAGGAGGTGATGAGTTTGTGTCTCATCCTCACATTACTAGATTTCTCCCGCCCATTCATTCTAGAGTGTGATGCATCAAGAGAGGGTGTTGGCACAGTTCTCATGTAGGATAGGCATCCCATCACCTATGAGTGTCAGAAATTGAAATTCGTGGAGAGAGGGTATTCAATTTACGACAAGGAGATGTTTTCCATTATGCATGCTTTGGCCAAATTCAGACAGTACCTTGTGGGCGACAAATTTTTGGTTCATATGGATCACAACAGTTTGAGGTTCTTCTTGGGATAGAAGGAGCTCAATGATCACAAAAAAAAATGGGTGAAAAAGGCACAAACATATGACTTTGACATAGAGTACACTAGAGGTAAGAATAATATTGTTGCTGACGCTTTATCTAGGAGGCCTTACCTCACTTCTATGCTTAGTTCTATGTCTAAGATTTCAGTGGATTGGAAGGCTCATATACATGTTGAGTATTCCAAAAATTAGTTTGTATGTGAGATCATGGATGGTATTATACAAGATGACCAATACAAAGTAGAGGATGATCTCATTTTCTACAAGGATAGGATTTTCCTTGTACCAGGATCCAAAATGAAGGAGAATATCCTTCGAGTAGTACATGATACACCACTAGTTGAACATATTAGGTATTTCAAAACATACAGGTTTATCATGGAGAGATTTGCATGGAAGGGGATGAAGGAAAACGTCCTTAATCATGTCAGAGAGTGTATGGTTTGCCAGCAAACCAAATCCAAGCAGTCTTTTCCAGTAGGATTACTTCAGCCTCTCCCCATTCCCAAACAGAAATGGGAAAGCATATCTATGGACTTTATCATAGGGCTTCCCTTGGTGCATGGGCATATATGCATTTATGTTGTAGTTGATCGGTTAACTAAGTATGCTCATTTCTTTTCCCTACCCAAGGGGCACAAGGCAGTGGATGCGGCCCGAATCTTCTATACCAGTATTTTTAGGCTACATGGGTTGCCTAAAAATATTTTCAGTGACAAGGACAAGATCTTCATGAGCACCTTCTAGTAGCATATCTTCAGACTAGTGGGTATGGAGTTGACTCCTAGCACTAACTACCACCCACAGACAGATGGACAGATGGAGATAATCAATAAGTGGATAGAGGGCTACTTGTGGAGATATGTGATAGGACATTAGTGAGCATGGATTAAATAGTTACACAAGGGTGAGTATTACTACAATACCACCTACCAGATGAGCATAGGTATGACTCCTTTCCAATCCTTGTATGGGTATGACGCTATGACATTTTTGGATTTGGTATTACCAGATAGCCGAGCTCCCAAAGCTCGAGATTGGTTATAAGAGAACTAGGATATCTTGAAGGCTCTTATAGAGAACCTTTAGAAGGCACAAAGTCAACAAAAGGTATATGGAGATCGGCACAAGATAGAGAGATCTTTTGAGGTTGGGGATCTAGTATTCATATGTTTACAACCATATAGGTAGTCCTCACTAAAGTAGAAGGGTGCAGAGAAATTGAAACCGTGGTTTTATGGTCTATACTGGGTAGTTTTTTGAGTTGGGGCAGTTGCATATGAGCTAGAGCTACCGGAGCATAATAAGATAGATAATTTCTTCCATGTTTCATGCCTTAAGAAGGCACTCAGACAACATATTGTACCATCCACAGAGTTACCACCACTAGATGAGTAGGGGAATATGGTATTGGAACCCGAATCCATTATTGAAGAGAGATGGAGGGGACTCAGGAGCAAAGTAATCACCGAGTATTTGGTGTGATGGAAGGGACTGCCACTTGAGGATGCTACTTGGGAGGGAGAGTAGATTTTGCATCATTTTAATTTGTATTTACTTGAGGACATGAAAAATTTGGGAAGGGAGGACTGTAATATCCCCTTTCCTATGCCAAATGCCTAAGGTCCAAATTGAGTCCAAGCCGTGGTCTGTCGACATTAAAATTTTCCTCCGTAATTTCTATTTTATTATGTATGTATTAGGAATAGGATGTTGTTAAGTATGATTAATAGTGGCGTCTGATAGAAGATAACAGTGCCGTCAGTATGGTGTCACCAATAAAGTAAAGTACCGTAATGGTCAAAGTATAATAGGAATGTTGTGGTAAAAAGTAAGTATTTGTCGTAAGTGGTCCGTTAATGTTAAATGTCAAAGTTGGGGTAAGTAGAGAAGTAGGGTCTACATGATTAGGAATTAGAAATATTATATTTGTAATAAGGACAAAGAGTGATGTTATAAATATTTTGTGTATTTTATTTGTGGAAAAGTCTAAAAAGGTGGAACCCATGTGAGATGATAAGGTTTATCTTATCATAGAAGATAAGCCTACATGTAAAGGCAAGAGTTTAGGCATGGAATATGATTGGCCAGAAGAGATTTCCTATCCTATCTTAGAGATAGGGTGGATAATCCTAAATTCCTATAAATAAAGAGGCCACCCCCCTCATTTAGGATAGAAGGAAGTAGTGAGAAATATTGTATGAGTAAGTGTGTTAAAGAAGCCATCAAGAGGTGTGATTGTGAAGTTTCTCCCATAGTTATTGTTGGAAGGCAAGTGAATTCATAAACACTTGAAGTACCTCATGGGTGAGATTGCAATAATTTCATGTTGATATTATAATTTACACTTATATTTCAGATTTGTCATCATTCCTTCTTATCATAGTCTATGGTATTCTTGTGTTATGTTTGTTGTTGTGTTTCCAGATTACATCCACCAAACTAAAAGCTATGCATTAGTAAATAATCATAGCATGAGGAGTTTCCAGTGAAGAATTATCATAGTGCCGGATTGGTGATGACATTTTGGTTCCGTTGCTGGGACCATTCCTCATTGGTGGATTTTCTGGAGAGATATTCCCACTTAGTTAGAGATCATTTAGAGGGTAACCTTATTTTTAATGTGCATAGTAGTTACCATGGTAAAGTCACTTTTACCGTGAATAGTATTTACCATAGTAACTTTACTTTTTATTGTGAATAGTATTTACCACATTAACTTCACTTTTTACTGTAAATAGTGTTTACCATAGTAAAGTCAGTTTTTACCACAGTAAGTCAAGTTTTACCATGGTCATTCCTATTTTACTGTAGAAAGGTGTAAATTCACTTTCTATTATAGTGATTCCAATTATTTGTGCACATAAGTCTTGTTGATTGTACTTGTGGGTTGGTATTTCACTATGGTTACTTTTGAAAATGGGGAAGATTCTTGTTTTTTCAGCCCAATCTAATGAAGATGCTTCCTCTTTCATTCAAGAGTTTAAACGATCTTGTATTTGTAATGGCCTCATAAGAAGGGAACAATGGACTAAATTTTTTCCTACCTTTTTGGATGGTTCAGCCCTTAGGTGGTTTGAAACACTAGGTGATAATGTGAAAAACTCATGGGATTTATTAACTGAAAGTTTTCTTGAAGAATTTGATGAACAACAAAAATATGCAGATCTCATGATCGATATCACAAAGCTATTCCAAGGAGAGAGGGAGAAGATAAGGAATTATCATGCTCGTGTTCTAGAGCTAAGGAGGAAGCTCGATGCCCAGATCTGGAAGGAAGGATTAGTGGATGGGTTGATGAATGACGTGGATAATCTCCTCTATAAGCACTTTATTCTTGGGATGAAGCCAGAGATCAGACAATGAGTGAAGTATGACCACCCAACAACCATCGAATAAGCAAAGGATATTGCAAGAAGGCAAGAAGAAAGCATGGAAGAAGAGCCCAAAGAAATTGTTGCTAAGGTAGAGCCTACACTAACACCTTTGGTCCAGAATCCACAACCACTCTTGGTGAGCACAAATATTTCTCCTAGTACATCTACTGAATATGAAGATTTTCTTAGGAAGATGGGCCAATTAACAATTAATCTTCTTCAAGGAAAATAATTTAGTTCTCAGGGAAGAGATAGAGGTCCAAAAAGAAATATTTCTAAAGTTGTATGTTATGGTTGTCATAAAAAAGGTCATTATAAGTATAATTGTCCAGATAGAGCTTCTACATCTGGTACAAGAGATAATGATAACGGAAAAACATCTATGAATTCTTTTGATGTAGTAGATAGGAGCATAAATAATGAAGCAGATGTGTTTGTAACAAAAAGAAAGAAAGAAAAAGATAACCAAGATGGAAATGATCCTAAGAAGATGAAAGGAGAAACTAGTAAGAAACATAGGAGAAAAAATTTGGGTGTGTAGGATTTTTTGATTTCAGAGGGGCAAGGACCATACTCCATCTTAGAAGATCTGTCCAAAAGGCCTACAAATATTACATATGGTCAACTTCTGCCTATGTCTTCTGCGAAGATGCGGGAGCTGCAAAGTGGACTCAATCCTCGAAAAAGTAAGGAGGTTGAGGTATATGTTTTGGAGGTAAAGGCGGATCCTTACGCTCCACAAGCTGAGGTATTATGTAATGGTATTTCAATTCAAGATGTCTTAGTCGATGGAGGTGCTGCAGTTAATGTAATGAATGAGTCTATAATGAATATGTTGGGTTTAAAAATTGATCGCCCCTCAACACTTATGTTAAGGTCATTAAATAAGGGAGAAATTAAACTAGAAGGTGTTGCTTCAAATGTGGCAATATTTGTTATGGGTGTTGTATGTGTGGTATACTTTCAGGTGATGAAAAATGGTACTGTTGTGTACCCAATATTGTTGGGAAGGCCATGGCTAAGGAGAGTTCATGCAAGAAACTACTGTAATGAAGGCTTCATGACACTTGGATGTGGCAGAGAGAGGGTGAAAATAAATGTGATCCCTCAGTATCATAAGGTAGAACCTGTGGATTCAAGTGATGAAACTGATGATTGGACATCCTCTGATTACTCTAGTACTAGTGAAGTGAACATAGAAGATAAAGAAAGTGAGGTTGATGTTTCGGTCATGGATATCCTTCCAGTCACACTGACTCATGAACCCATAAGATTATCTGAAGAAGAAATTATTGATCATCTCCAACAAATAAAGATTGGTGATGCTGTGATGGAGAGTGAGAAGGAATCCTACCTCTAGCTCTTTCAAAGGTATTGAGCTGGTAGATGGTGCTAAGCCCATAAATAAATTTCCATATAAAATGAATCTTGATTTTTCCAAGACTGTAAAAGAAGAAATAGATAAGTTGCTTGATGCAAGATTCATATTTTATTCAGAATGGGTTTCTCCCATTGTGATCTCAATAAAAAAAGAATGGGAAACTATGCATTTGTGTTGATTATAGGAAGCTCAACAAGGCAACAAAGAAGGATCATTACCCTCTTCCATTCTCATATCAGATCTTGGATGAAGTAGCTGGCCAGGAGTGCTATAGTTTTGCTGATGGATATAACGGATACAACCAAGTTCATATAGCAGAGAAAAATTAGCTGAAGACCACGTTCACCACTCCTTGGGGAATGTTTGCTTATAGATTTATGCCTTTTGGGTTGTGTAATGCTCTGGAAACGCTCCAGCGCTTGATGAATAGGGTGTTTGAATCCTACATTGGAAACTTCATCAGAGTATTTCTGGATGATTTTTGCATCTATGGGAGCAAGATGGACCACTTGAACCAGATGGAGACAACATTTCAAAGGTTAGATGAAGCACAAGCCTCACTAAACCCTACAAAGTGTGTCTTTGGATGTTCTAAATGCGTTTTGTTAAGGCATGTTGTATCTAGAGATGGTATTGGTACTAATCCTGATAAAGTTTCAAAAATCAAAGAGTTACCATTTCCTATGAATAAAATTAAGTTGAGATCATTTTTAGGCCATGTCGGTTACTATAGAAGGTTCATTAAGAATTTATCAAAGATTGCACAGCCACTAGCCTAGTTCTTGAAGAAGGATGTTACTTACGAACTAGGAAAAAAGGTGCATGAATCTTTTGAACAACTGAAGGAAGCTTTGATGTCTTCACCTGTTTTAAAGAATCCAGATTGGAGCAAGCCATTCATTGTGTATATTGATGCATCATATGCAGCACTAGGAAGTACTCTGAGCCAAAAGGATGAAAATGGGAATGATCATCCAGTTTACTTTGGGAGTAGACAAAAGAGCCTCTAGCTATCATTTTTGTTGTAAAGAAGTTTAAAAATTACTTCCTAGGGCAAAAATTTATAGTTGTAACAGATCATCAGGCTCTAAAATATATTGTAAATAAGCCTAACCCATCAGGGAGGATAGCAAGATGTATAATTTTGCTACAAGAATTTGAATTTGATATTATAGATAGGCCAGGAAAGAAGCATGTCAATGCAGACACACTCTCTTAAGCCTATGATGGTTTAGGTTCATATTGTGATGATGATGATTTCCTAGATGCAACATTGTTATCCCTCGACACAATCCCTAGTTAATACATAAATATTTGGAATTATTTGAATGAATTCAAGTTCCCTGATGGTGCCACTGTAAAGACTAAGATAAAGATTACTCAAGCCAATCGTCCATATTCTATTCTGCATGGAGTATTATTTCAAATAGGACCTGATGGATAGTACAAGAGGGTAGTTGGACGTTATCAAGGGAAGGAGCTGTTAGAAGAATTCTACAATGGAACATGTGGAGGACACTTCTCTGGACAACTTATAGCAAGAAGGATCTTGGATGCAAGTTATCACTGGCCCACTCTTTTTAGAGATTATTATAATTATTGTAAGACATGTGATATTTGTCAAACACATGGTAACCGTAAGACTTCATCAACTCCATTATGCCCTATTCTTCCACTTGGTCCCTTTGAAAAGTGGGGAATAGATATTATAGGCCCACTTCTAACTACCCCATGCCATAATAAGTATATTGTAGTTGCCATGGATTATTTAACCAAGTGGGTTGAAGCTAGGCCATTGAAAACAACTTCCATGGATGAAGTGGCAAGGTTCATATATGAACGCATTGTCACCAGATTTAGTTGCCCATTAGAAATTGTAACAGATAAAGGAAGCCACTTCATTAATGAGGTGGTATAAGCCCTAGTCAACAAGTTTTCTATTAAGCACAGGGAGGAAACAACATATAAACCAAGCACAAATGGACAGGTGGAATAAGCAAATTTTGTGTTGTGTTAAATTCTAGCAAAATATGCAGCCTTGCAAGTACATAAGTGGGATAAAAGTATTCATGCAACATTGTGGACATATAGGGCAACATAAAACTCAGCAACAAGATACTCCTCATTTTAGTTGGCTTATGGCATTGATCCAGTTCTTCCTATTGAGTTTGATATTCCCACTGTGAGAGTTATGAAAAATGAAAGGATGGATGAAAGTGATCTAGTAAAAGAAAGGTTGGTGCATCTTTATTCGCTAGAGGAAATGAGGGAAATAGCGAAGGATACAAGCTATAAGAAGAAAATGAAGTAGAAGGAATACTTTGATCAAAAGATCCGTTGGCCTCCATTTCATGTGAATGACTTGGTTCTAGTATATGATTCCAAATACAAAAAAAGAAGGCAGAGAAAATTTCTTCCCAAATGGATGGGGCCCTACAAAATAGCAGCTGTGCATGAAAATGGTACATATCGACCGGAGGAATTGGATGGCACTCCCATTATGAAATGGGTCAACCACGACAATTTAAATATTTTCCAAGCACCAGAATAGTCTACTATGAGGATGGAGTAGAAGCTAGGAAGGGGGAAAATGTCGACATTAAAATTTTCCTCTGTAATTTCTATTTTGTATGTATTAGGAATAGGATGTTGTTAAGTATGATTAGTAGTGGTGTTTGATAGAAGATAACAACACAGTTAGTACGGTGCCGCCAATAAAGTAAAGTACGGTAATAGTCAAAGTACAATAGGAATGTTGTGGTAAAAAGTAAATATTTGTCATAAGTGGTCCGTTAATGTTAAATGTCAAAGTTGGGGTAAGTAGAGAAGTAGGGTCTACATGATTAGGAATTAGAAATATTATATTTGTAATAAGGACAAAGAGTGATGTCATAAATATTTTGTGTATTTTATTTGTGGAAAAGTCTAAAAAAGTGGAACCCATGTGAGATGATAAGGTTTATCTTATCTTAGAAGATAAGCCTGCATGTAAAAGCAAGATTTTAGGCATGGAATATGATTGGCTAGAAGATATTTCTTATCCTATCTTAGAGATAGGGTGGATAATCCTGAATTCCAATAAATAAAGAGGCCACCCCCCTCATTTAGGATAGAAGGAAGTAGTGAGAAATATTGTATGAGTAAGTGTGTTAAAGAAGCCATCAAGATGTGTGATTGTAAAGTTTCTCCCATAGTTATTGTTGGAAGGCAAGTGAAGCCAGTAACACTTGAAGTAACTCATGGGTGAGATTGCAACAATTTCATGTTGATATTATAATTTTCACTTATATTTCAGATTTGTCATCATTCCTTCTTATCATAGTCTATGGTATTCTTGTGTTATGTTTGTTGTTGTGTTTCCAGATTACATCCACCAAACTAAAAGTTGTGCATTAGTAAATAATCATAGCACGAGGAGTTCCTGGTGAAGAATTATCATAGTGCCGGATTGGTGATGACAGGTCATACCCAAGAGGCTGTGGATGCTGGGAGCTATTGGGAAGGGGCCGCATGGTACGAAAGTTCAAGTTTTACATTTGGGGGTCACTTTTGGACCATGACGACTTAAAAAGGAAAAATTAACTTTAGTTACTTTTATTTTATTGACCCCTCCATGGAAATAAATGTGTTTAGGGTTTATTGGGGCTCTTTTACCTTGGAGAAGTATATAAGGAGCTAGGGGAGAAAGGAAAAGGACTTTTTTGCATACATTTTATTTTCCTTCATGTGTAACTGCTGTTTAAAAATCTACAACTTGTGGAGTGAATTCCCATGGGAACCCTAGCTTTTGTGGTGAAAGATCCATCCCTAGCTAGCAGGTAATTCTTCGGTAGTGAGATATCTACCCTAGCTTATCATTTTGGAGCCGCTTTCTGGGCTGTGTTACAGAGATATTGTCATAGGTTTGAGAGGAAGGATTTTGAGGGTTTTTGGGGCATTCGGGGAAGATAACCAGAGGGCTTTCATATCATATTTATGACATCCATTTAGGCATGGCTTAGCATCATTTTGAAGGCATCTTCATTAATTTCTGACCCTTTTCCAAGCTAGGTGACTTGCAACATTTATTTGGAGGGTTTTCTAGCTGGCCATTTACAGATCTGAAGGTTGAAATATCATTTCCTATATTTGTTAATGTTATTTCCAAAGTCTCATAATTTTTACACATGGGTGTCTACCTAACACCTTTTACCGATGAAGAATATGTAATGACCGTATACACTTTGTGTCGTAGTGGCTCTCTATATGATAGTGTCTCTCTATATGATCCTCCTCATACTATTACCTATAAATTCTCCAACTCTGCCCCAGTCAGCTTCGATTAGGACAATTAAAATCTTTTAGACAATGGCACTTGATCATTTTTATCATCAAACCCTTGGGGTGTATTTTTTCTAATTTCTTCCCCCCTCATCGACACGTATCTTATAGTCACATATTTGATTTTATTATACTCATCTTCATGTATGCTCGTATCGTCATTACCTGATGACACACTCTTGTGCTTTGGTTCACACTTGAATGTTGAGGGAATATTATACACATGAACCTCACACACTACACCATTGACAATACACATCACATCTTCACACATCATACATTTTTTTACTTTCTTCCACCTATTATGCACCATCCTCATTCTGTGATTTGTATACCCATACATTGCACACATTTTACACACTACATTATTATACATTTAAAAAAATTACAAATATAGCATTACACACTAGACTTAAACACTACACAATCCACATTCAACATTACACATTATACGCTCTACTTATCACAAACCTATGACATTATTCTCATCACCACATCTTCTACACATATTACACATTTTACCCATCTACTTCTATATTCTGCATTCACTACCCTATGACGCACTTTAGTTATGTGGTCCATACTCGACTATTGAGGGTATACATATAAAATAGACCCCATCAAACACACACATTCAATAATTCACTCCTATTACCATGCAACATTCCTAGCTAGTGCCTTCTTCACACATATCATGATATAAAATTTATGCTAAATCATCACCCCTTTATATCTTTCCTATTCATTCATCTCATGATATTTTTTATATGCTACATTATCATGCTTTCTTACATCTTACTCATGCACCTTGTGATATACGCTTTAGGATAAATCATCGCCTCATTCTACAACTTCTCAATTTCTCATTCATATGTCACATTCCAATCATCTACACATCATCATTCTACAATCAACACTCCATGCTCTATTTATCAACCCTTTCTACATACAACGCATCGCTGAGATCTTTTCTCAATGACACGGTATTGTTTATGGTTCATTCTTGACTATTGAGGGGGCATAAATAAGTGAACCTCATTGCATACATACACATCCACTTAGGGGTGACGTTGCTCCTATCATTCACTTTGCATTCCATTCTACCTAATTCACAACATACTACATATCTTGGTTGTATTTCCTCTTGATTACATTTACTTGTTGCATGTTCACTTTATTACACATGCTAGATAGATATCTTGTATATCATTATCTTTATCATGCACACATGTGTGTTCACTTTCCTTTCTAGTTATGATCATATATTTTACAGATCCATTACACACAGTATGGATGCTTGGTGCAATACCTATTTCCAATCCCATAACAGCTCCTGGGGGCATCCACTTTCATACACTACATGCACTATTGTTTCATTTTGTTTCATAACACATTACTTTCTCAGATTATACACACATTGACATACTTTGTATCTTTCTAACATGTTAATGGGTGTTTCATATGTAATATTTATTTTACAGGGCTATTTTCTTCCATGGTTTTTTGTTCCATTGTTTGCATTTGTTTGTCATTGTTTGCAGGCTTTCCTATATTTATTTCTTATTCTCTTATTGGTTGCCGCCAATACGGTCTTGATTGTCTTATGACATCATGAGTCATGTCCCATTTTTGTAACCCGCTTTTCACGGTCTACATTATCTTCTGCTTACATCTTAGCTTATACATTTTCTGCATAGCTTATATTTCATCTTTTACATGAGTGTTTTTTTTCCTTATACTAACACTTGTTTTCCTATCCACTTTTTTGTGTGTGCATTGGTTTCTACCAAGCAAATTCCCTTCCCCCTGTAGGGTATAGTTTAGCACAATGGTTGGTACTCCTATGGGCCACATACTCCTTCAACGATGTCGCATGCACCCCAAATGAGGGGGGCATAATTTGGGAGAATCATTCACCCTATACAACATTATACACAACACGGTACTAGTACAACACAGTTGTTAATTTTAGACAAGGATCTGAATCAGACTTGGGTCTTTAACATAGTGGCCTTTCCTAGATGCTTGAAACCAGGGGGTAATTACACAGCAATTGGTAGTTCAATACAATATACATAACTCCGCACACAATGGATTTTACAGGGAAGATAGTCCTTAGCACATGCGTTTATACACACCATCTGTAGTGGTGTTCTACATTACAAGAAGAAGTTAAAGGTTTGAGGATGACACCATAATATTCTCCCTACAGTTCTTCTATTTCATTGACATGAGATCACACGAAAAACTCACACGTTGACATTATCTACAAGATATTTTCTACACCCTTTCCTCATCACAAATCAGGTGCATATGTTTTTTTTTCACATTTTCAACATTTTTACATATTTTCCTTACAAAATTTTTACATATTTTGATCATATGCATGCATATTTGTTTACTTGTCAGCTTCTCTTTTTTAGGTCCGTCTGTATGGAAAATGGTAGTTAACATAAACATCATCACAACACCAACAACAAAAACATAACACACAACAACATCAACAATAGGTACATTGTGACATCTACACATGTGTTTCTACCCTAGGTTCATTTTCATCGTGCTATTTGTACTTTCTCCTCCTTAGCATCCACTCTTCACATTTTTTTCATCCCACATTTTGTCTAGTCCCTTGACACACCTTTCATCATCGATCTACATGGTTATCAAGTACACATATCTATCTACCTTATGTTACCGAGATTTCCTCTCACCAACATAAAGTGGGTGCAAATGTAGACACGAAATCCCACACTTTGGGTAACTATCTAGTCCTGATTACATACTACTATTCATTTGATTCATAAGTAAGAAAAGTACTAAATAACCCATGTCTTTGGCCACATTTCTTTACTTTTTTTTTGCTACTTTCTGTCTTACACACTTCCTTGCTCAGTCTGCCTTTTCATACATCAGAATTTTTCATCATGGAAACTAGCGCCTAGCCAAGATGCCAGCGTCAGGCACCCTCATCCCCTCTAGGTGTCACTATCATCCTTGTACTTTGATCACACTTCTTGGGTCCTTTCTAACCATTTGACCATAATATCATTTTGGTAGTCGACCTTTTCGGAGTCAATTATAAAATTCAAGCAAGGAATTATATAAATATAAAGCTACGTGATCATAATAAAGGACCAATCACTAAGCACTATCTATCACCATTAAGGTTTCATCCATCAAGGCATCTAAGAGCTCCATTGAATCCATCTAGCTCCACTACAAGGGACACAAGGGATGGTTTTCTACATCACACTTCATAGGAAGGAAGTTCATTTTATTCCATGCACACATTTATTACATTTTACATCTAGCTACTTACTCGTTATCCAAGTGTGACACGCACAAGAGCAACCTAGGGAATAATTCTACGCATATGCACATAACTACATTAGGTCTGAGATGTATTGCAACGCTTAGTTGTAAGTTCACCATTGTGATAGTTGAGGACAGTTTGACCCCTCATTTTACATCTTTTTTAGGATTTGATGTCTATTTGAGGGTTTTACAGGTTCATTATTTCTTGCAGGTTTCTAGCGACCTCGGTGATCTTGGTGTGACCTTAGAGTGATCAAAGGTGAATAAATGTGAACACCTTGCAACACCTCAGAGGAGGTTTTCTAAGCATTTCTGTAGACTTTGGCTTCTAGAAACAAGTATAGGGTACCCACGAGTGCCCTTGTCCCTCTCTAGGTTCCCTAGTCTAACCTATCTCCTCATATCTGTAATTTTTTGTGCTCCAGTGTGACGATCAGTGCTTTGCATTTCACACTATTCCAACTCTGTGTATTCTCCAGAAGTTTTTTAATCAGCTAAGGCTTCTAACCCTCTCTTTGTAATTAGGGTTTCATTATTTATCGCTTAGTTACTTGGGTATAATTTTTGTACTTTATTTATCATCCATTTACTGTAATATTGCATTTAGATTAGGCTCATATATTTACATTTTAGCTTAAACACCATGCATACGGTCAGAACATTCACTCCTCTAGCTAATCAATTCCTTGCATAATTTTCTGTCATTATTCATGACAAGGTATCCTACACTCAAATAGTTAAAATTTGATAAGGTTCCAATCGACCCATCTATGATCATGTCTTGTGATATAAGGCTGCAATTTTTAAGATGAAAAATATGGTTGCCTATATGGAGTTAAACAATCTCTTTACTCAAAGTCTCCTCATTCCTTTACAAGAATTGTTTATGTTTGATAAGTTCCATTCATTCGATCATCTTTATCATACTTTGAAATAATGTGAAGCTAAGCTCCTCAACATGAAAAAGATCAAATATGTTTCTCATCCTCCTAGTACCTCTACTCACAAGTTTTAATCTAAGGATAACTTTAAGAACAAAGATATCGATGATAAAATGGATGTTAAACCCATAATCAATGTCGTATCACAGCCTACAAAGCTACAATTAAAATCATCTCGCATGACAATTCACTTGTCTTCCTTTCTCACCTCAAAAATTGTTTTAACAATTACTTGAGTGCAGCCATGTATCTCTCCCTCCACAACTTGATGTTGATATGAGGGTGCCTCATGATAAGAAATTTGATGTCACTACTCACTGTGACTATGAATGACATATTGGTAACTCCACTAATAATTTTTTGAAGATTTTTCATGTTACCCAATACTTATTTGATGTTTGTACTCTTGAAAATGAGACTACACCTCAATCCAAGCCTCCAAATGACAATGCAAAGCTAAAAATATTTAGTGATCCAATCCGAGAACAAGATGATGCCAAATCTACCATAGAAGTCCACAATGCTTGTTGTTTGGTCTCACCTCCAGCATCTTATGATAACATGTTTGGAAAAATGATTAGAATAGTTTTCACCACACCCTCCTCATCGGTTATTTCCTTTGATAGTACTAATATGACACATGGGTTTGTCTCCAATACATTATACATCACCGCTTCATTTCAACAACACTTTATATGTAATATTTTGGTTGACAACACTACTCCCCATAATATGGAAACTTTTTTACTATTATTCTCTCTTAGGTACACTACTAATGATGTCATTATTGATCCACAAACATGCATTGGTTATGTTGTATTACCCCTTATAGTATGGCCCACTTCCTTTTCTCATACATTCTCAGTGGTGTCTTCTCTTGTGTCATGTGGCATGCTTCTAGGGTGTTCTTGACTTCACACCTTTGTAACTATACCTTCTATACTACACCAATATTTCAAGCTCATTTACAATAATCACGTGGTCACAATTAGGGGAATCCAATCAGCACCTCCTATATTATCTAATCTTGTCTTGACAAATCTGGTCATTATCTCTAGTAATAATATATCTACAACTTCATCTGCTACATCTCATGCTATATCATGTCATGAACCCATACATAGGTCTCCTCCTTGGTCACCTAGGACATATACTACTTATCAAAAAATTCATTATACATCTATTAATTCTAATGGGTCTCCTTACCATCATTCTCCTTTGACAAATATTATGGATTCTACATAAATCATGAATGAGCATCCTTATCTCTTTTACCACTTGAGGGGATTCCATCCCCTCCACATGCTACACATGACATGCATCTTCATGAGGTCCTTATTGGGTAGCTCTTGTGATATCCTCTTTATTGTACATATCTATATTCAAAATACTTAAAAACATTCAAAAATCACATAACACAAAACATTCAAATATGAGAAAAAATACCAAATTAGAATATGTTATAGTTTTCTTGAGTATATTGTTACTTTATACATGATGTTTGTCACATTCATTTTATTCATAGCATATCTATTCTTCACATGTGTTCACAAGGTATATTAAGTTTGATGAAGGACACACACTGATTGTTACATGATGATATGAGCCATCTTCGTTCCTTACATTACTCTCTTAGGGGCATCCCTCCACACTATCCATGAGATTTTTTTTCATTATATGTTACTTTACACCTTTCTCATCATGCTTTATTACACATATAGTGTTTATTGCTATATATTAGATAAATGAAACTAACACGTGTGTTTAGGTACAATGTTAACCTATTTTATTGTTTCTACTTTCTACACTTGATTTATATGTTGTTATCACTACTTGTGTATGTGGATTCATTACTTGATCACTTACTACATGGATTCACTTGATTTTCTTCTCATATTTCAATGCTGTGATTTTTTTCTCTATACGGCCTAAGGGTCTTTCCTATCTTGTGACACCGTGGGTATCCCCTATTTGTGGTTTTATGCCTATTTTGTGTATAAGCACTTTCTTTTCTTACTGTGGCACATTGTGCCTTTTATTTTGATTGTTTTGTGACATCGTGAGTGTCCCATGTTTGTGCCTCTATGCCTGCAAACAATTGTGTTTTTACGTGTTACTACTTACTTGACTATAGACTACTATTTCTATTACTCTGTTGTTTCTAGCTTACACTGATGCTTACACTACTATTTGTGTGATGGATTTTGACATGATTACTATGATTATTTTATACTTGTTTTATTATGGAGTAGTACATGATTTCTACTATTATTTGTTGTTACTAGTTGTTTTACACATGTATTTTTTCTTGTTGTTTGTTGCATGTTTATTTTTCACAACACCATAGTTTCCACCATGTGTAACCCCTTTGTAGGTACATTTTTTATAGGTGGCCACCACTTTAGCCTTTTATGTGATTCTAGGTAGCTTATCATAAATATGGTACATGGGTACACATCTATTCTATTATGCCACAATCTCAAATGTTCTATACACACACCTCAAAAGAAATGGCGAAAATGGAATTCATAGTAGGTTAAGGGGGTGAGAGTACTTCATTCCTTCTTCACGAGGCTACTTCCTGATGTTGTTACAAAATGGGTTTAGGGGCATGCACCTCCTTCTCCCCTTCAAAATTTTAAAATTCTACATAATAAATTCAAACAAACTAGCACCTTCTAGGGGCATGGAAATGTCCATACCTTCTAAGTTCCATTTTCTTCAAGATGGAGCAAATTGGTCCTTGATTTGTCTATAACAATGTAGTTTGTAGGTTTAGTATAAATCATCGAAGAAATAATGTGATCTTCGTAGATTGATATTTCCTCTTCTCCACCATATTCCCAAATAACGAAAGCATTGAATCAAAATTGTGAGCTTCGTGACATTTCCTCCTCTCTTTTCATATTCTCAAATGGGGAAGGCATCAAAACATATGGGTTTTTCATAGTCTAATCCTTCTTCCTATGTACTATCTCTATGACATAACATTGGGGACTAACCACCAACAATCCTCCAACATATCCAAAGAAAATTATAACTCTTTAAGGCATGGAAATAACCTGATCTCCTTTGATGTAGAGAGATAAAACAAATTTTCATAATAACAACCTTTCACCAACCTCTGCACATGAGGATCTTATAGAATCCTAAAATGGCTAAGAGTTGCAAATTTTGATCAAATTAAACTTAAATGGTTTTTCTAATCACCATTTCCTATTTCACACACTTCATACACCCTACACAATGTCCATTAATCAAAAAATTGATCATTCTTTAAGACTCACTATCTCTTACCTTCCTCTGTTATTTCTTCACACTTTCTTGAGTAACCCTTCACTCAAACAAGTAACTTTTTCTTTTTAGCTTTACCAATACCTTCAAACCATTTTACCCTATTTCATCACCTCAACCAATGTTATATCAATCATAAAATTGTCTTAATAGGAATCTAAACACCTAACTTCACCTTTCCTATCAAAACTAGCCTTTTTGTACTCTTAAGAACAAATAGTTTGTAGCAAATTTCTATCATATATATATTGTTGCACAAGGCCAATTTCTCTAAAAAAAATTGAAAGAGCGCATACAATTCTAAAAAATAATACTCGAATGGATAATCTACAACACCTTGAATTAATATTGCATCACCACAATTTCATCCATCCGTAATACGTATATAGGGAATGTCTCCCTTGTAAATAGGTTTCAATGTATTCCTTGCATATCTCAACAAAATAACCTTCAAACCAAATCCACCAGAATTATTGTTATTCATAACAATAATATGCCTACTAACTAAACAATAACCATAAGCACTAATTAATTCCTAACATTCCCCCCTTAGTGCGAACATGGAAGAAAATACATCTGAAAAATGGAAACAAAATCATATGCCTCTATATACTTTTAGGTCTGCATACTGTTGGCTTGGATCTTGATGCACATTACAAATCCACTTCACCACATTGAATTCCATACCAGATGATCACACTTCCATCGATTCACATATATACACGAACTCAACAGTTATCTCTTTCACTTATAGTGAATGCTCTTTCACCGTCCAATCGATGTCAGAAGTATGACAAGCAAAGAACATCAACAGTCATACGATCACACCAGTTTAGCTTCCCTCCTATAAAACTATTTTCAAATTCCAAAATGCATATCCTCCTCATTTCAATATTTGGTAAGGAATGTATAACATGTTTTATTTTTGCACACACCACTCAAAGAAAACAACTGAAAATATTATAAAAATGTGCCACTAGTGTTATACCAACCCCATCGTTAGTGACTGATGAGAGGCGTTGATGGCCCTCCATTCTCCATTACCTCTAAAATCTAATGCATGAGCTTCTTACTTAGCTAATGAAGACATAATGCTCAATGAATTTCACATTTTACATTATTTTTTTCTCCCTCACAATGTGAAAAAAATTACTTTTGGACTTCGGGTTACACCGAAAATGCATCTGTTAGAGTAGGTATTTACCTTAGCTCATATTCACCTAGGTAATTTATTTACCTTTATTGGATTTATCCTCACCTACTTATGTGTGTGGATATTTATTTTATCTTATTTATATATTAGGATATATTATCTAGTTGTTAGGTATAGATCTTTAGTATTGACTAGTTCTTTCCTTGATCTATGGTATTCACTAGATCCTTGATATCTAGTTCTCTCCTAAATCTATGGTATTGACTAGTTCTTTGATGACTAGTTATTTCCTTGATTTTTGGCTTGATCTATGACCTTGACTAGTTCTTAGATTGTTATTCATTGCCTATATAAGCAAGGCCCATTCTCATTGTATTTCATTGAGTTCCATAATAATATATGATATTGCAACTCATTTGTTTGCAAATGTTTATGTAAAGTTATTCTGGCGAATTGTTTGCATATTATTGATCATGGTGTTTGATTAACATCTGTGTTCTTATCTTGGTACGATCTGGTTATCATTCCTTTTAGTGTCTATGAGATTTTTAAAAAAATTTCTAACCCTTTTTACAATGACTCGGGAAACTTATTGACCTTGCTGACACTACAAATTTTACTATGACTCTTGATTTTGACATAGTCTCGTTAAATTGACAATAACACATATGATGATCTTTGTGACATCTCACAACAAAATATTTCACCTGAGGGACTATTTATATATCTAATGGCCAATATAATAATTTTAAATGACATAAACAACTCAAATTTACAAAACTAAATCCATCAAGTATATACAATACAATACCTTTTAATTTCTAATATAAGTAAAAGTTAATTATTAGAAATTAAACCGACCTCTAAAAAACTATTCTACCAGGTTCACCAACAACTAGAGATTAAAACTTAAAACAACACGACCAACAATCCAAAGTGTGTTTGATGAAACCTGCACAAAGTTCAAATGGGGTTATTGTTGAGGGGATTAGGAATTGAGCTTTCCAACACATACAACACACCAACTTGGGATCATGGATTTGCATACTCTTGAATGCTATGAAGGTGTCAAACTAAGCTGAATTTTCAAATAAACATTTTTCTAGTTCATGCAAATGCCAACATATTTTACAATGTGTCCAATTATTTTTCCTTGAGAAGGGTTTTTTATTAACCTTGATCATAAAATGAGTTGTGAGGTGAATACTTTCTTACAAATCCAAACTCATTGATCCAGATGTGTCCTGATTTAATCCTCAAAGAGATTGATTCTTACCTAGTCACATGTTATACACAGCTGAGGAATGTCACAAATATTTTGATCTAAGAATCAGTCAATGGATATTTGGAAATGATGTAACAAACAAGCAAGGCAATCAAAACCTATATTATCTCCAGAATTTTTGAGATGAATGGATACATCAATGCATGCCTGGAAATATGAAGATTCAGAATTGATCATCTGAATATCATAGCTTAGGGAAATAGCAATAATTTCCCTGTATCAATCAATATTCCATCTCACATTCACAATAACCTTACTCTGATACTAGATGAAAGAACACATACAATTTAAAAAAATAATACTCAAATGGATAATCTACAACACCCTAAATTAATATTGCAGCACCGAAATTTCATCTAGATGTAATACACATATAGGGAATGTCTCCCTTGTAAATAGGTTGCAACATATTCCCTGTAATATCTTAACAAAATAACCTTCATACCACATCTGCCAACATTATTGTTATTCGTAACGATAATATGCATACTAACTAAACAATAACCATAAGCACTAATTAATTCCTATTTTTAAATATATTTTATAAGTATCTACAAGGAACTTATATTCCAAATTTCATCCATTTTCATAATGGAATTTAAAAGTTATGACTATTTTCCCGGGTAGACATTACATCAAACAGTTTGCATGCTTTCTCATTACTAAACTTTTTGTCATCAATAACTTTTTGTACTGTTATAAAATCATTAAACCCTTTAAAACCCACTTTTAAAATAATCAATTTCTTCCACCCTCCAAATTTCAGAACTATTATTCTTAAAACACGTAATTTATACTCATTTTACCAAGTCTAAGCATGATTGTTTTTTGTGTTCTCACAACATGGTCTAGGATGAGCTTTTGATTATTCCCCTTTCAAATCAGCTCAAAACTTCTTGAAAATTTTCACACATATAAAAAATATATGTTAGTCATTCCTATCCAAAATTTAGAAATTTTCCATGTATATTTTTTAAGTTATATAGTTTTTCCTTCATTTAAAACCCTAGGACAGGGTACAAGGCAGCAAGGGTGTGTTTTTTGAGTTATTTAACTTTACTTAGATTTTTATAGTGATTTTAATCACTCCATCACATATCCACATACACTAAAAATATTTATTATAATCACTTCATCACATATCCACACATATTAATGTTCTCATTTCCTAATTCCTTCCTTCATTCAATTCTCATAAGCATTCTTACCTGAACACATGAGTTTCTATTCCATCAAACATATGACCTTTTTTCTTCATTAGTCCACCATCCTCAAGACTCCTTCTCATTCTTCATAATTGTACACACACTTATACCTACAAAATATATCATATTCATCTCATTTAATTGAATTCATTCATACATTAATCTCAATCACTCATACACAATAGTAACCATTCATAAATGCACGTGAGAACATCAATAAAAAATAAAAAATAATAGATGCTCAAGAATTCCTTGATTCATTGAATATATAGCAAACAAAAGGATTCTAGAGATTTAATAGAGATAAAAAATTCTTACTCCTCTTCTCTAATCTCTCCTTCATCCTCTCATCAACCCCTATTTGAATTCATCATGCTCATTACGAAGGAGGTGAAGTAGTTAGGTTTTAATCCACTTAACTCAAACCTTGATTCAAACAACTATAGTGAATTCATACCTAGGTAGGGTCAATACAGATATTTTATGATATGAATTCCTTATTTATTAACATTAGGCCTACACTAACCCCTAAATGGCTAACATTCAAACTCATAGGCCAAAATTACCTTCATGACTAATTTGAATATTTAAATGTGGTTTTTTGGAGGGAAACCTCCAAAATACCACTTATTACATCATTAAGAGTCCAAATGATTTAGACATTACCCTAGATCAATCAAGTGACCCCACACACCTATTAAACTATGAAAAACCAAAATTTGAGCTATTTACATTGATGCTTCTACATCATCCTCTCTCTGCAAAACAAATAGGTGTAGTCCTTTCATGTTTTGCATCTTCTTTGCATATTTTTTGCAATGTTCAAAATTATAATGCATTATCTATTTTTTGAGTTAAATTTTAGTTTCTATCATAAAAATTGAATACACTTTGTATTGCAGGTTTCACCATGGAGCATACCAACACCAACACATCATGAAGTCCCTTCAAGTAAAGGGAAAGTTTGTGTGCACACTCAAGTATGTTTTACCTTTGAGCATGTAATTTTAAATTACACACTTAAAGGTGGGGAAATGGAGACGATAAAATTTGGTAATTTTTCCTTATGCAACACCAATTTTTACCTTGTAACCTTGTTAAGACAAATGCTCACATTTAAAATCTAATCTCTTCATCTCTCTATCAATTCTAAAATTTATTTATCTTTACACTATGCTTTGTCATAAATTTTGGGAATATTATTTCATCAAATTAACATAAAACATTGATAATCATGACATAAATTTTATTTTATATTTTTCTCTCTCCTGTCCACAACCATACATAAGGGTAAAAATGTGGGGTATAGTCTTGGCTGACATGTATGGTCTCGCCCCTTCACAATCTCCAAATCTGTGTGCAACTTTAAACCATTATTTGGGTCATTTCATCTTCTTAAGGGTCAACCTTATTAGAATATCTCACCTATAGAAGACTATATAAGTTATAGACACCCTAAAAAACATACCTATTTCTAGCCATTCTTAATTAACCCTACCCCTTGCATAAAATGCCAAATCAAATCTACAATGAATTCTAGACCATTATCCTCTGATAATCCATTAGAATTCCCCCACATTCCTTTATAATTAATTTAATTAATTCTATGATGCATAAATCCTACACTCACACCCCTTAAATAATTTAATTAGATATTTAAATAGAATTAAATATATTTATCCACCACCTCCCACTCATCTCCACTTCACAATCCTATTCACTCAATTTGAACTATCCCACTCCACTCCACTTATAGAACCCTACAAAGGTGGAAGCAACAAATATTCACATACAACCATTCTCCTAGATAAAATCAAAATCAAACTAAAATATTCATCATCCCTTATTGAATATTCAAAGTATCCAACTGCACAGACCAAATCAAATGGCTATTTGAGGGAAATGCATTCATGATCCTATAAGTCATTCAAATCTTGATCCAAAATTCATGGCCTCTCCGTCGGCTATAAATAACATGACATATCCTTTGAAAATCATCATTAGAAGATTTAAGCATTTTTAGCAAACGTCTTCTCATTTTCCATTTGAATTTGCACACCAAAAATTTGTCCTCATGTTCACTCTTGCTCGTAGCATTTCTTCTCCATTTGGAGACAAGATTGGAGCATCTGCAATAAAACATTTCCAAGAGATCCAAAAAGTGTAGCAACACTTCAGTTATCTCATCTGAGGTGGTAAGAAGACTTAAAGTAAATGTTTGCATTTTTTTATTTTATTACTTCTTGGTTTACTTTTAGTTTTACTTGCTCACATTCTAACATGCCCACTAGGAATCCCATGTAATTATTTATCATTTTTAGCTCATTTGTTGTTAGGCTAACTTCATTTGTGTGTTACTTGTTTTATTTCAAACATATTTTCCTAATTTAAGAGTTTTTGGTGGAGATAACTAAGAGAAATCCAAAAAAACACAATCATAATCCCTTACTTTTCATAAATTTTTGAGTACCTACATGAAACCTCCGCTAGTGTATCATTGTGTGCGCTAGTGTCGTCTATGAACTACACTAGTGTAGTATTCCATGCACTATCATAACATTACACATGCTAGCGTAATGTTATACATGCTAGCATAAACCTCTATTTTTCTTCCATGTCCCTTGCACACGCTAGTGTAACGCTATACACATTAGCATAAACCTCTATTTTTCTTCCTTATCCCTTACACACGCTAGCATAGTGTTATATACGCTAGCATTCAACTCCCCCTTTCACGATCTAGCATATCAATATATGCACTAGTGTTAAACTATTTTTCTGCTCTTTGTTCAAAAAAATTGTTGTTACGTAAACACGTTGACTTGCACGTGCTATAGTAGCCTATTACACTAGCACACATTGTTTCACATGCTAGCTTATTGTTGCTTTGTTTGACTAATTTATTCATTTTCCAACATGCTTAATCTATTCTAATATATTTTTTACCTCTACTTTTAATTTTTTTCTTACAAATTTTCATAACTAATCAATTTAAGTGTTTATTTTACTATTAGTTGTCATTTAATTTAATCTAGACAAACCCACCACATATGTTATTTTCTCACACAATTTTGTGTGATCTTGAAAATTAAAAACACCTCTTGATTGTTAAATTGTGATTTTATTGTGGGAAAACTACTAACTTGTTGATTACATGATCATATCTTACAAATATTTCCTTGAACATTCAACCAAAATACTAACTATAGGTTGCATTGATCGTGACAACCAAACTCTATCATTTTTCAAGTAAACTTTATAAAACACTTTTTTAATTAAAATTTTCAAAGAAGGTTTTATTCAGCATCTGTTGTAACTTTCAGAAGTGCATGGTCAGGGGCTAGAAACTCATTGTGAGGAGTACCATATGAACCCCAAAGTAGTTGGCACCTTAAGGGAATTGGCCAACAAAATAAGACCTCCACATACTTGACTAGTATACCTTATGAGAGATATAACTGAGATTATCCTTAGTGACGGCCCTAGTTTCATTGATCGAGAAGACTAAATTCATGCTTAATTAATCAAGGGGTAAAGTAAATCTGATGACTAGAAATTTTCTAGTGTGCCATGCTCGTTTGGATAACGCTTGATATCTAGGAAGCTTGACCAACCGAGCCAAGTTACTTGAAAATACTTACCACTATTATTCTCATCCAATTTGTATTTCACATTCTCCTTTTAAACCACATCTTATTCCATTTTCATCAAAATCAAATCTCTTCTCAAAATTCGCAAACCCATTCTTTTTTAATACCCATTACAAATTGAATTGAATCGCATCTTAGCCTTACTCTTTGGATTCGCTCTCCAAATTTTAAGCACATCATTCAATCTTTATCACATCTTTTCTTAAGTCTTTGGATTCAATTTCAAAATTTTAATCACATCATTCATTTAAATCCAATTCTAAGTCTTAAATTTTGGATACCCATATCCTAATTTAAGCGCTACATTTCAATCCAAGTTTTTTCCTTTGGTATTCACTTTATCAAGGTCAAACACAATCAAAATTCAATCATAAAGCCTTTGCTTCAGATACCTACCTTATCTAAGCTAAGAAAAATCCACAAACCCCTCTTATTTTCTAAGTCCGTTTTAAAATTCACTTTGTTAAAATTTAAGTAAATCCCATTCATCCCCGAGTCTTATGTTTTAACATTCACTTTGTTAAAATTTAAGCACTCCTTTTTCATATCTAAGTTATTTAACAAAAATAGAATTATGTTAAACCGTAATTTCATAGTCACGTATGATAAATAAATTTTGAAATACATATTTGATGGAAGAAATAAGCCAATAAAATATAAAACCCTAAGTGCAAGAGAGAGAGAGAGAGGAAGGGACTTAGCTGATTTGCACTTGATCCTGGTATTGATTTGAACTAGAAAATTGATGAATAAAAAGGGGATATTTTTGCAACTGTGCACAATAAATTATATAAGTGTTGGATGAAGCCAGAGTAGGGCACCTAGAATGGGGCAAGGGTGCCTAGGTGCTAAATACCTCTACTAATCACCTGTGACTGTGCAAGAATTTGGAACCTAATTTTTTTGGTGTCGCTGACAGTCATTGTTAGTCACCTGTATGTTGCAATATGATCATCAAGTGTGCTTGTAACCCTTCCTATGAAGTGTATGTAGAAAATACAGTCCTTTATCCCTTGAATGAATGCCAAATGGATGCTTTGAAGTGCTTTAGGTTATTTTTTTATGCAAGCTTAGGTGATAGATAGTATGCTTAGAGATTGGTCCTTTAACTATGTATTTATATGATTCCCTAGTTTGAATTTCGTAATTGACAACTGGAAGGCTAACCCATAAGTATAAAAGATTTACAAAAGATAAAAGTGACCCAAAATAATTGAGTGAGGTGGAAAAGGGTCAGAGGTGCTCAAAGGGGAAAAGGGTGACTGGGTGCTCCTGTCCTGGCTATGCATTGGTGTCTGAATCCATAAAAGATAAATAAGTAAAATAACAACTAGGATGTAGGGTATAAAAGACCAAATAGGAGACAAGAAGCAAAGGGAAAAGGCCAAAGACAATCGTCAATTACTAGTTTTCTTGCTTAGGAATCATAGGAATTCTAGTATGTGTTTAGCTCCTAGGAATGTACCCAAGTGCGTGATTTTGTGTCTACACTAAGTCTTCTATTTTTTGCATTCACTTTGTCAAAATATAAGAAATTTATTTCATCACTATACCTCATATTTTAACATTCATTTTGTCAATATTTGATCAATCATTCGTGTTAGTGTGAGTTATCCTATGTGTCCTCCTCTGATATTGGAGGGTCTTCTCAAATGGGTTAGGTTTAGGGTTTCGTGTGTGTCATGCACTAGGGTTACTCAGCACCCTATATGTACCCTTTCACTTTTCATTTATGAGCATGCCAAGACACTCTGTTCTCTTTCCTCTATATGCAAGCTTTGTTTCTGTTGAGCAAGTTCTTCCATTACTGATCAATTCCTTCTTGCAATTACGCTGGAGCTATCATGATTCCGTTGGAGTGAAACTACTTCGTGGTGCCTCATTTCCGATTCGATTCTCACAAACTCTCTTCATGGTATCAAAGCTGATATCGGGTAAACGTGCACTCGTTATTTTTTTAGTTGCGATTACTCTTTCTTGGTTTTGTTATTTTACTCTGCATGCAAGTTTTTCGATCACTATTTTCTGGAATTATTTTGCTAATCTCTCTAACAAGCTTTCTCGGAAAGTTGTGTCAGTTTTGGTGCCTGTTTTCTGTCAGGTATTCCTGAAGGTCTCAGGGTATTTACAACCACATTTAGCTATCTATAGCTAAATTTGGCTTTTCAGCCAAAATAGAGATTAATTTCATTCCTTTTTTAATAAATTATTAAAATGGAAGTGAAATTTTTTTAAGATCTCTATTTTTTTGCAGTTCCAAATTTTTTTTTTGGGTTCTCTACATTTTTTTGCTCTTTTTGTAGCATTCAGGTTTAAAATTTTGTGTCATTGCCTAGTTCTACATTTAGGTTTTTGCTTCTCGCCTGCATTGGAGGATCTTCTGTCGTGGTTACTCGTGGAGGATCTTTGCTTGTATTTGCATTGTTTTCCTGTGGATGCATGGAGGACCTGTGTAAACTGTTTTTCCTCGTGCTGTGTGTGGAGTGTCTTTCCTCATCTGTGCGTGGACTACTATCCCACACCTACCAAGACTGCCCTCCTGCACCTATCTCTGTGCCTTTTTTTCACTCAAAATCTGACATTTTCTTCCACAGCTGCGTTCACTTCCTCACGGCCTACAGACTGTTTTCACGGCTTGTGTTTTTTTGGGTACGTGTTTATTTGGTAAGTATTAAGTTTTAAGTTTTTCGGTAAGTTTTTTTAAAAATACTTTCCAATTTTAAAATACAGCAAAAAAATGTGGTAAGTTTAAAATATTTTCCAATTTTAAATACTTTCCAATTTTAAATTTTTGTTTCGACGGCCGTGCTAATTGTTTTAGTAAGTTTTTAAAAATTCAGGTTCTGTAGTAAGTTTTTTACTTTCTAACCTTTTTTTAAAATCTCATGCCTTTTTAAATTTATTTCTTTCTTATTTAAACACAAAAGTTTTAAATTAGAATGGTTCGCATTTTTTAGATTTCTTTCTTTTTAATTTAAAAATTGTTTTTTAACCAAAAAGAGGGAAAGTACTTTTTCTATTTAATTTAATTAGGATTTACTTTTTTAGATCTTAATTAGTTTTTATAATTAATTAGATTTAATTTGATTAAATCTATTTTTTATTAATTACAAAATACCCTATCTCATTTACGATTTATAGTAAATTAAAAATCGTTCTTTCAATAACCCTTTTTTATCGTTTTTTTTTTAAAACTCCAATAGCTCTAAAAAATAGCAAAATTGGGCGTTTCCAAACGGTAAAATTTAGGCGTTCTTGTCAAAAAAAATTCACTAATCATGCGCTCAAGTGTGCAACATCATTCTGAGCACATGTTTTCCTTCCGAGCTCTTTTCCGGTGTTCTGAAGATTCTCTGAACTCATTGAGTTCATTTAAAACCTTGTCTTTCACCCTTATTATTACTAGTGACTAGTGAGCGTGTCCACCACAATCTGCAGCAAGGGGGTTTCTTTTTATGACGTGAGATATTTTTTCTCACCACCAGGGTTGGCTTTCACCTCCTTTCTTTTTTTTTGCTTGTGCTTGTTTATGGTGTCCTATTTGTTGCGCTCCACAAAACACTGTTGTGGTCTCCTCTCTTGCTCGTTATTACGCTGATTGCAAGATGAGTTACCAAGTGTTTCAAACCGCACGCACGGACCCAATTGTAATCAACGCACTAAACTATAAAGTTCTGAAAGCAGGGGGTTGTTATTGTCATGGGTGGTTGTGTTTCTTTTCTACATTTCTTTCTCTCTCTCTCTCACTATGGATGCACTTTCAATTCCTTTGCTTACACCGTTCAACTTTTTTGAATGGAGATGGAAAATAATAATGAAACTAATGGGTAAAGGGTTATTCTGCATCACCATGGGAACTAAGATTAAACCAGATGACGAACCTAAAAAATTTAAGTGGTTAAACCATAGTGATGAAGCTTTAGGTCTTCTTTGCATGTCTGTTTCTCCTGACTTGCTCTTCCACATTGAGGCGTCCGAAACACCTAAATCTGCATGGAAAATGCTGGATGCGATGTTTGGACAAGTAGATGACATGAGAGTGCAAGAGTTGGAAAATGAACTACTAGGGTTAAATCCTAGTGACTTTGAAAACCTACAAGCTTTCTTTTCAAAAAAATTCTACATTAGATTGTTGTTAAAAGGATATCAAGTAGAGAAGAAAGATTCTCAACTGATCTTGTCGATTCTCTTTAAGCTAGGTCCCAAATATTCTGTATTCGTGTCAACTTTCTACGCTACAAAAGCTGCTTTGGGTGATACTTGGACTATGCCCTCCTTTGACTGTTTTTCATCCCAACTCATTCGAGAATAGGACAAACTCATTCAAATGGGGTCTCTCAAGTCCAAGTCACATGCCCTTGTAGCAAGTACTAGCAAGGGAAAGAAGACTAAAAAGAAGAAAGAAATAAAGGATCAACATAAGAAAGACACCAAGACCAAACCTAAAAATGAAATGGTCAATAGGTTGCCTCGCATCAAGTTTTATAAGGGTCTTTGTGAGGGTTGTACCCTTGGAAAGCATCCTAAAAAGAACTTCGACAAAGGAAAATCCTGGAGAGCCACTCGTCTTTTGGATCTTGTTCACAGTGATGTTTCATGTCCATTTCCTTCTCCTTCGTTTACTAGAGCTCTTTATGTGCTAACCTTCATTGATGACTATTCGTGATATACTTGGGTATATTTTCTTAAGCTTAAGTCTGAAGTCTTTGAACATTTTTAGGACTTTAAGGCTATTGCTAAGAAACAGGCGGAACGGTCTATCAAGGTTCTTCAAACCGATAATGGAGGTAAATATGTAAACAATAGGTTCATGGATTTATGTACTTCTGAAGGGATCTCCTTGCAGCATACAATTGCTTATAGCCCATTGCAGAATGGAGTCGTAGAAAGAAATAACCGTACTCTGAAGGAGATGGCCACTTGTATGATTCACTTGAAGTCTCTTGCTCTGCAGTATTGGGCTGAAGTAGTGAATTGTGCAAATTACATTTAGAACCATGTTCCACACAAGGCAGTAAGAGGGATGACACCCTTTGAAGCCTGGTTTGGATGCAAGCCTGATGTTGAGCACTTTCGAGTCTTCGGATCCAAGGCTATGGCTCAGATTCCCAAGAAGAAACGAAAGGATTTGGAACCACAATCCAAACCTTGTATCTTTGTTGGGTATTCTGATGGCGTGAAGGGATATCAATTGATGAATCCTACTTCTCATGAGTTGTATATTGAGAGAAGTGTTAAGTTCAATGAGTCTTCTTTGACTTCTACTTCTCCACCTATTGAGGTTCTTTAGCTTGCTGACTCGGATTCTGACTCATAAGATGATGGTACTGTTGAGCATGCTCCTCTTCCAGATCCTCCTGACCATCAGACCTCTGAGTCTTCTAATTCTGATAGCAATGATGACGAGGACTATGTCACTTCTCACTCAAGTGAAGAATCTTCTGACTCTGAGCCTGATCCTCTTGGTCCTCTTTGGGCCAGGAAAACCTTGCAAAGTACTTAAGATTTAGTTGGAGATACTTCGGATATGAGACGTATTCACTCATATTTTGTTGGAACCCACTCTTTCTTTACCTCTACTTCTGATCCACAGTCTTTCCAGGAGGCTTCTGGTATTCCTAAGTGAGATTCTACCATGGATGAGGAGTATTCATCTCTCATGAAGAACGATACTTGGGATCTCACCACTCTTCCGAAAGGAAGAAAAATTGTTCGGTGTAAGTGGGTGTTCCGAAAAAAGTATGGAGTAGATGGAGATGTGGAAAAGTTTAAAGCATGATTAGTAGCGAAGGGTTTCTCTCAAATAGCTGGGGTTGATTATATAGAAAAATTTTCTCCGGTTGCGAAGATGACTTCTATTCGACTGACTGTAGCCATTGTCGCAGCGAATAGATGGAAAGTCCATCAAATGGATGTTAAGAGTACCTTCCTTCATGGTGACCTAGAGGAAGAGATCTAATTGGGCCGGTGACTTAAATCATCGGAAATCTAATTCTGGCTATAGTTTCTCTCTTGGTTCGAGTCCCATTATTTGGTCTAGCAAGAAGGAGAATGCAATTGCGATATCATCTACAGAGGTAGAATATAGAGGAGCAGTTAACGTTGCCATAGAAGCTATTTGGCTACAACGTATTTTGACAGAGTTTGGCATCCAATTTCAGCAGCCTATCATTATCTATTGTGATAACACGAGCACAATCTCTATTTGCAGAAATCTAGTTCAGCATCAGCGGATGAAGGACATTGAGATCTATATGTACTTCATATGGGAGCTTATTCATGATGGTATCATTGACATTCAGTACATTCAAACATCTAATCAGATTGCAGGTTTATTCACCAAGCCCTTCACTGAGATGAAGTTTCTTCACTTACGGTAATCTTCTTGGGTTGATGGTATTCTTTATCGACAGTTGGTGGGGAACTTGATTTTACTTGACTCACACTTGACCGGCTATTTAGTCATACATTGTTAGGATCATGTCTAGATTCATGCTAAGAAGCCACATGAGTTTATATATGGAAAGAAGCTAATCAGGCCTTTAGTTTCTAGGCCCATTGACACATCTTTCATTAGTTGTATTAGGAGTTTCTTGGGTTTCCATCTGACTTATGATTGCCACTACCCCCAACTTAGATCATCAGGGGGGTGTTAATATGACTTCTAGCTATAGTGTCCTCCTCTCTTAGTTGGAGGGTCTTCTCATTAGTTGGTCTATGTTTAGAAGTGGAATGTAATTAGCGATATCATCTACAGAGGTCATGAATACTAGAGTAGTTAACGCTGCACACTATAAGTACCATTTGGCTACAGGGTATTCTGATAGAGTTATGAGCATGCCACTTTTGGACGGCCTACCATTATCTACTGTGATAACATGAGTAATATCTGTATTTATAGAAATATAGTTCATCATCAGTAGACAAAGCACATCAAGATCCATATGAACTTCATATGGGAGCTTATTCATGATGGTATCATTGACATCTAGTATATTCAGACAGCTAATTAGATTGTAGATTTATTCACCAAGCCCTTCACTGAGATGAAGTTTCTTCACTTACGGTCTCTTCTTGGGGTGAGGTATTCTACAGCTACTCATCTCCTTTGGGCTATGTATTCCTCATCAAGCTTCTTATTCTAGGAATCTTTTCTTCTTCTTATTAGGAAGATTGTGTTTGTATATGTGCACCTTATCATGCCTTTAGTTGTCGGGCCCCATTGACACATCTTTCTTAGTTGTTTAGGGGTGTCTTCCTTTTTTGTCTATCTCATAGCCACTACCCCAGCTTCGATGAAGGGGGGAGTGTTAATATGATTACCCTATGTGTCATCCTCTCATATTGGAGGGTCATCTCACATGGTTTAGGTTTAGGGTTAGGTGTAGGGTTTCATGTGTGTCATGCACTAGGGTTACTCAACAACCTATATGTACCTGTTTATTATTCATTTATGAACATGCCAAGACACTCCATTGTATTTCCTCTATGTGCAAGCTTTGTTTTTGTTGAGTAAGTTCTTCCATTACTGATTGATTCCTTCTTACAATTACACTAGAGCTATCACGATTCTGTTGAAGTGTAACTACTTCGTGGTGCCTCATTTCTAATTCAATTCTTGTAAACTCTTTTCAGTATGGGTTAGGATTAGTTTGTTTTACTGAATTTTGGTGGGATATTTTAGACAAGACTAACCAGAACTTGCCAAATTATTTGAGGAACTTTGTAAGAAATTTGAAAAAAACCTAAACATCAGAATGCTTCAAAGGGGTTAAGGTACTCCTTCAACCAGGATATGTGCACCAAATAAAGGCCCAGATCTGTACTCTTCTAAACAATATTTGACAACCTGCCAAAAAATCTTGAAGCAAATGAACCAACAAAGCATCTAGAAACCTCTATTTTATCATGACCTAAGGTACACCCAAAGGTTTAAAAAGAGTCTCTAAATTCAAGGAAGGTAAAGTGATTTTGAATCTGTTTATCTCTTTATCAGATGAAAGCTCTTCTAAATGTGAGATTGCAAATGCCACTAAACTATCAACAAGAAATGAGACCATGTATGATCAAGAGATATTTTAGACACAAGACTGCAACAGGAGCAAGAAACACAAAGTGAAAACATTCTAAAATATACGTATATGCAAATTTTTCCAAGAGACAACAAAAAATAATCTAGAAATGATCAAATCTATCAGCAGGGGAATGTTCTAAGAACAATCTCATAGCTTTTTGATGTCTTTACAATTGAAACCAACTCAACATGATACAAATCTGATGCAAAAAATCAATTATAAATGGTTCTCAGGTGGTTTCTCAGAGAGTGGGCTTCGTCCCATATTTTCTCGTGAAATTATAAGTTTCTCCAACCTTTTGCATGTCAAAAAACATGTATTATATAACATTCTATTACATTTGATCCTTCTTTCCCAAGAAAATAATATACTAATCATCAAGTTTGTTACAAAATTCCAACATGATTCACAGATAGGGACATTTAAAAATTTCCAGGTGTTTCAAAAAAGGTGAATCATAATAAAACCTTCATCATTATCCATTGTGGAGGTAGTGTTGTAAATATCTCCCCCTCGGGTAGATATAGACAAGCAGAAGAATATGGAAATCAAAGAAACTTAGAGCCTGATATTTATTGCGTCACCAATAGCCTAAGGCGTAGGTAGAAGGTGCACGTCAAAGAGTGTCGACATGAACAAGGATGCGCCAAGGCACAGGTAAGAAAAGTGTCGACACGAAAAAAGTTTGCACCAAGGCATAGGTAGAAGGCACACATCAAAGAGTGTCGACATGAACATGGATGCACCCATTAGTTGGTTCGGGTCCCATTAGTTGGTCTAGAAAGAAGTGGAATGTAATTTTGATATCATCTACAGAGGTAGAATAGAGAGGAGCAGTTAACGCTGCCACATACGCCATTTGGCTATAGGGTATTCTGATAGAGTTTGGCATCCACTTTCAATGGCCTACCATTATATACTATGATAACATGAGTACTATCTATATTTATAGAAATATAGTTCATCATCAGTAGAAAAATAACATCGAGATCCATATGAACTTCATATGGGAGCTTATTCATGATGGTATTATTGACATCTAGTACATTCAGATAGCTAATCAGATTGTAAATTTATTCACCAAGCCCTTCACTGAGATGAAGTTTCTTCACTTACGGTCTCTTCTTGGGGTGAGTTCTTCTACATCTGCTCATCTACTCTTGGGCTATGGTACCCAGATTTAATCTCCTTCACAACTTGAGCTACATCATGGATTTTACAAGACACTTAGAGGTAGATAAATCTTTTATATGTCATTTTGTAGCTGGGGAAGAAATTTATTTCGAACTTGTTAGCCACACCCATGCTTTGAAGAAGTGGGTAGCAGTGTTAGAAGGATTTGATCTAATCCTCACTATTTTAGGTTGTGCCTATCAACCAAGGTAAGAGAACCTATATTTAGCCTTCATGTTTCATGAAGGAGGTGACTCAAATATCCTTGTACTGTGTACTATTTTTATGGAGATGCCTTGAGAAAACATGATCAATTTCCCATTATTCAAACTCTGTTGAGAGTTCTTCACTACTAATTGATGAGAAATTTTCAAGACAAGGCTAAGGCTACAAAAGACATGGTATGAATCCAATTTTCTTTGTGCATTTTTGTAAATGGATTGTATTCTTTTGTTAACACAATATAATTCAAGGGTATTATAGGTAGGATTGGTTTAATTTGAAATGAATTTTGGGGTGGGAGATATTCAGACAAGACTAACCAGAATTTTCCAAATTCTTTGAGGACCTTTGCAAAAATTTGAAAGACTCATACAACAGAAATGCTTCAAAGGGGTTAAGGTGTTCCTTCAACTAGGATATGTGCATCAAATGGAGGCCCAGATCTGCACTCTTCCACACAATCTTTGATGATTTATCAGAAAAATATTGAGTTAAATGAATCAATAAAAGCATTTAGAAATTTCTATTTTATCAGACCTAAGGTACACCCAAAGGTTTACAAACAATCTCTAAATCAAGGAAAGTAAAGTGATTTTAAATTTGTTTATCTCTTTCATCAGATGAAAGCTCTTCTAAATGGAATTACAAATGCCACTAAGTTGTTTATCAACAATTAGATCTGCATGATCAAAAGGAAATTCCAAACACAAGATTGCAATAGGAGCAAGAAACACAAATTGAAAACATTCTGAAATATAAGTAAATGCAAATTTTTCCAAGAGACAACACAAAATAATCCAGAAATGACCAAATTTATCAGCAGGGGAATGTTATAAGAACAATATCAGAGCTTGTTGAGTGGCTATACATCTGAAACCAACTCAACATGATACAAATCTGATGCAAAAAAGGAGTTAAAATGGTTCTCAGGTGGTTTCTCAAAGAATGAGACTTCTTCCAAGATTTTCCCCGTGAAAATTCTAAGTTCTCTCTGACCATTTGCATGAAAAATTCATGCAATATATAAATTTTACTCACTCACTCACTTTTGCCCCTCAAATATTCCCTCCAAAAGTGGAATATTCGAAGCACCTTTTCTTTAAAATATTTCTGGAAAATGACATTTAACAAACTTGGCAAAAAGTTTCTAGTTGTTCTTTTAAAAGGTGAATCATTACAAAAATTTCATCATTCTTCAAAGTGGAAGCACGTTTTTCATTCCCCACGCATGTAGACCCCTTTCATTTCATTATTTCATCTTTTCCTTTCCCAATTTTTTACTGTTGTAAACTTTGGATCTGGTAATTCATGTTTTTCACGAACCAGAGAAAAAAATCATTTGAAAAATGCCTTGGATTCACAAATTGAACCCCCAAATCGATTAATTCAGACCCTGCAAGGCCAAAACAACACGAATTGGCAAAAAATTCGATGAAGATTGATGCAAAAAATGCATCTCCAAACTTCTTAGAGCTCAAATGGTGGCCAAATTGGTGAAATGTATAGCCACCATCGATCTGTTCTTATCTTTAAAATTTGAGCCCTCCATGTGGTAGATCCGGGTAAAAATGGGCCTCGGGATGTCTTTTGACCTTTTTACAACTTTTTGAAAATTTACAAAATTTCTTGATTTCCTCTGCCACTCCGCCGATGAGATTTAGGAGCCTGACACATGGCACAATATGACTGGATACAGAGTCGCGGCTCAATTTTACACATTTTACATCTTTCTGGAAAAAAGGAAAAAATTTCATTTTTCCTCCATGGCTCCACCCTCCCATAGGACACATGTCTTCATATTATTGGCTAAGGGGAAATGCTCTCATTTCATATATTAATCATATTTCCCGTGAAGGAAAATTTTTAACATTTCCTCCACCAGCTCACACCTCTGCTATTGACTGTCAGAACAAAACATTGACTATTTCCCTCGGGCCCTCGGGCTTTTTTGATACTTTGAGTCATTTGAATACAAGAGGAAAAATTTCCAAGTTGCCCCTGATGGTCCACCTCCCCACCTCTTTGACTTTTCAAACTACCACATGTCACCACAGTGCACATTGAGGTGGTCCCGAAAGTTTGATACCTTGAACGAGCGCAGGCTCACCACGTGTCCTGTTCTGGTAAGATTTGTCTAAATGCTTAAAGCTCAACATTGGAAGGCACCATGTGTCATGCTCTGAGGTAGTCTCGTTTTGGCCATAGAAAAGTCTAAGTAAAATGCAAAGCAAGCGGAGGAATTCATGTGTCATCCTGGCACTTCTTTAAGATGGTTCCCAAAGCGGAGACCCTGAATGAGCGTAAGCTTACCATGTGTCCTGTTCTACCAAACTACTCCAACTACATAAAAAATTGTCCAAGTCTAGGCTAAGCAGCGGAAGCCTACACATGTTCTCTCGGTGCTACTCCAAGGCCAAACCAAAAATTTGATTCTTCAAATGAGCATTCCGTTCATCCACGTGGATATATTTTTAAGTTGAGGCTTTTTATAGAATTTTTGAAGTATTTAGCTGAGTCGTGCATCCAACCAAAAGGTGCCACATCCCCTGTAGATGCAAGGATGCAAGTTTGACCAGGAGAAACACCTGTCAAACTGTAAAATACAGAAACATGAGCATTTGAGCCTGAAAATGAAATTTTCTTCAAGGACAGAGAGTTTAGACTATTGCAAGGCTTAAACACGATCCTTAGGGACACATCAACTCATTCTTCTTCAAGTATTTCAAGGTAGAAATGTCAAGAACACAAATTCTGACTGTGGTAATAGAGGGAATGGGAAAACATGAGTTTTTGAAAGGAAAAAGCATGGGGGACTCAAAATACAAACCTTTTCTAGAGGAACAAAGAAACTAGGAGACAAATATGGACCCATACATGATCTTTGACCCAAGGGAAGACTAAAAATGGCAACAAAGACCAGCCAAGCACAACATGGGGAAGGATAAAATGACAGAGGCCGTAAATCAATAAATTTCCAAGGGCACAAATGGGGTGAGACAATTTTGAGCACCAACACAGGCTCTGACTCAGGGATGGGCACTCCATGTGAGTGCCACAAGAACAAAAGTAGACCAAGTGCCAAAATATCTATTGGGAAAATGGAGTCACAAGCCAAAACACCCAAAAAACCAGCTGATAAACCAACAAAAAGGGCTACCACACACAAAGGAAAACCAAAAACTGACCAAAACAACAAAAAATAGAGCAGAAACAAAAAACTGTACACTGTACAAGTGATATGCAAACTTCAGTTTTGGGGATCAATCCAAGAAATGCTTCAAATGTCTACCATTAATAGGAAGCTCAAGCAATTCCCCATCTAGGTCCTTGAGGAAAAAATTATTCTCACCAATTCTTATGTCAATTGAATATGGGCCCATCCACAAAGCATCAAATTTACCATGCTTTCCCTTATCTTCATGCCTACTATCCCACAATAGCACAAGATCTCCAATACTGAAAGCTCTTGGGGTTACCTTCTTATCAAACAAATTCTTCATTCTCTCTCTAAATTTGACATGCCTCTGATGGGATGCTCTTCTTGCTTCATCAAGTTCAACAATCTGATTAATCCTTGCTTCATATGAACTGATTTCTTGATCTTCAAGTTGTTGAACAAACTGAAATGAAGACAACTACAGATGTAAGGGCAACAAAGCTTGTGTTCCATATACCAATTCAAACGGGATTTTACCAGTAGCTCTTTTGGAAGTGATCCTATCAGCCCAAATAACAAACTTTAGTTGTTCACCCCACTTCTTCTTGTTTAATTCCAAAGTCCTTTTAATAATCTTCAACAAGTTTTTATTGCTGGACTCAGCCTGTCCATTTCCTTGTGGATTGTAGTTAGAAGCATATGTCAACTTTATTCCATATTCTTTGCACATTGCCACTAAAGGTCCAGCTCTAAAACTCATGGCATTATTAGCAACAATCTTGACTGACACTCCGAATCTGAAAATGATATGATTCAATATGAAGTCCATTACAACTTGGTGCATTGCCTTCCTAGTGGGGATTGCTTCCACCCATTTTGTGAAGAAATCAGTAGCTACCAAAATCCATTTGTGTCCAGCACTTGATGAATCAGAGATTTCACCAATGAAGTCTAGCCCCCATTGTTTGAAAGGAGCTTCAATTGATACAGGCTGCAAAGGAAGGGAGCCTGAAGCTTTCATTCTTCCGGAGAAATGCTGACAACTCTCACATCTTCTAACCAACTGAGTTGCATCTTTAAAAAGAGTTGGCCACCAATAACCAGCCCTCAAAATCTTTGTGTGCAGTAACCCTCCCAGAAAAATGTCCTCCACAAACTCCCCCATGGAAATCAGAAATTATTTTGGGAGCTTCATCTTCAGTCACACATCTCAAGAGGATTCCCTTAGGGTTCTTCCAAGCCAACCCAAATTTTGTAATGATATATTTTTGAGAAGCCAGCTTGAGAGATCTTTTCTAATTTTTATTCAAATGTCCAGGGAAGCATAGGTGTCTGAGATAATAGATTACATCCTTGTACCACTCAGAGTTCAACAATTTTTCAAGAACATCTGCCCTCTCTTCTTCTACTTCATTTACTTCAACATTCTACAAATTGCTTTCAGCCATGAGCTTGGCAAGACCCAAACCTCTTACTAGCTTTGTGGTCTGAATGTCCATATCATACTCCTACAATTTGTTAACCCACCTGCATATTTTTCTTGAAATATCCATCTCTGATAAGACATCTTTTACCATTGTGTGAGGAACATAAGCAACAACTTTGGAACTCAAAATATAAGGTCTAAAAACCTTAGTTACTTTCACCAATGCAAAGGCCTGCTTCTCCATGATTGTGTATTTTAACTCAACTACTTGCAATGCCTTACTAAAGAAGGCAATAGGTCTTTCAGCTCCATCATCATCCTTTTGCAACAAAATAGATGCAATGGTGTGCTCAAAAGCAAAGGAGAAGATTTGGAAAGGTTTCTTGTAATTTGGGGCTGCTAGAATAGGAGCATGCTTCAATGCTTCCTTGATTCCATCAAAATATTTAAGGGAAGCCTCTTCCCACTTGATATTCTAGTCCTTCTTCAACATGGAAGTGATGGGGAGAGTCAACTCAACAAAATTAGACACAAACCTTCTAATGAAATTGATTTGACCAAAGAAGGATTGGATTCCTTTCTTAGTTTTTGGAACTGAGGATCTTGCTGATGGCTTCTATCCTTTGTGGATCAATCATAAATCCTTCTTTAGACACAATGTGACCAAGTAGTTTTTCTCTTTGCACTCCAAAATGGAACTTCTTTGGATTGAGTGAAATGCCATATTCTCTACATCTGATCAACATTCTTTCCAAATGCTGCAAGTGGTCAATTCTTTTGCTAGAAAAAACAGTAATATCATCTTGATAAACAACAATAAAATCATTGATATAACCAGCAAAAGAAACATCCATGGCCCTTTGAAAAGTATCTCCAACATTCATTAAACCAAAGGGCATCCTGAAAAAAACATATGTTTCCCGTGGAGTAGTAAAGGAAGTTTTAATCCTCTCTGATTCTTTGACAACAACTTGGTTATAACCGGAGAAACCATCCAAAGTAGAAAGCATTTCAGAACCAGTCACTAATTGCAGCATGTTTTCCATGTTTGGTAAAGGATAGTTGTCCTTTATTGATGCTCTATTTAGATTTCTGAAATCCACACAAAGTCTGATATCTCCATTTTTCTTTCTGACCGGCACCAAGTTTGCAACCCAAGAAGAATACCTTGTGGGTTGAATGATTCCTCCATCTCTCAATTTTTTCAATTCCTCTTGCATTTTGATAGAAAGGAGTGGGTTAATTGGCCTTTTCTTCTGTCTGAATGGTTTGGCATCTTTCTCAAGAGGGATCTCATGTTGGAATAAGTCTTCTCTATATGCTTTCAGCTCGGAATAAGACCAAGCTAAACAGTCTTGATATTGTTTCAACAATTGGAGGTAGGACTATTTTTCTTCCTTTTTTAAACCACTCCCTAACCAAATCTTCCTTGGTTTTTCCTTTGTTCCCAAGTCATGCTCTTCAACATCTCTAGATGCAAACATGTTTCTATTGATTACACAATCAACATTGTTAAAATTTGACTCAAGAGCAACCAACCCTCTAGGGATGGTGTTAGTCTTCAATTGAATGATATCCTTGCCAAACAAGGTTTCTTTTCCATCAACATTACACACCAATGGTTCCAAATCAATATGCTGATCCAAAAACTCACCTTGGTTCTACAAAAACCTCTAAACTTGAGCATCATCATCAAATACTTGCCAATGCTTGATGTTATCAGGGACTGCAGGCCTAGTGAGTATCTCTACATCATATTCACAATATGGAGAAATGGTACAATTGTCAAATCTAGACCCCAACACTTCCAGCTTATCAGAAATCATATTTAAACTTCTGTCATGATGAAGAATGTTGAAGGAATCAAACATCTCAATCAGATCCCAAACTACGTGTTTGTATTGTTTCATCCGCTGATTTTTTGTTGCATACAGTTTTCTAACTTGTTTGACAACCAACTCAAAATCTCCCTTTACAACATATTTTACGCCATACTTCCAAGAAATCCTCAGCCCTAACAATAATGCCTCATACTCAGCTATGTTATTGGTGCATTCAAAGTTAAGTTTGAAGGAGAAAACAAATTCCTCATTGCTTGGAGAGATTAAAACAACACCGACACCATTTCCAAATTTGGAGCAAGCTCCATCAAATAACAAGGTCCATGGTGAGCCTACCTCTTCAAGACACTTAGACTGATCCATCTTGTGCTCCTTACAATCAACAAACCCAATAAAATTATCAACATCAACATCAACAAATAATACTTCATAAGAAGCATTGTTTGGATCCTCAATTAGATGCAACATCTTCTTCTCTCCATATAATTTTACAAGGCTGCCTTCAATGGGAATGGTGGAAAAAGACATATCCATTTAGACACTCCCTCCAACACTTGCAACCCACTTTCTTGATAATAACATACCCCATTTGGTAGGGCAATCAACAATTACAACATCAAGTTTCAAATTTTTACCTAGATAGGCTGCAAGTTGCACCACCAAACCTTTGACACACCCAAAAATTGGCACTTCCCTGGAATCCATGGTAGTACACTTTCCATACGCTGTTGTTACTTTGATATCTAACTCATTCATGACTTCCAAAGGCATGACATTGCATGATGCCCCGGAGTCAAACATACAATTGTGTAGCAACCGGTCCTTGATAATCAAAGTTGTGAAGAAAGGGTCAACACTCAGCTGAGATTCAACCAAGGATGTTCCCAAATAGACCTCCAGTGGTTCACCAAATTCTTCCAATGCTGATGTATTTCCTACTTCTGCAATAGCAAGTGGAGCTTCAACAACATTCACATTTCTCTTCATGGAAGCCTTCTCCTCTTTCAATTCCAAATACTCAAGTGCTCTCTTCTTGTGCTCAGAAATTCTAAGCAGCTCAACAATTGGAACACTGACCTTGATTTGGCTCATAACTTGAGCAATGTCATAGGGAATGTATTTAGGAAAAATAATAGTAGAAGGAGGGCTGGAAATTTCATTAGATGGCACAAGGTTTTTAACATTTTGAGCATGGGGTGAAGCATAACTTTTACTTGGGACAGCAGGGCTCTTAGCAGATGTTTCTTTCTTAGGAAATTCTTTTGGGATATTAGAAAGCAATGGGGTTTTATTCTTGGCCTAAAGCCCATCTCCCTTGACAACCTTACTTCTTGTGTTATACTCCTTCTCTTGGGAAACCACAACATTCATAAGCAGTTGCCTATCTTCTTCCAAGGGTATACCTCCATCATACTTCTTGATCATCAATGCCCTCAAGTATTCAAAATCATTATTGGGCAGCTCAAAGGCTTGTACATTATCAATTTCTAAAACATGAGAAGGAGGAAGAAGATGTACCCGTTGGATGCAATCCCAAAAGCTAGCAGCAGTCCATGCACTTATCACTTCAGTAGATGTTGCTCCTTGACATGAGTGTGTAGGGCAGTCCATCATACAAGCATCATCATCCGTATTATAATCATCAACTTCCTCTTCAATTTTCTGATCTATTTCACATGGTGGATGGGGTAAGAAACATCTGTCACACCAGTCAATCTGATTTGCATCATCAACAACATCCACTCTAGCATTTAATGGATTAGGCACAACCTTACTTTCCTTGGCCTGAGATTATCTATTTCCAATCTAATATGTCCTTTACCTTTGTCATCAAATCTCTGCTCATTCCTATGGTGATTACCAAATCTATCTTGTGCTTATTGCCTAGGCTGACCTTGTGAAGTTTGTCCAATTCCCTTCTCAGCTCTTGCCAACTTGTAGGAAATCTCTTTAACAGCCCCTGCCAAAGTTTTTACCACTTCCTCCAAGTCTACACTCTTGCTTTCTTGAGGCTTGTCAGGGTTTACCAATTTAACTCCATCTCTCTTAGGAGGTTTCCCAACAGCCTTGATATTGTTCTCAATTTGAAGTGCCATGGTGAAGGCCTACCTTAAATTGCTAGGATTTTTTTCCCTCAAGTAATATGCAACCTTCTTGTCAAATGCATCAGAATATTTTATCAAACAAGATTCATCACATGGTCTTAAATTCACCGGAAATCTCCTCAAAGTTTTATTGAACCTTGTGTTGAAGTCATGGACTGATTCATTTGGGTTCTTCTTGATATTCTCAAACTCTGATAAAAGGAACCTGGGATCAGTCTTGTCACCATATTGCAGCCTGAATGCATTTTGCATTTCAGCCCATGAATCAATAGAATTATTTGGCAAGGCCTTGTACCAATCCCTAGCATCCTCCTCTAAAGTGTGGACAAACAATTTAATGTACACATCCTCAAATCCAATTTCAAAATCCTCCATCATATTAATAAAGATTTTTCAAATGTTGATCACCTGTTATGGCATTGTTCCCTTGGAACTTTGGAAATCTACTTCTAACATCCTGAGGCACAGCATTAGGATAACCAGCCATTCCCCTAAAATTTATTGGGCCAAAGGTATTGACCACAAATGGAGGCCTAGGTGGAGGCTGAGCCATGTTGTCTGGTGGAGGTGATCTTGGGGGTGACACAAGCTGATGAGGAGTGCGAGGTCTTTAGGGCTCAAGAATGTGGTTCACAAGATTGGTATTCTCTAGGTGCTGATTTTCTTGGAAAGTTTTACTAGAATTGAAACACACAGGTGCAGATTGAAGAAGGAACTCACCAGGTACAACAGAAGGACCTTCACTAGTTGAAGTAAACAAGTTTATGAGAAGATTGCTTGAATTAGAATCACTGGAAGAAGAGTGATAATCCTCTATTAAAGGTTGATCTCTCTCACCAATGGATATACCTTTGCTTGATGTCTGTCCTTCAACAACCTTTCCAAACTTTTCTCTCCTCTAAAATTGTCTTTCCAAATTCTTGAAATAGCTTTTCTACTTGGGTCCCCTCTTGAAGAGATATCTTCTTCCTTCTAGGTTTGCAGATTTATATGACACACTTCACTTAATGTATAATAAGGTACTGGTATTTATCAAAATATAATAGCCAGGAGTTTCCACTAAGGAATTTCACCCTAGTTTGTGCAAATGCACTATGAAGATCTATCAAATGACTGCAAATATTAGCACTATGCAAAACTTGAAAGATTTGATTTTCTTTCACTCAATTTATCAACTATTGTGCAAAGTTTGAAACAACAAATTGGAGACACTTGAACATATCAAACTCAGAATTATACTCTCATTCCTCAGTATAAATCTGATTAGAAAATGATGCTCAAAGCAATGTAGTTGCACATAAAATACGTGAGAAGTATTACCAGGGATTTTGAAAAATTGAAATACTAGAAAAATTGCATTCTTCATCCCCATGCAATGGTGCCATTCAGGTGTTGGTACCCAGATTTAATCTCCTTCACAACTTGAGTAACATCATGGATTTTACAAGACACTCAACGGAAGATAAATGGTTTATATGTCGTTTTGTAGCCGGGGAAGCAATTTATCTGACTTGTTAGGACTCAGGATTTGAAGAATTGGGTAGCACCTTGGAAGGATTTGATCTAATTCTCACTATTTTAGGTTGTGCCTATCAACCAAGGTAAGAGAACCTATATTGTAGCCTCTATTTTGTGAAGGAGGTAAAAATATCCTTGTACTATGTAAATTTTATGGAGATGGCTTTGAGAAAACATGATCAATTTCCCATTATTCAAACTCAACAAAGTTGTCACTACTAAATTATGGAAATGCTTTTAAAGACAAGGCTAAGGCTACTAAAGACATTGTATGATCCTGATTTTCTTTGTGCATTTTTGTAAATGGATTGTATTCTTCTATGGATATGACACACAATAGAGAAATACAGGGGTAGTTATAGGTAGGATTGAGTTAATTTGAAATGAATTTTGGGGGTGGGAGATATTAAGACAAGACTAACGGAGAATTTGCCAACTTCTTTGAGGAATTTGACAAAAATTGAAAGACTCAGACAACATAAATACTTCAAAGATATTTAAGGTGTTCCTTCAACCAGGATATGTGCATCAAATGGAAGCCCATAATCTGCACTCTTCCACACAATCTCTGATGATTTATCAGCAAAATAGCTTGAGTTAGAATGAATCAATAAAATCATTCAAAATTAAGTATTCTAGTCAGACCTAAGGTACTCCCAAAGGTTTACAATCAAATCTATATCAAGGAAAGCAGGGTGAATTTAAATTTTTTTATAACTTCATCAGATGAAAGCTCTTCTGATTATGGAATTGACAAATGCCACTAAGACTGTTACAAGAATTAGATCTGCATGATCAAAAGGAAATTACAAACACCAGATTGCAATAGGAGCAAGAAACCACAAATTGAAAACATTCTGAAACATAAATAAATGCAAATTTTACTAAGAGACAACACAAATTAACCCAGAATGACCAAATTTATCAGCAGGGGAATGTTATAAGAACAATCTTAGAGCTTGTTAGTGGCTATACATCTGCAACCAACCTAACATGATACAAATTTTATGTAAAAAAGGAGTTAAAATTGCTCTCAAGTGGTTTCTCAGAGAATGGGATTCTTCCCAAATTTCTCTGTGAAAATTATAAGTTTCTTCGACCATTTGCATGACAAATTCATGTAATATATAACTTTTACTCATTCACTCACTTTCCCTTTCAAATCTTCCCTCCAAAAGTGGAATATTCGAAGCACCTTTTCTTTACAATATTTTTAGAAAATGACATTTAAAAAACTCACAAAAAGTTTCCAGTTTTTCTCTCAAAAGGTGAATCATCCCAAAACTTTCATCATTCTTCAAAGTGGAAGCACATTTTTCATTCCCCATACATGTAGACCCCTTTCATTTCATCATTTCAACTTTTCCCTTTCCCAATTTTTTACTCTACAACTTTGGATATGGTAATTCACATTTTTTCACGAACCAGAGTAAAAATTCATTTAAAAAATACCTTGGATTCACAAATTGAACCCCCAAATAGATTAATTCAGACCCTACAATCCAAAATGACATGAATTGGAAAAAAATATCGATTAAGATTGATGCAAAAAATGCATCTCCAAACTTCCTAGAGCTCAAATGGTGGCCAAATTGGTGAAATGCACACAGCTACCACTCGATCCGTTCTTCAACTTCAAATTTGAGCCCTCCACGTGGCAGATCAGGGTAAAAACGGGCCTCAGGGACGTCTTTTTACCTTTTTTACAACTTTTGGAAAATTTGCATAATTTCTTGATTTCTTCTACCACTCTGCCAATGAGATTTAGGCCTGACACGTGGTGCAATATGACTGGATACGGAGTCATGGCTCAATTTTACACATTTTGCATCTTTCTAGAAAAAGGAAAAAATTTTATTTTTCCTCCTCGGCTCTACCCTCCCGCAGGACACGTGTCCTCATATGATTGGCTGAGGGGCAAGCACTCTCATTTCATATTTTAATCATATTTTGTGAAGGAAAATTTTTAACATTTCCTCCGCAGCCTGCACCTCTACTATTGACTTCTCAGATGAATTTTTACTTTTACCCTCGGGCTCGTAGGTTAGTTTGATACTTTGAGTCATTTGAATACAAGAGGAAAAATTTCCAAATTACCCCCGATGGTCCACCTCCCTACCTCTTTGAATTTTCAAACTGCCACGTGTCACCACGACACACACCTTGAGGAGGTCCCAAAAATTTGATACCTTGAATGAGCATGGGCTCGCCACATGTCCTATTCTGGTGAGATTTCTTCTGAATGCTTGAAGCTCAGTGGAAGGCACCACGTGTCATACTCTGAGGCAGTCTCCTTTTGGCCATTGAAAATTCTAAGTAAAATGCAAAGCAAGCGGAGGCCTCCACGTGTCATCCTGGTGCTTCTTTAAGATGGTGCCCAAAGTGGAGACCCTGAATGAGCACGAGCTCGCCACATGTCCTGTTCCGCCAAACTGCTCCAACTACATAAAAAATTGTCCAAGTCCGGGCCAAGTAGTGGAAGCCTCCATGTGTCCTCTTGACACTACTCCAAGGCCAAACCAAAAAGGAAATCTTCAAACGAGCATCGTTTACCCACGTGGATAAATTTCTGAGTTGAGGCCTTTTATAGAATTTTTGAAGTGTTTAGCCAAGCCGCATCCAACCAAAAGGTGCCACATCCCCTGTAGATGTAAGGATGCAAATTTGACTGGGAGAAACACCCGTCAAATCGTAAAATATAGAAAAATGACCATTTGAGCCTGGAAATGAAATTTCCTTCAAGGACAGAGAGTTTAGAAAGTTACAAGGCTCAAATACGTTCCTTAGGGACATATCAACTCATTCTTCTTCAAGTATTTCAAGGCAGAAATGTCAAGAACACAAATTCTGATTGTGGCAATAGAGGGAACGGGGGAAAATGCAAATTTTTGAAAGGGCAGAGCATGGGGAACCCAAAATACAGACCTTTTCCAAAGGAATAAAGAAACTAGGAGAAAAATATGGACCCATACATGATATTTGACCCAGGGGCAGACTAATAAATAACAACAAAGACTAGCCAAGCACAACATGGGAAAGGATAAAATGACAAAGGTCATAAATCAATAAATTTCCAAGGGTACAAATGGGGCGAGACAATTTTGAGCACCAACACATATGTTTTGGCTAATTGCTTAGTAGAATATGTCTTTGAATTTCATTGGTATGAAACACCCCCAAAATTTAACAAACTAACGAACATCGGATTCCCCTGAAAATGCCTTCGTAAGGCAATTATTTTAATTTTAATTTTTTTGAAATATTTTGACCCCCCTTTTTTACATCACAACACAAATATTTGACACTAACACGTATAACGAACATTTCAAAAATTATATAGCAACAAAAAAATGATTTTTACAAAAACTCTCAATACACTTTTAATGACACAAAACTATAATTAATAAACTGACATTTATATATAAAAGTAAAATAAAAATATATAACAGAAAAATCATCTAATAAATGAAAAATAAAATAAAATAATTTAACACTCAAAATTTCAAAACTTAAAAACAAAACTATATGACTTAAAATAGTTTAAAATAAAACAAAAAAAACTTGAATTAAAAGTAAAAAACTAAAACTAAATCAAATACCCGAATTTTTAAAAACTATAATTCATATAACCTAAATAATAACAAAATGAATTTTTGTTTTTTGTTTAACTTTTAAACCACATGATTTTTAAAAATAACTAAACCTAAAACAAAATGTAAAACAAACCTAAAAACAACCATTAAATACGTAGTTGACCACTATAAAAATGAAACTATTAAACATTAACCACATAGAGATTTTTTTTTTGCTTTTTTGAAACTATAAATGACACGGAATTGATCTCAACATGAAGACTTGACCTTGACTCCACATAATAACTTACCAATATAAAACAAAAATAATAGACTTCAACTTCAAAATATCCAAGAACATCCCTGTCAAGGACTGATAACATCCTTGTCTGGATTTGTTTGGATATTTCAGTTCTTGGCCTAATTATATTGATACTTTGTGGAATTTATTTAGAGCTTGTATTATCTTTCATATTTGGAAAGATCAAAATACTATGATATTCTAGAATGATTAATTTGTTCCTTCATTCTCCATTAATGATAAAGTGGCTATTTTCTCTACTATGCAGCTACAGATTCAAGCTCAAGCCAAAAAATTTACTCATTTGTAGGAATTGCTCGCACACTTGGGGAGTGCTCCTTGCACGATGAGTCGGGTCCCTCTTGACCATTTGTTTCCGCCACCTTGGCCATCTCTACCTCATCAACCACCTCTACAAAGACCACATAGAAAAATCTACTCTCGCAACCTCCGCTTTGCCTCTCCCCAAGGTCACCCTTAAGATCCATCCTCTTCTAGGCTGGGGTGGAGTCCTCCTCTGAGGGGGAAGGTTGTGGCAGGATCACTACATTGGACCTCTCCTCTGCCTAGATTTCATATGTTTTTTGGCTCTCTACCCCTTAGTTAGGGAATTATGGTGCCTTTGCAAATGTAAATTCCATATCAGAATGGCTGGTAGGTCGATCCACCTTCGACCAAGTCGTCAACTGGAGCTTTCATCCCTCCTCGGGATGATCCTCTTCCTCCTCCCAAAGTGGAGGCTTGTGTTTAGTGCTCTCTTGTTTTATGTAATTCTCGTGTTTTCCCTTGTGGAGTTCTTTGTTTTCCCTTTGTCCATCTTGTGGTGCCTACGTGGTTTTTTGTGGGACCATGAGTATTTCAGTTGCCCCTACTCTTGTAACTCTCATATATTTTTTATTTAATGTAATGGGAAGTTCCAATAATAAAACTACTACACTTGGTCTCAGTAGATCTAGATTTTGAAAAGAATGAAAGTGTGTACTGGCATGTGGAGAGTGTACGTGTGGATGTTGTGTACACATACATGCATTCATATTTACAAGGCACAATTTCAAATATCTACCAAATGGATTTTATCTTATGCTAAAGTAAGACAATTTGTAGGAGCCTAAGTTACTCCAATAGCCTTCCCATGCATTTTGACTTCACCATATCAATATATTTGAATGAGATGTTTAAACAGATATGAACGGGTCTTTATACAACTTGAGTGTACCTTGACATAGATTGGAGAGGAAAAAGACAAAAATTGATTGTATTCAGATCAGATTAGAGAGAGATACCGATTAAAACTTCCAAAGATCCCTTTGAACTGATGCAAAATTAGAATGAATAGACAAAATTACACCCATTGCATGCAACATTTAACTATTAAGCAAATGTAGCTAAACACATTATATGGTGATGGAAATCATGTATTCTCTCTCCTGGTATTTCTTTCCTCCTCAACGCCTTTTCCCAACTTTATATAAGAGTAGAAAATCAAATACATCAAAAACTTAGCATACCCCCACCGTCCACGGGCCACAACACCACATAAATTCAAAGCTACAACCAATTGTACCATCTCTGGTACCAAATGTACTATTTGGTCAGAGTTTTATTAAAAACGGAATAATAATGTGAAAAATATACACTAGAAATAATATTAATCCTTCTTTAAAATAATATGGGATATCATTACATTACATTTAAGATATATATATCTTAAATATCAACCTTCCACAAATCTCTCCCAATCCCCAAGATATATCAACTCACTCAACTTACTCTAAAATAAGCTATGTGAGTTGTTCTCACAACCCACCAATATAATTTAAACTATTACAATATTATATTATCATCTAGATAATATAATTCCACACATATTATTAATGTTCACACTAATAATATTAATTTCATAACACTATCCACTCACAATACCCAATGTAAAAGGACAACCGAAATATCAGAGAAGCGTCACAGATCTTCTGGTTTGAAGAATGCACAGGTGAATGATGTGAGACATGAATTGTTCCAAAACAAAATAATGCAAGCATACAAGAATGCAAATTATGAAAATACAAGAGAGATAATTGCAATAACACATAAATAGCTCCAACTCAATATGATTAAATAGAATAATGCAAGAGATGTACATATAGGAGGTGAGTGTGTAACCTACTCCTAGAATCATGGCAATCTCCACCTAGAATAGTGGTAACCAACAACGAGAATGGTGAATTCAATTGGTGACTAACTTCTAGAACAGTGTAGTCAAGTGGTAACCAACACCTAGAATAGTGTAGTCAAGTGTAGACCTAAGCAATACTATCCCATAAGTATAGGGAAACTCCAAGTGAGCTGGAATATCCCGAGTAAGATAATACAAATAAAGTGAGGAAAATAAATCCTACACTAACACCCCCCATAAACACAGCTTAGGTGGGCAGTGAAAAATGAAAGTGGGTCCCAACAACAAGGCCTAATAAGGTACCCACGTACAGTGCAATATCTCATAAGATAGAGTAAAAGGCAAAAATACAGTGGGAAAAATTCCCCCCAAAAGAGAGTCATGAAGAAGTAAAGATGTTAGAAGGCCCCCCTGAAGATGATGAAGTTGTTGATGCAGACTACACCCTAAGAAGAGATCATGGATGAATGAACTTTCTCTCAGTGAAAGGTTTGGTGAAGATGTCTGCAACCTGCTCCAAAGACTGGAAGAAAATAAAATCGATGACCTGCTCATGAATGAGCTCCTGAATAAAGTGCATGTGAATCTCAATGTGTTTGGTCCTCTGATGAAGAACCAAATTCCTACATATCTGGATGGTGCTCTGGTTTTCACAAAATATGACTGTAGGTTGTCTGATCTAGATACTAAGCTTAGAAAGAATCCCTTGAAGACAAATAGCCTTAGTATCTACGTTAACATCTCCCCTATAATTTACCTCTGTGGATGATAGAGAAATAGCATTTTGCTTCTTTCTCAACCAAATGATGGGACCAAAACCTAATGAGAAACTGTAACCTGAAGGGGACTTATGACACTCAGTGTCATTATACCAATTTGAATCTATATAGCTAACCAATTCAATGTCTGAACCAACACTGTAGTGAATCCTGTATCCATGTGAACCCTAAATGTAGTACAAAATCCTCTTATCTTCTTTCCAATGAAACTCATGGGATTCTTGCATAAACCTCAAAACAATACCAACGAAATAGGAGATATTAGGTCTGGTGTGAGTCAAATAAATAAGGTTGCCAATAAGTTTTCAATACAAAGTAGCATCAACTAATGGTGTGGAACAATCAGCCTCAAGCTTGACTCCAGATAAGAAAGGAGTCAGAGATGGCTTATAGTCAGCCATGTGAAACCGAGCCAAAAGATCGAGAGAGTACTTGGGTAATGTAAGTGAAATACCTAAATCATCTTGTGTGATCTCAATTTCAAGGAAGTAGTGCAGTACACCCAAGTCAATCATGATGAATCTATCCTGAAGAGTTGTATTCATTGTTAAGATAATTGATGAAGTACTCCCAGTGATCAAAAGGTCATCAACATAATGTACCAGTATCCGTAACAAATCATCTTGCCACAATAGATATACATTGGGATCTAAATAGCACCAAGAGAAACCAGAAGCTAGGAGCAAGGAATCCATCTTGGCATACCAAGCCCTAGGGGCCTATTTTAGGCCATAGATGGATTTCCTAAGTCAGTAAATTAAGGATGAATCCTTGAAAAAACCCTAGTGGCTCGTACATGTAGATCTACTCCTGTAGGTCTGCGTGAATAAAATCACTCTTCACATCCATCTATTGCACACTCCAAGCATGTGTTATGGCTAAAGCAAGTGTGAGTCTAATCAAAGTCATCTTGGCTACGTGTGAAAAGGTATCTAAGTAGTCTATATCGACTACCTATGAAAACTCCTTGGCTTTTAACCGAGCCTCGTACTTATCAACTGACCCATCTGCTATAAATTTGGTCTAATATATCCATCAACATCAAACCATATTCCTTCCCTTATGAAGTGAATTCAAATCCCAAGTGTGATTACTAATTAAGGAATTATATTCCTCGTGCATAAAACTATCCCACTTAGGTATGCCTGATGTCTCACGGTATGTCTTTGGATCTGTCACTGAAGAATAGAAGGCATGTGGCCTACTTTGAGAGTCTACCCAAGTATCTATGTCATCCTCTAGATCCCCTACCCAAGTGCTTGCACTCTAAATGTTTTCCTAGCCCAAAGAGGGCCTGAACTAGGTGAGTCATGTGTCAAATCCTCATCCTTTGAAGTATGGCTAGAAGTAGATGAGGATGAATCCTCATTACTTTGCTCACTGTCAAAACTTGAAGAATTAGAAGATGTTTCCTCAAGAAATTATTGTGGATGATCTGAATCCTCAAACTGCTCATCAAAATTGAGAGAAGAAAAAGTATATGGAGAAATGTCATGTAGTGCCCAATTTCCTTTGACACCTTTTGATACTAATCATGATACTGCTGATTATATTATAGACATGAGTATGAACCTTATTATAGTATGATGATAGGTGTAGATCATGGATTATTGTTGACTTAATTTAGTTATGATGCATGATGATTATTAGAGGCATTTTGGATATTGATGATGGTATACTGTTTGACATGGTTATATTATGGATGTTGTGTGGACTTGTGATATCTAGATATTGTGATTAGACTTAGAAATGAAAATTATTGGATGATGATATAGTTGTTGAGTAAAACTGTAAATGATATTGTTAGATTTATTTGATGTTGTTGTGATTCATATATCTAAATGATTTTGGTAATTATATTTATATCATTTTGGATGTTCTGATATGGCCACAAGGCCAAAGGAGGTATTTGTGTTTTACAGGTTAAAATATAACAACAAACATCGGGGGATTGGAGACCAACCACATTGGAATTCTAGATGAATTCCATAAGGTCACCATGGCAACTAGTATTTATTTGTGCGTGTTTGTGTGTCTTAGGGATTCCCATTGGGGGATCACCTTTAAATGTGACCAAGGGGATTTATGTTTTTCTTTTATTTTTGGTCCCTTTGTTTATGTTTACATGTGTTTATTTTTGTGGTGCTTTTACCCTTTCTTTAATTATTAAATGGTGTGTAAATTCTATGAGTAATCATATTGTTAAAATAAATAAATCAAATATGTCATAAGAAGGTAATTAATGAGAGTTGTTGGCCATGATTTAAAGTGATATAAGTAATGTGTAAGAGATATGTAAGTGATGTGTGAATTGATTTTTGAGTGTGAAACACTCCACTTTCTTGGAAATTCAAATATGTCCTTGGAGGCTGATGTTGGAGGCTTGAGGGACAAGTTAAACTTGTCCCATGTCTCTTAAATTTAATTACCAACCATACCTACAGTTGGAGAGTTGATATTAGACTTTTATAATGCTTTTTGAGAAGGAAAATTGTAGGTTTTAATTACAATTTTCTTACATGATTTAATTTCAGTCCTTTGGGGTGTGGGTTGGATTTGAGTGTGTAAGTAAAATGTCATATTATTCACCCACCTATTTATTATGCATTGGAGAATGAAGTTGACTTTGGAGTTGGGGTTGAGGAAGTGTGATGTTGCATCCTACATGGATCCACCTCATCCTCTTCTCTTCCATCTTCTAAAAAAATTGAACTCCTTGCCTTGTTTTGGGTTGCTTCACTTTGGAGACTTCATTCTTGGGCGGTTTCTTTTGTTGTTTTGGGAGCTCTCACTTTGAAGAAGTTTTTGGAAGATTGTTGCATGCTTTTGCTTGGCTATTTTGGATTGCTTGCATTGGGATAAATCTTGTTGTTTTGGAACTTGGAACAATTCCATCATGGAGAGGTAGGAGCTTGGCTCTTAAAATGCTTCTGTTTTTTTAATGAAAATGTTAATGTGGGAATTTTTTGGCTTGTTTGTGGGTTGTTGGGTAGATGGCCTAGGAATGGTGTAGGAGAAGACTATGGGGTTATTTTTTGGGAGACACAAGTGTGTAAAGGGGGTATAAGGGTGGAGGGAGTTGGGATTTGGGTTCCACCTTACAAAGAAATAACTTGCATTTCTTTACTCGTTATGGGGTGTCATAAGAGTTTGGAGAGACATAATGAAATGTGAGGAATAAGGGGTACTTGGGGGAGGCATAAGGGCATGTTAGAGATTTTAAATTATATATATATATATATATATATATATATATATATATATATATATATATATATATATATATATTGGTGGTTTTTTCTCAGGTGGTGATACCCATTTCCCCTTTGGGAGGCATAAGAAATATCCCCCATAGATTCTTGATCCGTTGGCTTTCTTGATGAAGCCTTTGTATTGTTTGTCATGTTTTTATGTAGTTGTAAACTACATTCTATTTTGGACTATGTTTTATTGTGAAAATGTTGTTTGTGTGTTTGTGGAAGCCTTTTCTTGTCCATGAGTTGGATCACATATTTTATTGCATTGTGGTTGGGGCTTAGGGGCCAATGAAGAAAGATGGCTTCTCCTCTTCATTAGATTTCTTTGTTGGGTGGAGAGCATTTCCTTTCCCCTACTCTTGTTGTGATTACTATTTGGAAGAATGGGAAATATGCACATTGCTGCTCTAGAGCTGAGAGAAAAGATAGTTTGACAGTCCCTTGTTGAGATAAAGTTTATTGTAACCTTTCCCACTTGAAGTGGAGGAATTTGTAAATGTTTTGTAATAGAAAGATGGTGTAGTGTCTATAAAAGTTGTCAAGTGAAATGTAAAATATATGAACTTTGTTTTCAGCCTTTGAAAGAATGTGAAATAATTGTATTCTGTATGATGAATTCAAAGAATGAAAGAAAGGTTGTAAAGTTGTATTTTGGAATCAATAAATGATTGCATTACCTTCTCAATTTGTGTTGTTGTTTTAAGATTGAACATCTAAATGTGAATTGAAATCTCTTTTGAAAGAAATAAATAAGTATGAAGGAAAATGCAGAACTCTGTCTCTTAAAATGTGTAAAGTTGGAAATCAGAATTGTATTTTGCTTTTTGAATAATTGGAATTGAATCAACTAAAGGTATTAGATTGGAATTGGGAGGAATTCCAAGTCTTAGATGATGAAAAAGATAAATAAACCCTTTCAAACTTAATCTCTGTTTTATTTCTCAACTGGCAAATACTTTACCTAAAATGCTCAATTCAAACCTGCAACAATTAAATAATAGATTAAATGATTAAATATAAGTAGTGTGTCCTAAAAGAATTCAATTGGACTCTCATATTTAATGAGTAATCCTTCAAAACCTTGCAAAATCGGGCTCAACCCTCTTTCAGTCGTTTTTCTTTCAAGAAACATAAAGGTTCAAATTGCAATTCAATCAGAAAAATTAAATCTTGAAATCCTCCTTAAATCCATCTAGGAACAATCCTCCATGTCTATTTGACACTTTGAGAGAGGAAGAAGATCAAATTGAACAAATCTTATAAGTTAAAATTTACCATTTTGTACTATAAAAGCCTACAGATTGTTTTCTTAAAAATGACCCCGTAAAATTTATCAAAATCAAAAATTAATGATCCTTAAGTAAATAGGATGTTGAGATCTTTCCAGAAAGTCCTCGTTTTCCCAAAAATGATCTCTCTATCAAAAGTTATGGCCCTCTGAAGTTTTTCTTCCTTGGCGTCGAAAAAAACAATTTGGGAAAATTTTCCTTAGCGGGCCCGCCGGCCCGAATTTTTCCTTTAGCACTTAGGAATTTTTTTTTAGGAAAATATTTCTAATTTTCTCCACCGACCCACAGCCAATCAGAGGCTTCCACGTGGCACCACGAGGTGTCAGTGGATGGGCGGATCCCTTTTTAACTTAGCGCTTTCAGAAAATTTTGGGAAAATTTTCCAAACTTTCCCCACCACCCCACAACCAATCAGGTGATGCCACGTGGCGTCACAAGGCATCAGCAAAGGAGTAGGTCCCTTTTTTCTTTTTTACGTTTAGAAAATTTTTGAAAAAATTTCCAACTTTTCCCCGCCAACCCGCAGCCAATCAAGAGATGCCACATGGCATCACGAGGTGCCGGTGGAGGTGCTGGTGAATAATATCCTCCTAGCCCTTTGGACCGTTAACCTAATTTTCTCCCCACTGCCCCGCCTTAGCCATGTTGGCTTAGGTGATGCAACATGTCCCTTGCAGACTTGCAGGAGAGCGGGCACAAGGTTGGTTTTTTGCCCTGCATGGGAATAAATTTCTAAAGGCCTCCCACCGCCCCGCTCTCCCTGCGATAACTTGGGAGGCGCCACATGTCCCTTGTGGACTTGCAGACCTGCGGGTGCGTGGGCGTAAAATTGTTTTTTTTTCCACGCGTGGGAAATTTTCCAATAGTCTCCCCATGGCCTGCCAACCCACCCTTGGGGCAAATTTTCCCCCATGGGCCCAGAGGCCCACTCTTGGGGAAAATTTTCACCCCAAGGGCCGCCAGCCCATAACTCGAAAAATATGAGGAGTTAGGAGGACTTATTTAGGTCAATGGAAAGGTGAGGAGATTTCCTATCCAATGGGAATGATCTAGGAAATTTTTGAATACATTAAGTTTGAGAAATATCAAATTGAATCTTTAAGCCTGTTAGAGAGTGGGTATGGTGAGGAATTACCCTCTAAACCTAATTGAACCTTCTAACCCTAAATTTTAGATCTTATGACCTCTAACAATTATTAATAAAAGAAAATTATGTTCTAGTGATTTAGAAGTGTTCTGGAACTTTTTAGTGACAGTTGTTACCTTGTAACCTGGTTGTAGACACTTCTAAAAAAAAAAATTATTCCATAATTTTTTCCTAACTAATCCTAGGTTGTTCTTGGGTCTTAAGTGGGTTGTTTTAGCGGGCATTACACGTCAAGTAAAGAGTCAGTGAGATTCTCCTAAAACTTAACACTTCTCTTGATGAACAACTTGTGAGTAATAGGATGGATAAGTCTATAGCCCTTGACCCCCTCTGGATACCCAAAAAATATGCAAGGTTTGGATTACGGCTTCATTGCCTTGTGTTTCTTTTTTGGGAATGTGTGCCATCACTGGTGATTCGAAGACCCTAAAGTGCTTTACTTTTAGTTTCCTATTATGCCAAGCTTCAAAGGGAGTTATACCTTTTAAATATTTGTGGGGAACCCGGTTCTATATATAACAAATACAATTGATGGCTTCTTCCCAAAATAACGAAGTCAAATATTTAGAGTGGATCATATAGTTTTCCATCTCTTTCAAGGATCTATTTTTGCGTTATACCATGCCATTCTACTGAGGGGTGTAAATCACTGTCTAATGTAGATCAATACCCTCTATGGTGAAAAACTTCTCAAATATGTTTCTAACATACTCCCCCCATTATTTGTTCGAAGGACTTTGATGTTTTTCCTAGATTGATTCTCATCAAGTGCCTTGAAGTCCCGAAAGTAATCGAACACTTCAATTTTTCTCCTAAGGAAGTAGACCCATGTATATATGGAAAAGTCATCTATGAAAGTGAGAGCATATTTGGACCTACTGAAAGAAGGATGGGGAAAATCCCCTATGAAATCATTGTGAATCAAATCTAAATATTTTGAATCTCTCCAAGATTTTCCCTTGTCAAATTTCTCTTCAGGGAGTTTTCCAAGAGCACAACCCTTACAAAGTCCCTTTCAGAAATGAACTCTAGGAAATTAGGTAACCATGTCATGTTAACTGGGTTGGTGAAGGTAACGGTAGTTGAGATGCCCAAACCACTCATTCCATAAACTACTAACTCCATTTGAGTGTGTGAGAAATGTAGTAGGGGAAACATCTAGTGAAAAGTGTGAGAAGGTATATAATCTATCATGGTGATCTTCCTTTCCCACTGCTACTGTAGTCTTGTTATGTAACTCCCTGATCTCAACAAAATCTGGATCAAATAAGACTCTCATGCCCTTCCCTATATGAGTCATCTGATATACTAACAAGAGATTAGTTGAAATTGAAGGTACACTAAGAACATTTTTTAATGTTCCACCTTCAACTTCAACAAACCCTCTCCCTGAAATTATGGCTAGAGTATCATCACCCAAAGTGATGGAGGACATGTTGCAGGGCTCTAAGGAAGAAAACTCAACTTGTGTGGTGTGAAGCACTAGAACCGATAACCTGGGAAGGAGTAGATGAGGATGCAACTAGAATAGTGATTTTCCCTTATGTTTCTATTTATCTTTTTCCATTTACTTAGTAGATTCTAGGGTTGATGAAGACTGTTTGATAGATTTAGGTACCGCTATGTTGTTCTTCTCAAGGAGATGATTGAGGTGGTCAATCTTCTTCTTCATACATTTTTTCTCATCATGCCCAAGTTTTTTGCAATAGGAACACTTAACCTTTTCCTTCTTAGGATTCTCATTTGAGTTGGATGTTTTAGTGGTAGACTTGGAAGAGGTAGTGTATTTTTGTTTTTTGTTTTTTCAGATCCTTGCTCTTTTACTTCTTCTCTTGGTTTCTAGAGGATTTTTATTTCCTATTCCCGACAATGAGGGCTTGAGGCTTGGATGACTTTAAGGTACCCATTTTAATTAACTTGTATTGTTCCTTTGTAAAATTAGTAATGAAGTCATCTAAGGATGGCATAGACCATGTGGCTCCAAGAACCCTCTTGGTAGCATAAAATGTAGAAACAAAGATAGAGTAGTCAAAACCTAGTTTGGCAAGCACGGAAAGAAAAAGTTTTTCATCTTTATTTTTATTCCACATCTTTTAACTTCAATCGTAAGGACTTGATCTTGGTAAATAAATATTCCAAGGTGTGAAATTTGTTAAGACTTAAGTTGATAATTTCTATTTCTAGCTCATGACCTCTTATAATGTCAACTTTTCCAAATAAACTTTCTAATCTTTTCCACGCCTCTTTGGAAGATTTGGATGACTCTATGTGAAAAAGGAGTTCAAGAGACACTGAAAGACATAAAATACCAAATGATTCATCACACTTAACTTTATATGCATTTGTACTAGGCTTTGGTTCTAACCCCATTGTGATATGGTACAACCCTTTACCCCTTAGTCCACTGGACATTTTTTATTTCCATTCATGGTAGTTAAAAGGTGTAAGTGGATTAATTGAACTTAGATCCATTATTGTAGATAGAAAGGGTTGTGGTAGTTTTCATAGAAAATAAATAAATGTGTGGAAAGAAAGAAGTTCTAAACAAAAGAGAAAACACCCTGTACACCCCCTAAAAACTATATCAATAAGCCCCCCCCCCACAATATTTGCACTTTATAACTTAGTGCATTTTACAAAATAAATAGGTCCAATGCTTTGGGAAATGAATTTTTTTAACTTTTGCAAAAATGGCACTCGATATAAAACTACCAATAAAATTTTTTACGATAACTATTTCCCATAAATAAGCCCTATTTTAAATGAAATTGCACTAAACTTGAAATGCACTTTTTTTACTAAAATATAATTTTAACAAAAGGAGGAGGGTTTTGATGAATCCGAGGGGAAATTTTTTTTAGTACACAGCCTATGACCACATTGGCTCAAGAAGATCTTCACTATGGCCTTGAAATTTCTACAAGTATGAGTGTAGCCAACAAAACTGCCTCAGGACTCAAAAAATAGTGATTGAATCTGGATTTGCAATGCTTGTATGGGTTGTTGGAAACTTGTTTACAGGTATGAAAAGCATATTGAATAGAAACACACCATTTACAAGTATTAACAAGCATGCAAAGAACTACCACAGGTGAAAATGCCCTTCACATGTCTAAAAACACCTAGATTTGGAGAAATCTTTCAGGGATCCTGCATCAATTATTTAGGGCCCACAAAAAATCAATCTCCAGACATGTATATGCACTATGTGGGCTTGTAAACCTCATAAGCCTACAAATAGGATATATACCCACAAAATAGGAAAAATACATCACCAAAAACACCCAAATAATGACCTCAAATGAAATTAATCTTGCAGAATAATAACCAGACAATCTCAAAATAAGCTCGGCTCTAATACCATATTGGAGAAGTGCCATAGATCTACGGGTTCAAAGAATGCACAGGTGAATGATGCAAGACATGAATTTTTCCAAGACAAAACAATGCAAGCATAAAGGATTACAAATTACGAAAATACAAGAGAGATAATTGTAATAACACAAAAATAGCTCCAACTCAATACGATCAAATAGAATAATGCAAGATATGTACATATAGGATGTGAATGTGTAGCCTTCTCATAGATTGTGGTAATATCCACCTATAATAGTGGTAACCAACAACTAGAATGGTGTAGTCAAGTGGTGACTAACACCTAGAATAGTGTAGTCAAGTGGTAACCAACACCTAGAATAGTGTAGTCAAGTGTAGACCTAAGAAATAATATCCCATAAGTATAGGGAAACTCTAAGTGAGGGTGAATATCTTGAGTAGGATAATACAAATAAAGAGATGAAAATAAGTCCTATACTAACACGAAACCTATGTGGTATAACGAATCAAAATATTGTGAATACCACCACATTAGCAGTCATCCTACATACCATTGTTCAAAACTTTGTCATTACATCCAAGATTTAATTGAAAATGGAGACATTGAAGTTGAATACACTTGTAATATAACCATGCCAAATAAAAAAATTGGAAGTGATTGAATACTCCTTCTCAACTAATGGTATAAACAAACAGTCTAATGATAAAGGTCAATCATCGAACAAGGTTGATCTTGATCATATATAATGATAGTTGTCAATCCTCACCATTAAAAATGTCAATTCTGGGTGGTGTCCAAAGGCTGTATGTATTAAGAGAAGAAAATATTGGAAAACAACTCCTTTAAACACAAACCAAACTTGCATAAAATAAATCACACCTGTGGAAATTGAACGACACACTTGCAGAAATAAAGTTTGCATGAAAGAAACACACTTGCATGAATTAAAAGGCACACTTGCATAAATGAAATTTACATGAAAGAAAAACACTTGCATGAATTAAAAGGCACACTTGCATAAATGAAATTTTTGAATTAAAAATAAACATAATTGAAAGAAACACCTGCAGGTTTACAACAAACTAAATTTTCACAATACAAAGATAAAAACAATACAACAAAATGAATTAAAGACAAATGAATAAACATAAACATAAATACATATATCTATCTTCCTTGGAATGAGTGGTCAGCTCATGCCTTGGAAGAGAATTTAAATCATATCTAAGATCTTAAAACTACAAAATATTTGAGAGGAAAGAATAAATCTTTATTTCTTTGGAGAAAAGCATTCCATATCTAAGTGTGGAAGGTTGCATTTATAATTCATGCATCCAACCAACTCCTTATTTTAGGAAATAAAATTTGATCTTATCTTTATTCCAATCCTACCAACTAAGATCTCCATCTCCACAAAATATGGAGAGAGATATATTATTGAAGTCAAATTTTATCTCACTTATTTTAGGAAGACTTGCTCCCAAATCTTCTCCTTACTTTTTGGTAACAAGAATCATAATGATTTTATTCCTCTACATTATCGGAAGGAGGATTTTCCTCAAAATATGATTTTGACCAAATACCTTTCTCATATTTTACATTTGACTTTGTTGTTTTTGATTGTGGAACTTTTGACGCTTGTCAAATACGATTTTTCCTCAAACTACAGTTCACTAAAATTTGGATTTCTCTTGATTGGTAAAACCTGTAGAAAATATGAATGAGTTTTTTGTTAAAAAAAATTCTATGAACAAAAACCTCTCTCATGTTTTCCATTTGACTTTTCTATTTTTTTTTATGAAACTTTTAGTGCTTGTCTGATACACTTTTCCTCGCACTGCAACTTACTAAAAGTTAGATCTCTATTCATTGGTAAAAATTGTAATAAATCTGAATGAGGTTTTTTTTAAACACACTGCTATGAACAAAAAATTTCTCAGATTTTCTATTTGAATTTTCTATTTCTGTTTATGGAACTTTTAGTGCTCATTTGATACACATTTCCTCAGACTGTAGCTCACTAAAAGTTAGATCTCTCTTCATTGGTAAAATTGGTAGCAAATATGAATGAGGTTTTTGTTAAAAACATTCTATGAAAAAAAAAACCTCTCTCAAATTTCCCATTGGAATATCTGAGTTTTCACAATCCCTCAAAAACTGTCATTCCATTGATGCAAGTTCCGGAACTAAAGCTGTCATTCCTTTTATGCAAGTTTCGGAACTAAATCTGCAAGTTCTGGAACTAAATATGATTTTTCCATGAATTGAAAGTTTCAGAACTAACTATAATTCAATTTATACAAGTTTTGGAACTAAATCTGTGAGTTCCGATACTAAACCTGCAAGTTCCAGAACTAACTCTGTGAGTTCCGGAACTAACTCTGTGAGTTCCGCAACTAACTTAAAACAACTATAACTTTTGCATGCAACCTCAGATTGAGATGATTATTATTTTGAACTTGCATAATTTTTTGAGAGGAATATGAATATGAAATAAGATCTGATTTTAAATGTCTTTTCATTATCAATTCCACTTTTCCCAATACTAGCATTATCTTTACTTTATGGCCTGCATACACAAGACTTTGTATCTTTTCCCAAATAATCAATAGGATTAGTCAACAAAATAGATAACAAAATATTTATAAATAATGAACAAGTTATATATCCTATATTACATCTTAAGCAAACTATAAGTTCCTAAATTACATTTAAATCCACTTTCAAAGGTAGCTTGGAGGGACAAAATAATGGTAATTTATGGCCTCATCAATATAGTTTCATCACTAGATCTTATGCCTCACACTGTGGCTAGCATCAAAACTGACATTCTTGGCCATGTTATAACAATGTTATAAACACTATTTTGGACACTTGTAACTAATTAGTCTTCCATGTCCATGATATCTCAAGAATCCATTCTTAATTCTATTGATCTCCCACAACAGTTTTCCAATACTCAATCATCATCTCAATCTTGTGACATAATTCCTTCCATGGCTTTGACCACAATGTCACCTACATTTTGTGATATTCGTACTCGTGCACCCAACGATATGCATGTTTCTAAGGGTATCTACACACAACTATTTCAAGATTTAGTCACAAATATGTCGTCTAAAACTTTAATCTTCTCATTTGTTCCTCATGACCTTTTGAAACCGAACATCATAAATAATAAATCCTTATTCATTGCTAATCTTTCTATCTACTCCACTAACTTGGACCTTCATATGTTCACAATATTGGTTTTTATTTTTATCATTGTAATTTTTCTTCGCAGATAAAAACCACATGTTGCCCCGTTATGTCTAATTCAGTCACTTTTGGTTTTTATCTTAAAACTCAAGAATAAATCACTTTCAACCCTTGGAAATTGTGGGAATAGATTCATTGGATGATTTCCAGTCAATATCATGTGTTATATGGCCTCAAAAAACCTATTCTTTCTCCATGAATGAAATTTTCACCATTCAGTTCCTGCTCAGGTCTTCAAATTCACTTTTGGGAACATCAGTTCCGCCTCAAAATTCAAAATGTGCTTTTGGGAACTATCAGATTCTAATTTTAAGTTTAAAGTGTGCCTCAGTTCCTTGTGACACTCCAAAATGTGCTTTTGGGAAGTTCTAGGTTCTAACTTGATGTTGTGATTGCACTTTTCACTTGAGGTTCCTCATGGGGAACCAAAAGTGTGACTTTTGGAACTTAAGTGAGTTCTCTTGGTTCTATTTGGAAGTTAGGCTCCCCACTTTTTGGAATTTAAGCGAGTTCTCAAGGTTCTATTTTTGAGTATGGGGGTGCACTTTCTGGACACTTAAGTGAGATCCAAGTTCTGGTTGCTCATTGACATGCACTTTATTGGTTCCTATGTGTCCTAATTGCTCATTGACATTTCACTTTTCACTCTGACGTTCCACTTGGGAACCAAAAATGCGCCCAAGTGGTTCCTTATGAAGCTTCAACATGCATTTTGGTTCCATACTGAGGAATCCAAAAGTGCACTTTTGAAACTTAAAGTTCCCTCTTCCATAACTCAAAATCTGTGCTTTGGAGTTCCTTGTGGTCTTTCAAAAATGTTTTTTAACTCTAAAACATAAAGCGAAATAAATTAAAACACTTCCCAAGCTAACTCAAGTGCATTTTATAACAAAATTGAATTCTCATTTTCTCCATGAAACTTAATTTCTTCCTCTCATTCCTCCATGAAAAACCAGCTCCATGATTCCTTAATATTCTCCAAGAACACACTTTTGCTCATATCTCGATCTCCCAATCAATGGATGAAATCCTTTAAAATTTTGCCAAGTTGGCTCCTCCTTGAAAACATCCTTTGGAATTGATCTGATACATGTATGGGCTATGATGAACTAGGTTTATTTTCTATCTTCCCACTTGAAGTTTTGCTACTAGAAAAACCCTATTTTTACCATAGCTTCTTCCCAAAACATTTTAAGTGCTTCATATCTTGCAGAGATCCCATTATGTAAAAATCCCCTAAAAAATTCCCATCCATAGATTCCTCCATATTAGCATATTTCTTATTTTATAGAGTAGAGATATTCATTCCATGTGATCAAAATCAATTCTTCAGCTTGTAAGCTCCATTAAAAAGAACTCACCTGTGCAACTACAACTTGTTTTGCTAATTTCCCATAATTCCCAACGAGAGATCTTCGTAAAAATTGGATTAGCATCCCTTCCTCTCAACAACGTCCTTGAGATGGATCAAGTCTCATGTGGTTTGGATGAAGTATTGTTCTCTGTAGTGATCTAATCAATATTTTAGCCGCTGAAAACCCCATTAAAATGTGCTAAGCTCATCATGCCCAAAACCCATTTTGTCATTTCCCATTGACTGTTAGGGAGGAATTGTCAAAAATTTAGAGCACGCCTTCTGAAGTCTTCCCAACACCTTTCAATTCAAATCCATTTGTTCGCTAAGTTTCCATTGAGTATTGTCTCCCAGTATTGATCGAAGTACATATTTCAACTATCAACTTCATTAAAATTTCACTACGACCTTTGAAAACTCAAAATTTGCCTTGTCAAGTACCAATTTGCCATTGCCAGAATTTTTCATGTTACCCATTTCAAATATAAAGTTCAAGTACTATGGCTACGAGCCTATCTCTATTCTAATCGCCAAAATGGCCTAATATCGATAGATAGTAACAATGTAAATTTCATGGACTTCAAGGGTACCTGAGAGATGAGGATGATAGAAGGTAAGCAGGACCCCAATAATAGACATAATCTTTCATAGTGGCTTGTTTTGGGCTGTCAAGATTTCCTCTATTCTATTCAATGTATGGATTTGGTCTTGAGCATGTTTCTGATCATTATGACTCCTATCAACCAAGAAATCAAAATGACAGAATGGTTAAATTGTTGGCTCAACTGGATCCAACATACATTATACACCGCTTTTTGGATACGAAGGAGAACAATTCTATTGTTTTAACCAAAGGAGAATGCCTTACTCTGATTGGAATGATCTAAGTTTCCAAGCTCCAAAATATGTTTTTTTGATCATGGTTGAAATCAAAAAAGTAAGGGCCTTCTAAGCCCCCTAAAAATTTGGTGAGAGTTAACTTTCATGAAGAGCTTCCAAATATGATTTTCCTCTTGATCTGAGTCATGAGAAAACTCACAATGAAGTAATTCAAGCCTTGGATGAGTGATTTCATGAATATTATTTGTGAGGGATCACAACACATTTATCGGTGTCAGATCATTAGTGAAAACCTACACAATGCCTTGTTGGGTATGGCCTCGAAAAGTGAATTCTATATGACCTTGTATCTTTTTTATTGTATCATTGCTACCAAAATTTAGACAAGATTATCTTTTGCATGAGATCTAAGTGAGATAAGGATGATATATGATTGTCACCCTCAGATCACTCACGAGGGAAGTTTATCATAACTATGTTTTTAATTAGGTCATGAAAAGGTAATAATGCTTTCAGAATATTAAAAGAAGCCACATACCTCATCATTGTATATGCAATCTACTTCAACCAGTTCCACAAGTTCACATGCATTCAATTTGGTGGATTTGACAGATACCCATAAAATCTTCCAAGGCATGTCAATGATAAGATAGTTCTGAATGAATTATGTAGACAATTGGGTTTCGTGCATGCTTAGTTGAAGGATAGAAAGGTCAAATGTATTAATTTCCCATCAAAATTGTCATTTATTGATGTAAGAATGCTCTAGATGCTCAGAATATCGAGTCTACCATGTTCCCCTTTAACCTCCATTCTTATTCTAAAAGGGTCAACTTCGACAATAAGGTTATTTTTCAAGAATAACATGAGGTTTACTTGTGTTAATACCCACCGACCTTGAATTGAGGACTTTTGGGTTGATTTTTTGATGATCTCGAGGTTTTCCAATGAGATTACATGAGGATGACTATTGAACAAATGAGATCATTTAGGTTGGAATGGGGCATGGAAGGATTGATAGATGATGGCATTGATTTAATTGACCCATACTTTATGGAGCATGTTCAAAGTTAGAATTTGAAATCTATCTAATGGTCCAAAAATGGAATTAGGAAACATCCTAAACCGTATTATGGTAGTGCTAAATACATCTAAGAATTGGTTTCTCAACAAAGTGTCAGAATTCACTTCTACAAGCAATAGCATTAATTTGAGATATAGCGATGGAACCTCTCATATCAAAATATATATCAAAAGTTCAAAGGTGCACTATACAACCTTGAGTTCTTTGCAATATCCCATTGCATCATATTAGTTTCACCTTTTATCTACCTCCAAGTTTCCTATCAGAAGGAATCCCTCCACTTCCCTTGAGCTAGGAGAAATTGTTACTTCTCCTACGAAGGATGGTCTCATAGTTCCTAAGGAAGATATCCTTCAATCCTTCTCACTTCCCAAAAATCCTCTTCAAAGTAATTCTTCTCATTCTTGTTTTCCTTTTCCTATCATTCATGTTTCTTCACCAGTCCATTCCTCTCATCACCCTTCTCCCATACTTATGCAAGCTATGTCACCCTCCTCTTCCTCCCCCCATCCTTATTTCTCTTAGATTTTATCATTGATAGAAGAAATGAAGTGAAAAACTACAAGAGTTGTTAATCCAATTTTTGATGCAGTAGTAGAGATCTTAACAGTAGGAAAAATAGTCAAGAAAGACAAAACTACTTCGAGGTTGGTAAGTGACACTTCAGGATTACAGTTTGGGTAAGTAGTAAAAGCACACGTTTAAAATGATTAAGTTAGAAATGACTATAGAAAACTATGAGCTAAGAATAATCCTTGTTGGAAAATCCACTCCTCAAGTGGATGTAAAAAATTTGAAAGATTTTTTTTCAAGGACGATTGAAAGAGTAGAAAAGAGAAAGTAGACTCAAGAATAACTTGAAAATCATGTTTGTTTTCTTTCTTCCTACACGACCACATTTTTAAACTTGGATGTTTCTAATTATTTTCCAGCTTGAACCCTCTTTCCCATTTGTATCCTAGATCAAAATCATTAGATGATATTCAAAGATTTAACAAGCAAGGGAGAGTCACTGAACTATGGGTCAAAAGTATTCTTACCAGTTGTAAATTCATACATGAAATCAGTAAGGTGTATGAATCGATGGAGACAATGAATCTCAAGGTCAAGAGCATCATGGAGGCATGTAGTACTAAAATTACTTACTTAGAAGATTTGATTATAGATGCCCAACATATATCCATCTCAGATCAGAACATATTTCTTTATAAAGAAGTATTCCTGGGATACGAAGGAGGTATTTCAAATAAATGGTTGAGAACCATTGAATGATGAATCAAGACCCTAAAGGAAGAAATGGATGATATTTCTCCCCTTTTGGAAAATAATGACATGTTGAAATCAGAAGTTGGTGTGGATTTATGAGACATGAGTTGTTCACCACCTAACAATAACAATCCTGAGATGATAAAAGCGGAGGAATTCAATGAAAAGGATCAGAGATCAATTGTTTCACCCTCAGAATGTTTATGTAGACTTAATAAATAAGACAGCCAAAATCTATAACACTATTTCAGAAGCAACCAAGGAGCTTTCAAACTTGTTTGAGCAAAGTAAGAATATTTTACAAGTGGTAGATTCATGGGTCGATGTTTGAGAGAATGTTGTGATTCCACACGAGGGAAAAGTCTAGGATGTGGTAATGCACTTTTGATTGAATTTGCAAAATTTCAAAGTTCCTCCAGTGTGACGTATCCAAGGATCTTCATCTTCTAAATATCTACCTTCATGATATTTTATTCTCTCTTTCATGAAGAAATCACTTCATTTGTAAAATTGACTTGTTTCACTTAAGTGATTTCTATTCCTCCATTGAGGTTATACTTTTTCTATTTTTGTCTTTTATCACTTAAGTGACTTTCTATTCCTTCATTATATAAGTATTTTTCTTAAAATAGGGAAAATTAACTTATTTCAAATCCAGAATATGAAAATTCAAGCACGGAGATGAAAGGTCATGTAAAGAGAGTATATATTGGGATGGACTCTCCATTCCAAAGATGATCATTTTCTCCCTCTATAACATATTGTCATTATTATATTTTCTACATAACATTTTCCTCCATTCTTTCTCTTTTCACTCAGCCAAATGTATGAAAAATTTGTAAATACATAAGGACTTTGTGCCTTTTAAAATGGAATGAAAATCAATATTTGAACTTTTTTCAATTGTTATTATTGTTTCATACTTTTTATATAATTTTCATATTTTTTCCCATGTCTTTTGATTGAAACTAGAAATCTCTCCAGATTTTAGTTAATGAAACTTAATTTCATCTCATTAATGCAATTCACCTCCTCACTTTCCTACCATTTTCCCTCTCTCTTAGATATTGTTGCAGTCACAACACGAATGATAATGCACACTCCCAAGTCTTTGACCACCCCTAAGAGATAGTTTAGTGTATATGTTTTTTCAACTTTCAATAAATTTGAGTTGCCCCATCTTAAAGCGGAAGGACATAATCCCACGAGCATTAACGAAGTCTATATTTTGTCCTTGACAAAATATTTTTCCAAAGTACCCAAAACCCTAACCATGGGTGAAACACTTGTAAAAAGGTTAGTGTTTGGGTTGAAGTGAAATCTGCACACCTCCTACACTGGCACTACTACAAAGAAACCTGAAATGACATATAGTTATCCACCTATGCATTTTATGTGTATGGATGTAACTACATTTGAAAATTAAATCACTTGAAATTGTTATGGCTTGCTTTCTTAGTGCTTGACTTGGTTTTGATGGTTTTTTGCTTGGGAAGATGACTCTAAAACCTATTTGTAGTGTTTTATACTTGTGTAGGGTTTTCTCCTAATGTGTGTTACTTTTTTAGGGAAATTTAGGAGAGCTTTGAGTTCCTTCTAAGATATATTTACTTGCAAATTATGAGGTGATTTCCAGGTAAGTAAATAAGTGTGTTTGACTTGTTTATATATGAATCCATAGGTATTATTTCACCTTAAGGATGTGTCACACCTTACTTAATGCGAGTTCCAAAACATGTAAAATGATAACAAAAACATCTCGATCAAAGATAGGAAAATTAATAAAGGTGGTGCTATTTTTTTAAGTTAAAAATGTTATGGCAATCATCGTTACCCGTAGACACAAGCAATGTGGTTGAGTCACAATGAAGGGAGAGACAACACCAAACCACGCTCGAGAATGAAAAGGGAGATAGCGAAACAAAATCAAACCCTGGGGTGGAGGATTGGCTTAACGCTGCGTTCGCACATTAACTATTTATGATGGTTATCATTATTATTTTTTAAACATTGAAGATAACAAAATCATGACGGTGGAAAGGGTCGAGATAAACCAATAGTGATAAAGCTTATTACATTGGGTGGGTAAATACAAGTTTTAAAAAAAATTATTTATGACAATGTTAATAATCATTCTGAGAATGATTAATATATTATTTTTTATTAATATTTTCAAGTTACGGGAATTTGCAATTATATTAAAAGGGACATGGGTCCCATTTCGTCTCCAAAATGGACTCATGCCTTTGAATTTATTTAAAATTAATATTATTAGGTTTAAAATAAAATTACATTTCTTTATTAAATTTTAGCCCTTTAATCTCAGGTCTTTTCCCAAAATAACACATGTAATTAAATCCTTTTTTATAATCTGCCACCAAATTACGTAAGCCAATAATCAAGTTAAATTAATTAGTATGATTTATTTAAAGTACACCCAAATGACTTAAGTCATTGTGCACATCCATTATGGGCCCCGGGATCTAAGTGATCTCCACCCTTAGATTAGTTAAACCTAAAATTGTAAAAGAGAGGATATAATTTGTAAAATCCTAGGTTTATCTCATTTCCTCCTCATCCAATTTCATTTGGGTCTATATGAAATTTCTTCTCTTTGTTGTTTTTATAGGAATGGATTCAAGCTCAAGGTTTATGGATTAAGTTTTGTTTTCATTCTTCTATGGCAGATCATCAAGATATACACTTGTTTATTTGTTGGGTTAGATTTATATTTATTGTTTTTCTTTGGGTGAAAAGCCCACAACCAGGGAAAAACTCAAGGAATTTTATAGATAAACATATATATTTATATGTATTTTTCTTTTATTTAGATCTAACTAGTGTATATATGTATGCTTATATATATATGGTCATATTGTGGGTAAAAATCCCTCATGGGCAGTTGTACACACCCAAAATTGCATGTTACTATATTGTCGGAATAGTGAAAATCCATGATGATGATAACTTTAATTTTCATATTAAATGACGAATCCAACTCTATATTCCTCACTTTCCACTTTCTTATGTGACTTAGTTTACTTTTCTTCTTAGTTACCTAGCCTTGCATGCTTCTGTAAATGCTTTTCACCCATATTTGACTTAGTTTTTACCTTAAGTTATGAAACTATCCTATCAGTTGTGTAACCATCAATATAACTTGAGTGTAAATTATGAAACTTTCATGGTGGTTGTGTAACCTCTGATTTACGTAGACTGAAAATTCCGTATGCATTAACCCAAGACTTTAACAATGTGTTATATACATGTGTTTCTTCTTCCCAATTTGATTTCTTGCACATTTCTTGACCAAATCAGAGTTTCCTTTTATCTTGTTAGATGCATATAGACTTCTTATTCTTTACTTACTTATTAGTAAGTTAACTTCCCCTTCCCATGGTGATTTGGAACTTATTTGTTGTCAAGTGTGTTGGACCATTTCCCTTCCAACTTTCTTTAAAAACTGATATTTTCCCAAAGCATTGGTTAGAGTCTCTTGAATTGGAATTACACTGTTATACTTATGGAATATTTCCAAGAAGCACACAAATAAACATAGGGAATTTTCCTTGTTACTCTCTTTCCTTCATTGCTACCAAATTACCTGTAAACCAAATAACTCCAACACTTATACATCTTCTTATGCATACAAACCAACATAGTTCTCTAGTACTACATTAGAGTCACTTATTGAAAAATAAATTAAGGGGATAGAGAAAATCACATCCAACATTGGATATTGTCTTTAGTTATACATTTCATAGGTTGGGGGTGTCATTTGAATTCCTTTGAAGAATTATTTCATTTTATCTTATATTTCAATTTGTAATCAATAAAAACATTTGTTTTAAGGAAAGGTAGAATTCATAGATTGGTTTCATTTCTTGTAAGTAGATTTCATTGAAAAATTATTCTCATCTCATCCCTATGGATTTTGTCTTAGGAAGTATTTGGAGGAATTCCTTGTGCACATAGTCTTTTATTTATTCACTGCCAAATCATCTGTAGCTTTCATTTTATCTATTTAGTTAGATTGTGTGTATGCATACGAGCAAAGATTCTCTTGAAATATTCCTCCCTATCTTATCCTTGTGGATTTTAAAGGGAAGTTAGTTTGAAGAAAATTCTGTGTCTATGCATCTTGCTGAGTTTATTCATATTTAAAAAGCTTCTATAGGAATTTAAGTATTTTACTAGGAAAGTTTCAGGGGAAGAAATTGCTTCTGAGAAGTTCTTAAATATTCTTTTGATTATAAGGTAGAACCAAGGAGGAAGTAAGATCCACAATTACAAATTAGAAGAAAATATCTATTTCAGTTATATTAGACTTAATTCATTTTACAACAGGGAAAAATCCACATCCGGCTAATTCACTGTTTAGTTTATTTTATTTTAGAGTAGAAGTAGTTTCTATTTAATTAGAAGTAATTTCATTATCTGTGTAGATTTTGTTTCTTAATTCCAAGAAAACTAGAAAATCCTCAAAAACATAGATTAAATTAAATAGATTTGTTTATTTTTCTTATTTCCTTTCATTTTAAAATCTCTAAAAATAGAAAAACAAGTAGATTAGATTAGATTTCATTGTTTTAATTAATTAGTTTCATTTCTTTAATTAATAAGTTGCACGTAGATTGAATTATATTAAAGGAGAGTAATCAAATTTATTTAATTTAAATATGTTTGCATTATTTGGTTAAATTAGGAACATAAATTTAATTAGAAGGGAATTAACATGCAAAGTCCCTACGTTTCTTTAAGGACTTAGGTTACCTCAAAAAATAGCCTTAACCCATTTAATATTTTTTGTGTTCTTTGTTTATTTATATAGATTATTTGTTTCATGTCCACATGACCATCCTAAGGCCCAAACAACTAAGATAAGGAGTGTGTGATCCAAGAGTACCACAACCAAAAACCATTACACAATTGAACGACATTGATCAGGGTCTTAGACAACTCATATTTAAGACCACTCTGTCCCACCTAGCATCATTTAGCCATTGATTACTTTGAACGACAAGGTTGATAACGTCAATGAGTTTTGTGCAAACCAACCTGGTAGAGACTAAAATTTTCCTTTCCCATCTATTGTCTCATATTCATGACCCTTTGTGGAGAGCAGTTTACAAGAGATGGAGGAAAATTCCCACATGTTCCACAACAAATTCAGAGGTTTATTTGGTCCCAACCTAACATTGATCTAAATCTTCATGTGGCCATTATCCTTGATCGTTCCATTTCACCCAAGTAGGTTAGATAGGTGTTTATTTCCCGTAACAATAAAATACCTATCGTGCCCATTGAGGAAAGTCATTTTCCATAATTTGACCTCATAGTTTTCCACTTTCCATCCCTATTTTCTTATAGCCATCTATTCATCATTTATCCATTAACACCAACCTATAGCCATCTATCCATTTCATTGCAGTTATGTTGGCACTAGAGAGACCTTCAAGAGGAGGATTATTTCGCATGTGCCTGGAGTCATGTGTTGATTCTTACCCGAGCATGTACAAAATTGGTGAACCTAACATGAAGGATTAGTTCCTTTTCATTTCAATTTCGTTTCTTTATTTTCTTTCATCCATCCTTCTCCTCTCCCATTTTTTTGCGGGTGTTTATATTTCACCCCCCGAATATGTCAGGTTAGGAATATGAGAGGCCCATTTTGGGTCTCAAGGATTATTACCATCAAATGGGTATACAAAATTCACCCTCTTTGTCAGGGTGGACTGATAATTAATCACAGTATATCTTATCTCCTCACACACCTCCTCCTCAAGGGTTTAATATCAGTTCATTGGTTAGGATTGAGGAGATAGATCAACCCAACCATAATGCACTACTAGAATTCTCCAACTTTAATAACATGAAATTTACGGGAGAAGAAAGTTTTAATCCATGAGTCTTATCTAGGCCTCAAATCAGCATGTAAGATGATTCCTTCTCTTCTTATCTACCTCTAGATGATGAATTCCTATCACATCTCTCCCAAAAAGGTGAGTGTATCAACACTATAGATAAATATTTTGATAGGATTCAAGGGTATATTGATGTCCTTCTTCAGAACAATGTTTTTACCCCTCCTCTTACAATGGAACATACATCTAAAAAAGGGTGGTCTAAAAAGGATCAATTTATAGCAGTACACCACATGTCTTTACAACCCAAAAAGTCTCAACACATGAACAAAAAAAATGTAACACCTTCATTGGGTGATGTGATTTCAACATTGGTGGACAAAATTAGGGAATTAGAGATTTCCTAACCTTTATAGTCTACACCATTCACATGGAAAGGAAAAGTTACCCACCACATTCAGAACTATAAGTATGTCCCTTCCACACCATCACCTTCTTAGGTCTACATGGGTATTCCTATCCTTAAATACCTCCTTACTGGGTTAGGACACACTAGGCATTCCCCCTCACTCTCCATATGGATATCCAATCATAAGGGCCAATCCAGACGTGCATTCTCAAGTTCCATTCCAGCCAAAAATATGGTGTTCCCTGGTTTTACGCCTACCAATTTGTATCCAAATAATGTCCCCCATACCTTCACATGTATTCAAAAGCACAAGAAGGTGACATGTTTTCTTATCCTAGTCCATATGCTCAAAAACAAGGGGTTCTTTATGCCCTGACCAATGCCTATGTTGTGTCGTATCAAAATCCTATTCCACCTCCACCTCCCCATCAAGTATCGTCAATGGTTGATTCCTACATAGTGGGAACATACTCAGAGTATCTCAAGGATCCCCTCAACTTTACCATATGAAGTGTAATGCTCCCACATCCATTGTTTGGATCTTCCCAAATTCAAAGGGAAGGGGGATTCGAAAACTCACATTAAATCATACATAACTGCTATTAGAGAGTTACTCCCTTGGGACACAGTTGTAGTGAAGATATTCCCCAATGCCCTTGAAGGGATTTCTCTCGAATGGTACTATAGAATCTTAAGCCTCCATTAATTCATTTAAGAAACTGGTCTTAGAGTTCATAAAGGATTTTGACATGAAAAAATTTCTAAGAATAGGAATCAGAGAGTTCCTGCACATTAAACAAGAGCATAACAAGTCATATGCCCACTTCATTAGAGGTGGTGGAAATTCCTCTACTCCTCTTCCAACACTCCAAACATGGATAAAATGGATTTTTGATCTATTCATCCACTCCCTTAATTGAGAAACTAAGTAAGAAGTACAAAAGTTTTCTCTTAGGAGTCTATGAGGAGGTCTTAGAGGGAACTCTCTGCATTGACCATAAGCAGTGATCAACAATAGACGAAAGATATATGGTCCAAATGGGAAATTGGTCACTCCCTCTAAAGGTAACTTGAATTACCAAAATGGTTCAAAAAATAATAATCAAGGACCAAAGTCCTCAATTAGAACCATGGTGCCACAATGGATGGTGTAACTGATCAACCTAAAAATCTAGATGTTATTAGCACTAGCAACACAAATAATAATAATAATAATAATAATAATAATAATAATGCAAATGTGAACAATCAAAGGAGAAACAACTTCACTCCTTTTATTAATGTTCAACTTTAGTCACCCTCACCCTTCCTCCTCAACAAGTTTAGGCCCAGGGCAGTTCAATACCTAAGTTAATACCCGAACCAGTTTCCAAATCAGTATCAGAATCTAGGCCAAAGGCCTCCAAACTTCAACTATAATAATCAAAACAAAATAACAACAAGAACTATGTACCAAAATCAAAATCAATAACCAAGACCTCAAGAATATGATCCCAACTTATATTTTGGATTTCATATGGTTATAGGATCATGATGCTTGAGTCATGTAGGGATTGTAATAAGTTCATACAACATGGCTTCCAGAAGACCGAGAGATAACTATTCATTGATATGTTTTTGGTTAATCCCACAACACCTACAAAAAATACTCACGTGGGGCATGTTTCTCTACAGAATGCTACTCTTGGAATTTGTAAATACCCCTTCCCAACATGCCCTAAAAATGGGAAGCTTAATCCTCATGGTACCAACAAGGGGGTCTCCTATAGGGAACAATGATCACGAATCCTCTACATCCACGGATCTGCAAGTACTTCCCCCTTTGGATAACTAAAATCAGCCTAAGATTGTGGGACTAGTTGAGTTTGAAAACCGAACCTGGAAGTCCACATGCGAGTTGACTCATACACGCATGATTATTATTCGTCAACCTCTCCCCATTTACTCTTCAATGTCAAGATGATATGCCAGTATTTCACTAAGCCAGTAAGATCCTATGATTTGATCACAGATCTGACTAATACCTTTTCCCACATTTTCTTTTTAGATTTGTTAAATAATTCCCCTGTGCATCGATTTGCTTTATTAGAAGCCCTAGGTATTGGTCACTTAATTCACATGTCAATCCTCCTCCAGAGACCCAAATCAATCACATAGAATTTTATGTTTATCCTCTAGGGTATCCTGAGAGAGATACTAGATTTGTGTTTGATATCAACAAGATTCATATTGACACTAAGCTAGCACAGAGAGGTGATCTTGCGTTATATTTGTAGTTTTGGATTTACAAAAATTATGTTAAGACGAATCCATGATAGATGACATGGGGATGATGTTAATATAGTACCCTTCTCATTTTTGTAAAAATTAGGCTATGGGGAAATGAATTGTTTCTCAACTTGGAAACATGATGAGAGGATATGAAAGCCTTAAGGATACATCCATTGGAACCATAGTGCTTCCAGTCACCCTTGGACCCAAGACCATTTTGACCAAATTTTATATTATAGATCAGGAAACCAACTATAATATGATTCTCGGAAGACCTTGGATTCACATAATGAAGGCCATCCCTTCCACGTTATTCCAAGAAGTTAGGTTCTTGCATCTAGGGAAGGTATTTGTGGTTCAAGGTGACTCAAATTCGTTCAATATCCATTTATCCATCCTTAAGAAGAAACCCAGGGTTCACGTTTAAATTTGAAACTCTAAACTAGTTAAAACATGTCCTAATTCTTTCTCAGGATGATTATTCCCACATCTAACGCTTGTGTCGATGACTAAGTTAAAAACCACCCAAGCAAATCAAAGGGGTGGATGTTAACTGAAAACAAAATACAATGTAGTAGAAAATTTGTCAACTAACAACAAAAATCATTAAATCTTTTAGAGAATGATTTTCTGATTGTTTCTCCCATTTGATTCCTTGGGCATAGGTCGTGTTCTTGGAATCACATCTCTTCCAGTCGATTGCATTGGATATTTTTACATGGTTAAGGTCTCAGAAGTTAAGGAAGAATATTCAAATAATGATCAAATGTCTATCTTCCTAGACAATTGTTGGACCCTCAACTACGATGGTGTGAAGTGTCCTCTATGGCGTTGGGGTAGGGGTGATCCTCACTTCTCCGGAAGGAGGGTCATAATTTTCCTTCAAGTTAAACTTTGAGTGTATACAAAACAACAGGAGTTGAGTATGAAATCTCTTCTTCTTGAGTCTTATTATGGCTAAGAGGATAGGTGCGAACAATTTCAGAGTCTTGGGTGACTCACAACACATTGCAAATCAAGTATCATAAGTCTATGAGACCAAAGTAGAGCACCTTCAACTCTACAAGTTTGACATTCTCGAGATTTGTAAGTGTTTTGAATTTATCTCAATAAAATCCATTTCAAGAGAACAAAACCAACTAGTTGATTATATGGCCGCTTCCTCTTATTTTTTTCCAAGTGAGGACTTATATAAAACCAAATTCACTCGTTTCAGTCTGAGCCAAATCTTTGGTTCAAAAAGATGCCAACCAATGCAATTCTAACATACGTTGAGACTGAAAATGAGCCTCGTTACATTGGATTTCATGGAAAATGATGAGGAAATCTTACGATACCTCAATTCTTACACAGAGCTTCATCTCGTGCACCATAAGAAGGGATTTTCTCTTATACGTCACCCTTCCTCTTACTTTGGGGACCAAACGATGAACTCTTCCTCGTTGGAAGGTTTTGAGATTTATGAAGTTGAGGAAGAAGAGTTGGAGTTACCTCCAAATCCCCACCTAAGTTTGAAGAGGGTAACACTTCTTTGATTAAGGGAATGATAGACATTAATCTATAGGGACAGAAGAGGAACCAAAAATCTTGAAACTTGGTTCTTCATTTTCACTAGAAGAGATAGAAGCACACATGAAGGTGCTTAAAGATTATTCCAAAGCCTTCATCTTTATCTATATGGAAATGATAGGTATTCGTTCCTAAGATCGTGGTTGTACACAAATTTTTTGTTACAAATCCTGACTCTAAATCCATAAAGAAAAAATTGAGACCCATGAAGCCAAAAGTTTCTTTAATGGTTAAGGAGAAGGTAATGAAACTCCTTCAAGTAGGGTTTATCAAACTAGTATATTATTCTATGTGGGTGTCAAATATCATCCCAATTATCGAAAATAATAGGAAGATACATATTTGTATCGACTTCAGGGATATTAACAAATCTTTTCCCAAAGATGATTTTCCACTGCCTTCAATTGACATCATCATTGATGCAACAAATGGGTAATGAGTTGGTTATCTCTTATGGATGGATTTTCTAGTTACAACCATATAAGGATTTTCGAGGAAGACCAAATGAAAACTACTTTCACTAGTCCTTGGGATAACCTTCTATTACACGGTCATGCCTTTCAGCCTAAAGAATGGCGTAGCCACCTACCATTAGGCAATGACATACATTTTTCATTATCTTATTCATAAGATTGTGGAGTCTTATGTTGATGATTTTATGGAAATGGATAAGAAATGTGGTGATCATCTTGAGGTTCTTCATACCATTCTCTCTTGATTTAATAAATACGGCATAATGCATTGAATCCAGAAAAGTGTCCATGTTCGGAGTTATAGGAGGAAATTTGTTTAGGATATATCATCTTTTCTCATGATATTGATGTCGATCCACAAAAAATTTGGGTAGCTTTTAGAAATGTCCCCACCCACAGATCAAGTCAGGCATCAGATCTTTCCTAGGTAAGCTTGGGGTAATTCAAAGGTTTATCCTTGACCTAATGTATGTCATTCACCCCATTAACAACTTACTAAAGAAAGAGTGTAGAAAATATTATATGACTAAGTGTCACAAAGCATTTGAATCTATAAAGTGTTTCCTTATGTCACTGCCTACACTCATGCCACTAAAAATTTGACCGTCCTTTGATTTTATATTTTCTAGTCACTGATGTCTCAATAGCGTGCATACTAGCATAAGAGGACTATGATGGTCGTGAGTGGGCCATTTATTTCATTATTCATACTCTTCTCGACTACAAGACATGATATATGCAAGTAGAGAAGGAGTGCTTAGCTATAGTTTTTACAACAAAGAGGTTAAGGAATTACATGCTTAACCAAGAGACATGAGTAATTGTCAAATCTGATCAGTTATGAATTTTTTTAACTCGAGTGAAGCCTTGTTTACGAATTTTTTTTGTTTCATCACAGTTGATGTGTTAGTTCGTACTCACCTTTTTTAACTAAAATTTTGTTAAGGGGGAAAAATCATCACCAGATTGGTTGCAAGATAAGTCCTATAGACAATGGGCAATTAGTAGATTATGTATTTCTCCTGAAGAATTTGTTTTCATCATAGAAGAGAACCATAGCCTCTCATTTATTCATGTCTATGGTACACTGACTATTGTCAATCAAATTGTGGACCGATTATACCTTTAGGTATAAACCTCGCAGAAAATACAGTGGCTATGTGTCATAGTCATGAAATACAGTAATCGTAGAAGAATTTTTCTATCAGTAGAGCCTTCGACATGACATGATTTTGAGATGTGTTGATGAATAAGAGTTAGATAAAATTCTCTTTAAATCCCTGACAGTAGACTCTGTGGTGGGTCACTTTGGAGGGCATGCAACTGACACATAAGATTCATCACATGGGTTACTTCATGGTCCTTATTAGAACATGATGTTTTAGAGTATGTATGCACAGGTGTCAAAAAGTGCTAAGTAGTTTTCACACACAATACACATTACTGCTCAGGAACTATAGAAAATAGTGACACCCTGGCCCTTTTCTAATCATGGGTTCTTGATCTAATAGGGGAAATTCTCCCCCTAATAATCAGATTGTCATAACTTCATTATCACAACCATATAGTATTTTATAAAGTAGTGTTGATGTCATGTTTCTTATGACCGTACCTAGATATGTAATTGTCAAGTTTATTTTAAACCAAATCATCTATAGGTATGGTGTCCCACAAATCATTATTTTTGGATAATAACATGCCTTTGAAAAATAAATATATGTGTGAGTTGTGTGTGTAATTCAAAATAACTAATCACACATCCTATCTTCGTACTATCATCAGGCCAATGTGACAGGCTGAGGCTAGGAACAAAGACATCTGAAGTACATTCTCTTTAAGATGGTTAAGGAGACCAATTTTTTTTGGAATTTAAAGCTATTTATGGCTTATTGGGCCTATAAAATGTAAGTGTGAAACACCTACAGGGGCACCCCCATAATCTTTTTTTTTCAGTTTTTGAAAGTGAGTCTTACTATCAGTGGTAGATCTACCTAGTCTTCGTATATCTCTACAAGGTATCTCGAATGAAGACACATATTGAGAAGCACGATTAGTTGAAATAGAAACTCTTGATGAAGCGTGGCTTAGAGCTGAGAATCATCACCAAGTTTATGTTGACAGGATGTGTCACCAATATAACAAGAAAGTGTATGAACGTGAGATACAGGTAGGAGAACTAGTACTAAGACTTGAGAGTCGTAATCGATAGAAAGGCCAGCAAATTAAGAAAAGTTTATACCAAAATGGTTAGGCACATACCAAGTAATGGAAGACTATAATAACGGTGTGTACCTCTTGTGTACTCTAGAAGGTGAAGAATTTACTGAATCAGTTAATTCATTTCACCTCAAATGTTTTTTATGCATAGTTTATTTGCATTTCCACATTTGTACATTATTGCATACATATTTTTTTATCATTTACATTATCATTTTCTGAAATTGTAAAACTAGAAACTTATTTTTCAAGAAGCTTTTAAAACTTTCAAATATTGGCAGAAAAATTCAATCATATCTCCTCGTGTATTCATCTTATCATCTCCAAATTATTTAGTATCTTTATCATTTAAGCTATTGAGACAAAATCTTGACATTGATCCTACCAAGACTTGTACGCTTAGTCCTATCATGGTTTCCTATAGCTCAAGTGTATTTTACCATAGTCTATACTAGAAGCTTCTTGATGTCACATACTTCCCTAAAAATATCTCTTATGACATAAACAATCTAAACATTTCACTTGGGCCTCTTGTTCACCTATCTCAACGTTCAGTGCTGAGCCCTTGCACATTACTAGTTGCATGGGGTTTGAAAGAGTGTGTGAAAACACAAAGCATGAGGATCATGAGGGAAAATGTGAACATCTACAGAAGTGCAAATGAAAGTGTGATGAGATCTTGAGAATAGCGAGCATCAACCAAAAGTGCATGTAATATTTGATAAAGGGGTAGAACCTCGTTGTAATCCACAAACTCTCACAAATCTCATAGATATGAAGGGGTGTACATATAGAGGGTACCAAGTAACCCCCAATGCAAAAATCATGACAAATCAAGTGGAGAGGGGCAGTTACATTCCCAGATTGAGAAGTAACTACCAATGATGCAACTAACACACTGACGTGTAAGGGAATCTCATAATGATCCCTAAATGACATGCAGATGTGGTGTCTTCAGATTTTATCCTGAAATTTGAGACTACCCCATGTTTAAAAAAATTCATTCTTTTAAAATAACGGGTCTTTACGTGTTTTTATTTTCAGAAGATGTCTATATTACATTAAGATATTCCCAATGAATCATATGAGCTAATTCCAACAAATACCCATATGCCGAAACTCATTTTATCCCTCCGCCAAGTTTTATCTGTGGCAAATTTTTATTTAATTATTTATTAAATAAATAATGCCTTGTTTGAAGTAAATTGTGCTCTGGTTGAATTATGTTGAAGTTTTTCATGCCATTATTCACACATCTCAATAGGGTTTTCACCAGGAATGAATTCAGAGCTTTGTCTGTGACTTCTAGCAACGTTTTTCATTTTTATTTATTTCTTTTGCGTTTTTCTCCGGTTTTCCCCGTTGTCTTTCTGTTTAATTCCCTTGGGTCTGTTCTTTGTCCTGTATAGTCTGTTTAATTTCTTGTAACATCTGGAGATCATTTACGACCACTACACCAGAAGGAATCAGCCTCAGAAAGAAAACTTCTGACCAAAAAAGATGAAGTCAAGCACAAAAAGTCTCGCCTAGGAAAGTCACAATTTTTGAATAAATGGATATAAGTTGCAATGGGAATTTTGGTAGTGGCAGGCAGGTGAGAATTTCTTACCTGGGTACTTTTTCCCATGAAGTCAAACTCACTTAATTTGCAATGGGAATTTTGGTAGTGGCAGGCAGGTGGGAATTTCTTACCTACCTTGCAGGGTACTTTTTCCCATGAAATCAAAGTCACTTAAGCTACAATGGGAATATTAGAGGCGGCGGGCAGGCAAGAATTTCTTACCTTCCTTGCAGGGTAAAAATTCTCATTATAAAAGAAAATCACTTAAAGCACCAGTGGGAATTTCTTACCTGCCTTGCAGGGTAAAAGTTCCCATGATGAAAGTTAAACAACTTAAGTGAAAGAGGGGATTTTGGAGCTACATTGCAGGGTAGAAATTCCCATCAAAGTTTACTTCCTATTTTTTGAAATTACCCTTGCTAAAAAATGTGACCCACCTTGGGTGAATAACAATGCATTTAATAATATTTATTAATGGTTTATTCACCCAATTTTGGTGCCATAAATAGAAGGAAAGTCAATGCAAGAGGAAGAGCTAAGGATAAGTCAAGGATGCATGTTAAAAATAAATAAAATAAATTTATTTAAAAGCAACTAGCAACATGCATAATTGGGCGCCCAAGTTGGATGAATAAACATGATTGTTTATTAATTAAATTACCAGAAATAGGAAGAGGCAATTATTAAAAATAATATGTTGGAGGTTATATAAGCATGGGACGCCATAAGGGAGACACATTTAATTCTTTTTTATGAGGATTGTAGCTTAAACAGGTTTTGGCACCAAAAGAAGGAGGATTTTGCATTGAAGTTTATTTCCACCACCGAGAAGCTTCCATTTTTTGCGCCTAGGGTTGGAATAGCCTAATTTTGGTCATTTTGAGCATCTGCATGTTGGTATAAGTACTTCGGTGAATTAAATTATATTTTTACTTGCTTTACATGTAAGTAAAGCCTCAAATTTTAGGGCAGCAGGCTTTATGTGTAGATTTTGGTGATAAAAATCAAGTATTCATGCCCTGGACTCCATCTTTGTTTGAATAAATTATAGTTATTCATCACAAGTGCTCAAATCAATGTCAAGTACATTGAATATATCTTCTAAATCTGAAGAATTTTTCAGATCTGCATAAATGGATCCAATTGCAAGGGATTTCACCATAATTAAAAGAAAAAGAGCTAAGACAAAGATTGTTCCAACCATGATGAAGCATGATGAAAGGGAAAGATCAGTAGAATCATGCATAGCTTCCAAATTTTCTAAATTCAATGATACAAACATAGGTCCTGTACCTATCACCAATTTAATTGACAAATCTAGATCTCACAATTGTAAAGGCTTCTAGCAAAAATTCATCCTCTTGTTTCTAATGCAGCCTGTGTAGAAGTTAGTGCATGGAAAATTCCTTCTAGGATCTTGTGCATGTGATACCAATCATCTATTTGAATCCTTCATTGAATTTACTTGTATTTACATTCACCCAAAGTGTTGTCTAGAATTTTAAATTACTCATATGCAATTAAAAAATAAAAATGATGAGTTTTGTCTTAATTATTTACGGTAAACATTACACTGGTGCATGTACTGAAAAAGAATTACAAAAGCTTCAAGGATATAAGGGAAGACATGTCAAAGGCAATACCCGCAAGCAAATCACAGTCATGCATAACTTCCAGATCCAGTTTGGTGAGAATCAAAGGTAAAAGAGTAAACAACATGCAGAATATGGAAGAAGAACAAGATTGTGAGGGTTGCAGCTTTCTTCTTATTTATTTTCCTCTTTCTTTTATTTTCTCTGACAAAGTAATTGAGAAATCAATTAAATTATAAAACTTAAGTGATTGGTTTAAATCCGTTACTTGAAGAAGTTAATTACTTGGAAATATGTGGCAGACATGCAAAATAGAAGGTTTTTTTTTTTAATTATAAAGCATGTATGTCATGCAAAGAGGAATTCCAAGAGGGAGATTTTCAGTTGTTTTCTTTACAACTTCCACGTGTGTCAATTCAGTTATAGCTTCTTATTTGTAATTTCCCTGTAAACACTATAAATAGAGGAAGAGCCTACGGGTTAATGGATTAGAATTTTTAATCCGCATTCTTGTGTTCTAGACTTTGAGCTGAAACCCTTGATAGCTTTCTGAAAGTAGAGGAGTAGAGAAGAGGAAATTTCTAGAGAACTTTGTGTCAATGGTGCATTCATTTCTTATTTCTTTTTAGATATCTGCACAAACTTTGTGTTATCTTAAATCTAGATCTGAAACTTTCCTTTGCTTCAAATTCTACATTTTAATATCTATTTGTTTCATCTATGTGCATGTGATCAACTTTATCAACTATTGGTTAGGTTGCACATCTCCTTTGCTTTCTTCTCGTATTTAATTATTTCCCTTTCTTGCACATATTGCTTACAGCTACTTACTTGCTACAAAATTGTCTAGTTATGGTTCATGAGCTACGCAATTAAAGTAAAACTAAAAAATAGATATTAGAAAATGTAACTGACAAAATCTTACACATGAGCCTCACCGGTAAATGAGGGAGATTCATGAGAAAATCTAGCCAACAAGATGTACGACCTAACCTGAGTGAGATGACTCACTTAGTGATGTGGTATATGACTCACACCAACACCCCCCTTCATCATAACTTAGGATTAGACAACAAGTATAAAGAGAGAAATGAGTCTCAAGACAAAATCTTGATGAGGTACCCATGCACCCAAGAGATCCCAAGCAGTGAAGGAAAACCCAGTGGGAAAAAACATCCACCACAAGAGAAAAACACACTCTCTAATCTAAGAAATATCCCAAATATGGGTCCTCGCCACTGAGGAGCCTGATAAGGTACCCATGTACAAAAGGTTAATCTCTCAGAAAGAAGAAGAAGAGAGAGGGAGAGGGAGATGAGAGGAATGTAGAAGATGCCATGGACAGATATGAACTTTGCAGCTCTAGGAAGTCTCCCATAAGATTTTTGATGATGTTTTCCTCTACCTCTAGACTGAAGAATAGCCACCTGCACTGTATTATGTTCCAACCCTTAAGAAGGACAAAAATGAAGTTCTGGAAGTCTTCCCACTCTGCGAAGGAAACTAAAGGTAATAACCCGAAGAATTGTGAGTTTGGTCCATGGAAGTGTGACATAGGTATAGAAAATGAGTGCCAAGAAACCGAAGGTAATGTCACAAGTGTAAAATTATTAGAGTGAAGAAGAGGAACACCCACATAAAGGATTTCCAAGTGTTGTGAAGGAAACACAACAACTCCCATAATAGAAAAGGGATCCACAAGTAAGGGTGGATCAATGAAGGTCTCTTGAAACATGGAATTGATAAGAGTCCCATAAGGGGCACTCCAAATAAAGGAGATGATGGACTCCTCTAAAACACCAAAGAAAGGATGAGGAACCTATAGTGCATCACAAGTGGACTCTTCAAAAATATAACCAAGGTCACATAGATACTCATTCCAATGAGGGGGCTCAACAAATAGAATAGTGATATCTGATAGGTATAAGTCATCCATACATGAAGGAAGAGGAGTGGAAAGGGCCTCACATACTGAATTTGGAAAGGAAGTTGGTGTAATCATTGTATGAGGTTGAGATTGGAATGCTCGATGTCTAATGAGATGTGGGAAGTGTCAACTCTCAAGAATAGGGAGAGAAGGAGGAGAGGAGTCCTTAGTAGTAATCTCATCATTAGAACTGGGTGCACAATCCTCATCATCAAAAGTAGAACTAAGTGATTTTGTATTAGTGAAACTTCCATCAAATGAAGAATAAGAGGAGACAACTGGATCAACAGGATCAACAATGGTGGAATATGTGAAGGGTCTCCAAATAAATACTGAAATATGCTCTAGATGCAGTGGGGAGGATCTAAGTTTTCCACATGAATGTGGAGAGGTCTGGTAATGGAAAACATCAAGTGACCAACAACATGGTCGCAAGTGTCAAGATAGTCATCAAGACAACTGGAATCAATGGGTATAGGAATTGGCCCAAGTAAGAAGTGTGTAAGACCCTCGTAGGAAAATTAGGGTTCCATAGAAGCATGCCATGTTAAATAGTTCTCTCTCCCAAGAAGAAGTGGCGGAATATGTAACGTGATCCTACGAGTTTGAAGCTCAAATATAGAAAGAGCATCCTCCATGATGAAAAGTGGAAGCAAGAAGTGAAAGTTACATAAGAAGAAGGGTGCAAGGATTCAAGATGTCAAACTCAGCCGATAATGTGTCTGCAAGTAATACAACACCTGAAAGAAGCAATGATAACCCCCTGTCTGTTGTACTTTTTAAGATAGTGTGTGACTATAGTAGGGTGCATTCATGCGACGTCTGACTATTGACCACTCACCTCACAGTTAGTGACAAGTCACACGAGAGTAGAGGTCACAAAGAATTCCTAGTTGGAAGCAGAGAAATACACGCAATCAAGCACAAAAAGAGAAAAACAAGGGAACACTAGTCAACATCAGAGAAAAGGTGTCTCATGGTGCAAGATTGTGGTATATGTTTCCACTAGCCACAGGAAAAGAGGAGTACTACAATGCAGTGACCTAGAAAAAGTGGTCCGGAAAGCCCAATAACCCTATATGCAAAGCCTAGAAAAATACTACTCCCTAAAATGATGAATTTTTATTTGATTTCCCCTTAATTTCCCATAAAATTGTAAAGAAGAGGAAAAAACCTAGAAAAATCCAAGAGAGAAGGCTCTAAAAGGGTCCTGGGTGAGGTAGCCAAGCAATTCTATGAGGCGAGATGGGAGATGGCTCGAGCTAGGGTGGAGTGCAACTCTACGAGCTAGTGTGGGATCGTGCATGATGCGATGATAGGTAGGTAGACCGATATAATATGTTGAGTTAACAAACCGAGTGGACTGAGTTAGACATCATGTGAGTTCCAAAGAACTAGTGGAAAAATACCTCGTGGCAAGGTGCAACATGTCACAAAGTGTAAAAGATGGTCGGAGAGGGGTTGGAACACAGAGGTATGTCACCAGTTGAAGCCATATAGAGAATGTAGAGGTCCACATGTTTGATTACATGTCACAAGAGTATAATGGTCGTAGGGTCATTTAATGGCAAAAGATTCAGCGATATTACTAGAATAAGTTAGAATGGACCAGCGACAGGAGGAACATGTCCTAAGGTAGGTCAAAGATGTGAAACCAGGAACAGAGCTCCTAAACTAGACTAGGAAGAGCCGAACTTGAATGCACAAACAAGGAGCCAAACCAAGGTAAAAATAGAGATGCAGGATCAAGCGGAGTCGGGGAGTCCAACGAATATGAGCTCAAAATAGTAGGTCATGTAGAAGCAGGAAAAATGCATTTGAGGTGGACGTTGGGTGAGCTTCGAATGGTCAAAGGATGAGATAACCAAATGTTGAGGCAAAATGCAAGGGGCCAAGCAATGAACCACATAGTAAACAAGCCATGAGGAACCTGATGCAGAGATTAAAACTGCATAGCCAGGAAAAAATGATGCATGAGTCCAACTAAGAGAACGATGAGTTTCTGGGAAAGAGGTGGTGAGCTAGGGAGACCATATCAGTGATTCGGTGCTGAGTTAGGGCTTGAAATAGCCCTTTAAACTTTGAAAACCCATACAAACAACACTTTTAAAGACTCTAAGTTGACTTGTAACCTGCAAAACACCTTCACAATTACATACTAAACCCGGAAAGTTTAGAAACCCATAAACAAGAACAATAAACCTCGAGCATAAATATGAAATTGAAACCCACGAACAAAGTATAAAACCCCAAATTAGTGAAAGTAGAGCACAGACAAAATAACCATTACGACAGATGCCCAAGAAGCCTATATATCACGAACGGAGAGCCAAAAAACATGAAGACTGGAAGAGTTACACAAATCCACACAACATGTGCTCTAATACCATGAAAGAGTGTGTGAAAATGCAAAGCACGAGGATCACAAAGGACAATGTGAACATCCACAAAAGTGAAAAGGGTAGTGTGACGAGGTTTCGAGAAGAATGAACATCAACTGAAAGTGCATGCAAGATTTAACAAAGGGGAAGAACCTCATTACACTCCAAAAACTCTCACTAATCTCATAGACTTGAAGGTGTGTACATATAGAGGGTGTTGAGTATCCCCCGGTGTTGTAATCATGAAAACTCGAGTGGAGAGGGGGAGTTACATTCCCGTAATGGGAAGTAACTCCCAATGATGCAAATAACACACTGACGCGTAAGGGAATATCATAATGATCCTTAAATGACATGCAGAACTATGATCTCAACTAAGTGAGATGACTTGCCTAGTGATGTGGAATATGACTCACACCAATAGGGTTGAGGCTATGGGAAATTGTTCCTTCCCAAAATCGTAAGTCTAAAATCAATAAACACAAAAAAAAAGATAAAGAAGAAATAATTTTAAAATGATCTCTTATAAATAATGTTACACTTCTTTGCCTCACCAATATTTCTTGATGAGCCCATGCTTCCTACTAGTGGCATGAGGTTGGAAAAGGAGGGAATTTCCCTTACTCTCTTATGTCTTGTATTTTTTGATGAGTCCATGCTTCTTACTAGTACCATGGGGCAAGACGTAGGGGGTCCCATCAAATAAATCAGTAAGATGTAAATAAATTAGGAAATAAAAAGTGCTTTGGAATCTTAAAGATCCTCATAAAATGAGCTAGATGTATATGTTATAAGAGATTCAATCCCTAAAACTATATTTTTTCAATCAAAAGGCCATCTACGGATCTAAGTCTCATTAAATTTGTAAGAAAAATGCATTATGAACTAGATAGTTGACCTTGCTCAGAGTTGAGTTGTACGTTCTAATTGGATCTCTATCAAAATCTTGTCTTTTTGTCACCATATAAATTCTTCAAAATCATACAACTCATGTCCTTCTTGGCTCTTGGTGATGATCCCTCACATCTTAGTAGTTACACGGAGTTAGGGATGGAGTGAGTTCATCTTATTATTATATCACATTCATCATATTTTTCCAATAAAACAGAAGTGCTAAATATTGCTTGAAAATCAAAGTGTCTGAGTTACAATTTGTTCTCATATCCATCATCAATATATATAAAACAAAAAATGATATCATTTTATTTATCAAATTTTCATCATTATCATTCATAACATGCATCCATATAACATATAAAAAACATCAGAAATTCTAACTATCTAAGAGTACATAGATGAGACAAACCATGACCAAGTCAAATCTTACACAAAATACCGGAACCAAAAGTTCTCAGTTCTCATCTTACACAATATATATATATATATATAATGTCATTTTTTTGTACAATTCCATCACACTCTTGCGAGTGTGGTTAAAACACTCATTTATGAGCCAAAAATGCAAGAAAAATGATATATACGCAAAAATGGTCTAAAATTAATAAAGGCTCATGGCATATCCCTCTCTCTGGGATCCCACCAAAGGTACAGGATGAGGGATCCTGTTGTAGCTACTATGATGAGAATTACTAGTTGCAACATGAGAGGCTTCACGTATCAATCGACAAGACTGCCCATGAGATTATCAATGTGACGGGGCATGTTATCTACTAGTAGTAGCAGTACCTCCTCTGCAAGAATGGTCTTGCCGTTGTCTCCTCTCAACTAGATTGTGTGCTACAAGGTCAATCCTCATCTGAATCATGGCATTTTTTGCATACCATATCAACGCAAACACATTAGTATGACATCCAGCCATCGTTCAGTGTCTAATGTATGTTAGGAATTTCTTCTATGTTATCCTCGGAGGGAGTGCAAATGTATATAGGAGGATCCATCTAATAAAATATCATTAACCATTTACAGTAGTTGCAAAGCAAAATTAAACAAAGGTGAGTTATAAAACTTTAAAAATCAAAACCAAAATGAGAGATAGTATGTAGTTCACTAACAGTCTAGTCGAGAAAAGAGTATTTTACTTACTCAGATCTCTAGGCATCCAGGTTGGGTCAAAAATTGGTGCCAGCACAGGAGCTTCCACAAGCACCTCCTCCACTCTAACATCCTTCGCTCTAATCTCCTTTGCACCCATCTTCCATGTGTAGACAGACCCCTCATCTCCTCCTCCTATGGTCAAAGGCTCCTTTGAGTGCAATGTCTCTTCCTATGCCTCTACCTCGGCTCTAGCGGTTGTAGAGGCCTCTCCAGTGGCCTCTCAATCTGGGCCACTCTCCTCCTTTATCTCTTTGTAGCCTCCTCCTCTATCTCTGTGCCAACCTTCTCCACCTCCTCTCTAATATGTTCTAGGCTAACCTCTATATGGAGGATCTTCCTGGACCTAACCACTACCCCAACATCTGGATCTAGGGCCACCCATCATGTGTCAATTGGAATCCCATGAGTGACAATTGTCCACTCTAGCTTTCCCATCGGGGCATCTCTCACCTCTCGATTCCCTTGTATACTGTGGGTATTGTTGGAAGGGCATCAATGTAAGGCAGCCCAAATTTGTATGGTACCCTATGGACTGGATGGGTCTGTACTTTGTTGGCCCAATCCACTAACTATGTTGTAGATTTGCACGAGACCAAAGTGATAGCCACCTTAACCCATATGTCATCCATGTCTTGATATGGCTATAAAATCATATCAGCCGTGGTGAGTGTAGAAACTAACTGGTATGGGCCTCTAAGTGGAGCCATATCAACCCATATGGCTGCTCTAACTGCCTCAGGATCTTTTATCTCAATGCCCCTCTGATAGAGGGTCATCCTCTCATACACCCATCTCATAACTAATATAGGGTGGCTGAGGGACTTTCCCTCCAGTCTAATAACTTTGTATAAGTCATGGTATGTGGCACCCAAAATTTCAATCCCCCAAGCATATATCCTATTATGGTGCTCAATGCTTTGGGTAATGGGTACCCAATAGTAAAGTAGCTTATCCCAAACCAAACGTGAATCTAAAATACCAATAATGGCCTTTTGTAAGGTGGGGATAGGAGCATATTAAACTAATAATAATCTCACGTCATTCTTGGCACCAATGTCAAGTGCATGTGCATCCCCCATATATGCATCCCACTCGCGGGACTAAGCAACTGAACCCGCACTAGTCAGAACTAACTTCCTGACAGTGACAGGAACCCCCAAAATCTAGTAGACATCCTCCAAGGTGATCATCCACTCACCTCTAGCTCCGGGAAGTCATAAAGTGTTCCAGTCTGAATCCCAATAAGTCAATAGATCACATAATAAGTGGTTGGTAGGTGCAACTAACCAGGTCTGTGAAATTCTCCATATCCCAGCCCTCTATAATAAATCACTCTCCACCTGACTTAGCCTCTACAAAATTGGAGGCAACCAATCACACTCATGGGTCCAACTCCATCTGATATACTTCCCCTACATTAAAAACAACAAAAAGAGCAAGTTAGAGTCATATAGATGCATAATAAGCCCATTAAAACATTTCAAAAACAACCAAAAACAAAAAAAAAACACAACACTTAGTCAATTTTGATAACTACCTTTACAGTTAGGAAACCGCCATGGAATTTTTGTGTTTGTCTCCTGATAAGTGACAGTTGTGTAACCATCATGGTGGTTACATAACTGCCGCTCTACATAGAGCAGCAGTTATGTAATCACTGCAGTGGTTTCATCCACGAAATGTGGGTCCTACCCTAAGGCCCTAAAAACATTAAAAATACAAAAATACACCATTTAATATTTTTTTAAAAATCAAATCCTATGTGGTGCCCCCTTATGGTCATTTTCACTATAAAATTATCAAAAATTACCCCCTACAGTTAGTTTTAACAAATCCCTACATTTTAGGGTAGAAACAAATAAATGTAGATAGCTAACTTGATCGTGACCCACCGCTCTTCCCACTGGTTGGGTTGTCATCACGTCGAAATGTTCTTCGTGTTAACTATACTCTCTCATGAAACCGTTACAGGTCATCCAAAGCTCAAAATTTCACAAGTGGGTAAGTGCAAATGATTTTCTATAAATAGTAATTTATATATATATAGCATGTTTTTGAACATTTTTTTGAGTGTTTTTCTTGCAGGCAGGAGTGTTGGTGTAGATATGTTTCTCCTTCCCATGGATATGGTAAATAGACTTGTCATTTTAGTTTTGAGTATTTTTTAAATTATACTTTATATCTGCGCTTGATTCTCATTTTCTTCTTGCAGGTTGCAGGAAGCTTGGATTGTGTAATTTCAACACATGAACGCTTTAGGTATAATCTCTAACTTTCCTGTTTGGGAGCGCCATACTCAGACTTCACTTTTTACACACCTTCATGGCTAAAACGATTCTCCAAGGGGGCAATATGTACACACCCAAAATTGCATGGTGTTGTATTGTTGAAATAGTGAAAATACCTGATGGTTATAACTTTCATTTCTAGATTAAATGATGAATCCAAGTCCAATTTCCATGCTTTACGCTTGGTTATGTGACTTAGTTTAATTTTCTTCTTAGTTATCTATCCTTGCATACTTCCGTAAATGCTTTTCCCTCCCCATTTCCTTATTTTTTACCTAAAGTTATGAAACTACCTCGACGGTTGCGTAACCATCAGTCTGCCTTGAGTGGTAATTACATAACTTTCATGGTGGTTGTGTAACCGTTGGTCTACACAGACCGGTGGTTCCATGCGCTTTAACCTGATACTTTAACAACATGTTTTGTGCAAGTGTTGCTTCTTCTCAAGTTGATATCTCACATGTTTCTTGACAAAATCAGTTGCCTTTGAGCTTGTTAGATGTGTATAGACTTCTTCTTCTTCACTTACTATTCTTAGTAAGTTAATTTCCCCTTCCCATGGTGATTTGGCACTTCTTGGTTGCCAAGTGTGTTGCACCATTTCCCTACCAACTTTCTATAAAAACCAATCTTTTTCCTAAAGCATTGGTTGGAGTCTTTTGAATTGGAATTACATTGTTATGTTTCCAGAATCTTTCCAAGAATCACACAAGTAAACACACATCATTTTCCTTTTTACTCTCTTTCCTCAACTGCTAATGACCACCTACAAATGAGATAGCTCCAACACTTCTACATCTTCTTCTGCGTACCAACCAGCATATCTCCCTGGACAACATTGGATACTTCATTGGAAAAGAAGCTGAGGGGATCAACAAAAGCACAACCAACATTGGAAATTGTCTTTGTTCTACATTTCTAGGTTGGATGTGTATTTAAATTCCTAGAAGATTTATTTCAATAGTTATATTTATATCTGTAATCAATTCAAACATTTGTTTTAAGGAAAGTAGAATTCATAGATTAGTTTCATTGCTTTTAAGTAGCTTCTATTGAAAACGTATTCTCATCTCATCCTTATGAATTTTTTCTGAGAAGGATTTGGAGGAATTTCTTGTGCACATAGTCTTTTATTTCTTAACTGTAAAATCACCTATAGCTTTCTTTTATCTTTTTAGTTAGATTGAACTTGCGTATGGGAAAATATTCCCTTGAAATCTTCTCCTTGTTTATCCATGTGGATCTGCAAGGGAAGTAAGTTTGAAGAAGCTTCTATTTCTGTGCACTTTGTTGATTTTCTTCACATGAAAAAGATTTTGTAGGAATTTTAGTGTTTTATCGAGGAAGTTTCAGGGGAAGAAATTTCTTCTGAGAATCTTTTAATTCTTCTCGTGATTCTTAGGTAGAACCAAAGTAAATTAGATCCACATTTACAAATTAGAAAAATCCTCTGTTTTAATTAGATTATGATTAATTCATCTGCAACATGGAAATAGCCACATCTGGTTATTTCACTGTTTAGCTTATTTCATTTTAGAGGGGAAATAGTTTATGTTTAATTAGAAGCAATTTCATTGTCTATGTAACTTTTGTTTATTTAATTCCAGAAAACTAGAAAATCCTAAAAAACTTAGAGTAAATTAATTAGATTTGTTTATTTTTCTTATTTCCTTTCATTTAAAAATCTCTGAAAAATACAAAAAAACAAATAGATTAGATTAACTTCATTGGTTTAATTAATTAATTTCATTACTTTAATTAATTATTTTCATTGTTTTAATCAATAGTTTCATTTCTTTAATTAATTATTTGCACATAGATTGAATTAAATTAAAGGAGAGTATTCAACTTTATTTCATTTAAATATGTTTGCATTCTTTGGTTAAATTAGGAACATAGATTTAATTAGACAGGAATTAACGCAGACTCCTTATGTTTCCTTAGTGGCTTAGGTTACTTGAAACATTAGCCTTAGCCCCTTTTGATTTCTTTGTGTATTATGTTTATTTCCATAGATCATTTGTTTCATGTCCACATGACCATCTAAGGCCCTACAAAACCAAGACAAAGAGTTTGGGATCCAAGAGTACCACAACTAAACACCATTACACAATTGACTAATATTGATCAAGGCCTTATACAACTCATTTTTCAGACCATTCCACTCCCACCTAGCATCATACAATAGTTGATTTCTTTGAATGAAGAGGTGGATAACACCAATGAGTTCTAGGAAAACTAGCTTGGTAGAGACTAGAATTTTCCTCTCCCATCTATCATTTCACATCAATGACCCTCTCTGGAGATAAGTTTATGAGAGAGAAAGGATGATTCCCACAATTTCCACAACACACTAGAGGTATATTTGGCCTAGTTGACATTGATCAAAATCTTCGTGTAGTCATTATACTTGATCGTTCCATTTCACCCAAACAGGTTAGACAGGTGTTCATTTCCCTTAACAAGAAAATACCTATTGTTACCATTGAGGACATTTGTTTTCCTTGATTTACCCCATATCCAATTTCCACCTATTCTGTCTATCCCCATTTATCCATTCCTTAGTCATCTATCTATTTCAATGCAGTTTTCCTAACACAACTTCGGGAGGTCATGTGTGCCTTGGGTCACGTTTTGATTCTTAGGCGTATAACGGTTGTTAGGTTACCTAGTAGTAGGGCATGCAAGGTGGAGGGGAGATGACTCTATGGATGTGGAAACATAGTGGTGGGGTGAGGGTTGTGGCCCATGTCATAGCCATCCATATGGGTCTACGTAAGTATGGGGGGCGGATGGGATAGTTATCCCACCCCCTTATTTTTTGTTTAAATAATAAAACCTCTATCTTGGCCATATGGCCTTAGCAAAAATCAGATCTCTTTTTTTATAAATATTACTTGTTTAAAAATGATACATAAATTAGAGGTAGTATATTTTCATGGTTACACCACAGAGATAGCATGATCTCTTATTCATTCTATTTTTTTATAAGTTAATATATATACTTTTGTGTGTTTGTGCACACACACACACACACACACACACACACACACACACACACACACACACACACACACACACACACACACACACACAAGCAAGAACAAGTCAAATAATACATCTGGTAATAACCAGATTTATACAATTTCAAAACTTGATTAAATTTCAGACACATATACTAACCTTAGATCTAAAATAATTTTCACCAACTTATTTTTATACAAAGTAATTATTCTAAAATAGAAATAAGTTTGATTTATAAACTCAGAAGAAGAGGTGATTTCTTAAAGTGTGATTTACAACACTTCTACCTATTCAGGAAGGAATTATTTCAAGTTTCCTAAGCAAGGTTATCATACGGATTTTAAACCAGAAATTCCAGCAATAAACTTAAACAGAAAGAAATATTTCAGTATGAATTAATCATTTTAATCATGAACAATAATTCCTTTATCCCCCCCCCCCTTCAAACATTTCACATTGGTAATAGTAACATAATATAAGAGAATTTATTTCCTTAATTCACAAAAGGAGGATATACAACTAGATATTTCAAGAGACAATTTATAAATTGAAATTCAAGTAACCATCACAATTATGACAACATTTTTTAATTCTTGTTTCCAACTGTCAAGTTTAAATAGTTTAATCTCTCATAAAAAAATTAATACATTCATTTAACAATGAATAAATAAGGTAAACTGCAAGTATACAAGCCCTCCTCTCAAGAGGAGATAACATACCAAAATTTTGGCTCAAAACGTAGTAAAAAATGCAACTTCAACTTTGCAACTCTGTAACTTTTGATCCACTCCACCTAGCTCCTAAAATTTCATGTAATATTTATTCAAATCATAAGAAATGTGCCTAGTTGACCAGCCAACATATTGGCATCATTACATGCCACCAAGGAGTCCAAGGTGGCATGTTAGCCTCCCCCCAAGCCCATGGGAAAGAGGCAACTCACTCCACTTAGCACATAGGAATAGTTTAAATACACAACAATTTCAACACCATTTGAAAGCCATTCAAAACATAATGCAACCAAGAACACCATGCCAGGAAGCTCCAAGATTCTATATTTGGGAAGAGGGGATGGGAATCCCTGATTTCATGTTTCAAATAACCATGCCAAAATAGTCATAAAATCCTCGTATCTCTCCATATTCTCACCATCTCCTTATCATTCCAAAACTCCCCCAAGAAAAATTTTCAAACATAAATATTTACTTCTTGATGGTAGGGATGAATTACCAACCCAAATGGAAATCCATCCCTACCTATAAACCAAATGTATGAGGGTTTCCAAATAGAGTGGAGGAAAATTCCTCCCTCTTCCCATACAAACTCTCACAACCCACACACCTGAAGCGTGGGCAAAGCAAAACTGAAACAACACATAATGAATTTTCCATAACTGATCACACATAAACATGCAAGGAAAATTTGAGTAAAAACATAACTATACAAGCTCCTACCTTGTATACCACAAGCCAAAATTCCAATAATGCCTTCCCAAATGGCTTAAATCTCCACCAAACTTCTAATATTTTCCCCAAAATTCTCCAAGCAAAAGAACCCCATCTCCACAGAAGTGAGGTTTTAAAAAGAGGAGTAGCAAACCAAGACAAGCAATGGGAAGGTGGAAAAAGTCACCTTCCACCAAAACGCCAACCAATGGAGAATCCACAAAATGCACCCAAAAATTAATAAAGGAAAATTTAAAATTAGCCCAAGCAATCATGGGAGAATTTCCCAAAACACATATAAACCCAAAAATCAAAGCTCACATAAGATAAAGTGTGTGGTGAGTGGAAAAATGGGTCAATGAGCCTCATTTGTATTGGAAATATCCCACCCACCCATATGGATGGGGGTTAGGGCCTCTTTTTCATGAAAATAAGGTTCGTTGCTTGCCATACACCCTTCCTAGATGGCATATTTTTCCCAAATACGAGTTTAGGGAAAATGTCGCATTTAGGAGGGGATATTAGGCTCACCTAATCAATGATAAGGTGGCATAATCCACCTAACCTCAATGCATCATCCAAAAACAAAAATAATATGCTACAACCACATGGAAAGGGTAACATTTAACACTTGCTAGCAATAAATCAAGGGAGCATAACAATTTAACAAGTTGAAGACTACAAAAATTTTCAAGCAAAGCTAAACTAACAAGACTAACACCACATAGTTTATTTGAGAAATTTTTTATTGAATCTAATAATAGTTACATAAATGATTAAAGCTTAATGGAATTCTTGAAAGAACTAACATGATATATCAATCTATCTTTGCTAAAGCATGCCTACTAGAATATTCAATTGCTAACTAACATAGACCTAAATAGATCTAGGAGCAATCAAATTGGGGGTTTGTTGCTACTCCAAGGAAGGTGAGATGGTATTTCCATCAATGACTACAAGATCATATTGGGTACCCATCTAATAACCCCACCAAAGACTTGAGGCAAGGATTGAGCTTGGTTATTAATCATATTTCTTATATGATATGCAAATCAAAGCATGGCGTAAAGTTTAAAGGTATGTGGTTAGTCCTTTTTATAGTTTTCTATTTGGGGAAAACTAGCATCTTGGTACATGTGGGACTAAAAGCACAAAGTAGATTAAGGATTGTTAATCTTGATTAAGGCTTGTTAATCATGATTAGTGGATTAACAAGTGATTAAGATGTGAGGAGCCTTAATAAACCACTTAGAGTCAATTAGGAGGCTAGGATAAGCTTTTGAAGCTTGCTGAGATGTTGTGGAGGGAAGTGGGGTGATTTTGAGAGGTTGGAAGAGGGGTTTAAGCCAATAATAGGGTATATTGACCAAAAAAAGGGTAAAATAGGATTAATTAGCTAATAATCAGTAATTGTCTGCTTGGAAGAGGATTTTGACTTATGATTTGTCATAAATTAGCATCCTGAATGCGAAAGAGGTTAGGCAATCAATAGTGTGTTGTTAATTGACCAAAATGGTAAGAAACGTTAGTTAATTAGTGGAAATCACTAATTATAATAGAAATGGTAAAAATGAGATTGATTTTCATGCTTTTAGAAATAAGATTGAAAAAGTGGGATTTAGGTGTCTACATTTACCCCTGTTTAAGGTGAAGTAACTTCACTTCAAATATAGTAGACAAGCATAAGCAAGTAAAATTTTGAAGAAAAATTAGTAGAAAGAAGAATGCCCCCTCGAGTGTCGATGGGGTGATAGAAGAAGTCAATCGACAATCAAAAATATGATTGAAACGTATAGAAGAAATATGATAGGAATAAACATGATTGTTTATTGCCCCAGGTGATTAGGAAGAAAAAGGAATAGTGATAAGAAATGATAATGGGGAATGGGAATAGATATTTTCATCCAATCTTCAATAAGCAACTTTGTTTCATCATGTTTCCCCTATGATCTACATCATCGGCCTTTACTAAAATAAAGAGAAGTGTAAAATAACACGAAAAGCTAAATTATTAACATTTGTTCATTGTTAAAAATATGTAACTCATGCAACATACATAATACAATGCAATACGAGAAAGTAAACAAACCAACCTAACAGAGAAACTAGTACAATCAAACATACTCAAAAAAACATGGTTTAAGACTGTTGCACCAATGTTTTTGTTATCAAGCTTCAATTCTCAAATGTTCGTGTACCAATTTTTGAGAAATCTTGAATTTTGCAATTTTTTGTATTTTCAATGATTTTACCAAAACAAATTATGTAAAATTTTGGGTTGTTTGAATTTTTTTATTTTTACAGAATAAAATATTATAGAAGAAATAACGAAGTCATAAGACATCTTCAAAAGTCACCGCAAGGCAAAAATATGCCCCAAGTAGTAGAAAAGGCCGCCGAGAAGCAAAAATATGCCCCAACGTAGCAAAAACGAGTGTGAAATAATTATTTATTTAAAAATAACTATCACAGTGAGTACTAGAAGAATTTAGAAGAACCGTGATGGCTCCAGGGCGCCTCCAGGGTGAGAAACACGTCACAGGGGGCAAAAATGGGTATATAACCATCGCAACAAGTTCATTTACCGCATTCACTTACCTTTTTACTGTTGATTGAGCTCTGACCTACGGGAGAAGATGATGAGGGTGTAGAACTGGAAACACCATGTGGATCAGGTGAGAGACTACATGAGACTTCCCAGGGATGGACTGTAGGAACATAAAGCCAAACCCTTTACCTCTGTCACTTTATAGCATTTACTTTTAGTTAAAATGTGTTTAAGGGCATTAGATATGGTATAATAGTCACATGAATGCACCAGCACGACCCTTGGGGCGCGCCTGTGTTCATGGGGTTGTGCTAGTGCCAAAAGTGGCAAGGGCACATCTATGTTAACACCAAATAGGGGGCACCTATGTAGCATTTGTAGAGAGGTGTGGGCTTGCATATGCCTATGCAAAGAGAAATGTGTTGGCATTATGACAGGGGTTCGGGGGAAAAATTGAGTGCACCTACGCACATATGGGGGAACTGATGTGCAGAAGGGTGTGTTGGTGCTTTGAGGATGCCCATGTTGTAGGGGGTGCACTGGCACTGTCAAGGGTGCGCTAGCACTCAGAATTCAGTTTGCAATGACTTTAGCAAGAAAAATAAGTTCCTAGGAAACTCTAGATAGTAGAAATAGATTAATAAGATGACAAAATAGAAGAATAACATGGTATAATAGCATAATAAGATCATAATAAATGACCTAATTGGCTGTGCAGATGGACTTAGAGTGGTTAGAGACACGGGAGTGACATGGGCATCTCGGGGCCTACGAAGCGACATTTAGATGGTGCAACCATATTTTCTTAGAGATCACATTGGAGGTGACCAGTTTATCACACGTGGCCCACATACCACAGATTACTTTAGACCACAGCTTTCTCACAGCCTTAGCTGAGAAATGGCAGAGTGAGATTCAGACCTTCCATCTTCTTACTTGTGAGATGAGCATTACTTTAGAGGATGCGTGGTGGATTCTACGAGTTCCTATTCAAGGTCGTTTGATCACATATGATGGTATCTATAACCATATTAAGTGATGCATATCCAAGATGTTTGGAGTGGTAGACATACCTCGTCAGGGTATGACTACTAATATTAGGAGTGTTAGGAAATATATCTTAGTGCTCCATTTGTATGTATGGGTGAATAATAATTACATGTTTAATTATTATTATGGTAAATTAGTGAAAGTATATTTACTATGTAAATGTAAATAGTAAATGTAAAATGGGGTTAGTATGTGGTAAGTTAGTAAGTTAGAATAATAAAACAATTAGTGTTGTTTTATTATTATATTGGTGAGAGGTTGAAACCATATGGGTGTATGGTTGTATATGAAGACAAAGGTTGTTGTAAGGATTGTTATTATACATCTCCTATATAATGGATTGTATTGAAATAGTGAATCAATTAAAATATAATATAGAGTTGTTGATTTCAATTATTGTCTATGTAGCTATTTCATGGATTCTTTGTATTAGATCAGAGTAATTTCTACATTTGGTACCAGAGCAAGTTAAATCTGTCTCAAATAATATCTCGTAACTTTTGTTTCACAATCTAGGTTTCTGCAAAATTGTGCACGTGGAATGATCTATTATACAGGAAGCTATAGTAAAACTTTTAGAAAAACCCAGTTTGAATTTTGGGAGAAACATGTAATTTACTATACAGCACATTGATCACTGCTGTTTTTTTTTAAGAAATCAAAGAATTAAAGGTAATTCAAATCTACATTCAATTTTTTCTGGATATTTAGATTCAGTAAAATGGATACACCATTAGATAAATTTAATGGGCTGAACTTCCATACATGGAGAGTAAAAATCCAGATGCAGTTAATGAATAAAAATCTATGGAGGATAGTAGATGGAAAAGAAAAAAACCTATAGATGTAAGCAAAATTGTAGAATGGGAAACTAGAGATGACAAAGCCAAAGCAATAATTGGACTTGGTCTTTCAAATTCTGAATTACATCATGTAGATTTAGAAAAATCTTCTACAGAAATATGGTATTTACTAAATAAAAATTTTGGGGCTAAAGCAAATAATGCAAAATTCCCTTTAAAGTTGCAATTATTCAAATTGAAAATGAATGAAGAAGTCACAATGTCAAGTCATATAAATGAATTGAGATCTCTTCTTAGACAACTAGCAGAAGTTAAAGCTCATGTTGATGATGAAGATGCAAAAGCCATATTATTAAACAGTTTGTCATCCAAGTACAATAATGTTGTCTTTACTCTAGGGAAAATGTCTTCTCAATCATTAGAGGGCATGATTTCAGCTCTCCTAGTTGAAGAGAAAAGAACTAAAGAAGATATAGAAGAGGAAACTGTTTTATATGTTAAAAAGAAATACAAAAACCTCTCAAAAAAAAGGATGAAATTGAATGTTTCTATTGCAAGAAAAAGGGTCATACTAAGTCTTTTTGTAGAGATCGAGCTAAAGACTTGCTCAATGGAAATCTTTAAAATGAAGCAAATATAATCACTGAAGAAGGCTCAGACAATGAAGATGAACAAATAACAGATGAAATTGACTATAATTTTGAAGACTTTCTATTCTAAGTGAATTTCTTGGAGGAAGGAGGCACAAGAGGTTGGAGGTCATTCAACGACCTCTCGTCAATCACCAACGATGGGGCCGTATCAGCTATGGTGATTTTTTTATACAGTGTGTTCCTATTGTTTCTTTGTGTTTCTTGAAGAGTGTTTGGTTGCAATGTTCCTATTGTGGTTTGCAGAATAAAGGAAATTTCACATTGAGGGGGGAACATGATCTCAATGTTCCATTTCTAGTTTTCTACATTTCTGGTATTTTCTATATATGCAACAGATTTTAGCATAATTTCCTATGTTATTCCCTGCAGTGAGATGTGATGAGGGCTAAGAATAATACTTGGCATATCATTATGTGGTTGTAGTTAAACCATTTGAAAACCTTCATTTTTGGTTTGTGGTACACCACTTGTAAAACCACCATTTTTAGTTGTTGGTAAACCCTATGCAAAACCATATCCCTTTTGGTTTGTGGTACACCACTTGTAAAACCACCATTTTCGGTTGTTGGTAAAACCTATGCAAAACCATCACCCTTTTAGTTTGTGGTAAACTAGTTGCAAAACCATCATTTTCGGTTTATGGTCAACCCTATGAAAAACCATCCATTAGGTTTATGATCATCCTGTAAAATCATCAGATCATGAGCAGGTGCAAGTATAAGGCAGGTTTTCCCCATGTTTGCACTAAGGGGGGGAATGTTAGGAAATATAACTTAGTGCTCCATTTGTATGTATGGGTGAATAATAATTACATGTATAATTATTATTATGGTAAATTAGTGAAAGTATATTTACTATTAAAATGTAAATAGTAAATGTAAAATGTGGTTAGTATGTGGTAAGTTAGTAAGTTAGAATAATAAAACAATTAGTGTTGTTTTATTATTATATTGGTGAGAGGTTGAAACCATATGGGTGTATGGTTGTATATGAAGAAAAAGGTTGTTGTAAGGATTGTTATTATACATCTCCTATATAATGGAGTGTATTGAAATAGTGAATCAATTAAACTATAATATAGAGTTGTTTATTTCAATTATTGTCTATGTAGCTATTTCATGGATTCTTTGTATTAGATCAGAGTAATTTCTACAAGGAGGTATATGGTAGATCAATGATTGGGATGGGTCCCTGTATTTTTGTTATCTCTTATCAGCGGCATATTGTTACTTGACAAGATTGGTGCTCAGTTTCCTCTAGATCTCATTAGAGTGATTCACGACCTCCTTCAAGGAAAAGTTTACTGTTGGGGTCATTGTATATTGGTTCATTTATACGTATATTTTCACTTAATAGCTTACCATGGCTTGGGACCATATTATGATAGGACGCCCTGCAGGAGCATTAATAATTCAAGCTATTGGAGAGCCTTCTGTCATGGGTTGGATTCTAAACAGAGATGATATTCATGGTCACATGCGGGGTATAGACTATAACAAGCAATTGTCTAATGAGTTACAACCTCACATGATCACATGGCGGTCATACAAGTTGTACCATTGGCCTCAAGATGCATTTGAGTTGAGCACTATTGTAATTGATCATTACATCCTTGGGAGTAGGAGTCATATCATGGAGTGGTACATAGTGGACCGAGTCCAACGGCAATTTGGTATTATCTAGGGGATTCTTGGTGATGAGATGTGGTATGCCCGCAGATACAGAGAGACCTTTCATATGGGGCCTCGGATCAGGTTGGGCTGAGCTAGTACTAGATTTTTACAGGTGGTTCCACAACCTTGGGTACAACAGACGCAGATAGTGGATCCAGGGACAACCCTGGATTATGTAAGGTGGTATGTTATAGTATTGCCTCAGCATTTGACCATTCCACAGGAGATACTAGACACAACAACATAGGGGTTACCGGGCCCAGATCCTAGGGCACATGCATAGGTAGGTCCATAGATAAGACCATAGATAGGAGTATCATCACAGCAGGTGCTAGTCCAAAAGTGATTTTTAGTGCAGCATTAGGTAGTGGTGGAGCCACATGTATTTACACCATGGATTCCCCTCTAGGTTTCATTACAGGAACCATTACATGCACCACCATCACCCCTTCACGTGATTCCACCACATAGTCTACCAGAAGGTGGAGAAGATGGTGAGGGTGGAGAGGATATGGAGGAGGATGTTTAGGATGCACATGTTGGTGGGTGGGTGGATTCCTTGTAGCAGCATCTAAGAAGTCTGTAGCCCTACAGCTTCAGGTTACAACTGAGAGGGACCAAGCCCTGACACAAAGAGATCAGGGGATTGTAGAGAGGGATCAACTCATGAAAGAGAAAGATCAGGCTAGCATAGAGAGAGTACAGGTTATGACCAAGCGATATCAAGTGATCGCAAAGAGTCTACAGATGTAGGTAGATAGGAACCAGGTTGTAGGAAATAGAACCTAGCCGTGGATAGAGCTAGCCAATGTGAGGGCAACATGTGACATGCTCCAGCAGGAGGGTAGTGCTTTAGGAGTACAACTTTTGATTGGACAGAGTGCCTCCCTAGTAGTCAAGGCTACATACTACAAGATGTAATATCATGTGGTAATCTTGACTGAGCAGAGAGCTCCTGAGTACAATCAGATAGTGGGCAATATGTTAAGATCTAGAGGACACAGGCCATCACAATCAGTGCAATCTGTATAAGGTCCTTTAGGATAGAATTCTTCAGAGCAGCATGGGTCAGCACAGTATGGTGTAGTGCCTTCCACATGTCCTGAACCTCATATGCCCCCACCTAGCAACAAACCTGGACCAGGAAGTCTTGGAGAGGGTGAGAGTCGTGGTTGACTCTCTTATTGATATACTAGATGTATATTTTTAGTGTATCACCTCGATAAGAAGGCATAATTTTGTATAGATGTATATGTATTGTTTTTTATCATGCCTTGTGATAAAGGCACATTTTTGTACATATGTACTTTATGTATTATTTTTTATTATGCCTTGTGACGAAGGCACATTTTTTATCCATGCCCTGATGGATTTCTTGTATCTAATATTTATCGAGACACATTTATTATTTATACGAACATTTGATATTTATGGATATATGATGACTGATGGATTATTAATGTATCACATTTTTTATGAGATATCATGCTTAATCTGTATGTTTATGTTTGTATCGCATGTTGTTAGATATTTTAAGTAAAACATGTTTTTATTTTTTATATTAGTGTGGGGGGATAGATTTTGATCATATGTAACCCCTCTTGCACCATTGGTGATACAGTATTGATGATTATCTTTAGCATACATGTGTGATGTAGACTTTAACTTTTATTGATATATGATGTATAGATGTGATGGTTTATTTGATACGATGATAAAATGGTAACAAAATGTACAAGTAAAATAACAAACACAAGTTAAATAAATCTAATCAAAGTAACACAACTATCTACAAGTATGCAAGATAGAATGAACTCAATGCAATGCACCATAGATTAAAGTAACACTCGATCTAAGTAAGCAAGTGAATCCAACTTAAAACATGCAATACAAAAAGCAGTGCAACTAAAACCATACAAACCAACAACTAAAAGTAAGCAAACTACTACTTTGTTTTTGTGGGACAAAGAAGGTGACGATGCAAAGTTTCTCCCTAGCATGAGATGGGAATATTCAAAGTCAAATTTTCCACATTCAAAGGTGGGATCAGCCAAATCAGGGCAAAGAGGGACAAGCTCATAAGGGACTCAGACAAAGGTAAGGACTAGCTTAATGGCAAAGCTATCATACTCCTAAACCTGAAATGCTTGTGAACAACGAACCCTCCAATGGCACCAGAAACAAGTTTTCACCAAAGGACATGTCCAAAGTGCCTCCATTGTGTGGTTTTCACTATTGGATGCACTTGTTTATTTCTCTTTTTATTTTTCTATTATTTTAGGGACCCCACACCTAAGCATAGAAGCATTTAAGATGCATTGTGTTCATGGGTTACCGAAGCTCTTGGCCATCTGAATAAGAAATCTTATAGGCACCTGAATTGAACTTGACAACCACAACATATGGTCCTCGCCAATTAGGCTCAAATTTTCCCTTCTTTTCTCAGTCCTTTGTGGTGTTGAATTGATTTTATTTTAACACCGAGTATCCTACCTCAAATTGATGACGTGTTATTCTTTTATTGCAGATTCACCACACTCAATCCTGATACTATTTAAGGTGATTAAGGGCATGAATTCATTTCTCATCTAATAGCTCCAACTCTGCAGTCAATCTACTTTGTATTCCTCTTGTTCATTCAGGTAGTCCATTAGCTCAATACACAAAGAGGGGATCTCGATCTCTACGGGTAGCACGGCTTCTATGTCGAATACTAAGGAGTATGGAGTGGCACCTATAGGAGTGTGGATAGACGTTCTAAATTCCCAAATGGTAGGGTGAATCTGTAAATGCTATTTATGGTCTGTTGTATTCGCCATCTTCTCCATAATACAGATGAGGGATTTATTGGAAGCTTCAGCTTGCCTATTACCTTGAGGGTAATATGGGGTTGAAAACTTAAGAGATATCTAGAAACGTAAATGCATAATGCTTTCACACTTTTATTTTAAATGGCTTACCATTGTCAGTGATAATGGTAGAAGGGATATTATATTGACAAATGATATGGTTCATTATAAATTTAAATACTTGGGCACCTTCAACATAGCTAAGAGGAACAACCTCTACCAATTTTGTAAAGCATTCATTAGTAGTGATGATGAACTTATGTCCATATGTGGATACATGGTTAAGATTTCCTATTAGATCAAGACCCCACTTTGAGAACAACCAAGGTGTCGCGATAGGTTGTAAGGATTGTGTCGACGCATGTATCAAATTTCTGTACTTCTGACAATCCAAGCATTTCTTCATATGTTTGCAGAAATCATTCTCTATGGTAGGCCAATAGTATCCTACTCTGAGTATTTTCTTTGCAAAAATGATCCCATTAGTATGATCCCTGTAGATACCTTCGTGCACCTCTTTGATTTCTTCGATAGACTCATCCAAATTTAGACAACACAACAGATTCCCATCATAGCCTTAATGGAAGAGGGTGCCCCCAAGTAGGGTATAGTGGGCTATATGCTAGATGAGGTTTCATTTTTCGATACAAGAAATATTTTCAGGAAAGGTTCCATCATGGAGTTAATTAAATATTTCATAGTACCATGGGGAAAAGGGACCAACAACTTCGTACACCAAATAGGACTCTGGCATGTTATATACTGGCATTCGTAAGTACTCCACAAAAAATGACATATCATTGTTTGTGGGTGGAATACTTAACATGGAGCATATTATAGCCATAACATCCATTGCTCTATTTTGGGCTCTTGGTATTTGCTCAAATTTTATCTTCTCAAAGAAATCCTTCAAAGAATCAACCATTCTCTTGTATGGAAGAAGTTTCTCATCTTTTACTTTGTATTCATATGTCACCTATTTTATAATCAGCATGGAATCACTGATTATATTTACTCACCTAATTTCCTACTTAATAGCTAGCTTCATCCCTGTAATAAGGCCTCATAATCCGTTATATTATTTTGCATGGGAATCCAAGTCTAAAGGCCTAGGGGATCAAGTCTCCTGTAGGAGTGATCAACGTAACCCCGACACCTAAACCATGAAAAGTAAAGGAGCCATCAAAGTATAGTTTTCATATGATAGATTCTTTGAGGTACATCTTAGATGTGTCTGGGAGTTCCAGACTCAAAGGTTTGGTACCTAGTAGTGGAGCTTCTGCCGGTTGATATGCAAGAACCTGTCCTTTCACTAGCTTTTGACATACGTACTCAATGTCAAACTTGTTGAGTAATATGATCTAATTATTAATCTTTCCCATGAGTGTGGGCTTTGAAAACAAGTATTTTAAAGTATCTACCTTTGAAATAAGATTGACCGTATTGTTGAGAAAATAATGATGTAGTTTCTACAAGGAAAAAACTATGGCCAAGAAATCCTTTTCGATCTGTAGATAGTTGAGCTCGTAAGCTATCAACGTTCTACTTAAATAGTACAAATTTTTTTCTCTACTCTTTATCATACTAGGTCAACAGTGCCCCAATTACAAAGTATGTGATAAAGATGTAGAGTAACAATGGTTCTCCTATCGTGGGTGGCATTATAATAGGGGGCTTAGCTAAATAGCTTTTGATCAAAGCAAATGCTTGTTATTTCTTTGGTCCCCAGTGGAAACTAACATATTTCTTAAGAAGATGTGTGAATGTATGACACTTTTCTGAAAGCTGAGAGATGAACCTTCTGATAGCCTGAATATTTCCTTGTAAGCTCCACAGTTGTCTTATATTCGTAGGAGGAGGCATTTCTATTATAATGAAAACATTTTTTGAATCTACTTCTATTCCTCTCCTTGAAACAATGAATCTTAGTAATTTTCTAGATAACACGTTGAAGACACACTTCTTCAAGTTTAGTTGGACCTTGTAGTCCCTTAGATGCTAAAAAATAGGTCGCAGAATCTCTGGGTGCTCTTCCTGAGTCCTATAGTTTGTCAATATGTCATCTATGTAATCTTCCATGATATCACTAATCATATCATGAAAAATAATCATCATTGCCAGTAGGTAGGTAACGCCTGCATTCTTGAGGCTGAAGGGCATGACTTGATAACAAAATGTCCCCCATAGGGTAGTAAAATTTTTCTTGTGTTGGTATTCCTCAACAATCTTTATTGGGTTATATCCTGAGAAACCATCCATGAGTGATAGCATCTCATAACCAGTTGTGGAATCGACAATCATATCGATGTTGGGAAGAGGAAAGTCATCCTTAGGACAAGATTTATTAATATCTCAAAAATTGGTACACACTTTGATACCGATAGGATTTTTCTGAACTGAGACCACATTAGAAATCCACTATGAGTAGTCAATAGGTCTGATGAAGCCTACTTCTAATAACCTTTCTATCTATGCCTTAACCAACAAGGCGACATGAGGATGCATCTACCGGAGCTTTTGTTTTATGGGCTTGGCATCCGTATGTATAACAAGACTGTGCACCACTAATGCAGGATCAAGTCCTAACATGTTTGCGTAAGACCAACAAAAGATATTTGCGAATTCTCTCAAAATTCCTATAAAATTTTTATGTTCTTGAGCTGAGAGTGAAGCTCCCAACTTAACCATTCTCAGTAGCTCCTCCGTGTCTATGTTAACATCTATTGTCTCCTCTACCAGTAAATTGGACTTGCCTTTCATGCACGTAGGATCAAATGGGATATTGAGATCCTCTTCTACCAAAGGTGGTTCAAGGATATATTCATATTTACGTGGGTACACTATCATGTCCATAGGTTTCTCTATTTGTTTGTCCATAAGCGCCTCAAAGAGGTTTTTGCTATAGCACTTAGACTTTTTCTTTCCACAAGGCTTTTCTATAAGACTTTTTCCCTTGCTTAATTTTTTGCTTAAGTGACCGCACAAATTTTCTTCCTCTCCAAAGTATGTACATGTGTTAAGCTAAATGGAGAATCCTTTTTGTGGTCATTTCTAGGAACATTATCATAGATACCAAGGAACTCACCAATAGCCTCTTTATTCTGAAAGACGTCAATAGGTACATGTTGTTGTTGGTCCCAATTCATGAGTGATGGGTAGATGAGTTTTAGTTTATGATTTATAGGGGATATGGCAGGTTTTGTGGTGAGGATAGACATGTCAGAGAACATGTTCATGCAGGCAAGTTCTTTGTAAAGACTACACTAGGAATCTATTTCACTTTCATTTTCAAACAGACTATCTTTGCATTCAGAAGAGGCATCCTCGTCATCTGAGGGGTGAGACTCATATAGATGGATTCTAATACCATACTTATCCATTATGTGACCAGGTATTGGAAGATCTTCTAATGAGCCTTGTTCTTGATGGCCATAACCACGTCCTTTATATCCCATAATAAGCATTATTCAGTTAGGAATAACATACTTGGGTGATTGGTAACATAAATCCATTTCATCATCTTGAGGACAAAAAATAATATCATTGAGTATCCTTTCATCTTCTAGTAAGCCACCACGAGTGAAATTATCAAAGGGGCAGTTCTCCCTTGATCTTTGGAACTTGTAACACAACCTCGCATGTGCTTTGGAAAATAGGGGAATGTTTTAAACCATAAGGGCTTGTTACAGATCATATTCTCCACAACCACTTAGTATAATTGTTATCCATATTTCACCCCCCGAGAAAAATATTGGATCAAACAAGACCCAACATAGAAAGAACCTGATAAAACTCATGCAAATCTTGTAAATGAGTTACAGAAGAACTCAACAATGGAGTGGAGGGGGCCAAGAGAGATTGAAGGACCCTATGTAAAATAAACGACTATATCGAGCTTTTTCCATGTCTTAAAACCCTCTTCCAAGTTGCAAAAGGACCCAACAATGGAATAGTAGGGTTAGAAAAGAAGGGGCAGTGCCGTAGAGGAACTAAGAGTAAGAAGGGGAAGAGATGACGAAGATCCTGAAGTCCTCAGGTTCAAAACGGTTCAGGAAAAGGTCCAAAATTGAATAAGTATGGAGGAGGCAGTGGAAAGAACCACGTGTCCTAATGACACTTCTCCAAAGATGAATTCAAAAGGGGAAACCCAAATGAGTGCCAAGCTTCCACACGTTCAGAGCCCTAAAAAGTTATGGGACTATTGAAAAGTCTTCAACTAAGATAGAGCATGCCAATTGTTGGCTCGGTGCAAATCTGAAATGGGAGCCCAAGGTGAAGACTCAAACTTGTACCAGCCCTCCACGTAGCAAATGGTCAAACAGGGTCAAAAGGTAGATAGGGCGGGCCTCAAGAATTGGCTAAGTATAAAAGTGTAAGTGGAAAATGCCAAGTGTCAGTATGGCATTTCTCTAAGAGTTAGTCCTAGAGTGGAGACCCAAATGAGCATGCACTATCCACGTGGCCGAGAGCCCCAAAAGTTGTGCAGCCATTGAAAAGTATTCGGCCATGTAGGAAGAAGCCAGGTGTCGGCTCGGCGCAAATCTAAGATGGGAGCCCCAAGGTAGGGACTCAAACTCGCACCAGTTCGACACGTAGCCTCGGGCCCAAAAAAGCATAAAAGGAACTGTTGAAAATTCCACAAACCTAGGGAGGTTTCCAAGTGTCAACTCGGTGCTCCTCCAAAGGAAAACTTTGAGATGGGCTTTCAAGAAAGCACGGTGCCTCCACGCGTCCCGTCTCAAAAAGGGGCAGAGTTAGTTGAATAGTCAATGCATGGGGAAGGCCAGTAGAGGCTGCCAAATGTCTAAATGTCGTTGATTCAAGGATTAAATAGAGATAGGGACTCCAAATGATCACCAAACTACCACGTGTCCCAAGTCAAGAGATGTGACCCCGCCAAGCAAAAGAATTGGCCAAAAGCATAGAAATTGGGCCGTAACTCCGCCCAAAGGGAAAACTCAGTGTTTGAGCCTGACTCAAGGTCAAAGAGGGAAGTCGGAGGAAAAGGTGAAAATTTTACTTTTGTCAAAAAAGCACAGAGATAAAAATTGAAGCGCATCTCCCCAGCCAACCAAAGGGTGCCACGTGTCCAGGCGGAGCTTCAGGGCCACGAGGGTTTTCTGAGTTTTTTACGTTTTGTGAAAAAAAGGAAAAAGATAAATTACGGACCCACAAACCCAATTTTTGCTCTAATTTGGCTGCCATGTGTCCCATATCAAAAAGGGTACCCATTTTTCAAGTTGTTTTCCTACCCATTTGTATGAACTCGATACAAAATTTGAAGGGGCATATCTTTCAACTCAGGGCTCAAAATATTACAAATCTGACACTGTTAGAAGCATCTTGATGTCTTCTACACCATGGAAACATAAAAAACCATTCTTTGCAAGCCCCGGTAGGTATAAAATGAAGAAAATTCTTCTAGTCCATTAACATGGAATTTGATCTATTCAACTACCAGATCTGATTCGATTTGATCCGCCAAGGAACTAGAAGCAACATATTGTGGGTGGATTTGTAGAAGGCGTTGATATTCAGTGGTTGAGCTTTCAAAATGGGATTCAATGTGTATCTTAGGGTGGTTGGAGCAAGACTAGACTTTTCCCTCTTCTCTCTCTCCCATTCTTTCTATATATTATAACAGAGGGGAACATTCAAAGGTTGTTTGTTTTTTCTCTCTGCCTCCCCTTATTTTCCTCCCACAAGGTCGAAAATGGAGTTCGAACCTCCTCCCCTGCTTTGTAAATGGCATTTTTTTCCTCTTACTCATGAATGATGTTCTATGCAAACTTCTGAAGCAATAAAAAAAATGTTTTGTGATGCATTTGTCCATCCTTTGCTCTTTTGGTTGTTTCTTCTTGCCTCTCTTCATTGCAGGGTACATGTGCATGTTTTGGATGTTCGTTTGCAGATCTAGGAGCTGTGTTTTTGGGTTTGAAATGTTTTTTGTGTGAATCCGATCTTTGGCTTGTGATGTAGTTGTTCATCCTCTCCATTGCTCACCTCCCTTCGTTTCATGGCAATTTTCTTAGATGTTCAGCAGTTTTCCTTCTCTAGTGTATCACCGTTTTAGTGTAGGCTTTGTTTTCCTTGTTTTCTTTCTCTCTGTGTCTCCTTGGATAGTTATATTAGGATTAGATTAGCTTTCCTGCACTAGAATAGATTGTGACAGGTAGTTTATGAAGAGGAACTAGCCTTCTCTGGAGATTTTTCCCATCTGTAAAGTCCCACACTTTAGGGAAAATTCAATGTTATGTGAATCACACCAAATGAATATGCCTTATAAAAGCAAATCTGACAACTCACTTAGGGGTACTGTGATTTTGTACTAACAATAACCTTCATCTCCCATGTAGAGAAAGGATTTTCTAAGGTGGAAACACCATTTTCATTGGGAGACAAGGTATCTATATCCACTCATGAAGCAATGCCTTTCAACTAAAACAGAACAACAATCTCCATAGAGGGACACTCATAGATAGTAGGAAAATAGCCTCAAAATTCTTTGCAATGAGAAAATGGTTGGGGATCTCCTTGTATAGTAAGTGTTTGTCCTTCATGTTAAAAATTTAAACATTGCTGATACGTTGATGTCACAGCTTGAATGGCATGAATCCATGGACGACCGAGTAAGATATTATAAGAGAGCTCCAAGTCTAAGACATGGAACTTTGTATCATGGTTTATAAGACCCACTTATAATGAGAAAGTGATCATTCCAGCTGATTTTCATTCTTCATTATCATATGCTTATATGGCAATGACCTTTGTCTCCAAGTTAGCTTATGTGCACCCTAGTTGTCGAACTAGTTTAAGATTACAAATATTTAGACCTAATCTGTCATCCACAAGCACTCTCTTGACCTTCTTACGCTTGATTATTACTTCAATGTGTAAGGGTAGGTTATGGGAGGGATTTTATGCTAAGACTTCTGTCAGACTGAAGGTTATGTGTTCTAAAGGAGTGATTTGTGCTACCATGGCTTGTAAGTGTGTTGGGTCAATATCAACAAATAAGCTTGATCCCTATAAGAAGGATGTCCTTATGGACATTAGAAATATTGAAAATGTCTTAAATTGAAATCTTAGTTGTGGTCTTCTCTAACTGATCTAACACATCATAGTGACTCTCTTAAGGAGGAGGGGGAGGAGGTTCTAAGAGAACAAGGTGAGCTCGTCGTGTTGCCATGGTGCACTCTCTTGTTCTAATTTTGATCATGTTGATATGCTCAATAGGTGAATCAACATAACCTATTAAGGCATCAAAATGATCTTTCTTTGATACATAGTTGAAATTCTTATTTTGAGACGATAGTCCCTGATCCTAATTTTTCTTCCCTTCGTGCTTGGGGAAATATTCTTTAAAAATCCCCATGTTTGTGCTTAGATATTTGGTAGGGGTGGCAGAATCTATTTCTACATCACCGTTGTCAATCAAGTCCCGAATGTAATGTTTTAATTTCAAGAAATTATTAGTTTTGTGACCCTTAACGTGGTGAAATCCACAAAAATCATTTTCCCTAAACCATGATGGGTTAGGAGCATCATTCCCGTAGGGTTGTGATTTAGGGAATCGAACCATATTGATAGCCTCTAATTACTTTAGTATTGACTATATTGAGTTAGATAGAGGATTGAAAGCACAGAGTTTATATTTCATAGGTGGATCTCCCTTTGCAAGCTTCAAAGGAGCGTGGTTTTGAACAGCTTGTACTCACTTAGAGCCTATTATTCCATCATTACCAACATTTTTGTTCTTATTAGGAATAAATTTTGTCTTGTCATTGGTTTTGGGATCGTTATGATCAAATGAAAAGGGTTTTAGGGTCCCTCTGGCTAACAATTTTTTTTCCTTAGAATTTGCATGGGAAAAATCCACCCAAGAACAGGACAACTTTACCCATAGTCTCGAAAATTTTGAAAGTCATACCTTTCCAAGACACCAAAGGTCTACCCATCCTTAGCACCAACCTTACCTAGTCAATCCAATGACCTCCCAGTGGATGTAAACTCAATCCCCTAAGTGAATTAGGAAATTAAAGTCAACCCCCTAGGTGATTTTAGGAGTTCTTGAAGAATTCTAATTTTGGACAGTGTTGGGAAGGGCTACCACTGGCCATCCCAAGACATGTGCAACCCCATAGTGTGGAAAAAAGGAGGAAACTCCAACATGTGGATGAATTAAATGTCTAGAAACATCATGGAGGTGATTTTGTAAGGTTCAAGAAATATTTGGAAGATTTGGGGCAGTTTCACCAAAAATAGGGTTCACAGGCTTAGGCAGAGCATAGGGCCAAAAGAGCTACTGAGCTTCGGGAGGTGATTCTGGGAGCTCCGAATGGAGTTAGGATCCAAACAAGACATCATCATAAAAATTAGAGCTATTGACACCCTTGAAAAATTCTATGTTAGGAGATAATGCAGGAGAATTAAGAAATTTAATAATATGGAAGGTTGGAGCTTGATTCCCTCTAAGCCAATCACTGTCACTGGATGCATATTTATAACTAAGGTCATCATTAGAACAAGGCTCCACTAAGTTAGTAGGACTTCCTCATTTAAACCATTCATCCATATGAAATGTCCTATCGTAGGTTCCTTTAAGATGGGTAAAGATCTAGCTAAGGAAACTTTAGTAGAAGGTATACCAACAACCAGTGTCACACGAGGAGTGTCATAGTCACTTAAATGTTGTGGAAAGAGACAAAAGTAAGATGATGTATCATAATAACAACAATCCACATCATCTAGAAAACAAGTATTAGAAACAAAGACACCAAGGTAGGGTACAAATAGAACCTTCTTTTTGAACTCACAAGCATAATGGAATTGGTTAGAGGGATTGTAGTTCTTGTAGTTTCCCAAAACATTATTACAAGCCATATCTAACTCAAGGAAGAAACCCTAAATTCATTAGGGGTTTTGATATCACAATGCCTAACTATTGAATAAACAATCTAAACCCTAAGCTAGGTAAAGGTTTCACACAACAACGGGTTCACCAAAATGTATCAACCCTAAATTAATTACATGAGATTAATCTAAATAATTTAACTAGAATAGAATATTATATGTTACAGTGGCAAGAATAATACTATCGTTCACAACTATACAATGGAAACTAGGTTATTTACAAGTGTATCAAACTAATAAAAGAATTAGAAGTGTAACTAGGGTTAGAAAGGTGACTTAGATGGTTCAGATTTCTGTATGACTATATCATTTCATACTTGGGATGTATGTATAATTTTGAGTGAACCCATATCAATTGTTTCTTTCTTAAACCATGCATGTTTAAGACTATACACAAAGTAAGGAGAAGATCCCACAAATGACCCTAGTTTACTGTCTTGGACTGATACATGGTAGGGTTATGATTTTTCTTATGTTGGTACATCATCACCCATGTCACACTTTTGTGTCTTCATATTCACTTGTAACCCTAGTTTTTACACCTATAACTGGAAAAAAAACTTGGCTTCTTGCAAGAACCTCAAGTACTCATTAGATCTAAAAAAAATATGTAAATGCTTTAGTCATACTGACCTCAATGGTCACCTTGCTTTATGATTCACCAAGCATTGCACTATATTTTAGACTCAATTTAGTTCTCCTAGTGTGTTGTGTGAGTGTGTATATAACTAAAACCCTTGACCTAGCTTTTGCCCTTGTGCTTCCACACCAATAATGAGTTATGCTATTTTTCTACCATGCAAACCCTTGTATGTAGATATACAAAATAGACTTATGCCCTCTTATGTTGTGATATCTAGTATGAAGACAATACTTTTAGTTTAGTATTTTTTGTATAATTAGGTACTTGCTAGATAATAAATGCTTAAGGTGAACTTGCATATATAGGAGTCTATCACTTTGAAATTTAAATATTAGTGGCGTGCAAAGATGACCAAAAAAATAAGATGTGAAAGAGAATATAATAACAAAGAGACCCAATGGGCAGAAATGACTGAAAACTCAAAAGGGTCAAAGATCATACATCTCAATTAGGATCATGCATCTCGATCACCTGACCAATTTGTATTGTCTTGGGCCAAAATCACCAAAATTCAAACAAATAGCTGCAAAGGTCAGAGACATTTGTGACATAACATAAAAAACATAAAGAAGCATCAAGTAAGTCATAAATTAGAGGGTAAATCAAGTAATGTAAAAGTAAAACAACAAGGACTTGAGCCATTGATATATATTTTCATTGTTCAAGACTCGCATAGATAAAGCTTTCCAAAATCATGATGTAATAATAAATTTTTGTAGATTTTAGTGTCTACAAAACTGAATGGCATAATCAGATTATTTATTCCCCTTGGTCTTATCAGACCAGTTTTCGTACACCTACAAACACTACTCCTTTCTCCTTAATATGTAGGGTGGAATCTATTCTCCCAGTGGAACTAGAAATTCCCTCACTAATACCAAAATGGTGTTAAATGTACATACAACAAGACAATTTATGCTCATGAGTTCCATGTTGGTGATATTATTCTCAAGGAGAATCACAAAAATAAAATTATCAAGACTTCACTCAAGGGAGAGTTTAAACCCAACTAGCTAGACCCTTATGTTGTTAGTGAAAGAATAATCCCCGACGTTTATCATTTAGCCACACTCAAGGGAAAACCTAACAAAAATTCCATGAATATCATGCACTTGTGACAATGTTATACTTATTAATAGCAAAATAATACAAAAACATTCAAATAATCACATAATACAAAAATATTCAAATATTTACACAAATACAAAATCGAGACTTGTTCGTGATTCAATTTTCTAGCTAGTTTACTTTACATATATATATTGTCATGTTTGTTTGATATATAACATATTTTTCTGTATAATATTTACACCCATGCGTTCATGAGGTATATTGTGCTTGATGAAGGACATGCGTAGATTGATGCATGATGACGAGTGTTGGTTTCATCCATTCCCAATGACATTAATCTTTGAGGGCATCCACTACAATATACATGTGCTTTTGTTTCACTGCAGTTACTTTCCATTTTCTCATTAGACTTAGGGAGGGATTACATATATATTTTATATGTTATCTTTTGAACTAACTAGACTAACACATGTGTTTGATGCAACACTAACCTCTCTTGTTTTATGTGTTATTTCACTATTATTTGTTATACTTGTTACATGGATTTCTTACTTGCTTTTGTTATTTGCTTGAATGCTTGTTGTATCCAGCTTGCATGCCTTGCTTATCTTATGATATCATGGGTGTCCCATGTTCATGTGACTATTTTCTATGCAATTAGTTATGTTATCTTGGTGACTATCTCCTCACCTTTGTTCTTAATGTATTCTATACACATGTAATATCGGTACACTTACTTATTTTGATTATATTAACTATTACTTTTCCCATGTGCTTATTTTATAATCTAACACGTGATTATTATCACTATTATCTCTTGTTGCATGTTATGTGTTACTTTGTGCATCATTGTCTCCACCATGCATAACCTCATTTTGTAGGAACAAATTACCAACAATATATACCATTATAATCTTCTATGTGATCCAATGTAGATTATCAAACTTATTTAACATAACTATGCATCTTTTCTTTTGAGTCACACACTCAAATACTTTATCACACATGCCTAAAAAAGAGGGGGGCATTCATAAGGATATATTATACATCTACAACCAACACGAGTAGATTACATGACATAGGGACAAGTTTCTACACGATATGTATCCTCATAAATAGGTATAAATACAAAAAAAAATGTAGAAATCGACATTGGTCTAAATTGTGCACTTTAGGTCTAGACCGTAGTATGGTCCTGACCCTACTGGACGTTTGTTAACTAGGATAGATTCTCAAAAAGTTCCAATAGTTTTAGATTCTTCCAACTATTTATAGACCTTTGACACAAATTAAAACACAAATGACACAATTCATAACATTATATCCGGGGGCACGAGTAATTCGATTCCTTATCCATTACACTACTCATATATAGTTACAAGAACATGGTTTGAGGGCATTGGTCTTCTTCTCCTTTCCATTATTTCAAAAATTTCATACTCACACTTGATTATACAACACATAATGGGGACATGGTACATTCATTCCTTTTCAACTGTGTGATTTATTTACAAAATTAAGCCTAAATCTATTTGCAACATTATGGTTTTTGGAATTTTGAAAGGTATTGAAGTGGCTAAGTTCTTCATAGGTTATCCTCCTCTTTCATCATTATGAGGGAAGATATTAGGGTTACTAAAAATTCTACAACACGATCTTCTCTCTAAACAGGGTGCCCTAATACCTCTTACTCTCTTCTTCAGTTTTGGGTTGCATACACTCAACACTCTAGTTTACCCTTTGGTACAATCGGGGATTGATCACCCCCAATTCTTTTTAATTTTATCAACAACTCCAAATCTACAAACTATGATAGAAATGGGAGTTTTTCCTATGGTATAGCCAATTTCTAAGCTCTTGATTGTTCCTTATTTACGTGTGAAGCTAGACTTGCCAACTGGTGAGTAAGAGCTTAAACTTATTCTTCCAAGGTTATCTCCCAAGTGGGTATTTCGTTACAAATTTTGTTAGGATGAGGTTTCTCATGATGAGAATGGTCCTCATTGTCTTCATAGCATACTCTAACAACAGGTATATGATAGTCTCCATCATTTTTAAAAGGTATCTCCTCATTATTCTGTCGTCCAAAAGTAGAGGCATGACCTGGGTTTAATATGTCATTAATAGTGCGACAAGGTCAGTTTACTTCTTTTTCTCCTTGAACCATGTAGACAATAAGAGAAGGGTCAAATGTGGAAGGTAATTTAGCTCTTAATTCCAAAACACGCACAAGGACCTCATGTTTGTTGTGAAACAAGTAATCATCAAATATGGGTGGGATGAAGTTCCATAGCCACACAAGGAGAATCCTCCTCCCCACCACTATGGTCAATCATGACATTTTCCTCTAAAAGAGGGTTGTCACCTACAAAGAGATCGAATCTAACTTTCGTGACCCCATTCTCGTAGTAGGCATACTAGAAATAGGATGTACAATGCGAAATATTTACACTAAGGTTTACTAAAAAGGGACCCTAGATAAATATTTGCAGCGTAACGACACTAAGTCGTCACAAAGAATGGTGACTATCAAATAACCACAAATCCAATAAGTCAATATGAGCCTAAGGACCAAAGAATAAAGAATCATCTACCCTAACAAGGTAATATATGACACAATTTTTTCTAGGACAATATAATAACGTATAATATTCAAATTCATTCATAACAAAATTTACTCCTTATGATTTTTTGAGATAGGTTTAAAAACAAATAGTGATAACACAATATCACTAGTTAGGCCAAGTTTGAAACAAACAAGACCTAAATGCTAAGAAAGTGTTGACGCGACCTTCTAACAAGGTATACTAAAAACCAGTTTCTAAACACTAACAAAGTCTAAGTCTTGTAAAATGGATTATACAAATGTGAGCAGCGTAACAACGCTATTTAGACACGTTAATCAAACTTTGTAAGAAAACAAGATTTTAGTATCAAAATGGCATTATAGCAATGCTAACAAAGTAACCTCAACACTTAAAAAATTCAAGACAAAGCTAGGATGTAAAAATTATGCCAAATTATATCAAGGAATTACTATGCATATGAGCAGCGTAACAATACAATCTAGAGATTTAGGCCAAGTTTCACAATGGAAATATCACAATTGTATGGCTATAATGCGGGTATTGTAACAACTCAAAAGAATTCAATGATAAGACCAACTAACTACAAATGATAATAAGTCTCAATATGGGTTTTGAGACAAGAGGGGCTACTAGAAATTGATGACGTACCATTCACATTTTCGACACTTGCATTCCAACATTTCAACCTAGTCATGCAAGTAGACTACAAAAGTGGTGGACATAATTATTTCTAGTAGGTATCCTGTATATGTTTGTTCTTCTTTTGTCTCAAAATGAGAAACAAGAAAACAAAGGAGTAAACCAAGTGGTGATGAAAAATACTTGGTGTAACTTTGGCAGGTTTCGCCTTGTCTTAGGACAAGTGAAAAACTAGGCCAAAGTAACACTAAATAGATTTTGTGATGAAATGTCACGTGGTTTCAAATTAAAGAGATTCTTTCCCTTGTTCGAAAAACAAGAGTTTGAATCTAACAAATTTGTCACTTTGTGAGAGCATTCAAGTATAAAAACTAAGACAAAATTGGCTCCAAGCTGACAAGCTTTCCTAGGGAGTTCTCTCACCTATGGTTGTCACAAGTTTACTTCTGCGAGCTTGGTTTGCCAAGGTTTCACCTAATCTTGGAGTATCTCGACTTTACTTTACCCCCTTCTAATACAATGAGAAACTAGAATTGCAGTTCAGTTGTATTTTCACTGGGGTCACAATGGAAATAAATTTGACTCTAATCTTTCAAGGCGTACTAGTCAATTGGGTAGTGTGGAGCACTTTCCATTTCATTCATAAGGTTCCCTCTTGCGTGAACTACTTTGGGGTTCCTAGGACCACCCCCATTATTGTATCTTAAGGCTTATGCCAAAGGGGTTTTCTCCTAGTTAAGTGGACGAGCCATAGCTCTTAACCAAAACTTACATATACAATGTTTTGCAAAGTGGTGTGTTTTCTTATCTTTTGGATTAAATAATTTAGTTTAGACCACCGTTTGGCAACCTACAACACATGTGAATGTTAGAATTTGGTTTGAAGAGAGCCATCCTTTCTTTGGCTAGTGTTAGGTCCTTCACACAAGTGGTTAGTGGTTTGAAAAAGATCTACAATATCATATAAAGAGGGTTAAATGTTGTTTTTGATTCTCAAGGTTTTCCAAGGATGCGAGAGAAGAGCATACACAACAAGTAATCCAATTAAATAGAAATGAAAGGCTTGTAAATAAAATAACTACCATAAAAACTTTGTAAATTAAGGTTTATTCTCAATTAATCCAAGTGCTTTTTTAATGAAAGACTAAGGTTGTTTTTGGTTCCCAAGATCACACTAGGTGCAAGAGAAGAACATACACAAATTTTAGCCTTAGTTATTTATCAAATGAAAAATCTCTTAAACTAAAAGATCATAGTACATGCCAAAATGAAAGTTTTATTCCCTTAAGCATAACAATGAATGATGATTTTTCTTACTTACTCCAAATTAGCAAAAAAAGGTTTAGAGGTGCTTTTGATTCTCAAGATCACACAAAGTGCAAGAGAAGAGCATACACAACCCTATTCCAAACTCATACAAAGCATGAAAACAAAATCACTCATCAAACCCTAAGCCAATTTTAACAAAAAATCACTTACCAAACCCTAAGCTAATTTTGTTAGAAATCTTACTCTAAATTAGAAAATTGACTGCAACAACACTGAAAAATCCCTTAAAAATGACATAAATACTAAAAACCAGAAGTTGAAATTTTGAACTTGGAGCAAACTTTACCTGAGTGCGCCAACACACCTCTTATGCACATAGCACGTCCTTTGATGCACAGGTGCATCCCTTTGAAGCTTAGGTGCAAACATTCATGCAATAGGCACACTTCTATCAAATTTACACATTTAGTTATGCACAGATGCGGCCAGAGAGGTGTGGGTGCACATTTTGAAGCACATGCGTGGAGTACACATAGAGAGCAAAAATCCAATGATGCACATGCACAGTAAGGCACAAGTGCACATTTGAAGAAGCGTAGGTGCTCCCTTTGATGCACAGACACATGACCTTTTATGTACACACCCCTTTGAGCGTAGGCACAAACCTTCCTATAGGTGACCAAAATACGACTTTTGACAAGAATTTTTTGAAAAAGATAAAATCTTTGGCCTTTTGAGTGAATTTCGACAACACTTCACCTCCTTATATCCTGCAAAGAACATGAAAATGTAACATCTACTACTAATCTAGTTGAAACAACTATCTAGATTGAAAATTGATCTACAAAACTTTGAAAATTACTCTAAAAACTTGAAATTAATCTAAAAAGCTTGAGAAACTAATCTAAAAAGCTTGAAAGTAATCTAGAAAGCTTGAAATTAATCTAGAAAGCTTGAAATTAAACTAGAAAACTTGAAACTAATCTAGAAAACTTGAAACTAATCTAGAAAGCTTGAAATTAAAAACTTTGAAACTAAGTTAAAAAGCTTTAAAAATGAATGCAATGGGGTAAGGTCCCACCGGGAGTGCCAAATGATAACACCCTAAAATTTACAAAGCAAATAATATAACTAACTAGGAAAGGCTAACACACATACCACCTTTAGTCAAACTCTTAAATCTAACAATGAGTTACATCAATGATCAAAGCTTAAAAGGAATGCTTGAAATAAACTAAATGAAATATAAATCTAATCTACTAAAGCATCCTTACTATGTATTGAATTGCTTAACTAACATAGACCTAAATAGATCTAAGAGGGCAATCAAATTGCGAGTTTGTTGCTACTCCAAGGAAGGTGAGATGGTCTCTCTGACAATGACTACAAGATCATATTGGATACCCATCTATTAACCCCATTGAATACTTGAGGCAAGGATTGAGCTTGGCTATTAATCATATTTCTTATATGATATGCAAATCAAAGCATGGTGTAAAGTTTAAAGGTATGTACTTAGTCCTTATTTATAGCTTTTCCTTTGAGGAAAACTTAGCATCTTGTTGCATGTGGGACTAAAAGCACAAAGTAGATTAAGAATTTTTAATCATGATTAAGGTTTGTTAATCATGATTAGTGAATTAACAAGTGATTAAGATGTGAGGAGCCTTAATCAACCACTTAGGGTCAATTAGGAGGCTAGGATAAGCTTTTGAAGCTTGTTGAGATGTTGTGGAGGGAAGTGGGGTGATTTTGAATGGTTGGAAGAGGGGTTTGAGCCAATAATAGGGTATATTGACCAAAACAAGGGTAAAATAGGCTTAATTAGCTAATAATCGCTAATTATCTATTTGGAAGAGGATTTTGACTTATGATTTGTCATAAAGTGGCATCCTGAATGTGAAAGAGATTAGGCAATCAACATTTCATTGTTAATTGACCAAAATGGTAAAAAAAAATATTAGTTAATTAGCGGAAATCACTAATTATAAATGAAATGGTAACAATGAGAGTGATTTGCATGCTTTTAGCAATAAGATTGCAAAAGCAGAATTTAGGTGTCTACACAAGTAGATAAGAAACATGAAAATTTCATCACCATGATGGAGGAAAAGATAAGGTTCACAATATAAAATCCAAACAACCAACATGAAAAACCACAATAACAGAAAGGTGGGTGTTGTAATCGATAAAAAGAAGAAGAGGTTTGGCCTTTAGGCCTTTTGTGCTAAGTGGCGGGTGTTCCCTGAGTTCCACATTTTCCTCATGATTTATATCTTGTCACCTGCATAACTCAATAAAAAACCTCATATCTTCCCAATATGATAACAAAATATGATACGATCATATGCATCGAAATCAACATCCGTACAAGCCAAGTTATGCTAGCAGTATATCAAAATCACAAAACATCCACTGAATGAAATGATATAATCATCATCATACATCAAATATGGATCCAATATCAATATAAAACATGTCCATAATAACTCATGATATCATGATCAAAACATAATATCTGAAAATGAACAGTGGCATTGTGTGCCCCATAACAAACCTGTGAACAAGGGTTAACATCCTAATGCTAGAAATATAATATCATGAATAATCTCATATCAAATAGTGTACTAAAGCAGTAATATCCCTGTCAAGAAAAAATGTCATGTGATAATGTCCCATCAAAATAAAAAATAAACAATAATGTCCTTGTCATCATGATAATATAGATACAATGAGTCTCACATGACCAAAATGATTTATCCTAAATACAAAGGGATTTCCTAGAAGGAAATTCCTCCAGTGAACCAACACATGAACCACTGTTACAAGCTCAAGATTTTGGGTGGGGTAATTAAGTTCATATTCCTTAACCTTACAAGACTTAAAATAAATGATGCAATGCTCTTGCATGAGCACCACTCCTAGTCCCTTTATAGATGCATCTATGTAAACCACAAATTTGGCCAAAGGATCTAAAACTGTGAGGATGGGTGCAGTAGTCAAATGCTCCTTGAGCAGCTAAAAGGCCTACTTGCATTTATCTAACTATCATAACTTCTTCCCTTTTGACTAAAGGGAAGTAATAAGATTGGAAATCCTAGAAAATTCCTAGAAAAAATGATGGTAGCAACCCGCTAACCCCATAAAGCTTATAACCTATGTCACTGTGGTAGGGGTTTTCCAATCAATGATAACAAAAATCTTTGAGGGATCTACTGAGATGCCCTCATATATGATATTTTGCCCCAAGTATTGAATCTTGGAATGAAAGAAGGAACACTTCTCCAAATTCCCAAACAATAGATGCTCCCTCATAACCTATAATACATGTCTCAAGAACTCCTAGTGCTCCTCAATCAAGAAAACATATATCAAGATATCATCTAGAAAATCAATGAAAAATATTTCCAAGAAGTTCTTGAAAACACCATTCATGAGGCTCATGAAAACTGCAAGTGTATTAGTCAAACCGAAAGGAACTAATATGAACTCGTAATGCCCATATTGAGTCCGGAAAGCTATATTGTGGATTTCTGCTTCTGTGATGCACATTTGATGGTATCTTGACTTCATATCTATCTCAAAGAACACCCTATCTCCCCTCATCTGATTGAACAAATTGTCTATACGAGGAAACGGATCATGGTTCTTCAATGTTACCTTGTTCAATTGTTATAAGTAAAAACACAAACGAAGATACCCATCCTTCTTCTTCACAAAAATCACTCATGCGCCCTAATGAGATACACTAGATCGGATAAGGCCCTTGTCAAAAAGCTCCTCTAACTAAATCTTGAGCTCATGAATATCAAGTGTGGTCATCATGTATGGAGCACAGCACATGGGTGTAGAACCTAGAACAAGATCGATATTAAAGTCCACCTCTCAATGCGGTAGCATACCTTGAAGCTCACTAGGGAAAACATTTGTAAACTCTCTCTAAATAGGGTGCTCATCAAAAGGAGAACTTGTTCGATTCTACTCCAATCTATCAATGATCGTGATAGCAAACATCTGACACCCCTTGCACATGCCCTAGTTGAGATACATAGCGAAAATCATACATAGGGACAAGGGTCTCTAAACCCTAGATATAACTACAGAACTACCTATGTCATCCACACACTGAATAAACTTATGTCTAAATTCTACTTTTTCCTCATGAGAATCAATCCAATCCATGCCAAGAACGACCTTATAAGATCCCAAAGGAAAAAATCATAGGTCTAAGGTAGTGGAGAATACACCTAGGTCCATAATACAACTCTCCATATATGAGTCTACAACAAGTTTGGCCCCAGTTTCCAACTCTACCTGCCACCTATCTACATGCCTAGAAGACACCAATCCACACCTATCCACTAAAGAGGGAGATATAAAGGAGTCAAAAGCTCCTGAATCAAATAATACAATAACAGGTGTGCCCTTAATCATACCTATCGTCTCAATGACTGTGGCCTGATGCTTGGTCTGGCAGTTCTCCACCGTGGCATAGATGTGATGCGTGCATCCTGCATCATCAACTATTTTTTATAAAGATGTTGTATTTTTCCTTTCTGTAAAAGTTTTTCTCTAAGTACAAAATCAAGCATAATGATCAAGGGCCCCACAAATGAAACAACATGGTGCATCCATGTGTGACTTATACCCTCTTATGCTCTGATGTAGTGACCTTATGGGTTCCACTCTAGTTGACTGCTACGAATGAGCATGATTAGGCTGTTGGCTACCCAGCCTCTTGTCTCTACCTAAAATGTGGCCATTATGGCCCCTACCTATCTGATTATCCTGACCTGACCTACTCCTCTTTTGTTGAGGATCGTGTTGCTGAGAGGGATGTTGTGAGTGTGGAGGAGGTAGAGAATTTGATGAAAAGGTTTATACCCTCCCCTTGGGGTGGGGCAGAACCACGTGATCTCTAATCCTGAAATGAGCGAACTCACTCTTGTAATTTTCTCGGTTCCTATCTAAAAACTCCTACGTCCGGTTCATATTCTCCTCTACAAGATAGTATTTCTCCACCGCATTCTCCAATGTTGGGGAATATTAAATCCTCCCTGCTCCTACTAAGTTTGTATTCAGGACCCTGATGAACCTGTTCACCTATAACTTCTCATCCTAGAGATAGTCGACATATTGAAGGAGGTCTAGAAATCTGCACTCATACTAGGCCACTAAACTAGAACCTTGTTAGATATGGTGAAACGCGTCAATCCTCTTCTGGATAAAGTGTTCTAACATGTATCAAGCCCTGAAATGCTCCTCGAATAGCTCATAAATGACTTTCTCGCGGGTCATATGGAGCTTCTTCTCCTCAATCCTCCACTAGAATCTTGTTGTGTCACGAAGGAGGTGTATGGCTAGGCAAGATTTGACATTTCTCTAATAAGGATATAAGCCAAAGAAAATGTCTAAGCTTAGGATCCATGACTTGGCCCCAAATCCATCTATCCTAGCTTCATACGTAGGTGGGTGCAGTCAAAGGAGATCATGAATAGCATCATCATCTGCCTTCCCATGAGGGAGTGTCTCAACCACTCTCTAAATATGTGCTGAAGGGATGTGAGACCTCTCTTTCCAGGCCATAAGCTCAAAAAAAAGGTTGCACAATATTTTTCATTGTAAGAAGACTTGTATGTGATTAGGAGAGTGTGATTCGTCATCTAAGTTTACCTCCCTTTTAGGCTAAATATCTTCTACCTTTAGCTTTGGTTGTGCGATTGTGAAGGACCCCCATCATATGATAAATTGCGTCTAAGTTCTATGGCCTAAAATTCATACTAGGTGCTTCTAGAGGTGGCCGTCCACGACCCCGAGTCACTATTGCACCTCGTTTGGTATCACATCCCATCATCCTACACAAGCAAAAAATGATACATTAGACTTTTTACGAAAACAATTTTAAATAAAGTGTTTTTAGTTAAATTAAACTACCCAAAGTTATTAACAAATCCTTTTTTCCCACTGCCTCAGTGCATAGAGTTTCCTCCAAAGCCATGCGCAGATCTGTAAAAGTCTTATGAGAAAGCACCCTTCTAAAAGGTGTGATCAAACCACCAACAAACCACTGTGCATGTTGGCTAGGGTGAATATCATAAGATAACTTTGATAGCAAGGTTTTGAAATGGTAATCATACTCCCTGACACTCTCATCAATGCCCTGCTTAATATCCTTTAGTGTGTTGATGTTTTTTTTCTCAAATTCAGGTATATGAAACTCTTCCAAGAAATCATCATGTAGCATGGTGTAGTTTACACAAATCTGGTTCGGATCATACTTCATATACCAACTATGTGTGTGCCCTTACAAAGTAGTAGCAAACTAACTTGCATTATACTCAGGGGTTGTAATCCCTTTCGTGCACCATAGAATCTCGCATATGTTTATGTTCTCTATTGCATATTCAATTCCTCTGTATTTTGGGAGGTAAAGTGACATTTCATAAATAACTTACTGTTGGTGTAGACCTTGTCCACCACACCCAGAACCTGTATTATCTCTAGTATTCCCTCCACCTCTAGAACCACCAAATCCGTTATATCTCAAACCTCCTAATCCACCTAATCCACCTCCTATAGCAGGAACCAGACTAGAGGATGAGATACTCTACATTCCAACTATTTTTCTAAATTAAACTCCCATGGTTTGCAAATTTGTGCTACTCCGAGACATGTTACCAACGTTCTGCGTGCTCACACTCTGTCCAGATGACGGGTTAGAAAATATACCTCCAACCAAACCTCCAAATAAGAAATATGACGTTTGTGTTGCCATTTATGAATGTGATATCTGATTAACTCTTGTACTTAACAGAAATTGAAATCTACCTATCGCTACTCTATCACCACTCTATCACCAACACTATCATGTTTATCAATAACTATTTCAGGAACTGGAACACCAAGCAAAAGGGAAAGGTTGTTAGGTGGGATTAGATGTGTGCCTGCAGTCCTTAATCTTTCCTCATCATACACACTCTCATCAGAAGCTGAAGGGGATTCTCTACTACGCTTTCCTAAGTGGGGGAGAGCCTTATGCTCTTACTTTGCGTCTTCCAAGTGAGCCTCAAATGCTTCACGAGCCATCATCCTCTATAACTCCACAGACTCCTCAATATCATGCTTCTTCACCGATTCCCTCTCCCATGCATCATTATACTTAAGTTTCCTTTCTTCTCTCTACCTTTCAACCATCATGTCCACCTACTCCTAACCCCATGCGTAGTGGGGTTTAGCTAGACATAGGGGGCACTTTAAATTCAGCACCACCATCAAGATATTAATTTTTAAAGGAATGACACAAATGTAAGATCCTCTAGGCTCACACAGAAACTCAAAATCTTCAACTTCTAGGAAATAATACGTAGAAACAGTGTATTCTAAAGTATAATTGTTCACAACACTAGCTCACCAACGATCTACAGTATGTGTCCAAGGTTCATCATCATCAAAATAAGGTATGATATTCTCCCTGTGTCCAAACACTTTCTTTGTAATACCAACTCCTCTTCGATGCGTACACAGATAACCACACATATAGTTGTATAGGGAAATAGATAAATAATTACTCATAAAGCTCATGATACAAGTTTGCCTCGACCCAGCTACACGGATTGAAATCAGGTCCAGAACCATATCTTTGAACAAACTGATCCTAGTTGTTATCAACCCATTCTTCAATGTTCGCAAGAGTTAAACAATAATCCATAATTTTACATCATCCTTGCAGCAAATTGAAAAGAGGTCCTAGCAATGGAACCAAAATATAGTCTTTTATTTTACTAAGAATTGCCCAAGGTGCGCTTGCACATTACCCACACAGGTTTGAGCACTCGCCTGAAGCATGAAAGGGTACCATATCCCTCTTTTATGATAGCTCTAGCAAGGATTTAGCATGCATAACCATATATCCCATAATCATAATAACCAAATTCATAATAGCCATGCAAAGATAAACCATAACTAGATCTAGATCACAAGCATATGCAAGAATGAGATAAATTAGAACCAAGATCAGGTTTACCATGCAATTACCAGTAATAGATATGTCTAAAATCAATATCCAACCACAAAGATCCATCATATTAATCACCATGAAACATAATAGCTGAATACATCAATAGTAACTCCATTAGATCATGTGCATAAGTAGAACAACATCATAACTTTAGAGAAAATAGACTCAATACTAATCCCCCTAAGTCGTGCAAATCAATACACATATATAGATAGTGGGGACTTTCCCTTCACTACTTTTGCACTCTCAAAATAGGTTGCATACTAAGTATATCCATGTGTTGCTTACAAAGATAACAAGGGAGCATGCAATCTCTTCTAACAATAGATTTCATGTAGTTAACTTTAGTTCCAATCCTATTTTCAGCCCAAAACTCCACATGTCTCTCGACCTTCCACTTGTCCCAAAATAGCCTTACGTAGCCTCTAATTCTTCATGCTCCAGTTCAAACTACTAGTTCCTTGCTCTAAAAATAGGCTCTTCCTTCATGGAATCTTCCATTACATGTCACCCACTTCATCTATATATTTAGCATCTTTCCCAAAATTATATAAGTCCTTGATTCTTTTAGAAGCAATCCTTGAGCACCCTTTTTTGTCTCTTGCGCATGAATACTGACATTCATGTGCATGCGCTTCCCATATTGTTTCCTATGCGCAATTACTCTATAAGTCTTGCGTGTGTGTGCTCTTCAATACGTAGTCACATTTCCAAGAACCAACAGTCATAATTTCACCATTGTGACAGCTGAGGATAGTTTGACCCCTCATTTTGTATCTACCTTTTTTAGGATTTGATGTCTATTTGATGGTTTTGGAGTTCATTATTTCATTTTAGGTTTTTCAACGACCTCAGTGATCATTGTGTGACCTCATAGTGACTAAAGGAAAACAACAGTGAGTACCTAGTGATCACTTAGAGGAGATTTTTCGAACATTTCTGCAAACCCAAGCGCCTAAAAACACACCTAGGGCACCTGCAGGTGCCCCTGTCCCTTTCCAGACACCCCAGTCCATCTTATTCTTCCAGATCTGCATTTTTTAGCTTTGTTGTGACATTTAGTGCTTCGTATTTTCTAATTTTCCAACTTTGTACACCTCCAGGATTTCTTTGAATCATCTAAGGCTTCTTACCTCTCTTTTCACTTAGGGTTTTTACTTTACTGCTTAGTTTTCTTGGGTTAATTTTTGTACTTCATTGCTGTATTTATTCACTGCTACAATAGCAATTAGATTAGGCATAAAATTCACATTTACCTTAAACATTTTTGACAAGTATTGTCATTTCCCATGGTGTATATCTATTCTCGAGGAAATCATTTACCCTTTCGCAATATAAGTTTACTTGGGCACATTTGATTGTACATTTTAATCCAAATAATAGATCAAACTTCAATAGTATTCGATAAGAGTATCTTTTGGAGTATCTAAGTATCAGTCTGCTCTTCGGCCTGATCTAATCCTCTTGTGTTCTACACTATCACTGGAGGGCATTCAAATCTATCTATTTCTTCAATGTGGAACACATTTGCAGTGTCATTAGACGTCACTTTTTCACGTTCTGTTGTAATTTTGCAGTTTTTCAACATTATGACGATACTTTTGCTTCTTTCATTTTTTATTTTTTTGTAATTTGTTTACCTTTGTTGTAGACTAATTGCAAGAAATTTATTTTCATCTTAGTTCACAAATAAATTTGGTGTGGTACCTTCTTGTTCATATTGAGTTTGTTTGCAATGTTATTTTCTTGCTTTCTTGTCACTTGCATGTGTTGTGTTTTCCTCCTGGTTTACTAAATAAGCCATGGAATGTTTTCCTTTTTTATGTGTATTTATGTTTGTTTCAATTTCTTTGCATTTATATTTCCAACTTTTGAAAACTCGTAAAAATTTAAAAAAAAATCAAATATTTCAAAATCCAAAACAAAACATATATTTCAAAAACTTCAAAAAAACAAAAAATTACAAAATTTGAAAACACATTCACGTATCATAGAAATCCTACAATTGGAAAACCCTTGAAGTGAATTTTTTGAAATCTCGATACAATTTTGGTAAATTCATACCTTTATCTACTTCCCTAGTGATCATTCTGATCTTATAACTATCACTTTCTTCCCTTTGCATGATAGGCTAACTCTCTAGGATATAACTTTCCTAGGGCAATTTCAACTTTGATCATTTATACAACGGATCCAACAAGAGTGTCATAAGGAGTCTCTTTATTGTTCTCTGCTAGTCTGATCATATTCCCTCTTTGGGAGCATTTGCATCTACTTAATCATCATTATGGCACACATTAGGGGCATAAATGATTGTCTTCTTTTTTGAATTTGTGTTGCATTGTTTATGTTTACTTGTTGGACCAATTTCAAGTAGTGTGATTACATATTGGTTCCTTTATAACTCTGATTCTTACACCTACTCTGTATATTGGGTTTGTTTTCCATTTTTTTATCTTTTCTTTGTTGTGTGTGTTTGTTGTGTATACATCTTGTCTAACCATGTTGATGTGTATATATATAATCAAGGTGACACACACAATTGTGCAATACACAAAAATAAGGTTTCTTTGCATTCTTGTTTTGACATCTCATCCTGCAATGTTAATGTTTATAATTTGGCATGCCACGTTTTGTCAAAGATTAATCTTTATTTACCACTTTGTATTTTACATACCTCACTTTTGTGTTTATTTATCTATCACATATAATTTTTAATTCAACTAATCACAGGAATATGAAGGTGTGTATATGTAGCCATCACCTATTTTATCTTATTCGGGATATTCCCTCGTTGTGAGGAATATAGGAGTTACATTCCAAATCTCATTTACCGCTTATGCACCCACTTCCCACCACTTCATGGGAAATAGGGACACTAGGCACACACTTGGAAGTTTAGCTAATGCAATATTAATAAAGTTACTTTATAGCTCTATTATTCATGCTCTTCACTCTATTGGATGAAGAGTCTATGGATACTGTCTTCCTCTACACAAGTCTATCTCTTATTTTAGATCTTTTCTTAGGCTTCTTCTAGTGCTCCTACAAATTTTATTTTATTCTCGTGTATTCTCTCTTGGAAGAAGTTGTATACACATTGTTCTATCACTATTGTAATACCTTGGACCGTCTTTCAATAACATATGGGGTTACACAAATTCCAGTGAACATGGTTTCCCCATCTAGTTGACAAATCTTGTGTTTCAATACTTTCGTGGAATGGTTTTATAAGTGAATAATTATTTTATTGCGTGTCTTTACTTATGTCAATTCATTAGTTTATTCATTGATCCTGGAATATTGCTTTCATGATATCAAAGCTTCAGAATGGTTTTTTCCTTAACAACTTGCAACAAATAAAATGTATCAAAGCATTAAATAGTATGATTTCCTTAACAGCTTACAATAATTAAAATGTAGGAGCAGTTCACAAGCCATAAAATTCTACACAAAAAAATGCCAAGACAAATCCAATGCCATAGAAGTAGCTTCAAGAGGAGCATGCAACCCTCATTGTAAGTGCCAATTTCATAGTCCATTTAAAAAAACCAGTCAAATCATAGATATTTTCAACGCAATCAATATTATAAACCAAAAAAAACTTGAGTTCTTGGGAGAAAGGCACATGTCTCGATGGACCCAGTTGCATAGACCTTTTCCATAACAACTCTTTTTCCAGACTTAATGAGGACCTATTTTGCATGTTATTTGCATCAAATATAACTAAAATTTCCAGAAAATTGCTAGCATCTGGTTTTTGATAAAAACGTATGCCTACAAAAGACACAGAGGAGGGCATCATATCAACTTCCTATGACATCACTGAGACTATTCCATTCATTAAATGCGAAAATCAAAGATTCGCATGAGCAATAGGAAGTTACATTCTATATTGCCAAGTTAGCTGGGTCTAGAGTTGATTTCAGATCATTCTCTCTTGCTTGACATTCTATTGCCCCTTTTTAAAAACTTTCAACAAAATTATAATTTGGTTACCTTTTACTGAAATTCTCCTAAAAAATCAAAAGGAATCCACATAATAGACTAACTGTGCTAGTAAGTTCAAAGAACAAGAACCTTTTGATGATGACAAACTGAAATAGGATGGATTTTCAGTGAATCGAGAGGGCAGCCTTTTAATTGAACTCATCATGGATCCCAAGTCTTTACAAAAGGTTCCCTCTGTTAAATACATAAGCAGCAAGATAAATATTCGGTAGTCCTCTTTCTCTATCTCCTCCTAGGTGATTTTCCAATTGATTGCATTAAATTTCCTCTTCCATACATTTGTTTTATTGACACCAATTGAAATGGTAACAATCAGACAATGGAGGCAAAAGGTTGAAACTGATTTATTACCAACATTTTTCAAGCCCTTTGTCATTTATATTTTTTAAATCCCTTAATGACTTTTGGCCTAAGGATACATTACCTACCTATTTCAGAATATTACCCCTTCTAGGAAATTGGGCAATAGTATTAAAAATGATGAAAAAAGGGAGGTCGGATCTATGTGCATAAAAAACTAACAAAATGAAGTTGTTAAGGATGGGAGAAGAGCTTGAAGTGACAATATAGAAGAGGGACGGAAACCTCACAAATATATTGATATTCAATCAACCTATTACAATAGTGATGGCTGCAATATTTATAGATATTGGACAGCCATATGCAGACAAACAGGATGTTGCAACTATGCAACAATAAACCTACGTGCAGTTATAACAGACTCACATGAATGTACAAAAATACAAATAATAAGGTTATAACAATATAGCCATACAACCAAATAATAAACCACTATTTACCTAAGTAAAACAACTAGTTACCATAGTAACAAACTATGATCTAAGGTAAACAATAAATACAATGAAAAATTACTAAGTAAACTATGTTTACCCTAACATTTCCCCCCTTAATTTTGATTTGCCTCAAGGGATGAGGAGAGGAAATCTCTGAACAACTCGAACTTTTCACGTGCAAGTGACTTCGTGAAACATATATGCTAGTTGTTCTTTAACTATTGGGAAAAACTGAAGCTATATGTTGTGTTTCAAAACATGCTCACGTATGAAATGAACATGTACCTCAATATGCTTAGTTCTCTCATGAAACACTAGATTGCAAAAAAGTTTGAGAACACCTTCATTGTAAACATACATGGTGGTGGTTTCTCCTGTGGTACTCAAGTCCTTCAAGTATGCAACGTAGCCATATCGCTTTACAGACAACTTCACTTGCAGCATGATATTTGGCCTTTGTAGAAGAGTGAGAAACAAAGTTGTTGTTTCTTTCTTCCCCATGATATCAGTCCAGATCCCAAAAAGAATACAAATCCAGAAGTGGATTTCCTGTCATCAATATTACCTACATGATCTAAATCTGAATATCTAGTCAAGAAGAATTGATCATTCTTGTACTCTAGACCAAGATCTATAATGCCATTGAGATATCTCAAGATCCACCTTGTTGATTTCCAATGACAAACTTTGGGTTCCTGCATGAACCGGGAAAGATAGATAACTGCAAAGCTGATATCTAGTCTAGTATAAGTCAGGTAAATGAGACTCCCAATCAACTATCGATAGAGAGTTGCATTTACTAGAATGAGATGGATCTGTACGAGATAACTAATAGTCTCATTTCTCATTGGTATAAAAATTGGTGTGCAATCCATCATCCTGAATTTCTTGAGTGTTGTCTTGGTATATTTCAACTGAGAAACAAAGATGTGATTCTCTTTCTACGATACTTCCAATCTAAGACAGTAGTGCATGAGCCCGAGATTTTTCATGTTGAACGATCGATTAAGATATTTCTTTGTAGCATCGATCATCTTCACTATGTTGCCAGCGATGAATAGATTGTCAACATAAAAAACTATAGCAATGTCTCCTTCTTTCCTTTTGAGGTAGATATTGGGATCATATGGAATTCTCACAAATACATGTTGAACAAGATGCTCATCAATCTTGATGTACCAAGATCGGGGTGTCTATTTAAGGCCATACAAATTATTTCTATGAGTTTGCATACCTTTGTTTCTTCTCCAAGGTATAATGAAACCCTCAGGTTGAGTCATGTAGACTTCTTCTATAGATCTCCATTCAAAAAGGCAATTTTCACGTCCATCTGATGGAATTTCAAATAAAATTGTGCAAGTAGAGCAAAGATCATTCTGATCATTTTGATCTTAGTTGTGGGAGTAAATGTCTCCTCATAGTATATGCCTTCATTTTTTGCATACCCCTTTACTACCAATATTTTCTTTGTACTTGTAAATAGTCCCATATGTTTTGTACTTTGTTTTTAATATCCATCTGCAACCAATGAGATTCTTACTTGGTGGAATATTGACAAGCTGTCAAGTGTTGTCTTTTTTTCATTGACTGGTATTCAGTATCCATAGAATTTTTCCAATATTTTGACTATAGGGATTCTTGGATAGTAGAGGACTCAAAAAATTCTACAACTCTAATCATGAAAGTAAAATTTACCTCTTCTCAAGATTTACTGTGATTCCATGGTTCAGTAGTGGATGTATTCGAAGGAGCATCCAGCTTAGCATCTTCAATAATGTTTGTATACCACTTGGGCATACATTGTGCTATTCACGTGGGTTATGTGGTCTCTGATCATGATCATCCCCATCATCACTATCATCATCAGTGGGAACATCATGCTTATGTTTTCACAACATGGTGTTATTTACATCATGTGAGTTTGTGGAAGGAGTCTTAACTTCCTTCTTCTCAAAGAACTCAACATCTCTAATAGTGTAGACTTTCTCTGGTCTTTAGATCCATCAATTTGTACCCAAGATCTTCTTCATTGTAGCCAATGAAGATGAGTTTATCTGATTTCATGTCCAACTTCCTTATCTTTCTACTTGGGTATGTGCATGTTGTCTTTGCACCCGAATATTTTGAGGTGTCCAATGGATGGCTTCTGATTAGACCATGTCTCATGTGGTGTTACTCCATCAAGAGAAACTGTGGGTACTATGTTGAGAAAATATAGTATTGTCTTTGTTGTTTCGGCCTAGAATGTCTTCGCTAGTCCAAAATCATTGATCATACAATGCACCATCTCCATGATAGTATGATTTCTTCTCTCAACAACACCATTTTATTTTATTTTGTGTGGAGGATGCATATGTTGATGAATCCCATGAGTTTCTAGGTAGGATTTGAAATCGGTACTGGTGAATTCCCCCCTTGATCTAAGTGAAGAGATTTGATATGACAACCAATCTCAATCTCAACAACCACTTTGAACTTCTTGAAGTTCTCAAAAGATTCATTTTTGTTACAAAGACAAAAAATCCACATTTTTCTTGAATAATTATCAACACAAAGCATGAAATATTGAAATCCAAAATGACTAGGTTACATCAGACTGCAAATATTGGTATGAACCAAATCAAGCTTACTAGGAGCACCATAAGTACTCTTCTCGAATGAAGCTTTGTGTTGTTTTCCTACGAGGTAATTAGGACACTTGTTTGTATCATTTTTTATAGATGGAAATACTCTCACCATATTATATCAGTGAAGTGTATTGAGATATCCAAAAATGATGTGATCAAGTCTCTAATGCCACAACTATGTAGAAGTATCTTTAGCCACTAGCACTTGATCATCCATGTGGACAAAATCAAGTTGGAACATCCATCCCACATTAGAGGACTTTTACAAAAAAAAATTAGCCTCTAGATTTTTCTTGAATTAAACACATTTTCTTACTAAAATGACTATCAAAATAAATCTTCAAATTATGATCTATAAGCTAACTAATTGATAGTAAATTCTTGTGTCAAACCAAGGACATACAAGACTTTTGATAACCTACAATTTCATGAACTAAGAGGAAGAGTGATATTTCTAGTACCTTGGAGTATGTAGGAAGAGTCATTGCCCAATGAAACATGGTTTTTAGAGGGCATGTCTCATATAGTGGTGAACTAGTCTTTGCATTTGGTCATGTGTCAAGTGGCTCCCGAATCAATGTACCAGATTGTATTAGGTGACATGGATGGTTCACTAGAATGTATAGTGTATAATAAGTCCTCATCATCTAAGTGGTCTTCCTTGCTCAACTACATTTCCTTAATGATGGGGTTTATTTCTCTGGTTTCCATTCTTCTTCCCTTGCTTACAGTGTGACTATCCATGTTGTGATTTTTTATTTTGAGGTCCAGAATTACTCTATGAACATTTCTTGTATGTATTATACCAGCAATATTTCAAGTCATGTCCTTGCTTACAGATAGGACATTTCTTCTTTTGATTGTCCCCTTGTTGATTTTTTTTGGGACTTTTGGGAATATTTTTATTTTCCCTTCCCTTTCTGATGAGAAGATAGTGCGTGCTCTTCTTCATCTCTTTGTTGTATAGTGCCTCTTCTTACTGTAGAAAATTCGTTAACTTCTCAAAAATGACTGTCTGATATGACAAGTTTATTATCATCACAAAAATGTGTTAAGAAGGAGGAAGTGGTCTAAGAGAAATGAGCATGAGAGCTGTATCAGTGACCTCCTCCTCAGGGTTAGGAAATAAGGGATAAAACATTCATAATAATCTCCTCACAGGAAAGCTTCACAACTGTAGAAACTAATATGCAGAAAATATTACTTGATTTGGCCTAATATAAAGTGCTAGAATAAAATAACACACGCTTCAAAGAGACAATATTTAACGTGGTTCACCCAATTTCAGGCTACATGTCCACCATAGAATAAACTTGATAATGAATTTTTTACAAGCCTTGTCAAACTCTCTCAATACAATGCAGATCCATTTGGAGATATGGTCAACAGAACTCATACACAATTCACACCCATATTCAAAGCAATCTGCAATGCATGTTTTAATCTTAGTCTTCATATGCAACCATATAATTAGACAACTACTTAGGAGTTTTGAAACTGTGAAGTATCATAAACTATGGGCATTGAAAACCGTGATTTTCAAATTCATGGGCAAAAAACCATGGGTATCAAAACAATGGGTACTCCGAAAAACCATGGGCCCAAAATCTATACCCATAACAGTTACTGATTACTAACCATTTATAAATGCACCTTCATGAAAATTTGCAGGGCCTTTGCCCCCCGAATCAGGTACTTTGAAGAACCCCCTTGACTCGCTATACCTAATGGTATAGCAAGCAGGACCGCCGTAAAAATAACCCGAGTGTAGTACACATAGAAGGTGTACCGAAAGGGTTCTATGACATTGAAAACAGGCTCCACAAGACATATCACTCTTGTCTCAGGGCTAGCGTGAACCCTCAATGTTGATAACTTTACAGAAAGTCTCCACTTTTTTGTTCGGCTTGAATCATTTAGTGCAAGTAACTAACTCTATAAATGTCAGTATTGTGTTCTAATTTCATGCCTCATACATTGTATCAGGGATGTCCCATGATTCTTTGTTGTTTTGTCATCTAATTAGGGGTTGCAGTGTCAGTCAGTACTACAAACAAGAGTATCAACTTTCCCTTTTAACTGGCCTTTCAAATTGACATTGTTGGGTTATTCTATAATCTGGTTACTGAAGCATTTGTGAAAGATAATTTCAAGATCTTGTTGAGTTTTGGTTTCCAAACCGTAATTATCACCATGATATGTGAGTCAAGTACAGAATAATTTTGGATCATTGTTGTTAGTGGGTGGTTACAATGTTCCCGACTTGAGGGCACATGGCACAAAACAATTAGTACAATACACTAAAAATATGTAATTACAACCTCTATGCGCAAAAAAATTGAATGGTAGACAAATTTTTTGTTTTTTGTTTTTTTTGAGGTCCTGGTGGCCTCTAGAGCTCAAAATGCTCAACTGCTAAAAATCACATAAACTTTTTCCAAAATTGACCCTTTCTAAATGCTCCCTTCCTTTTGCAAAAATTTTCATAATGAAATTTTAAGAAAAATGTGGAATAAAAAATATTGCCCTAGGATAGTGTTTTCTCAAGCTAAATTTAGTGGGGATCTTTAGTGGTAACTATCTAGTTTAGTGGAGGTTCTTTAGGGCTAACTTTGGTGGTTCCGTTATAGTTTCCTGCCAAAATTCAGAATACTAAAGGGGTTTTGGGGGTCAAACTTCTTGACCTCACCTTTTGTCAATGTATTAAGCACCTTCCCACTAACTAATCAGTGTCAATGGTGCATGGGGTATGAATTTAAAGATAATGTTATTAAAACTATTCAATAAAATGCTAACCTTTTAAAAATGTGACGTGATAGGTTTGTTGGAACCCACATAGTGTAAGTTAAGAGGCATGGTGGTTTAGGTTTTGCATAAAAACTATTCGCTTTGACTTCCTTAGCACTATTTTAGATCCGTCGTATTTGTATTATTTGACAACTGTCATTTTGTTCAATGATTTATTCTTTCGCTATTTTAGTTTGGTTTAGTTTTACATGGGATTGGAACAGAGTTGAATTAGCCGCAGTGTGTTTACAGGGTGAAAGCCAGGGTCTCTTATTGTCGTTGACCACCATCGGTTTTTAAGGGCTCGGCTCGGATAAACTCACTGATATAAACAGGCTCAGTCTTACCCCTTTCAAGAATCCCAGATGTAAAGAGATGGATTCACCTCTAATATAGCCCGACTCGATGGTATCTCACCCAATAGCTAATTTTATTATTGCAGGGTTGTTTTAATCTCGGTGAGCTCAGTTTGTAGATCAACATACTTCGTGAATGAATGTGTAAGAGCCCGACCTGCACCTATGTATGTCAACTCGGTGTATAAACAGCCCTTGGACATCCTTTACAATGTTATGATCAACTCAGTCAACCTTCCCAAGTCAGTTTGTAACTCGATGATGAGCTCTCCTGGTCCACCCCAATCGGTTAACCAGTTGGTGAACCAACTCACTGCAAGAGTCTTCTACAGAAGATGATTTTTCTCAACACACCTTTAATGGGGAATATATTTGATCATATATCTATCATATGCATACAAACCTATTGATTTATTTATTTATATTTATTTTTGCAGGTATATAACATTCTTGTGTATTTTTTCAGAACCTAATTTTTCCAAAATGTAAACAATTTGGGCCTAGTGCAGGAGGCACTAGTGTAAAAAAATTACCTTTCTTTTGTATGGAAATTGAACAAGAGGTTGTGGGGATATAATGATGGGATTGGGAAGTTGTTGGAGGCTAGCACATGCTCTAGGGGATGCAAATTTATTCTCTAATTTTTCTCACACTCTTATGTTATCTCTCCTACAACTTCTCTGAATTTTCACAGGCTCTCTTATCCTACTCTGATGCCAAATCTAGAAGAGGTATAGAAGCCTCGTAAATATTATTAATGTTCAATAAAATCAAATACAATAGAGAGGTCTTCAATACTTATAGGTATTGTACAGCCAAGTACAAACAAAACACTTGCATAGGTGCAACCAGAATTCATACAAGAAACAATACAAACAAAAACTACGTTACAACTATGCAAAAATAATCACATTCGTATAATAAAACAAAATAAATGGTTATTAAAACATAACCATATCAAACCACCTATTTACCACAGTAACAATCTAGTTACCTACAATACAATGCATAATTACTACAGTAAACTAAGTTTACCCTAACATAAGTTAGGTAAAGCTCAATGTTTTGAACAAAATATTCACAAAACTTCTCAATTTAGTTGATTATTGTCATGTCCCACTAAATAACCAATTCCCACAAAAGTAAAGACTCATAATTTTGCATCAAATTTGAGGCCACCAAGAGTAATTCTACCCTTCCCAAAAAAACATTATTTGTTAGGCAAAATTTGTTTGACGATTCAAATATATTAAGGTGTTATTATAAAAATCAATAAAATGTGTCCAAATTACTTATACAACCATGAACATATTCTATTTTCAGTATTAGAAAATCATGTTATCATTCTTAGAAAAAAAAATCAAAAAAAAATCCAAGTCACATTCTTGATAACAATCATCATGACTAAAGTTTCCTCCCCAACATCCAAAAGAAATTGATTAGTATCCCAACCTGTGAAAAATGGATTACATAACAAATATTAGCCTAAAGGGGGAAAACAAACTAGTTAAAGCAAGCAATTATATCTAAATCGAAAGCATTGAACAAAAAAAATTGGGGTAGTGCTCTATGTGGTCATTATGTTTTATCTTGTTTTGAGCACTGAGATGGAATGGGCTTAATTTTTTTAATATTAAACTATAGCGAGCTCTATTTTGAGTTCATTTTGTTTGGGTATTAAATACTTAGTCGTTTCCAGTTATAAAATTGGTGTAGAAATAGGAAAATTTAAGATCTTGTTGACACATCAAAATCTACAAGACATTGCTCACCAAACACAACATAATAACTGCATCTAACTAACGTAGCTCTGTAGAAGACACAAGAAATAAACATCACAAATCATTCAGCTACTCTTTCTCATTCATAAAGGAATTGTTAAAAATTATAATAATATAATCAAACAACAAGGTTTTGTTATGATTTGCTAATTATAAAATGGCATATCTATAAGTAGGTTCTAGGATATTTTATGGTAGTGGATGAAGATTGGCACACCTCTTCATTATTCACAAGTGCATGCAACACATATCTAATTTATTAATTGACAGTTCCATACTAATAAATGTTTTACCATTGTTTATATTATGGTGTTTCTGTAATAAACTTTAATCATTTATGTATCATAAATGTCTTAAACATTCCCAAATTATAGAAAAATTGAGGTGAAATGTACCTTAATTAACTTCATGATGTTCAATCAATGATTTGATGAGTAAAACTATTAATTGGGATACAATTTCTGTAAAATTTCTGTATAAAACAGATTTTAGAATTATGTTTTGTGAGGTTATGCTACTTGTTAAGAACCCCTTACTTTCAAATATATTTTAGGAAGCTTTGTTAGTTGAAAGGGGAGTATCAAAGTCAGATGTCAAATAACAATAGAAATAATTGTATAGTTTTAGAAGGGCTAATGTTGTGAAAGGCGGGTAACAAATCCTTTGCACTGGCACAAGAAACCGGTGTAATAATTAGACCTCTTTACTTAAGGTAGACCTTATCCCAGCAAGGCTACGACATATATTAAGAATTGGAAAGCACTCAAACTCTCAAAATGGATGAAAACTTGCTAAAAGCACCCTAAAATTTACAAATTAAATTGCATGACTAACTAAGGAAGCCTAACACCATTGCCACCTCTAGTCAAGGTTCTAAGTTTAGGAATGTAACATTAAGATAGAATTTTAAATGAATGCTTAACTAACATGGATATAATTCAAAATCTAACTAATCATGCCTACTAATATGTTCAATTACCTAACATGAGCCTAAATAAACCTAAGAGGGCAATCAAATTGGGTTAGTTGATACTCCAAACAAGGTGAAATGGCCTCTCCAAATGACTTACAAAGTCACTTTAGATATCCATCTACTAACCTTGTTGAAGGTTTTAGGCAAGGATTGAACTTGGCTTATAGATCATATTTATTATATGAGATGTAAATCAAAGCATGGTGTAAAGTATTAAGGTAAGAGGTGAACTCTTTTTATAGTTTTCCTTTTGGAAGAAAATTTTATTTTGGTGCAAGTGGGACTAAAAGCCCAAAATTATATTAGAATTGTTAATCATGATTAGTCCTTACTAATCACAATTAATGAATTAACAAGTAATTAAGATGTGAGAGCCTTAATCAACTTCTTAGGGTCAACTAAGAGGCTAGGATAAGCTTTTGAAGCTTGTTGATACGTTGTGGAGAAAAGTGGGGTGATTTTGAGTGGTTGGAAGAGGGGTTTAAGCCAATATTAGGGTATATTGACCAAAACAAGTGCAAAATAGGCTTAATTAGCTAATAATTGCTAATTGTTTATTTTAAAGAGGATTTCGACTTACGATTCATCGTAAAGTGGCATCATGAATGCAAAAGGGATTAGACAATAAACAATGTGTTATTAATTGGCCAAAGTGGCAAGAAATGTTAGTTAATTAGCGGAAATCACTAATTATAACTTAATTGGTAAGAATGATGGTTGATTTGTGTGCATTTGGCAATAAGATTGCGAAAGTGGAATTTAGGTGTCTACATTTTCCCCTGTTTGAGGTGAAGTAAGTGACTTCACTTCAAATATAGTAGACAAGCATAAACAAGTAAATTTTTGAAGAAAAATTAGTAGGATGAAGGATGCCCCATCGAGTGTCAATGGGGTGATAAAAAAAAGTCAATCGACGATCGAAAATATGATTGAAATGGATATAAGAAATAGGATAGAACCGGTGTGAAACCCTTGGTTATTTAGAAGGAATAGGGATAGGGATAAATATGGTTGTTTATTGCCCCAGGTGATTTGAAATAAAAATTAGTAGTGGTAATAAATGATAATGGAGAAGAAATAATTATGGAGAATATAAGACAAGTCCAATCTTTGCATCCAACATTTCAATAAGCAACCTAGTTATATCATTTTGCTTTTAGGTCTACATCATCGTCCTTTATTGAAATGAACAAAAATGTAAGATAACATAAAAAGTAAAATTACTAACATTTGTTCATTGTTTTGTAACTTCATGCAACATACATAATGCAATGCAATACAAGAAAGTAAAACGATGTTTAACTCAGTGTAACATACACAATGCAATGTAATACGAGTAAGTAAACTAGCTAACCTAATAGATAAACCAGTATAATCACACATACTCAAACAAACAACATTCAAGATAGTTGCACCAATATTTTTGTTATGAAGCTGCAGTTCCCAAATGTTCGTGTTGTAATGATAAGGGTTAAAATGGTACCCTAAGCAAGGATACATGGGAGGGGAATAATGGAGTACACAAGTAGTTCTATGGAAAATATTTCATGCACTATGACACAGTCCTTGGCAACTCACTGTTTCACGGGAGGACCGACATAGCATGTAGCTTAGCTTTTGTTAATGGAGGTAGATCATGATGATCCACAAGTTGTTTGAGACAAGAATAAGAAAGAACCAAATAAATATATTTTTGTAGGATAAATTTTGATGTTTGAGGACAATGAATTTGATACATGCTTCAACTGCATGCATGCCATTTACCAATTCTTGAAAAAAAAATGAATTTTTGCAAAAAAAATTATTTTTAATGATTTTACCAAATTTTTTGGGTTTTTTGAATGTTTTTAGTTTTCTGACTAACATATTTGAATTTTTTGCGAGTTTTGAAACATATTTGAATGTTTTTTTATATTTGAAACATATTTTAATGTTTTTTTTATTTTTGAAACATATTTGAATGTTTTTTTATTTTTTAGAAGTTTTCTTAAGCTATGTATAGGAAACGAAAAAATGTGGATGCCCCAGTGACAGATGGGATGTACAAGGGAAGAATTCCACGCGTATGCGCAAGAAAGTGAAGATGTAAAATTTCCCCTAGTGTTAGATGGGAATATTCAAAGGAAAAATCTTCATGCGCAAAAGTTGGATCAAGGCCAATATAGATAGGTTCAACATGATGATGAACTTAACCCAATGATGTGATAGGAAGGAGAAAGGATGCCCCTAATGTAATATGGACAAGAAGCACATGATAGAAAGAATTATAAGATTATTTTGAGAAAGGGGATAAAGGTACCCAAAAACATGGTAAAAAGGCAATATTATATACATGGATGTTCTGAATGAAAAAGAAGAACAACGTAAATGTTGTGAATGTAGCTTAGAAGCCTCACAATGAAGAAGCAATTATCCAAAGGCACGAATCGTAATACAAGATATGGACTAGAGTAATGTTTTGAACAAGGTCCAAAAAAAGACACTTAGTAACATATTAATCTTATTTGATCATAGATATCTAGTGTGTGCATGTGGAAATTTGTTACCTCTTGGAGGGAAGATTTGATATACAAGTGAAGAAACCCTAGCCAATGTGTAGGAATGATTTATTGTTCAAATTTGATTTTTTTTCTTTTCTTTTTTATGAATGGATTGTGGAAGGAGAGCCATACATTTCTCCGCTGCTAGCCAGACATCCATATCCCTGATGGAGATGCATTTGATTCTAATCACAACATTTATCTACTGCCAGTCATTCGTCCATAGCCCTAGTAGAGATTATTGGAAATACCCCAAGAGAGAGTTATATATCAATTTGTTTTTGCTTTTATCTTTTGATTTTTGATTTGATTAATTCTTCTTTGCTTTCTAAAAACTTATTTCAGCTCTCTTGTTTGACAAGGGGTTAAGAACCACTAATTGCTTGATGGAAGGAGGTGGAAGTGTGTGTGATGACGACATTGGCTAGTGTCAACAAATATATTCAAAATTTCTTCACAAAAAAAATTTTAGATATTGATTGTGATAGGATCCCTAAAAGGTCATTCGTTCTTTAATTTACCAAGGTGATAAAATACCAAGGCCAAATAGATACCGTAGAGATAAATTTTGCAACATGTGTGTGAATAGGCTAATCAAAATATCACCAAAGGAATGAAAATGGTAGGAAGTCTTGTAGAAGAAGAGCAAGAAAGGGAAGAAAGAACATCCATGTGTATGCAATACCTGATTCCAATGTTTGTTTGTTTACCTTTAATGTTTTTTTGAAATGTTTTCTTTTTTTGTGTATTTTTGTATTTTTTTGAAAAGGTGGGACCGAAAAGTTCACTTGGCATGATAAGATCCAACAACAACGTTAGAGATTTCCTTGATAAGGAAGACTAGGCGTGTTTGCTTATCAAGAGTCATATTATCCCCGATCTCAATGATCATGGTGAGATCATATTCAATAGATGACTATGTTTTAACGTGAAGTGGGAGATTGAGTTCCCTATCCAAAGTTTTATGCACTTTGTGTCATACTTGATGGTTGCATTAAGGTGCATTTTTGAATCGCGATTGATTATGAACTTTATGATCATTTGAATTTTTGGGAGCTTTAGAGCTCTTGAAATTTTTGATCTTAACTTGATAAAGAAAATGTTTGGGTTTCCTATAAGCTACTATTTGACTTGTCTGATCCTGAGAATGGGAGAAGAAAGTGGATGTTTAGACTTGATGTGAGAAATGACACTGGGCTTGCCATAATCATTGATAGAAGGACAATGTGATGGATGCAAAGGGTATGGTCCAAGAATTGAAGAGGATGGGCTACCAGGAGGTGTCCCATAGAATGAAGATAAAGGTCTAACAAGATGTGGCCCTATGATTGAAGATGAGGGACTTCCTGGAGGTGTCACATACATAAAAGATGATGGGCTACTAGGCCATGGCCCAAGAATCAAAGATGAGGGATTTACAGGATGTGCCCCTAGTATAGACAAAGAGGGACACCTGGAGGTGCACCACCTATAGAATAAAATGGGTTACCAGTAGGCAAGCCACATAAATATGATGAAGGGATTATTAGAGGAGGCCTAAGGATATAAGAGGATGGGCTACCAGGAGGTGTCCCATAGACTGAAGATGAAGGACTACCTGGAGGTGTCCCATATGTAGAAGATGATGAGCCACTAAGACATGGACCAATAATTGAAGATGGTGGAATATCAGGAGGTGAGCCACATATAGATGATGTGGGGATACTTGGAGGGGGGGCACATATAGAAGAAGATGATGGACAACTAGGTGGTGACCGGAGGTGAGAAGAAAATGGGCTACCAAAAGGTGAGCCACAAATAGATGATGAAGGGAAACTTGTAGGTGCCCCACATATAGAAGTAGATGATGGGCTACCAGATGGTGACCCAAGGTGATATTTTGATTGAGGAACCATACTATGCAAAGAAGGATGTGAAGAAAAAGTAGGATCTTTCTTAATGGTCTTAGGATATTCATTAGTATTTTCACAAAAGGAATTAATTTCTTCTTCCCAATACGCAAACGTATCGAAGTCAAGATTAAATCCTTGATTGTAATCCTCTAGAGGAATGCCATCATGTGACCCCAGTAATTCCATGATCATCTCCTCATCTTGAGATGAATCAATCGATAGGGTTATTTGTTCTTTGACTATATGAGGTTGATTATAATAAATGTGTCCAAATGGTGTGGAAGATTGAGAAGATGATGGCTCAAGAGATGAAGTAGATTTGGATCTAGATGTCTTGTGAGTAGAAGAAGACATGGTTTTGAGATAGCTGATTGGTATTGGCTTTCCTAGAAGATGGCATATTATCAGGAAACAACAAAGAACATGTAGAAAATCAGCATATGATTTTGACATAGGGTCATATGAGGTTTTTGCGATGTATCCGTTGACTTAGATGATTGCGACATGGGAGTTGACTTAGAAGAATGTAACATAGGTGTCGAATTTGATGATGATTGCAACATAGGAGTCATCTTACATGATTGCGACATGGAAGTCAACTTAGATGATGACGGGGATATGGGATTCAAATTAGATGAATTTGGAGTCACCCAGATCTTCAACAGAGGAAGAGGTTATAGAGGCGGAGAATAAGGGAGGTCCTACAAATCAAGGGAGGACTGCAGCTCAAGAACCAAATTAGATGTTTTATTAGCAAGACTTGGGGCCGAACGGATCTTCAAATGAGGAAGATGTCATTTAGGTGACTGATAAGAGGATTCCTACAAAGAAAGGGATGACTATGAATTAAGAGTCGAATGAAGTGAATAGTTCTGATGAGAATTTTTAGAAGATCAAAGTGAATCTAAAGAATCGGAATAATATTTTGGATTGGAGTTAGAAGAAGATTTGGAGGAACCCAAATAATAATTTGTATCAGAAGTGTCCAAACCATACCACCGATTATGAGATGAAGGGGGGAAACAAGGTACCTAAATAGGTTCTCTAGCATGAAGAACCAAATGAGGATTAGCCGTCATGGGCATCCTTTAATGGGAATGCCAAAAATTAGGTTCCCTATTATCATACGTATAAAGAGCCATACGATATTCAGTCATGTTGGAAAATTCCTAGACCTAGATAACACGATTTTTCCAAAGAGAAACTAAGTAAGATAGGTGTCGCAATGACACAATTTTGAAAAATCAACAAGGTTTAAACAACAAGTTATAGCTATAAATGTCAAAATGTTTGATCCAAATTAGGAAACACAAAGGACATAAAGGAAACTCTTTTCCTATGTTCAATTTGATGAAAGATTTACTTGATAAGGGATTTTTTTGCTAAGGTTTGACAAATTTGTAGAAGTACTATAATGAACTTAGGAAAAAAAAAGGGATTGGACCCTAACTTTTGGGACCCCATTCTCGTAATAGGCATACTTGAAATAGGGGGTACAACACGAAAGGTTTCCACTAAGGTTTAAAAATGGACCCTGGATAAATTTTCGCAACATAATGACGCTTAAGTTGTCTCAAAAAAGAATGATGACTACAAAATAACCACAAATCAAACAAATCTACGTAAACTCTAAGATAAAGAATACCAAATGATCTACTCTATATAACGTGAGATTTCTAGGAAAATACAATGATGTACAAAACTTCAATCTAATCACACAAAAAAATTTACTCCCTATGTTCTTTGAGATAGGTTTGAAACTGAATAGTGACAACACAATATCACCAGTTATGTCAAGTTTGTAACAAATAAGACCTAAATGCTAAGAAAGTGTTGATGCGGCCTTATAACAAGGTATACTAAAAACCAGTTTCTAAATACTAACAAAGTCTAAGTGTTGTAACATGGATGATACAAATGTGAGCATCATAACAACGTTATTTGGACACGTAATCCAAATTTGTGAGAAAGCAAGATTTTAGTATCAAAAAGATGTTATAGTGGTGTTGACAAAGTAACCTCAACACTTACAAAACTCAAGACAAGGCTAGGATGTAAAAAATATGTCTAAGTATAACAAGAAATTGTTATGTGTGCGAGCAACATAACAATACAATATAGATATTTAGTCCTAGTTTCACAATGGAAGCAAGACGTAAATATCTCAATTATATGGCTATAATGCGGGCAGCGTAACAACTCAAAAGAAGAAAATGATGAAACCACCTAATTACGATGATAATAAGCCTCAAATATGAGTCTTTGAGACAAGGGGGGCTACTAGATCATGAGTATGTACCATGCACACTTTAAACACTTGCGCTCTAGCATTACAACCTAGTCACGCAAGTAGAATAAAAAAGGGGTGGACATGTGATATCTAGCAGTATCAGTATATTTTGTTTCCTTTTGTCCAAAAAAATGGGCAACAAGAAAGCAAGGGTGTAGACCAAATGGTGTTGAAATAAACTTGGTGTTATTTTGGCATAGTTTCGCCTTATCTTAGGACAAGTGAAAAACTTGGAAAAAATGACACTAAATAGATTACGTGATGAAATATCATGTGGTTTCAACTTTAAAAGATTATTTCCCTTGTTCAAAAAACAAGATTTTAAATCTAACAAAGTTTCCACGTTGTGAGATCTCTCAAGTATAACAACTAAGACAAAAACAGTGGCTCCAAGGCGGCAAGCTTCCTAAGTGGTTCTCTCTCTATGTGTCACAAGTTTACTTCTGTGAGCTTGATTTACCAAAGTTTCCCAAGGAGTATCTCAGATTTACTTTACCCTATTCTAATACAATGAGAAACTAGTGCGTTCAATTGTATTATCACTAGGGTCGCAATGGAAGTAACTTTGACTCTAATCTCACCCAAGAGTACTAGTCAATTCCATAGTGTGGAGAAATTTCTTACTTCATTCACAAGGTTCCCTCTTGTGTGAACTAATTTAAGGTTCCTAGGACCACCCCCATTGTTATAGCTTAAGGATCAGGCCAAAGGGGTTATGTCCTAGTTAAAGGGACGATCCGTAGCTCTTAACCAAAACCTATAATTTGGTGTTTTGATTTTGTGTGTTGGTGTATTTTTTATATTTTGGATTAAGCAATTTGGTTTAGACCACCAATGGCAACCTACAACACACGTGAATGTTATAATTTGGTTTGAAGAGATCACTTCTTCTTTTGACAAGTGTTTTATGTCCTTCACTGATCCGTAAACTTCTACTTTTGAACTCTATGAATCACACAACTATGTTGTTCTACTTTCAACTCTGGAAAATGACATATTTGCTTAAATATTAGAGCTTTGAGACTAATTATCTAGTGCTATAGCAATGAAATTACAGTGAAGGAAAATAATTCAAACTTCAACACCAACAATTTTTATCCTGGAAACCTCCAAGGAGGAAAACCAGTCGGGAAGGGGAACTTCTCTTTCTTCCCACTTTTATTGGTCTAACATAGACAATTACATATTACAATAAGTATGAAAAGAGGAAACATTGTAAACCTTCTCTCCAATTACTTGCTTTCTCTGTTTCTACATCTTTCTCCTACAATTCCATTCCAACACTGAAGATCTTGCTCACTGCTCTCATTAAATTTTGATTCACCTTCGAATGTCTACTCTCTTGCTCCTTCCATGTATTTATAGGCCTTCTCATGTCCTCTCGTGCACTGGAGGATGTGAAGGGGCATGGAAGTGAAGATACATGGTTGGGTGCTTCAAATTCACTTGTATTCATGTTTTTTTCTTCTTTTCTTTTCAAAAGTGTCAGGACCTCCACCTTGAGCAGACCGGCGGTCATAGGACCACCGCCCTGCAGGGCGGCGGTTCCTTCCAGAACCTCTGTATTCCTCAATTTATTTAATTTTCCTTCATCTTGGTGCTGATGAAACTGATGAAGTGGTGTTTTTTTCTAGATCCCTATGAATCATACCTCCCCTACTTAGGAGGCTTTTGGTCCCAAAAGCTTAGTGGTGGAGTGGTAGAGGAATCAACTTCCTCTCATGCTCATTCAAGTACCACTGGGTCTGCCTTGGTGTCTTCTCTAATCCAACCTGCCAAGACTCCTATGGATCTCTGGTTTCCAGTGCTACATCATCCTCTGAGATGCCTCAAGTACAATCCTCTTTGGAAGGTAACTTGTGTATCTTTCCTTCTTTGTCCTGCATAGACGGTGTTAGTGGATGCGAGCTCTTACAACTCACTATCACTTGCATCTGCATGAGGTATGGCCCAAAGGTTTCTTCTCCAACTTGCTCAAGTATGGTGAAGGTCCCATACTATAGTGGTTTAGTCCTTTCTTGTCTTTTTCCCTTGAGATGGATTGGCTGAATCCTCTCCAAGTACATTGTTGCTATAGTCATCATCGTTTCTTGTATCTCGTCTTCTTCTTGCTGCCCCACGGTCAGGTCCAGTGAATCCATAGGTAGATATGGTGACTGAATAGCAGAAGTTTATTTTTCTCCTTGAATGATAGGTTCCTATGGTGTCTTTTTCTACAAAAACTGACAAGTGCTATCCAAATTATCCATCCTTCGGTTAGAAACATTCATGCTCTCACATCCATTTTTCTTTTCTTCCAATGAAAGCAAACAAAACTGATGATTTTCCTGAATAAGTCTTGGTGCTTGGTTGGCACTTACTATAGCCTTCTTTGATTTTCTTTGGTGTTCTCGGATGTTAAAATTGACTCCATCCTTGATCCATCTTTACCGGTTCTCCCTCCTTGTGAGCACAGTATCCCTGGCATACAAGTAAGGACTTCCGAAGACAATGTTAAATGCATCAAGTGGAATAATATCAGCCTCTAATACATCTATGTATTGGGTATTTATCCCAAACTGAAACTTACACTTCCTTGTAAATTTTATTTTTACACCCTTCTTCACCCATCCTAGTGGGTATGGATGTGGATGCACGTAAGTCTCTAGGCCAAGTTGTTCTACAACTGCATCAAAAATCAAATTTGACTGAGAACCAAAATCTACGAAAGCATTTACCTTAGTCTTCTTGATTTGGTTTCTGATTTGAAATAGCTTACTCATCTCTTCTTCTTCTGATGTCATGTACATGTTAGTGGCCATGCATCCCAGCCTCTCGTCTACATCTGAATCATCCTCAATCTCCACCTCTCTTTCTATTTTTACAGTGGCCATGGATTTCTTGGAATCCTTGGTTCGTTGCTTTGGGTGCAATTTTGGATGCAACTTCCAACATGTGGCATCAGTATGTCCATTTACATCACAATTCTTACATAAATTCTTAGGATCTTTACAAGTATGCAAAGTAGTAGTGGCATGCTTACCTTTCCATTTACCTTTGCTACTTATCTTCCCACGTTCTTTGTCATGTTGTTATGTTGACTAGTCTCCCTTTGGCTCTATTTCTCTTTACTTCTTCTCATCATCAATGTAGTATGCTTGCACACAAGCTTCATTGAGATCCTTGGGCTTCATGTAGATTACCTTCATCTAAAGGTGAGTGTGAAGTCCTCCCAAATATTTGGTCAGAATGTCCTCATCCTCCAAGTTCATATTAAGCAACATGGCTTGTCTCCAAAATTATGTAGTGTAGTCTTGCATGCTTTGACCGCTGCCCTGTCTAAAGTACTACCACTTAATCATCATGTCATTCTTATGGCCAATAGGATAGAAGTTAGCTCTTATCAATTATTTGAAACCTTTCCAAGTACTGAAAATAGGACGTTTCTTCTTCTCACAAGTGGCTAAATGGGTTTCCCACCAAACCAAAGCATGACCTTCCATTTTGAGACATGCAAAGGTGACCCTTTTTTCCTCAGTGACATTATGCACACTAAAGTAGACTTCCAACTATTTTATCCATTTATCCAGTAATTCTGCATCTACCTGTGCTTCAAAATTCTTTATTTCCACTTTTGTTTCAACTTTAAAAGGTGTATGTGCAGATTTTACCTTCTTGCTTATAATTGATGTATCTTCACGCTCTTCTCATTCTTCCGCTTCGTGGCTCTTTCCGATACCGAATTTTTCGGCTAGTGTTCGAACCACCAATTCCATGAAATCTTGCTTAACCGAAGCCATCTTTTGTAGATCTGAAAGCTCTTCTTGTTTCCTATGCAATATATCCATCATGGTCTCTAGCATCTCAACTCTATGGACAAAGTTCTCTTCCTCCATTTGAGCTCAAATTCTCTATTTCCACTTCTTCATAGAAATATCTGGCTCACAAGGTAAAAATTCTTCACCTTTGGACCTTATCGCTATCATACAAAATCACAAGAAAGATTCAAATACCACAATCCTGGATATATAATCAGCTCTGATACCAAAATGATCTGTAAACTTCTACTTTGGAACTATACAAATCACACAACTATGATATTCTACTTTCAACTCTAGAAAATGAGAGATTTGCTTAAATATTAGAGCTTCAAGACTGATTATCTAGTGCTATAGAAAGGAAATTGTAGAGAAGGAAAATAATTCAAACTTCAACACTAAAAATTTTTATCCTGGAAACCTCCAAGGAGGAAAACCATTCGGGAAGGGCAGCTGCTCTTTCTTCCCACTTTTATTGGTCTAACATAGACAATTACGGATTACAATAAGTATGAAAAGAAGCAACAGTGTAAACCTTCTCTCTAATTACTTACTTGCTCTGTTTCTACACCTTGTTCCTACAATTCCATTCAAGCACTAAAGATCTTTTTCACTGCTCTCATTAAATTATGATTCACCTTCGAATGTCTACTCTCTTGCTCCTTCCATGTATTTATAGGCCTTCCCATGTCCTCCCATGCACTGGAGGATGTGAAGGGGCATGTAAGTGAATAGACGTGGATAGGCGCTTCAAATTCACATCTATTCGTGCTATGTTCTTCTTTTCTATTCAAAAGTGCTAGGACCACCACCCTGAGTAGACCGGTGGTCACAGGATTGCCACCCTGGTTGGGCGGTAGTTTCAATACCACCTCCCTGTAAGGCAGTGGTTCTAAAACTGCCACTCTGCACATAGCGGCGGTTCCTTCCAGAACCTCTGTATTCCTCAATTTATTTATTTTTCCTTCTTCTTCTTCTTGGTGCTGATGAAACTGATGAAGTGGTGTGTTTTTCTGGATCCCTATGGATCATTCACATAAATAGTTAGTAGTTCAAAAAGATTCACAATATTATAGAAAGAGGATTAAGTGTTTTTTTATTTCTCAAGATCACACTAGGTGTAAGAGAAGAACATACACAACAAATAATCCAACTAAACAGAAATGCAAAGCTTGTAAATCAATAACTACTATAAAAATTTGCAAAAATTAGGTTTATTCCCAATTAATCCAAGTTCTTCTTTAGTGAAAAACTAAGGTCACTTTTGGTTCTCAAGATCACACTAGGTGTAAGAGAAGAACATACACAAGCCTTAGCCTTAGTTTATCAAATGAAAATCTCTTAAACTAAAAGATCATATATATGCCAAAATGGAAGTTTATTCCCTTAAGCATAACAATGAATGATGATTTTTCTTACTTACTCTAAAATAACAAAAAGAAGGTTTAGGGTTGCTTTTGTTTCTCAAGATCACACTTGGTGTAAGAGAAGAGCATACATAAACCTTATCCCAAGCTCATTCAAAGCATGAAAACAAAATAATTCATCAAACCCTAAGCCAAATTTGTTAGAAAATGACTAGAGATCAAAGTTTTGTTATTCTCAAGATCACCAAAAGGTGCAAGAGAAGAGCATACACATGCTTTAGTCTACATCAAGTAAAGCATGGAAAAACAACATTCATCAAAGCATTTAGATATGTTAGAAAATGACTAGTTTTCTAAAAATAAATACCCTAAATTTTTAATAACCCTGAAACCAAAATTTATGTTACCATTGTGTAGTTAACTTCAATACCTTTCCAATGAAAAAAAAATGGATTCGTTTCGAGGTCGGGAGAAAATTTATGGCCTCCGGAAGATAGGTTATGACCTCAGTGTAACACAGGCACACACCTTTATGCCCAGGCACACTCCTTGATGCACAAGCACACTCTTTGATGCACAGGCATACTCCTTGATGCACATGTGCACTTTTTGATGTGCAGGTGCACCTCTTTCAATTTTACATAGTCAATTATGCACAAGTGCATCTAGAGAGGCAGAGGCGCACTCCTTGATGTAGGTACACCCCCTCTATTGCACAGGTGCACCCCTTCCTGTAGGTGCTCAAAATGTAATTTTTGACAAGGAATTTTTGAAAAAAAACAAAAAAATGTCCTTTTGAGTGAATTTTGACAACGCTTCACCTCCTTTTATCGTGAAAAGAACAAGAAAACACAACTTCTACCACTAATCTAGTTGAAACAACTATCAAAATAAAAGTTTATTCCTTTAAGCATAACAATGAATGATGATTTTTTATTACTTACTCTAAAATAGATAATAAGTGATTTAGAAGTGACTTTGGTTCCCAGGATCACATAAATTTCAAGAGAAGAGCATAAAGAACCCTATTTCAAACTCATACAAAGCATGAAAACAAAATCACTCATCAACCCTAAGTTAATGTGTTAGAAAATGACTAGTTTTCTAAAAAATGAAAACCATAATGTTTTAGTAACTCTAAAACCCAAATTTATATTACCATTGCGTATTTCTCTTCAATACCTTTCCAACACAAAAAAAAGGGATTCATTTCGAGGTCGGGAGCAAAAGTTATGGCCTTTGGAAGATAGGTTATGCACTCAATGTAACACAGGCGAACACCTGTATGCACAGGCACACTCCTTGATGCACGTGCACACTCTTTGATGCACATGCACAATCCTTGATGTATAGGCACACTCTTTGATACACATGCACACTCCTTGATGCACATGCACACTCTTTGATGAACAGACGCACCCTTTCATGTAGATGCTCAAAATCTAAGTTTTGAAAAGAATTTCTTGAAAAAAAATCAAAACTTTGGCATTTTGGGGAAATTTTGAAAGGGCTTCACCTCCTTATATCCTGCAAATAACATGAAAATATAACTTCTAGTACTAATCTAGTTTAAACAACTACCTAGCTTGAAAATTGATCTACAAAACTTTGAAAATTACTCTAAAACTTTGAAATTAATCTAAAAAGTTTGAGAAACTAATCTAAAAAGATTGAAAGTACTCTAGAAAGCTTGAAATTAAACTAGAAAACTTGAAATTAATCTTGGAAACTTTTAGCTAAGCTAGAAAACTTGAAATGAAAAACTTTGAAACTAAGTTTAAAAGCTTTAAAAATTGAATGCAATGGGGTATGGTCCCACTGGGCGTGCCAAATAAAGCACCCTAAACTTTACAAAGTAAATTGCATGACTAACCAAGGAAGACTAACACCATTTCCACCTCTAGTCAAGGTTCTAATTCTAGGAATGTAACATTAAGATGGAAGCTTAAAGTAATTCTTAACTAACATGAATATAATTAAAAATCTAACTAATCATGCCTACTAATATGTTCAATTACCTAACATGGGCCTAAATATACCTAAGAGGGCAACCAAATTGGGTTGGTTGCTACTCCAAACAAGGTGAAATGGCCTCTCCAAATGACTTACAAAGTCACTTTAGATATCCATCTACTAACCTTGTTGAAGGTTTTAGGCAAGGATTGAACTTGGCTTATAGATCATATTTATTATATGAGATGCAAATCAAAGCATGGTGTAAAGTATTAAGGTAAGAGGTGAACTCTTTTTATAGTTTTCCTTTTGGAAGAAACTTGTATTTTGGTGCATGTGGGACTAAAATCCCCAAATTAGATTAGAATTTCTAATCATGATTAGGCCTTGCTAATCACAATTAGTGAAATAACACGTGATTAAGATGTGGAAGCCTTAATCAACTGCTTAGGGTCAACTAAGAGGATAGGATAAGCTTTTGAAGCTTGTTGAGATGTTGTGGAGGAAAGTGGGGTGATTTTGACTGGTTGGAAGATGGTTTTAAGCCAATATTAGGGTATATTGACCAAAACAAGGGCAAAATAGGCTTAATTAGCTAATAATCGCTAATTGTTTGTTTTGAAGAGGATTTTGACTTACGATTCATCATAAAGTGGCATCCTAAATGTGAAAGGGATTAGGAAATCAACAATGGGTTGTTAACTGGCCAAAGTGGCATGAAACGTTAGTTAATTAGCGGAAATCACTATTTATAATGGAATTGGTAAGAATGATGGTTGATTAGTGTGTGTTTGGCAATAAGATTGCGAAAGTGGAATTTCGGTGTCTATGATTGCAAATAATCTAGTCAACCAAAACTTAAATTTCTCATGAATGATGATAGACTAACACATGTAGCAAATGTGGTGATATAAGATAAAATTAACACATAGAGTTGGTAGACAAACTATAGTACCAATGAGACTATGAGTCACCTCTTGGTTTTGATAATAGGAAGGCGAAAACCACAAGTTCACAGAAAGGTTCAATAACTTCATGTGCATCCATGATGTTTTCTTCCCGTATTATATGTTCCACCTGAGAGAAAGCAAAAAATTCAAACTAATGCATGGAAGAAAAGGCGTTCCACTTGATAATCAATACCCTTGTGTTTAAATTAATCTAGAACATTTTCATTTTGTGGAATTAAGTTTTAAATATTTCATGACATCAAATAAGAAAAATGAAAATATGAAATGACTCGCATACGATGATTAAAATGAAAAAAATTCAAAAGGACATTATCCTAGCTCCACATATGTCATGTTTACTGTAAATCCCTTAAAAGGACTAATATTAGCAAATTTCATGCTAGAAGTTTGTTCTTGCATAGAAAAACTTTAGAAGAGACTAGATGTACTTAAGGTTGGATGTTACATCGCAAACATGTAATATTTTTACTTGCTATAACTTTAATGCAACCATTTTTGTTGCATAACCAAAAGGAAAAAACTAAAAATTGTACTTTTCACTACTAAAATCAATTTTTCCCATAAAAATGTGCATAAATATCAGCCAGAAATCAATAACAAGAAAAAAAATTGCTATACTAATGTTCTATCTTAGAAACTATAAAGGATTTTGGACAAATTACAAGTATATCAGATCAATTTGTGGTAATTCTTATAGCACTTTGTTATCATTCATCACAAATATAGAAAATATGATATTTTTTTGCCACTAGTATGATGAAGAAATGTTTTTCAAGTTTCATGTTAATATTCATAAAAAGGTATATATGCTAGTGTAGGATATTCATTTTCCTTGTATTTGTTTATTTACTTAGAGATTTCGTACACTCATGGGATATGCTTGCTTAATTGTAATGGTTGTAATGAGTTAGCTTACCAGTTCTGTTGAGTTAGCCTACTACTTGTGTGGAGTCAACTATAGTTCTAGTATCAGTTAGTGAGATTTATTCCCAACTGATCTAGGAGGAGGTTACACATTCACCTCCTATATATAATATTCATAAAAATTCATATCATGCAACATTTCTCATTCAATAACTATTAAATTAATAAGTGAGAATATAAATTCCATTGCCATGACAACATCAATCAAAATTGTTTCCGGCATGAAATAATTATCACAATCCCTTATAGAAACAACAAAATTCTTGTTGAGGTTCCTGTAGAAGGATGGAGTAGTATGCATTTGCTATCATCGAAGTGGTTGCACCAAATGAATTACATGGCATCTGTACGATACACGAAAAATATGACTGTGAGTAATTTTAAATGTCATTTATAGATACAGTTATCGTAGAACATGGAATATTATTGTCAGGTATATTAATCAAAATTTCTTGTCATGTAACTAGAGATCGCATTGCTAGAAAATAAATAAAGGAAAAACATAGAGCATAAAAGCATACATGTATAGTTTTTGTTATGCTTATTTAATATCATAAGAATAACAACATACATGTATATTTATGACTTATATTAATCTTCCTCCTCTTGCAATTGCTCCTCCTATGTTACAGTTTTTTTAATTTTTTCAAACAGAACTGTAAACTTAAAATACACTAAGAACTAAATAAATATTATTGACATATTTTGTCGAAACCCATGAATAAATTTTTAATGATTTCTATAACACACTACTCATCTAACCAAATAATTAGAAAATTCTTGGTATAATGCAAACAATCCTAAAATTTTGGTGACTGTCATAATATTTTGGGATTAAGTTTAGTTTTTCTCAAGGAAACTATAACATATTATATTATATTTTATTGTATTTGCTTTATTTTTGTTGGTTAGTTTTCTTGACAATGAAATAAATCTTATGAAATAAATCTTGACGATGAATAATTAAAAAGAATATTTGGCACAGAATCTTTACATAGAAACAAGATGGTGCTTGTGTATTTTATTAATATCAAAATCAAGCATTACAAATAAATGAAAGAACTGCAATATTTATAGATATTGGACAACTTCTATCTCATCCACAATATATGGAAACAAATCACCTAATTTGAGCAAATATGCAGGAATATCATATTGCCCCTAACTACCCCTATTGCCCCTCATGGAAATCATCCAGAAACAAAATATGTAAGATAGAACATGATCCCACAAACATAGGGATGAGAACAATATCACTTAGTTAACTAACAACTAAGGATAACTAATACCTATTGACATAAGTTTAAAGTATTTAAATTAAATACTTTAAAACTTATTACATTTATTCAAATAGCAACTAATGATGAATTAAGATAAGTTTTATTCCTAACATTCCCCCCCTTAATTCAACATGGTCTCAAGTCAACAGGAGAGAAATTATCTAGAACCGTCAAATTTACCTCGAGTAAGTGACTTTGTGAAGACATTTGCACGCTGTATATCTGTTGGGAAATATTGGAGTTGGATGTTGTTGTTATGAACATGTTCGTGAATGAATTTTACCTGCACCTCAATGTGTTTGGTGTGCTCATGAAAAATTTGATTCTGAAAAATTTTTACCACTCCTTCATTATCAACATGTAGGATAGTTGGATCTTTCTATGGTATTCCCAATCCTTCAAGTATACATTGGACCCATATCACTTCACAGACAGCTCCACCTGCTACACAATATTCTGATTCTGTAGAGGATCTTGAAACACAAGTCTTCTTCTTACTCCCCCATAATCTCGGTTCAGATCCAAAAAATAATACAAATCCTGAAGTGGATTTCCTATCATCTATGTTTCCTGCATGATCTGAATCTAAATATCTTGTCAAGAAGAAGTTAATATTCTTCTTGTATTCTAGGCCATATTCCATAGTTCCACTAATGTACCTCAGTATCCTCTTTGTTGCTTTTTAGTGAGAAACCCTTGATTCTTGCATGAACCATGAAAGATAGTCGATTGCATGGCTGATATCCGGCCTAGTGTAAGTCAATTAGATGAGACTCCTGATCAATTTCCGATAGAGAGTTGCATTTACTTGTGGTGATGGATCTACTCGAGATAGTTGAAGTCTTGTCTCCATAGGTGTGTAAAATGGCTTACAATCCATCATATTGAGTTTCTCGAGCGTTGTCTTGGTGTATTTCAATTGTGACACAAAGATATGATTTTCTCTTTGCCAAACTTCAAGTCCAAGACAATAATGCAGAATCCTGAGATCGGTTATGTCGAATGATCGTCTTAGATCTTTCTTTGTTGACTCAATCATCCACATTGATCCTCAATTGATTACTATATCATCGACATATACTATAATGATCACTATCTCCCCCCTTGCTTTTTGAGATAGAGATTAGAACCGTATGGACTCCTGTTGAATGAGATTCTTGTCAATTTTAATATACTATGCCCTGGGAGACTATTTTAGACCATATAGTGATTTTATGAGTTTACATACCTTTTCCTCTTTAACAGGTATGAAAAAACCTTCTGGTTGAATCATGTAAACTTCTTCTTATAAATCACCATTAAGAAAGGCACTTTTCACATCCATTTGGTGTATTTTTCAACCAAACTCTGCAGCTAGACCAAATATTAACCTGAAATTTTTTATCTTAGTTGTGGGAGCAAAAGTCTCCTCGTAATCAATGTCTTCTTTTTTAGCATATCCCTTAGCAACTAGTCTAGCCTTGTGTTTATAAATTTTGTCATTTTCTTTGTACTTAGTTTTGAAGATCCATCTGCATCCAATTGGATTTTCCCTGGTGGAAGATCTGTAAGTTGCCATGTATTATCTTTCATAAGTGACTTATATTTTGCATCCATATCATCTTTCCAAGGTTTAGACTATAGGGCTTCTGAAACTATGGATGGCTTAGTAGTTTCAACAACTTTACCCATTAAGGCCAAATTGACCTCATTTTGAGCCATACTGCGAGTCCTCATTCCATTTGTAGATGTGTCGGGGATACTATCCAATTTTACATCTCTCATCATACTTGTATACCATTTAGGTATACTTTTTGTGGTTCCTGTGGGAGGTTAAATTTCACCATCTTCCACATCATCAATGTCGTCATCAAAGTGATAACCATCCTCTGTTTTCACTGTAGGGATGATTTTATCATCATATGAGTGTATGGAAGGATCATATGTTTCTTTCTTCTCAAAGAACTCAACATCCCAACTAGTGTATACCCTTCTTGTTCTTGGATCCATAAGTCTATAGCCAAGTGCTTCATCATTTTATCCCAAGAAGATAAGATTTTCTGATTTCATATCAAGCTTAGTTTTTTGTTTCTTAGGAATGTGCATAATTTCTTTACATCCAAAAAATCTAAGGTGTGAAATAGATGGCTTATGCCCTGACCATGATTCTTGAGGTATTACTCCATCAAGAACTGCAATGGGAACTCTATTTAGTAAATAGATTGTCGTTTTAGCTACTTCAGCCCAAAATGTTTTTAGTAAACCTACATCATCAATCATACATCGCACCATATCCATGATAGTAAAATTTCACCTTTCAACAACACTATTTTGTTGCAGTGTGTGAGCAGGAGCTATTTGACAACGAATCCCATGTGTTTTCAAAAAATCATTGAACTCATTGTTGGTGTATTCTCCCCCTTGATCTGAGCAGATTTTTTTATTTTCCTACCAAACTCTGTTTCAACAAGGTCTTTGAACTTCTTGAAAGTTTCAAAAGCTTCGTATTTTGTAGCAAGACAGTATATCCACATTTTTCTTGAAAAATCATCAACAAAGAGCATGAAATATTGAAACCCGGAGTGGCTAGGTCTCATTGGTCTACACAGATCAGTATGCACCAAGTTAAGTTTTTCCTTAGCCCGAAATGTACTATGTTTGAATGGTGCTCTATGTTGTTTTCTTTCCAAATAATTTTGACATTTATTGGTACCCTTTTTTATAAGTGGCAAACCCCTAACCATGTTGTATCAACAAAGTGTGTCAAGGTAGCCAAAACTGACATGTCCAAGTCTTCAATGCCATAGTTGAGCTGATGATGTATCCTTGGCTACAAGTGCTTGATTATTTCATTGAACAAAATCCAACTGAAACATTCTTCCTACATTCGAAGCTTCTGCAACAATTTTCGAGCTTCGTGACTTATCTCGAATCAATCACATCTTTTTACTGCCTTTACAATCAAAGTCAATTTTGAGATTATGATCTAATAATTGACTCATGAATAACATATTTTTTGTTAAACCAGGGACATAAAGAACATCTATAATTTTACAATTATGATGCTCAAGTGGTAGTGAAATGGAACCAATTCCTTCAACATTGTATGATGTATCATCACCCAAAGAGACATGATTGTTGGTGGGTGTTTTAATCATTATGAAGAACCACTCTTTCTTTCCTGTCATGTGTCAAGTTGCACCTGAGTCGACATACCAAATTTGATTTATAGAATTGGATACTTCATTTGACTGTGTAGAATATAGGAATTTGTCGTCATCAAATTGATCTTCTTGTTCGGCTACATTTCCTTGTTGAGTTGGTTTCTTCTTCCACTTTTGATTATTTTGTCCTTGTTTACTATGTTGTCCATTTTTTTTTTGGTAATTAATCTTCTTACCACTTGATGATCCTTATTGGAATGTGTTATACCAACAATTCTTGAACTCATGTCCTTTTCGACTACAAATAAGACATTTTTGTTGGTTCTTTTGGCCTTGTTGAATATTACCTTGCTTCTAAGGTTGTTTATTAGACTTAGCCCATTTTTCACCTTTTTTATTAGAAACAAGTGTCTACTATTTAGTTTCACTAGTTGAGTGAATAACTTCCTCTTGTTGTAGCATATTCACTAACTCTTCAAAATTTGTTGTTTGACAAGTTATGTTTAACGTGGTCACAAAAATCCTATAAGAAGGAGCAAGAGCTCTCAACACTATAGGCACAAGTGATGTTTCAGTTACTTCTTCTTCTAAAGCTTGAAGTGATGTACACAAAGTTGTCACTCTTATCAAAAACATTTTAACTTTCTCAGTTGGTTGCATTTTTAAGTTTAATAGTTGACTCTGGAGATGAAGTATTGTGTTCTTATTTTTTTACTCATATATTGTTTTCAACTTATCCCAAGATTATTTTTTTGTTGTGGCCTCACGAATATGAATTTGCACCTCATTTGAAACCTAAACAAGATTATTAACTTTTCTTTTTGATTTGCACGATCAAATGTAGCTTGTTGTGTAACATCTGTCGCAGATCTTGTTAATGTACTAGAAATAACAGACCATAGATTTTCAAAATCAAGTTGTGCGTAAATTTTTCTTTTCCATGTTGGATAATTATTAGAACGCAAAAGTTGAGAATCTGGCAAAAAGAATTTTGGTGTCGTAATTACGGCCATTGTGAAAACTGAATAATGAAAGAAGAACAATTGAACTATTTCCCCCCTTAAAGCATACACACCCCCCCCTAAAATAATATTTTATTTATTTTGGACATGTTTTTTCGGCCGTTTACAATGAATTTTCAGCACTGTTGGGCATGTTACAAATTTTTCTTTGTGGTCGATTTGCAAAAATAAAATGGCTCTCTTGGTCAATTAAAAAAAATTGGGCTCTTTGGCCTCTTTTCAAATACAAACAATCTCTAATTTGTGCAGTTTTTTACAAAAACAAAATATTATACCAAATCTTATTAAAATTTGGTCCAAGAAGTAGAGCTCTTAAAAACACACACTTTCAAAAAAAATGGCACCTCAATCCAAGGTACCAGTTGAAAGTTATGAATTTTTTAACTTTTGATTTCAATATCTTTCCAAGCAAAATCCAAAAAAGTATAGTTTTTTTAAAAATGTTTTTCTTTAAAATGTCACCTGATTAGGGCTTACCTGGCTAGCATGCACCTTGTTTTCTCTACCGATGCCTCTATCTATTTGCCTTACTCACTTTAATAATCCTTGGTCACAGTTTTTATTATTATTTCTCTTTGTACACAAGTATTTTTTCTTCAAGGTAGCTTTTTCTTCCTTATTTCAACGCAGTTTTTTCTTGCAGGTTGCAAATCTTTTCCATGTTGAATTTGTAGTCTTTTTTTGGATGCAGGCACATTGGAGAATGTTTAAATCTCCTATCTTCTTCTCCTCTTGCAGTTACACATTCACAGAGAAGATTCCACGTTGGATTGGATCTCCCTTGTTTGTGGCTTAAACTTCTTCTAACAAAGCTTGGAAGGAGAAGACAAAGTACAAAGAAGAGGAAGAAGAAGTAATATGGGGAGCTTGAAAATCTTGGGTCCCCGCAGATCAAAAATATTGGATTTTTTTTAATGCTTGCAATTTAAAAAAAAATACAGCTACAAGTAACTTAATAGCTACAGGTAATTTTTTTTTAAATAATTCAAAAGAACAATGTCACCTGGTGCTCCTACGGAAAAAATATTTAATTCTCCAGGTGATCTTCAATTGAAAATCAACCTTTATTTTGGGTGTGGAGCCGGGTAGGGCTGTGAAACGGCTGGGGGCATCTATGGCTCCTCCTAGCTCTGTAATTTCTCCATATCTCCCTAAACTTCCCTAAAACTTCCTACACTATCCCTGGATCAGAATATTGCTCTGATCCCAAATCTTGACAATGAAATAAATCTTGACATTGAATACTTGAAAATAATATTTGACACAGAAGCTTTACACAGAAACAAGACGGTGCTTGTGTATTTTATTAATATCAAAATCAAGCATTACAAACAAATGAAAGAGCTGCAATATTTATAGATATTAGACAGATTTTATCTCATCCACAATATATGGAAACAAATCACCTAATCTGAGCAAATATGCAAGAATAGCATATTTCCCCTAACTACCCCTATTGCCCCTCATGGAAATCATCTAAGAACAAAATATGCAAGATAGAACATGATCCCACAAACATAGGGATGAAAACACTATCACTTAGTTAACTAACAACTAAGGATAACTAATACCTATTGACATAAGTTTAAAGTATTTAAATTAAATATTTTAACTTAATACATTTATTCAAATATCAACTAATGATGAATTAAGCTAAGTTTTATTCCTAACAAGTTTCAGAAATAATTTATTAACTAATAAAAAACAAAGCTTCCTGATGAAGAATAAAGGCTTCATCCAATAGAATAAGGAAAATATTGTTTTATAAAATAATTTTTATATTTTGTACATTCTCAAACATTAATTTAAAGCTACAAAATTACTCCTAACACATTTTCAATGGATTTTGCAAAAGAAGATATTTGAAATGGTAGAGACTATATACATGTCATTAAACCAGCCATCATGTGATCAATCAATACACTTCGTTGATCTTTTGTTCTATGCTCACACAAAAAAAATTAAATAGAGAAAGAAAACAAAATGAAGAGGAAGAAAATAGAGATGAGAATCAAATATAGAAAGACAAAATAGTTGAAGGGAGCAACATTAAGTTATATAATTTTGTCATTAAAAATTTGACAATTCAAAAAAAATCTAATACATAGATCTTAAATACATCTATCAAAAAAAGTGTCCATATACAGTGATACCAATCTCAATATCATATCTTGAATTTTCATAAATAATGGTGACAAATTGTGGCATTTTAGCTATGCCACTATGTTGTGTGTTAGAATCTAGATATAGAATAAAATTTTCAAACTTAATTGTATGGCTAGTATATTTTAATTTTCCAATTAATTTCTTCAACTAAAAATAATAAAAAAATCTAGATGATAATGAAATAGAAGTTAAATTTAAATATTTAAAAATGAAACAATCACCACTAACTATTGTAGAATGCCAATGGGCGAAATCAAAGAAAAAGTGTATTTTTAATGTTACCCTTATTTTAGGGGTGAGGATTCGAGGAATCATTCCTCGGACGCTGATGATTTCAAATATGAATTGTGTTGATGTGCAGGTGTGCCACGGAAAAATAGAGGAAAACAAACATTCGTTGGGCCAAAAGCCACGTCTCTCTGTGACATGTTGAAATATAACATGTTTATCCCGTTTAATTTGGTGGAGAAAATAGCGCATTTTTTCCGAAATCTACATCGGCGTATTTGCATCCACGTTGTTGTTCCGTTAAGATTAGGGCCTGTAAATTTGGGGAATGTTTCTTTACATTTGCCAACTTTTAAAGGATGCTCATTCCTACGTGTCGTTCTCTCTCCTGATAGTCTCACTCACTCCGCATAAAATGGATGGCATCCAAGGGGCTTCTCTAAATTTAGAGGATTTCTTTTTTTCATCTTTTCATTTTCCCCAACCAAATTTGCGGTTGCCTCTATGAATCCAAACAAACTATCAGATTCAAAGGGAAAAAAAATGAATTTTTATGTTTACAAACAATTAGTGTGATTTCCAATACTAATTTTTCTTGGGAGATTGATTCATCTGATGTGAGTTAAAAAAAAAAATTGATTCATTAGTTTTTTCTTAGGGGGGTTTCGGTATGTCTGTAATGGAATGTAATGTGATGTAGGTTAAAGATGACATGCAAAAGTGGGATTGGATAGGCCTCCGCTGCATGCAAATACCAGAGAAGGAAATGTTCCCTGGATTGTCCTCTGGCACCGTATTTTCCACCAAATCAGCCGAAATTTTTCCTGAACGCTCGTAAGCTCTTCAGGGTGAGAAAAATTTTGATGATTCTCGGGCAAGTGGATGATACCCAAAAGAGCGACACCATGAAATTGATAATATACCAGGCTAATGCCAGAGAAAAGGATCTCGTGCACGGATGTCTTGGAATCATTGTGATGCTCCAAACCCATGTGGAGAGGCTCATAGATGAGCTGGAATTAAATAGGAGCCAAATTCTATTTTTAGAGCAGTTGTACCAGAATGGCGGTGCCGCCGGCGATGGTCGAGATGAATTCCAGACGGCGGTGCCGCCATAGCAAAATCAACAGCTTGTCAGCTACAATTAGTGCAAGCTCTGGCGGCAACTTGTAGTATGGGAGTCTCACATTTAGCATTGTCGTCTAACTGGATGTTCCCTTGCATACCGACAACTACGCCTATTCCACTTACGATTCTCACGTCATGTACAGGAAGCAACAACAACAACTACAATATAATTTTAGGCTAAATAAATTTATCAAATACGAACAGAGGTAAACTTACAGCGATTCCAGATAAGCATACGAATCTAGGTAAACATATTTTTTTTCTTTACCATTTAATCTCAAATAAACATTTTTTGGGTTTTGTTTTATTCGATTTTTTTGGACTTGAATTTGATTTGGTGTGAATGTGCCTCATCAGTTCGGAATCATTGTTGAAGGAGAGCCAATCTTTGGAGCATATGGCAGAGCATACGCTCAAGAGCGCAGTAGCCCTGTTCACGCTCACAAACTAAGGCGCATTTGGCTTTTTTTTCCTTTTTTCTCTTGACAAATAACCCTGTTAATGTACAATTTAAAATTTGTTTGTAACCTTCTTGCTTTGCGCTGAAGTTATTTGTTTAATAATAATTGCTCCTTTTTTTACACAATTTGGAATTTCATAATAACGTCTCCTAATTTTTTGCCCATTTTTTTTTTATGTCTGAATTTCTTGGGATTTCACTAGGTGGTGTCCTCAATACAACGAGCACTTATATTTTGAACCAGATCAAGCTCGATGATGAGTTTTTAGGCTTTAATAGTGGTGACACAAAGAAGGGAAACTATTTTGACATGCATTGTACGATACAATCTACTCCACCTCCTCAGCCACAAGTGCACCAAAATGTATATGAAATAGAGGACTCTCCTCCTCCACTCACAGATGATCAAAAGACACATTTTTCCTTCAAAAATTTGGTATCGATTAGTATGGGGGCCACAATTCAAGAATTTATTATGTCTAATGTGGAATCAGTGTAGACTTGGGAGAGAAGGGCCAAAATTTTGATCAAAGAAATAAATAGTTGATACCATAATCATGCTCAAAAGCATTCATTTTTCACTGCCACAGAGAGCCAATCAGCAAGGCTTGACATTTTGCTAAACAAAGCTCAGTCAGGCACAATTTTTTATAATAATGATTATGATGATGATATTTAAACAGGTTGGAGAATCTTAATGTTGAAGTCCAAACGTACTACAACAAATGGGCTAGAGACAAAAATAATGTTTTAACTACAAATGCAGAAAAAATGAAAGTTGTGTTAGGTCATCTTTTACACACAAAATCTTGATATTATGAGTATTGCAATAAATTATTAAGACTTATATAATAGACTAATACATTTTTTATTTCTGTTTTATAGGTAAAATATGAAAATTTAAAGAAAGAAGTAGCTGTATTTGATGCACATTTGAAGAATTCCGGCAAAATATTGAATTCTTTTACACAAATGAAGGAAACACTTGTATTATTAAATAAACAAAATAATACATTGAAAAGGATAATCAAGGAACATAAAATGGATCGAGAAATATTACCGAAGGAAAAGATAGATGTTGATCCATCACTTTTATCAGCAGGAGATGTTGCGAGGGAAAAGCAAAATATTGTTTGAAATATTAATACCGTAGCAAAGGATTTGCATACATCTGGATTTTTACTAGAGAGCAGTAGAACTATACAGAATGAGAAAACCTCGGGGTAAGCACACCAAGTTGGGGAGGTAAAAGGGGGTCTTAAGTGGACGCATTTTTCTAAAAAATAAAAAACTTCCACTTGTACGATTTTTTTGAAATATTTACACTCAAAATTGGGAGATGTTGTATAAGCATGAATCGTAGCATTTTGAGTCTAGTTTTTAAGATACTAAATTTATTGAAGACAGATGAGTTTAAGTGGGTCAAATAACTAAAATACCAACTGGTGATATTGTTTTTCTTGAAAAACATAATATAGTGACTTTCGTGCCCCCCACCATTTTTTTAGCACCATTTAGTATTTTTGAAAACCCCTTGGTAGAAAGATAGCTAGGAGTATCTAGTTTGTGCTATAAATTCTTTTATATTTTTTTAGCGAGTATTTTATTTTTATGATTTTTCTAGTACAAAAATTTTATGTTTTGAAAAATAACAGAGCTTCGACCGTGCCCTCCCCTAACTACCTCAAAAACTATCAAAAATTAGTTTTTTTTTAATATGTATAGAATTAGTCCTAATTTGTGCCTAAAAAAATTTATTCAATTTTGATCAGTTAAAAAAAAGATACACGACAAAAGATAGACATGTTTAAACTTCAAAAAATAGCTATAAAAGGTATAGTTAGAAACTAAATAATATTGAAACCTTATATTTGTTATAAAAATTGGAAAAATATATTTATACAAAGAATAAACTTTGCTTTACGCCGTGGTATAAATTTTTTTAAACGAATCGATTATTTGATGTTAATTTATCATGGAGGAAGTTGGATTTTTACATTTTATTACAAAAACACGTGGTTTGTTGTGATTGTGCAGTTCCATGCCTCAGGCTTAAGGATCCAAACCAGATCCCAAGCCTTGAGGCACGGGTTGGAAAAGGGAAAAATCATAACGCATACACATTATAACATGTACGCGTTATGCTTTGTTTATATATTGTGGTCCCCCAACGTCCCTCTCATCTCTTTCACGGGATTTCTGCATCCATTCTATCTAGTCTACAGTTTTTTGTACATTCTTACACGATTTTTTGGTAGTTCATTTTGTCCCCTACCCCACTAGTTGAATTTTTTTAATCATGGGCGATAAAGTTGAGTTAAGGACAAGAGGAAATTCAAGAACAAGACACCAAAGCAATTGGAAGAGATGAGAATAAAGAAATTGAAGAGAATGTGAAAAATTTGTACATGGCAAGGTACATCTGCTATATCAAATGTAGCTAATGTATTAGAAAATAAGGATAAATACATAATGAAAATGTAGAGAATAATGATTTTGTAATGAATACTGATATTGAATTGAATGATAATGTTGGTATGGATGAAGAAATTGATATGAATCCAATTATTAAACCTTTACCTAAGAATCCAAATGTTAACCCCGAAATTTGTATGGAAACACTGAATGAAGAAAGTAACCTTGTTAACGAATCTTCATCTCTAATAACATCTCCTTCCATTTTACGAAGAAAACCAATTCACTTAATTGAAATTGATGACAACATTATAAAACCAATGTCTAACAAAATGTCTGAAAGAAATGCAAGAAGAAAAGCTAGTGGAATTCGGGATAATTACTTTGAGAATTTAAATAACACACAAAGATGTCAATTATTTGTTACATTGATGAAATTGATTAAGATGAGACCTATAATGAAGACCATGGGATTAAGAACATCTAATGTTGTGTATCAAATTGTGTCAATTGTTGAAAACATACATAAAGCATACCAAATTGTAGGTGGCAAAATACACACCAAAGATAGTAATGCTATACGCCATGCACTTATTATTAATATGTGTGATTATATTATCAATGATAATATAATTATATATGTGTGATGTAATTGTATAATTACTTACTAATTATATAGTAAGTGCTAAAATAGTTAATAAATTCTTGATTAGAAAAACAAGCAATGCTTTGAAGCTAAACAGAAAAATACTAATGAAAGCAATAGAGTTTTTTTCTTTTGGTAGATGTAAACATCTTGAGTCAGTCAATAACACTGACTAATCGGATTTTTCTAGTAGACTTCCATAGAAATCCAAGAATACATCTGATATTCTAAAAGAATTAATTGTAAAATTTTGGAATGAGAACACATAGTTATATGTCAAATATTGTCTTGTTAGTAATTGTTATTAAGTTGAATAATCATTATGTGTCACCGAATAGAAGAGATACAGAAAAAAGAAGAATAGGTTCTCATAATCGTGAATCGTGTGCAAACATTTCTTATATATGACTCAAACACAATTATTCTCTAATTTTAAGAAAAAGAACCAGCACCTTCAGATCTGACCAGATTGGCAGAATGAAATCCACAAATTAACATTAGCCAAAGATTCTTTGAAATGAGCAAACCCTTTTATGTGAAAATCAATCACTTACGTACCACTTGTTGTTGCAGGCATCATGTTGAATTTTCAATGCATTATGATGTTTTTAAAAAAGAGGACTTGATGTTTTTTTGTCAAATACGTCATGTTTTGCATATTGACATCATGTTGCAGGAGTGTGGATTAAATGTCCCACCAAGTTTTTCAAAGGAATTTATTCCCACAATATTTTGTGAAAAATCTACTAGAGACAATGGGCGCCCAGAGAGGAAGGGAAAGTCCCACAGGAACCCAAAGAGGAAGGGAGACAATGTTTTTATAACAAAGCGTGTTTGGATGGAACATGCAATGTATGTGGTAGCTTGCTAAATCTGAAAATTTATATCCATGAGAATAGTACATATTCAATTGCCTAAAATAAAGAAAAGAATTGGTTGGTTTTAGCAAATATAAATCGGTGGCATATCAATTAAAAGATAGAAAAGAATCTAAAGGTGTGAGCTTGTTACAAAACAATTACCTGTATCAGAATATATGGTCAAATTCAGAGAGGAAATTGTTTATGAGTATGCAAGGCACTGTTCAATCTTTACAGTCACATAGAGCTCGATGGTTGGATGAACAATTCAAGTTAAGCAAGGACACATTCCATAGAATTACATATTACAGCCACAAATGGAGGTTCAGTCTCAATATTATAACTCAGTGCAAGTTGTTATTTTCGTGCATATAGCATTCATGCACTCTCCAAAAAGCACTGAGAAAGATCAAAAAATATTAAGAAAGTATCATTTCCACATCAATGATGATCGAACACATTCTAAATAATATATGCAAGGGTGTTTCCACGTATTTTATGTGAACTTGAATGATAGGAACATTAGTTTCAATCAACATTACATTTGGTCAGACAATTGCACATCACAATTCAAGAATGCACGGATATTTTATTGGCTAATCAGGATGCACAAAGAAACAAATGTACAACATATCTGGAGTTTTGTTGAAGCAGGGCATAGAAAAGGAGAGCATAATGGTGCAAGAGCATGTGTGAAAAGAGCACTTACAAGAGAAGAGTTAAAGTTCAAAGATGGTGCTAAATTTACAGATGCCAAAAACATTGTTGATTGGTGTCTCAAAAACGCGGGCCATGAATCTCAAGAGAGATCAACGGTTCATAAATATTTTTTGTTGATAGAGGAACAACATCTAGAAAACTTTGAAAATTGTATGATAGATGCAGGATCAATTGATATGCACTCATTTTGTAGTTTAGATGCAAATGCTTGGACTATTTATACTAGGTGCATGGAATGCTTTTGTATATCATGCATTGATTTTGCGTGGAATGAATGTGAGTCATACCAGTGGGTGGATGAATTGACTTGTAGACCTCTAATTCCACTAGACACACATCAAGTTCCACAAGCATTACAACTTGCAGTATCTTCAGATCAAATGACAACATCACCTGACTTTGACCAAGTCTTTGATTTAGTGCAAAAAAATACATACATATATGTACATGTCATGTTTTAGATTTATAAGTTATTAAATGGTCAACTCTTAATGTATTTTAATTTGAATTGATTTTTACTTTGTGATGTAGGGAACATTTTTGCAGTTATTGCAACATAATTTAATGAAGAGGGAACATACTACTTCTTGTCTCATTGTGTAGAGGGGAAACAATTGACTTCCACAGTCAATGATGGTGAAGACCTTGAGTATCCCACTGGGTCAATGGTAGTCACTGGAACTTGGCTTCGACAATATCCTATCAAAAAATAAAACACTTGGTTGTTTGAAGACTATGAAGTATTGTTAGTGCAAAATCACATCACCCCCGAATGGCCTAGTTTTGTGTGGGGCATTTTGTGTGATCTGCATAACATTGGACCATATCTCAAGCTGTGGGACTTGCAAACCTGAGATGGACCTCCAGGGAAATTTGGTTCTTGTTCCTAAACTACCTGCCACAAGCTACTCTAATGCAAGAAAAACTAAACTATCCTAATATAACCATTCCAAGGAACCAAAGAGAAAGAGAGAGTGAAAGAGAGAGCCTACACTAAAGCGGTGATACACCAGAGAAGGAAAGGGGCGAGATACTCTACTAAGGGAGGATGAAACAGGGGAAAAAAAGAGATGTGGAGGTCAGACAAAAGTGACACAAACCCATATCCAAATCTGCCATTAAAACTCCATGAAACACAACATTTTGCACTTGCAAACATGAAAGACATGCATAGAAGACAAATTTGAAAGGGAGAGGCATGGAGAAATAATAAAACAATGCAAAGGGTTGAAGAAACACCACAAAAACACATTTTTATTGCTCTATAAGGTGCACAGACCATTACATTTCTACTCAGAGGCACAAATTTGCTTACCAGGCGTAGGAGAAGGCTTACCACTCAAAATGGAGTCAGGAAAAAAAATTAAACAGAGTTTCCCTACGCCCAGAATGTCTCTCCCTCAAATGAGAAGTGTTTACAATATATAGAAGGTCGAAAACCAGAAAGAAAGAAGAAAAAATGGATTCTCTTTGAAATCTCAACCACCAACCATCAATGCCCCTGTAAATCCTCCTACAATCTATAAATTTTAGTTCCCCATGCATTTTGCGTGTTGAAGAAGGAAGAATGGCGGATCAAATCAAATATGATCTGGTTGTTGAAGTAATCAGATCATGCATTAATGGTAGGAAAGACGTTTTCCTATTTTCACACACCAAAGCCTACTAAAAATAATAATTTATGCTTCCATGGCATAGAGGAGGTCGAGATCTTTCTAATGGTACCAAATTTGTTGAATTTCGAGCACTAGATCAAAAGATATACCCATTTGAAAATTTGAATCGAATCTGTACAAAAATGGCAAAAAACCAGTTTTGCAAAACGGATCCACGGGCCCAAAATTCACTTTGGTGCCTTTTCTACAAAAATGCAAAATTAGAAAAAAACCTCCCGCAGCCCCGCAGGCCCGAAATCACTTTAGGTGAAAAGCCTCCACGGGCCCTAAATTGAAATTGCACTTTTTTGAGAAAGTGGCAAAAAATCCAAATTTCCCCCGACGGCCCGCTTCCCCGCAGCTGACAAAGGCTTGACACATGGCTTCTCTGGGCATCGGCGGAGGTGTAGCTTACTTTTATACTTTATGTCTTTTCAAAACAAAATCTAAAAAATTCAAAATACCTCCGGTGACCCGCCTTCCCACTTTGACTTAAAACATGGCCACGTGTCCCTTTGCAGGCCTTAAGCATTTTTCTTTTTATTTGACGCAAATATCCTCCGCGGGCTCGCAGGCCCGCAATTGTAAATTGTGCCTTTTGCAAAAAGTGTTAAGTGCCAAAATATCTCCTGCCACCCCGCCGGTCGGCAATCTTCCCATGGCGAAAAGTCTTCCCCAGGCCCGCTGGCCCGCTTTTGGAAAAAAATCCTTCCAAGGCCTGTCAGCCCGCCATTTGCAAAATATGAGGAATTAGAAGGACTTCTTTATATTTTTGGAAAGGGGAAGAAATTTTCTATCTGATAGAAATGCTTTCAAGGAACCTTAAGTGCTTAAAATATATAAAAACTCATATTGCAGCACAAAAAGGGGGGGAAATGGTGTTAGTTGACCCAAAAATAAGTGTGAGCTTATTTTGGTCAACAATTTGCCGACTCATGGCGATATCTACCTATTAGATGAGATGATCAGTGGCCTTGAAGCATCCATTGGGCATGGAGACTACCCTAGTAAACATAAATTTGATCTGAACTTTGAAAATCTGATCCCTGAGCCACTTAGAACACCACTGAAACTGGAGTTGATCTCACCAACTACTACTTTTAATGCATTGTGCACAAGCAACAAAACACCACAACACACTATGTACAAAATTAGAAATCATACATACCCCAAGTGGGATATGTAGAGTGTGCACAAGCACTTCTTCTGCTGAAAACAAAACTACCTACTCTACTCTAACCAGAGAGATGGGCAATTTTAAACAAAACCTACTAGTAGTGATGAGAAATAACTACATTTCCTTACAATTGGCAGCCATGCAACTGATTTGGCATTGAATATGGCTGTTATTAGGAGTGGAAGGATGACTAAAAATTGTTTCTCTACTCCCTCCATCAATGTATCAACTTGAAATAAAATAAATACCTCTTCAATCAACTACTCACTTGGTTCTAAGAGGTATTGTTGTTGATCCTTAGCACTTTGAGGCTCTCCCTCATGCTTAGAATCAAGCATGACTGGTGTTGGCTTCTCCCTTGGCAACAATGAAGCCAAGTACCTAATTGGGCAAGGTCCAATCCTTTGAATTTTCCCACTGCTTTGATATTTAACTCCAAAGATGGAGTCTTTTTGCAGATCTTCCTGGATGGATGGTGTGGAAGAGATGATGACATCCTCATGCTCTTTTCCTTCCTCTATAGCAGTATGGTACTCCTCTACAATATGCAGCTCATTGTTATTGATTGCAACATCCATTAAAGTTGTCTTTGCATCATTATAATTTTTTGCAACACATTGTTGGCTCTAGAGTTCATTTTTTATTTCTTGAAGACCAACTTACTCTTGGGTAGCCTCTTCCTCTAGCATGAAATTTGTCAAATCAAAATCTTCAATTTGTTGCTCTAGAGGACTATTTGGTTTAGAAAGGTCTTCTTGATAGCTCTCCTCCATCATGGATTCATCAATCAAATCAAACCCTTCAAATGAAAGAAAAAAATCTTCAATAATGCTTCCTTCATCAAGTGGCTTCAACTCTGATCTGATCTCTTCCAATTTATCCTCTTCAATAGGACTTGGAGCTGATTGTTCTTCTTCCTTGATGACAAAATGTGCAACTTGGATTGGATCAGTATTTTCTTCAAATAAAGTGCCAACATGGGCACTGCATTCAGATCAAATTGATTGATGATCATCTCCTTCTTGTTTTTGTTCTTCTTCTGTTGCAAACTCAGTCTTAGCCACCATTGGCTCTTCAACATTGACCTCCTCTGTTGGCTTAACCATCAAGGGGATCTCTGTAATCCCAAATTTGAGAGTCCAGCTCTTTATATTTTCTATCATTTCTTCTATGTTTGGCTCCTCTTTCTGCTGCCCTTGGTTGGTTGTCTTATTTTCATCTTCCCAACATGGATTTGAGGATGCAAGAGGAGGGGTAGGTTGGGATTCAACCATTTTTGCCATTTTTTGTGATGGAGAGGGAAGTAGAACCTCTTTTTTGTTAGGAGGGAATGATTGCTTGGAAGGGAAAAGGGCAGAAGAATTAAGATGAGATGGAAGATTACGAGATGGAGAAGGGAAATCAATACTTGGGGAAGCAAACAATGGGCTTTAATCTTGACCATGCTAAAATGATAAATCTTGTGAAGGAGAAAATGAAAGACAAGGAGCTAGTGACTGACCTACCCATTGACAAGGTTTTTGTGTATCCAACTCATAAGCCTCAATCTCCTCATCCCATTGTGCAAGTTAGGGCAGCATTTCAACCATGAAGTCAAGCTTCTCCTGAGGGCTGTAGTGTCTTGGAAAAGGGCCTTCCCATGGACAAGGTGCCCTACAACCAATCCTGAATGCCTTCATTTGAGATGTGGCCCTTGATTGTACCATGCGAGCCTCCAAAGGCTGAATCTTCTCCAGTAGATCAGCATTCTCCATGTAGTTGATTTCACTGCATGCATACTCTTGTTCTTGATAAGCTCCATAGCCAAACTAGTTTTGGCATTTCTCATATGGGTAAGCATGATTATTCTGTATCTGATCATAATGTTGATCTGGAGGAGTTGTGAAATACATTGGAGGTGGACTACACTGCTACTACTGCAAGTATGAATTCCAAGATGGAAATGCATTCATGATTGCATAACTTCATGAATGGCAGAATATGACAGATGTGGAAAGAAAGATGAATGAGGATGGGTGGAAATGAATGGAAAAGGTCTGTAACTTCAAATATTGGGTTGTTGACCAGATGGAGTCACCAGATGTGCTTTGTATGTGCCTTCAAAGGCTGAATCTCACCAAGAACACATCAACTTGATGAAATGAAGTGGTAATGTGCTTCACACCTGCCCCACCAGGCATGCCAAAACAGTTAATGCAAAATCACAACACCTCCAAATGGCCTAGTTTTGTGTGGGGCATTCGGAGTGATCTGCATAACATTGGACCATATATCAAGTTGTGGGACTTGCAAACCTGAGATGAACCTCTAGAGAAATTTGGTTCTTTTTCCTAAACTACCTGCCACAAGCTACTCTAATGCAGGAAAAACTAAACTATCCTAATCTAAACATTCCAAGGAACCAGAGAGAAAGAGAGAGTGAAAGAGAGCCTACATTAAAGTGGTGATACACCAGAGAAGGAAAGGGGTGAGATACTCTACTAAGGGAGGATGAAATAGGGGGAAAAGGAGATGGGGAGGTCAAACAAAAGTGACACAAACCCAAATCCAAATCCACCATTAAAACTCCATGAAACACAACATCCTACACCTGCAAAGGTGTAAGACATGCATAGAAGATAGATTTGAAAGGGAGAGGCACAAAGAAACAATAAAACAATGCAAATGGTTGAAGAAACACCACAAAAACACATTTTTATTGCTCTATAAGATGCATAAACCATTACATTTCTGCTCAGAGGAACAAATCTTCTTTCCAGGCGTAGGAGAAGGCTTACCACTCAAAATGGAGTCAGGAAACAAATTTAAACAGAGTTTCCCTACGCCCAGAATGTCTCTCCCTCAAATGAGAAGTGTTTACAATATATAGAAGGTCGAAAACCAGAAAGAAAGAAGAAAAAATGGATTCTCTTTGAAAGCTCAACCACCAACCATCAATGCCCCTGCAAATCCTCCTACAATCTATAAATTTTGGTTCCGCATGCATTTGGCGTGTTAAAGAAGGAAGAATGGCGGATCAAATCAAATATGATATGGTTGTTAAAGCAAACGGATCATGCGTTAATGGTAGGAAAGACGTTTTCATATTTTCATGCACCAAAGCCTACTAAAAATAATAATTTATGCTTCCATGGCATAGAGGAGGTTGAGATCTTTCCAATGGTACCAAATTTGTTGAATTTCAAGCACTAGATCAAAAGATATACCCATTTGAAAATTTGAATCGAATCTGTACAAAAATGGCAAAAAACCAGTTTTGTAAAACAGATCCGCATGCCCAAAATTCACTTGGGTGCCTTTTCAACAAAAATGCAAAATTATAAAAAAACCTCCCGCATCCCCTTAGAGCCCAAAATCACTTTAGATGAAAAGCCTCCACGGGCCCTAAATTGAAATTGCGCTTTTTTGAGAAAGTGGCAAAAAATCCAAATTTCCCCCGACGGCCCGCTTCCCCACAGCTGACAAAGGCTTGACACATGGCTTCTCTGGGCATCGGCGGAGGTGTAGCTTACTTTTATACTTTATGTCTTTTCAAAACAAAATCTAAAAAATTCAAACTACCTCCGGTGACCCGCCTTCCCACTTTGACTTAAAACATGGCCACGTGTCCCTTTGCAGGCCTTAAGCATTTTTCTTTTTATTTGACGCAAATATCCTCCGCGGGCTCACAGGCCCGCAATTGTAAATTGTGCCTTTTGCAAAAAGTGTTAAGTGCCAAAATATCTCCCATAACCTCGCTGGTCTGCAATCTTCCCATGGTGAAAAGTCTTCCCCAAGCCCGCTGGCCCATTTTTGGCAAAAAATCCTTCCAAGGCCTGTCGGCCCGCCATTTGCAAAATATGAGGAGTTAGAAGGACTTCTTTATATTTTCAGAAAGGGGAAGAAATTTCCTATCTGATGGAAATGCTTTCATGGGACCTTAAGTGCTTAAAATATAAAACCTCAGATTGAATCACAAAAAGGGGGGAAATGGTGTTAGTTGACCCAAAAATAAGTGTGATCTTATTTTGGTCAACAAGTACATCGAAAGATACTTAACTATTCACATTTGGGTCTTGCAAAAAATATTAAATTGATCAAATATCGAGGTAGGCCATTAAACAAGAATCTGTTGAAGGTTCGTGAATCAGATCATGAATCAATTCTTGCTACTGTCAAGAGTAGAGTTGATCATTGTGGTTCACTAGATTAAATTTGCAAAGGTATGTTCTTCATGAATTTAATTTGAATATTTACTTTAATGATTTTGTTTGAATTTTGTATGATTTAAAATTCTATTTAATTGTTTACTAACATGTTTATGTAGATTAGTGGTGCCAAAAAATCTTCCACCTTCACGTGGTTGGCACTGTCAGTAGATAATTTATTATTCTTGAAGCCAAGTGAAGCTAAGAGAAATTAAATATTAGAAAGGAACAACAAACAGAAATTATTATTTCACCACCTATATTGTAAAAATATCTTATTAAAATTCTCATTTCACCACCAATATTGTATGAACCACCTATATTATTCACGTGATTGGCAATGGACAAACTTACACTGACTCAGACTACACTATTTCACGCGTTTTACAAAAAATAGGACAACGAGGGCACCGAAATAAGATGGAAAAAACTAGAATAGGATTTCGTAGAGGTTCCCTAGGTGGTGGTGTAGGATCTCTCAATGCCACAGAGTCCAAGTAATCACCCGTCGAAGATATAACATGTTTTGATCTCAAGGCTCTTAAGGGAATACGCTCGGACGAGGTAGCCAGGAAGCACAGGGAGCGTAAGGAACTGAAACGATGCCTCCACTAGCATTCACTAGGCCTTTCACACATGTTGGCGTAGATGGTTTGGTCCCATGAGCTACCGTTTGCAAAATATAGAGTCTGGCAACCTTACACTAACTTGGTCTACACTATTTTGCATGTTTGCAAACAATAGGACAACAAAAACACCGAAAGGAGATGGAAAAAACTGGAATAGGATTTTGTAGAGGTTACCTAAGTGGAGGTGTTAGATCTGACGAGACATATCTAGGTGCCACGGAGTCTAAGTAATCACCCGTCAAAGATTTAGCATGTTTTGGTATCAGGGCTCTTAAGGGACTACACCCGGACGAGGTATACTGGAAGCACGAGCATAGGGAACCAAAACAAGGCCTCCACTAGTGTTCATCAGGCCATCTGGATGTGTTGGCGTAGACAGTTTGGTCCCACGAGCTACCGTTTGCAAAATATAGCATCTAGTAGCCTTACACTAACTCAGAATACACTATTTCACAGGTTTGCAAACAATAGGACAGCAAGAACACCAAAACAAGTTGAAAAAACTGGCCTAGGACTTTTTAGAGGTTCCCTAGGTGGATGTGTTGGATCTGACGGGACATCTCTAGGTGCCACAGAGTCCGAGTAATCACCCGTCGAAGATATAACATGTTTTGGTCTCAGGACTCTTAAGGAAGAGGATGGAATCTGTGAAGAACAAGAAGATGAAGCTGGTGAAGAATTAGAAGAGTTGAATGGATCTCATGTCCATTTTCTCACCATTAAAGGTATAGATGAAGAGGATGATTATGAAGAAAGAGTTACAGAGATGAACAATGAATCATATGCTGTCATGACTCGTGAGAAAGCAAACAAGAAGGAGAAAGTGGTGCAACCTGCTAAAAGATCTAAGGAACCTCCTAGGGTCATTCCAGTGATTGCAAGGAGAGGATCTCCTATTCCAAATTTTTCCACATCCAAGGTAGGTTATGTTTTTCCTTCCTCCTCTATTTCTGATCCTAAAACTTCTTGCCCTTCAAATGATAGAGTTGATAAGTCAAAAGTTTCATCTACCCCTATCAATGATGCTCCATCTACCTCTGGTTCTTTTGACATTATTGACCATCTCAAGAAAACTAAGATCCAAATCTTAGAGGTTGAATTCTACCAAACCCATCCCAAGGCCTTCGTTAAGATGGTAGACTTTGTAAACACCAAATCCAAGCCTTCATCTCCTAGTTCTAGAGGTCTCTTGCCCACTCCTTCTCCTTCATCTCAACCAAGCCTGGTGGTAGCAGTCACTTCATCTGATGGGAAGATCGAACCATTTTATGTCACCCTCCTCATAGCTGGCCACAAACTCAAAAATTGTGTTATTGATTATGGTACTTCAGATAATGTGATGCCTACTAAGGTAGCTCATGCCCTAGGCTTAACCCTAACCCACACTTTTGGTTCATGTTACTCAATGGAAAGTAGAGAAGTGCCATTGGTTGGGAGGATCAAGGATGCACAAGTAGCCTTTGTTGCTTTTCCATAGAAGATATTTTTAGCCACCATTTTGCTAGTTGATATTCCCCCTTCCTACGGCATGCTGCTAAGTAGATTTTTTTGCAAAAATGTTGGAGGAGAAATCATGATGGATTGGTCACATGCTCTTATTCCAGTGAATGGGAAAATGAAGAAGCTACTGCCTGAGAAACAAACTAAATATATTGTGCAAAAAATAGATGACCCAAAGGCACAAATACTTTATCCAAACATTGGTCATGGTAACTACATGATCATGTCACAAGATGAGGCTAACCATCCTAAGGAAGTGTTTCTTGATCCTAATGGCGTTTGGACTTTGGAATTTGATGGAAGATGCTCCTCAGCTGGTTTTGGAGCTGGTGTGGTGCTCATTTCTCCTGAAGGTAAAATTCACCCTTTCTTTTTCAAGCTCCAATTTGAAAACACAAATAATACAACTGAGAATGAGGCTCTCATCCTCGGTTTAAGCATGGATAAAGAGATGGGGATCAAGAATATCCTTGCTCGTGGATATGCTGAGCTAATTGTAAAACAGGTCAGAGATCTGTGTCAAGTGAATAATAGAAGGTTAAAGCATTATAGGAACCTGATTTGGGATTCCATTGAGTTCCTTGATGCATTTTCAATTGAAGCTGTGCCAAGGGAAACGAACACTAGGGCTGATTCCTTGGTTGTCTTGGGGTCTCTACTGATCCCTCATCCAGATTTCTCCCAAGATAAATTCACCATTGAGATGATTCATAGGCCTAGTGTGCCTAACAATGCAAACAACTAGCAGGTCTTTAATGATGATCAGCACTTGCTTTCCTTCCTTGAACTCAAAGATAATTTTGACCAGATGTACTTTGAAGGAGGTAGGAATATTCCTAGAGAGTGTGTGCCTCCAAATGAAGAAGATAACAAACAAGAAATGGATCATAATGGTTGTATAAAACTAAAAAATAATAAGATACATAAAGGGCTGGTAAGTTTGGAAGATTTATTTGATAAACATGATGGGTACATTAAGTCCAAAGCTTCCAAAGGAGCTCAACAATCTGTTGACTATGAAAAGATAAACATTGGGAGTCTTAATGAACCTATGCTAGTAAACATTGGAAACTGCTGCACACAAGAGGAGAGGAAAAAATTAGCAAATCTATTAAAAAGCTATGTTGATGTTCTTGCATATTCTTATGATGATCTCAAAGCTTTTCAACCAAAAGAGATGCAACATTTCATTCCTCTAAAGCCTGGGATCAAGCCCTTCTGGAAAAAGCAAAGGCAGTATAACCCTAAAACTGCTAATACAATTTTTCAAGAGATCCAAAAGTTATTGAAAGCTAAGATCATTTTCCCCATTCACCATTCAACGTGGATTGCAAATATTGTGCCTGTCAAGAAGAAGAATGGTGAGATCTGGATTTGTGTTGATTTTAGGAACTTGAATCAAGCCTCTTTGAAGGATAATTATCCTCTCCCCATAATGGATCAAGTATTGCAGGATATTACAGGTTCAGAAATGTTGTCCATGCTTGATGGATTCTCAGGATATAATCAAGTAGAAGTAAGTGTTGCATATCAGCATAAGACTGCCTTTACCACTCCTTGGGGCACCTTTTCTTACAGGAGAATGTCTTTTGGCCTCATCAATGCTAGTGCCACCTTTCAAAGGGAAATGGACCTAGCCTTTGGCAGTCTCAAGGGAAAATGCATAGTTGTATACCTTGATGATCTGACTGTGTTTTCAAAAACCAGAGTTGATCATTTCCAACACCTTGAAATTGTCCTCCAAAAGTGTAGAGAGCATGACATCTCCTTGAATCCCAAGAAATTTTCTTTTGTGTCACCGAGGGAAAATTATTGGGATGCATTGTCTCCAAGGAGGGAATCAAGATTGATCCAGAAAGAGTCTAGATGATTCAGTAGATCCCTCTCCCCACAAGCAAGAAGGGTGTGCACTCTTTCTTTGGCAAGATCAACTTCTTAAGAAGATTCATACCTGATTTTGTTGAACTTACTTTGAACATAGCCCACATGATGAAAGGGAAGCAGACTTTTGGTTGGTCCTCTGAAGGAAAGGTTACATTTGAAGACATCAAGAGAGCTATAGCAAAGAATCCAATCTTGGCGTGCCCTGTTTATAGCAAAGACTTTATTATCTATTTCTATGCTACTGAAAGTACTGTAACTGCTGTGTTAACGTAGGAGAATGTTGAAAGTCATGAACTCCCCATAGCATTCATGATTTATATTTTGAAACCCCATGAAATGAAGTACACCATGATGGAGAAACATGCTTTTTTAGTGGTCAAAGTTGTGAAATAGTTTCGTGTTTACATCCTCAACTCTCATTCTATTGTGCTTGTGCCTGATACAGCTATTAAATAAATTCTTACACAACAAGAATTTGGAACCAAGAGAGGAAATTGGGAAGCCAAATTTCATGAGTATGATCTTGACATCAAACCCACGAAGCTAGTTCGAGGAAAGGGCTTATGTGAACTCATAGTTGAAGGAGCTGATGCCAAATTGTCTAAGGAGGAAGTTGATATCCCTGTTGTTTTTTTCCTCAGCTCAACTGATGAATGGTATGTTGTCATTACACACTTTCTTACTTATGGAGAATGTCCATCCCATTTGAGTGCCAAGGAGAAGAGAGCCATAAAATTAAGGTCTACCCAATATGTGTTGTGGGAAAATGCATTGTTCAAACGAGGCATAGATGGAAGGTTTTTTAAATGTGTTTACAAAGAGTAGCAAAAGAAGTTGTTCTCAGCTTTTTACAAAGAGTAACAAAAGAAGTTGTTCTCAGCTTTTCATGACCATAACTGTGGAGGTCATTTCTCTTCTGTTGTCACATCCGCACGACAGAGAAAGTGTTGACGCGTGACTTGGGCAAAGAAGTTGACGCGCGACAAGGGCAGTGTTGACGCACGACAGTATATTCAGACAGTGGAAGCGCGATAGGAAATGGGTTATTGACGCGTGACAAGTGTAGAGTTGACATGTGACAAAGACCTCAGACAGGGGACGCGTGACAAGACCTCAGACACTGGACAGAGTCGCTACTTGGTTCTTTTGCTGACGCAGGACTCTTTTCAGAATAATGGAAGGTGCCAGCTCAAAGAATACGAATAACCTAAAAGTAAGTAAGAAATCTCAGAAATCACTCTTCAAGTATTTTGGAAACTCTGCGGATACAGATATTGTAAATAACAATCATATAGATGCCACCACAAAGAATCAAAATACTGACTGTGTGGAAGGTATTATTGAGGTGGACATGCATTCTGCACAGTATCAAAGTCAAACAAATGAAACCTACGATAATATGCCTAACTGACATAGACTACACCATGCCTAACTAACCTAACTCAATCATGCCTAACTGACCTAACTCCACCATGCCTAACTGACCTAACTACACCATGCCTACATGACCTAGACTCCTCCTTGCCTAACTGACCTAACTCCACCATGCCTCACTGACCTAACTCAATCATGCCTGCATGACCTAGACTCCATCATGCCTAACTGACCTAACTCCACCATGCCTAATTCATCTAGTTTCCATCCATACACAAATAACAATGGAAATTACAACACAAGTACATCATCTATATCATAAATATCATCATCTATAACAATAAAAGTATTTGTATCAATACAAATATAGAGAATAATTATCTTAAAACAAGTTCACATACATCATCTATCATTAATTATCAATTATCATCATTCATCATCTACGTCCACATACAATTCATGACAATGCAAGTAAACAAGAAACATAGATATAATTCATGATAATCACCATATAATGCAATTAAAATTAAAGATTGTATATAAATCCATATGATTAAATTCAAATACCATAGTACATACTCAATAGTAGAGGTTTTCAAATTCAATATTTAAAGTTTCCTCAATAATAAAAGTTTCTAGTTTTCAAAACCCTTTTTTTTTATCCAATTCTACTCCTCTGCTCTCTTCCCCAACGGCTTCTTCCACTGTGGTTGTACCTCTTTCCCCAACACCAGAAATAACCCCTGAACTTATAAGATCTTCCGCAGCACTGTCCATATTTTTTAAAATTCTTTCTTCTTGATTTGTCACATCTCCATGCGACAGCAAATTTGGATCAGCTGCTGCTTTAGCTTTGAATAATATGTCAGGGTCGAAACCTGCTCTTTAATTATCCGCTTTAGTGTATTGTTTTGTTTGTTAACCAAAACAATATTTTGCTTCAAATTCTTTGTTGCGGATAAATTGTTCTTTGTTGTTTCCAAGTGAACTTGCAAAACCTTCGCCTGACTCTTCAAATTTTCATATTTCAACTGCACAAAAAGAGTAATGTCAATTCAAAAAATTACTAAAAAATGAAATTTTCAAATTAACAAGAATGATTTTTTGAATGTAATAGTACTTACAACCGCTCTATCTCTTTTGGCATTTGTGATTGCTACCAAATCCTTGTCCTTGGACCATTTGTTATAATATGCTTGGGCCTCAGCGCTAATATTTTCCAATTTGTTTAATGACTTATCTAAAATGTCATCTTTATAGTTGTTGTTATACGTGACAGTCCCACTTCTTACTTGGGTAAGTAAGGAATCCGTCTTCGCAGGTTGATTCTGGACTGCAGCGTATAAACTATCTCGTTGCCAATAATTTTCATAACGACTAATAATTTCATTGATAAGAACTTTAGCCCTTCTCTCCCATTCTATAAGCTGATTGATATGAGAAAGAATAAACTCACTCACATGGGATTGACAATCATAACCAATTAAGTTCTCTAAAGGAAAAGGTGGCAACTGTTCACTATCTGAATCTGATGAAGACGATCTTGCTGGAGAAGTATGGGGGCTTTCAACAAGATCAACTGCTACTTGTTTCTTCCTTTGGGTGGGCTTATCCTGTTTGTGAAAAAATTAATCAAGATTTAGATAAATAAATCTAAATCGAAATGTAATTCAAAATTGTAAAGCATATTTAAATTGAAATTTGAAGTATACCTGTTGGCCTTGAATCATCTCGCGGGTATTGAAAAAACCAGTTGGGTCATTGCTATCAATGCCCAAATAATCTTCATCTAAATTTATATTGTTCAAAACAGATATGTCCGTTGTGCTGGGAAAGCCACCAAGTGAGAGAGTTGGAATTCGAAAGGAGGAGGCAATGTTTAGTGTCCCACTAGGGGCCGAAGCAAAAGGCATGTGTTTACCAATGTTCTTTTTCACTATTCCTCTGGTTGGCATTTTAAAAATTATTGGTTGAGTGGGTGTCAGTGCCGCGGTTTGATCAGGACTGACATGTGCTGAAAAGTACAAGAAAAAAATGAAAAATAGGAAAACAATTCATAAAGTCAAAAATTTTGACATTGGAACTGCTAGCCTTACATTTGATGAAGACCATTGAAGATGCCAGCTTTACCAATTCATTAGACAAAAGAATTATGTACCTCTAGAAGTTGAATGAAGACAGAGTGTGTTGTTGGCCTCTTCCTCTCGATAACGCCTTTTTTCGTGGAAGGGCTTCAAGATATCTTCTCTGCAAAAAATTAACATTTAAGTGTTAATAACTGCGCAGTGTAATGTCAAAAATTGAAATAAAAACTAAATACTTTATACCTGTTGTTCTTCAAATGGAATTGACAACTTCAACAACTCCTCATCAGTGCAAGTAGGAATTTCTTTATCTCTTAAATTTAAAAGTGCCTCATAATAAAGGCCAAGGAGATAGTTTGTTAAATAAATGAGAGGTTTTTTAGAAAGTTTTGAGTTTGTTAGTTCAGTTCTTATTTTTTTGGATAGATATGTGCACCAATTGAATTTTTGTTTTGAGATAGTGGCAACAATGTATGCAATGGCCCAATTTGGTATATCAGTTTGGTGACCTTGCAAAACAATTCTGGATTGAAAAAATGAAATAAGTGCAGGAAGAAAGTGGTGTGCAATTGATTGTGTATCCACACCACGCCTGGATTTATTGACATGGGCTCCAAATGCAAAAGAGTCAAAATTACTATAAATTTATAACAGCAAATTGTATCAGAATAAAAAACAGAATAAAAAATATGAATTAAAAATGAATTATACTTACAATCAACATGGAAACCAACCTTTGATTCGAGTAATTTCTTTTCTTCTTCCACGAGTGTTGCCTTGGTTGTAACAATTGGTAAATTTTTGAACGGAAGGCCCGTAAACCGATGGATGTCATTTGCTTCGATACTAAATTGGAACATTTGGCCATCGTTCAGAGTCACATAAAAAATGTCGTCCTTGGAATTGTAGGATGACAGAAGGTAATTCAAAATATCCAGATCTGTTTCGAAATGGGGCATATTAACGAGCCCTGTAAATTCACATGCATCCATCAAATCTTTATATTCTGAAGACAGATTTAAAATAGTATGGATGTGAGGGCATAAGGGATTCCTGTAGTTCATCTTGGAAATCGATTGGATTGGATTCTCTTGATTTTTTTTGCTGAACTTGCTGTTGGGAAGCATGTGAAGTCAACATTATAGTTGTACTTGCATCTTTGACAATGATTGAGACCTATAAAAATTCAAGAGCGGGAGGGTGAAAACGAGAAAATGACTGATTGAAGGGTATTTATAGGCTAAATTGGGCATCAATTGAAGCCATTGACATGCGTCAATCGAAACCAGTGACACGCGTCAATTGGAGCCAGTGACGTGCATCAATTGGAGCCAGTGACGCGCATCAAGAGGCCCTAGTGACGCACGTCAAAAGGACCCAGTGACGCGTGTCAAATGGGCCAGTGACGCATGTCAACACGAGCCAGTGACACACGTCAATGGCTTCTATTGATGCGCGTCAGCAGGAGCCAGCGACGCACGTCACTGGCTCCAATTGACACGTGTCACTGGCTCCAATTGACATGCGTTAATTGGAGCCAGTGACGCGCTTCAATTGGAGCTAGTGACGCATGTTGCTGGGTCCTGCTGACGCGTGTCAATTGGAGTCATTAACGCGTGTCAATTAGAGCCAGTGACGCGCGTCAATTGGAGCCAGTGACGCGCGTCAATTGGAGCTAATGACGCGCGTCAATTGGAGCCAGTGACGCGCGTCAGGAGTGATTATTGACGTCTTGTTGTCACACGTCAATGATGGAGCCATGAAAGAAATAGGTGAATTTTTTGTTTTGGAATGCTGTCAAATTTACCTTTCGCTGAAACTGGTTCCTGGGGATATTCGCCAGGTATTTTCCACCTACAATTTTATAGAGGTGTCTTAAAATGAACCCTGTGTGTTAGTAATGGAACTATATATGTTAAGTCTTCATCATGCTAACATCCTGCTATAACAACCCCTGGAAGAGGGACTTGGTACCTTTACGCGCTTCAGGTGAGTGCTCATTCTAGGGTGAGTGATGTGCCAGCGTGTTGTCATCTCAATTTTCCCCACCCTTTTGAATCTAATTTCATGAAAATTGGATCTCTGCCATAGAATAAATTCATGTTTTAAACTCCTTAGATGCTCGTTTTCATTTCCCACGATGTTTTTAATCAAAATTTCCTCAGTCCACTACCATTAAAATGTTTTATCTCACCAATTGTAGGGCAATACTCATGTTTTGACTACCACTGATTATGTCACCAAGTGGGTGGAAGCCATTCCAGTTAAAAGTACTAATTCTGAAGTAGTATGCAGCTTCATCAAGGAGCACATATTAATAAGGTTTGGGATAGCAAACAAGATTGTCACTAACAATGCTTCTGATTTTTATTCTATTGAGATGATGGATTTCTACTATGGCTATGGAATTTCCCTTTCCCACTCTTCAAATTACTATCCCCAAGGGAATGGGCGAGCAAAATCAACTAACAAGAACTTTGTCACCATTGTTCGGAAGCTTGTTAATGACTCTCAGAGGAATTGGCATAAGAAACTATATGATACTTTATGGGCAGATAGGATTACACCTAAGAGAGCCATTGGAATGTCTCCTTTCCAAGTAGTATATAGAGTTGAAGCTCAGCTGCCAGTGACATTAGAAATATCAACCTTACATTTGATGAAGGCCATTGAGGATGTCAGCTTTACCAATTCATTGGACAAAAGAATTATGTACCTTCAGAAATTGAATGAAGATAGATTACAAGTGGTTGACAAAATACCAGCTCATTAACTCTAGGTAAAAGCTCTGTTTGACAAAAAGGTTAAACCCAAAAATTTTCAAGTGGGAGATAGTGTTCTTCTTTGGGACAAAAGGCATGAACCTCAAGGAAGCCATGGTAAATTTGATTCCCTTTGGCTTGGTCATTTTAAAATTAGAAATTTTGCTAGTGAGAACTCTTTTTACCTAGATTACATGGATGGTTCTCCTCTCCCACTTCCTTATAGTGGGCAATTTTGAAGTTTTTCAAAACATAGGAGTTTTGGCAGTCCCTCTGTACATTTTTTATAGCATTTTTTCTTTCCTTGTTTTTGTTTTGATTGGTTTCCTTTTTGCATTCTCTTTGTGTTGGTATTGCTTATTTTTGACTCCATTTCCCATTGGCTAGGACACTGGTTCGATCTGATTACCCATAACTCTCTAAAGTTTTTGATTTTACCTCTTTCCTTTGCCAAATCATCCCCAAAAGGAGCTAGTTGTTGTCCTCTCAATTTTCTCCACCCTTTCGAATCTATTTTTGTGAAAATTGGAGCCTTGCCATAGAAGAAATTCGTGTTTTAAACTCCTCAAATGCTTGTTTTCATTTCACACGACGTTTTTAATCAAAATTTCATCAGTCCACTTGCGTTAAATTTTTTTATCTATTTTTAATGGATGGGAAATGATTTAAGTTCTCCCTTTATGCATTTGGAATGCGTGGGACCTTGCATCTTTTGTTTTTAACCTTTTGTAGAAAAAGAAATTCTTCATCGAGAGAGAAAATGGCGTTTTCCCATTTCCTGCAACTTCCTACGTTCTTTTCCCCATCAAATTATTTCTCAGAAAGGTGAAGCTAGGCGTTTGTTTCTCATTGGATGCAGCCAGAAGGGTTCCTTTTTGAACTTATCACTTTTTGTGATTTTGGAAAAAATGTCAGATTTGCCCCACATCCCCGCTAGGTCCTTGATTAGCTGGAGCAATTTTGGTGGAAGCTTGGGGCGATGGATCCATTTTATTTTCTCCAAGGCATTATGGCAAAAAGGTGAAATAGTTCTAAAATGGCTCAAGGCCCCCGCTCATGTGAAAAGGGATAAATTTTCAGAGTTGAAGGACCGTAGCCAAATCAGAAAGGGACACATGTGGCCTACGTTGAAAAGTCAGCATGGCAGAGGCATGGACTTTCGGGGGGAAAGGTTGGAATTTTTCCCCTTTCCCAAGATACAAATAAAAAGAAAAACACATCCCTGCAAACAATCAAGTGGATGCCATGTGTTGAATAATGAAATATGGACACATGTGGTCATTTTTTTAGTTCATATGACGCTTTGGCGGGACCGGCAGAGATACTTTAGGAATTTTAGCCTTGTTTCCACAAAGGGCGTAAAGTTCTAAAAAGGACCGTGACCCCGCTCATGCGAAAGGGAAAAATTCTAAGTTGAGGCCTGCAACAAATTAGAAAGGGACACATGGCCTATATTAAAAATTCAATGGCGGGGGGCATGGACTTCTGGGGGAGAGGCTGCGGTATTTTTCCCCTTTTCAAAAGTGGATAAAGTATAAAATGGAAGTGCATTCCCACAACCAGTCACGTGATGCCACGTGTTGAAGAATGAAATCAAAACAACGGGCCTGAAGGGGAAATTGAGAATTTGAGCCTTTTTCACCAAAGGGTTAAGATGTTGCAAATTGAGTCATGACCCCTTTTTCCAATCACATGGTGTGCCACATGTTCATGTTGAAAATTCAAAGCGGGCCGGTGAAGGTTTTTGAGAATTTGAGAATTTTTGTTAAAAAAGAGTTTAAATGGAAGATTTGAACTACATTTCCTCAGCCACTCAAATGGTGCCATGTGTTCCGGCCTTTGGCAGAACTACGGGGGGGGCGGAGAAAAATCAAGAAATCTTGCTTTTTCTCCCAAGTGTTAGTAAATGTAGATTTTATCCCCCATGACCATCGTTGCTTGGATCTTGCACCATGTGTAGGGTCCAAATTTGAAGGTAAAAGAGGGAAATACATAGTCAAATGTACTCATCCAGTTTTTAATCACCATCAACGAACCAGAGTTCTGTAAAATGCACAAAAATGGATCATTCTTCTTTCTTTTCTCTCTTATTCCTTGTCGTTTCTTCATAAGATGTGTTTTGGATTGGTTTTGGAGCCAAATTGATAAGTTTAAAGAGATCTGTAAAGTTTGATTATTATAAAATAGAGTTTATTGGGCATACACGATAAAAGGGGATAAAACTTACCAGTAAGCACTTGAGTGCTATGAAAGTGGTTGAAAAGGTAGAAATGGTAGGACCACATGAAGAAGAAAATATTGAGATGTCCCCTTGCTAAAGTAATCATGCTCGAACTAACGAAATATTCACCTTTTTGAACCTCCAGTTTTCATGAGTGCGTTTGTTTCATGTCACTTTCCAAAAGCGGATCTGCAACAAACATTATTTCTTTTGGATATTATTTTCTTGGGGAAAAAGTATGGATGTACACAGATTGCTATAAGATACATGGTTTTGGCCATGGGAAAAGGGGGATTCTGGGTTTTTTGGGTAAGGTTGTAAATTCTAAAGTAATTCAATACATAAGTTCTTTCCTTTCTTATTTTACATCTGTTATATATCTCTCTCTCCTGTGTTCAATTTAAGGGGATCATTTGTCTTTGCATTCAGGAGAAACTTTGTGTTCTGGTCTTTATGAATCTTTAGAAATTTATGTCTACATAGATGTGCATTGGTGGTGAAGTAATTGATCCTTTTCTATATTTTCTTGGTTTAATGTTAGTAGGGAGGTACTCTGCTATCTATATTTCCTAAAAGCATTGTTGTTTTCTTCCTTCTCCCATCTCCGTATTCTTCCATTCCTTCTGATTGATAATCTTTTAAGTATGAAAACATTCCAGAATATCAGGGTCCAAACATTGAGAGTTGTATCTGTACATTTGTTTTTCCTACTTTCAATAAGGGAACCTCTCCCATTAAAGAGGAGGGACTTGTTGTCCCCTAACTGTGGTTTCAACCCGTGTTCTATTCTGAAACCCAACAAGACTACACAATTTCACACGTTTGCAAACAATAGAACAGCGAGATCACCATAAGGAGATGGAAAAAACTGGCATAGTATTTTGTAGAGGTTCCCTAGGTGGAGGTGTTGGATCTAACGGGTCATCTCTAGGTGTCATGGAGTTTGAGTAATCACTCGTCAAAGATATAGTGTGTTTTGGTCTCAGGGCTCTTAAGGGACTACGTCTGGACGAGGTAGCCTATGAGCACCTAGAACTTTGGCCTATGAAATAACACCTCCCCTAGCATTTACCTAGCCACCCTAACATTTCAGCGTAGTCGGTTCAGTATCAAGAGCTTATGTTTGCAAAATATTGCATTGGACAACCTTACACTATTATAGCATGCACTATTGTAGTATACAAATGAGATGGGATAGAAAAATGTAGACCTATTCTTTTCTAGAAACACTGGGAGATTATAGAGGAAGGTGTCATGATGCTTCATGCAAAATTTTAGGTCAGATTTAGGTCATTTGTTCAAGTTATATGAGTTTTTGTAAAACAGACTTTTGTTCAAGGTTGTCCTACCAAAAAATGTTATATCTTCAACATGTGATTTCTCAGACTTTGTGGTACCTAGAGACATCTCATCAAATCTGAAACCTCTATGTCAGGACCCTCTATGAAATTCTCTCACGGTTTTCTCCATCTCCATTTGGTTCTCTAGTTGTCCTATTGTTTGCAAACACGCGAAATACTGCAATTTGAGTCAGTGTAAGGTTGTCAGACACAATACTTTGAAAACATAAGCTCTTAGCACCAAACCGACTACACTAACACATTGGGGTGGCCATGTAAATGCTAGGGGAGGTGTCATTTTAGAGGCCAAAGCTCCACGTGATTCCGGGCTACCTCGTCTGGGCGTAGTCCTTTAAGAGCCCTGAGACCAAAACATGTTATATATTCAACAAGTGATTTCTCGGACTCCGTAGCACCTAGAGATGTCTCTTTAGATCTGGAACCTCCACATCAGGACCCTCTACAAAATACTCTCGTGGTTTTCTCTATATCCATTTGGTTCTCTTGTTGTCCTGTTGTTTGCAAACGCGTAAAATACTACAGTTTGAGTAAGTGTAAGGTTGTCAAACGCAATACTTTACAAACGGAAGCTCTTGGTTCTAAACTGACTACACCATCGATGTGGCCAGGTAAATGCTAGGTAAGGTGTCATTTTGGAGGCAAAATCTCGAGGTGCTTCTGAGCTACCTCATCTGGGTGTAGTCCCTTAAGAGCCTTGAGACCAAAACACGTTATATCTTCGACACGTGATTTCTCAGACTTCGTGGCACCTAGAGATGTCTCATCTGATCTGAAACCTCCATGTTGTGACCCTCTACAAAATCCTCTCACAGTTTTCTCCATCTCCTTTTGGTTCTCTCATTGTCCTATTGTTTGCAAACGCGTGAAATAGTGTAGTTTAAGTCAGTGTAAGGCTATCAGACGCTATATTTTGTAAACGGTAGCTCGTGGGACCGAACCGTCTACGCCTAAATGTTAGGGTGTCCTGGTGAACACTATTAGAGGCCTTTTTTGTTCCCTATGCTCCTCTTGCTTCTGGGATACCTCGTTCAGGTGTAGTCCCTTAAGAGCTCTGAGACCAAAACACGCTATATCTTCGACAGGTGATTTCTTGGACTCCGTGGCAAACCTAGAGATGTCCTCATCAGATACAAAACCTCCACCGTAGGAACCTATCAAAAAATCCGATTTGGTTTTTCCTCCATCTCATTTGGTGCTTCTTTTTGTCCTTTGTTTGCAAACATGTGATTAGTGTAGTCTTAGTCAATGTAAGGCTGTCAGACGCTATATTTTTCAAACGGTAGCTCTTGGGACCAAATTATCTATGCCAACACATCTGGATGGCCTAGTTAACACTAGTGGAGGCCTAGTTTTGGTTCCCTACACTCCCTGTGCTTCCGGGCTACCTCATCAGGGTGTAGTCCCTTAAGAGCCCTGAGACCAAAACACGTTATATCTTTGACAGGTGATTTCTCGGAATCTGTAGCACCTAGAGACATCTCATCAGATCCAACACCTTCACATCAAGACCCTCTACAAAATTCTCTCATAGTTTTCTCCATATACTTTTGGTTCTCTCATTGTCCTATTGTTTACAAACGCATGAAATAGTGTAGTTTAAGTCAGTGTAAGGCTGTCAGACGCCATATTTTGTAAACGGTAGCTCGTGGGACCGAACCGTCTACGCCTAAATGATAGGGTGTCCTGGTGAACACTATTAGAGGCCTTTTTTGTTCCCTATGCTCCTCTTGCTTCTGGGATACCTCGTTCAGGTGTAGTCCCTTAAGAGCTCTGAGACCAAAACACGCTATATCTTCGACAGGTGATTTCTTGGACTCCGTGGCACCTAGAGATGTCTCATCAGATCCAAAACCTCCACCTAGGGAACCTATAAAAAAATCCTATTTTGGTTTTCTCCATCTCATTTTGGTGCTCTTGTTGTCCTATTGTTTGCAAACATGTGAATTAGTGTAGTCTTAGTCAATGTAAGGCTGTCAGACGCTATATTTTTCAAACGGTAGCTCTTGGGACCAAATTATCTATGCCAACACATCTGGATGGCCTAGTTAACACTAGTGGAGGCCTAGTTTTGGTTCCCTACACTCCCTGTGCTTCCGGGCTACCTCATCCAGGCGTAGTCCCTTAAGAGCCCTGAGACCAAAAACACGTTATATCTTTGACAGGTGATTTCTCGGAATCTGTAGCACCTAGAGACATCTCATCAGATCCAACACCTTCACATCAAGACCCTCTACAAAATTCTCTCATAGTTTTCTCCATATACTTTTGGTTCTCTCGTTGTCCTATTGTTTATAAACGTGTGAAATAGTGTAGTTTAAGTCAGTGTAAGGCTGTCAAATGCTATATTTTGTAAACGGTAGCTCGTGGGACTAAACCGTCTGCACCAACACGGTCAGATGGCCTGGTGAACACTATTGGAGGCCTTTTTTGGTTCCCTATGCCCCCCATGCTTCCGGGCTACCTCGCTCGGGTGTAGTCCCTTAAGAGCCCTGAGACCAAAACACGTTATATCTTCAACATGTGATTTCTCAGACTCCATGACACCTAGATACATCTCGTTAGATCTAACACCTCCACCTAGAGAACCTCTATGAAATCCTATCCTGGTTTTCTCCATCTCCTTTCGATTTTCTCACTTTCCTATTAGTTGTAAACGCGTGAAATAGTGTAGTCTGAGTCAGTGTAAGGTTGTTATATGTTATACTTTACAAACGATAGCTCATGGGACCAAACTGTTTACACCAACACATTTGGATGGCCTGGTTAATACTAGTGAAGGCCTCGTTTTTGTTTCCTACACTCCTCGTGATTTCAGGCTACCTCGTTCAGGCATAGTCCCTTAAGAGTCCTGAGACCATTCATTACACCAAGAGATGTCTTGTCAAATCCAACATCTCCACATCAAGACCCTCTTTGAAATCCTCTCGTATTTTTCTCCATCTCCTCTTGGTTCTCTCATTTCCCTATTGTTTACAAACACGTGAAATAGTGTAGTTTAAGTTAGAGTAATGTTGTCATACGCTATATTTTGCAAACGATAGCTTGTGGGACCAAACCATCTATGCTAACACACCTGAATGGCCTGGTGAACACTAGTGGGGGCCACGTTTTGGTTCCCTAATCTCCTTGTACTTCTAGGATACCTCGTCCAGGATTTCTTGTTCAAATACTAGATTGGCTTAAGAATGAATTCGACATGGGAATGGCTAAGAACACACGGGACTTATCAAATGCCTATTAAATCTTCCTTCTTTAGTTCTGAATGGGATTCAGCTAGCCTACAGCTTAGTGACCTTCCATTCATTGATAATTTATGTTATGATAAACCCATGGATTCTTTCAAAAGCTCCTTCAAAAAGATAGGGGTAGTCATCAGGCCTAGTGAAGGGTGTGATGTGATTTCCAAATAACTTGAAATGCCTACAGATTTAGAGGTAATAACACAAATTAGACAAGATTAAATAATCAAGAATCATTGAGTGTCCGGATCAGAATTTCATTGCATCTAGAGACATTCTCAAGCATTGGAGTAATGCATCTGGAGAGACATTCTCAAAATATCAACAGATGAAAGGCATCAAATTGTGACGACTCTCTTTGAACTATTGAAGCTTGTAAGACTTTGTGGGCATCCTTAGATCCTTCTATCCATGCTTGTTGCAAAAAACATTGTCTTAATGATGGTCCTAATGATTTTATGCTCAGGTGTTTTAACAGGGGACAAAACTAAGAAGCATTAAAGAATGTAGTAGGTGCATGATAAGATAGGAAATAGTACAAAGAGACCATGAGCAAGAAGAAGTGCAAGTAAGGTAAATACACATATACCCATTGATAATTTGAATAAATAATTACTCAAATCAGGTAGCTCTTTATATACATGCATTATATAAATATTGATTTCCAAATTTTGATGCATATTATACATTGAAAACGCTAGTACAAGTACAACACCAATAAATGAAAAAATAATCCAAAATGTCTTAAATATTGTCAAGTGCACATCATATTAGTTTCATGCAAAAATAATCTTAGAAATGTAAGGTCTAATACAAAAATATTGAGTTCAAAATAGTATTTTAATGTGCATAATAAATATAAAAATGCCCAAATAGGTCATATACCATAAATTTTAAATGCCATATATGCGTACATACAATGTCATGCACATAGGCATACAAAAAAAATGTCGTGTAAGACATATATATTTCCTAATCATCAAAATATATCCCTCTCTTGGCCTTTCTCAAAGAAGCCCCTCATTTAGACGAAGATAGAGATCTATGAGATGACTTTGGATCGTTCGAGCCCATGCTACGATTCCTCTTCCGTTGAATACTCACATGTAGTTGAACCTGTAAATGCAAACAATGTTTTTTTTGTCAAAACTTAAATTATATATGTTTTCAACATGTATTTAAGATCATGCTAATGAAATTATTTACATAAATACACGAACTTACCATAAGCTTTCGATCACACCGAATCTTCATCTCACTCTCAGATGATTCATCGGGAGCTACTAGAGTACAAATGGGAGTACGAAGACAATGAGATGGAGGATTCCTTGCCCTCGAAGTCAAAATGGAGGGGGTTAAAGTTCCCTACATACACATAAGATCACAAAATCTAACATTAGAATTATCCAAAATAGAACTAAGTACATGTATGTGTAATGACAATATTTTAAATAATTTTATCAATATAGAACTATTGTTTTTACCCTGCCACGCATGTGAATCAAATGAACAGGGATGCTACTTGTTATAGGTAACTCCTGCGTATACACAATGAAGGACATTATTAACATAATTTAATAATTCTACAATGAAGAACATTACTAACATGTAATTTAACATAATATGAATTTCATAAGCAATTTAATGAAATTTACATGTTATTTGAATACCTCAGTGAGTTGCTGCGTAGATGAAATCACAGCGGCAATACCTTTCTCTACTTGTCACAGAGATGGTGGGGTGTCTAGCGAAGTCAACATCTTTATCAAACATGTATATCACATGAGTTAGATGGACATACAAGAACATACATATATTTGACTTCAAAACTAATATATATATATATATACATTTTATATATATATATACACATGAAAATATATATAAATATACACATGTATGTGAAAATTTTACATAATTAACATTCTAAAATACCTATGTGAATGTATGTGTATGCATGTTGCTCACCACTTATGGTTGGGATGAAAATGCACCTCTTGTGCACTCTAATATCAATGCATGTACATGTACAAATACAATTATTTCAAAAATTTAACATATATAAGTAAATCAGGTACTCCAAAAAATTTGCAACACACCTAACAAAACATAACAAATTTACCTACGAAGGTGACATCCGATGAATGTAATCCAAATGTCTCACTCAAAAAGGACATCTGACATAGTGACATTATCATGTTCACCCCTAACACCAGGTGCACCAAAATTATTATGCATGAAAGTATTGTCCTCCTCAGGCCCCAAACATAAGCTACCACATGACGAGCAAAAATGTGGCCTTATGCTAGTACTCCCTTAGGGAATACTTTGTGTACCTCCACGAGCATCTGGCTCAGAATCTCCCTCGTATGTCAAACAAGGGTCACAGATAGCCCCTGAAGCGCATGGAGTGTATCAATCTCTACTGACTCCTTCACTGCTTGAGGGACAATCTCAGGGTAAGGGGGATTCTATGTGCGGGGACTCTACCCTACTGAATAGGTGCACATTGTGCACCTAGCTGATCATGTGCAGATCCTTTTTCTTGGCCCTGGAAATCTCAGAAATCAAAATAATTTGAGATCTTGTTGAGGATAAACTTGCAATAGAGTTTCCTCAGAAATTATAGTGGCACCTTATTGTTATTACAAGGTGGAAAATCAAACACCATCCACCATCGGTCCTAAAAATTATTTTTAATCAAATTATTATTGCACCAATGGATGGGAAATTGTTTACATGTCAACGGAACAGGAAAATTAGTGCGGGGGTCCATGAATAAGGTGCATATGAGTTATTTTGAAATTTTATTTTTCTTTACATCCACATATTACAATTTTTTATAATAATAAACCCTACAACCCTCTCTATAATTTATCTAATGATTAATTTTCCCCGTTTCCATGTCAATTAGAACAAGTAATGCCTCCAATGTGTTTGCAAGAGAGGCGCAGTGGGGGTTTGTATATTTTACATCCCTCATTGTTTTGATTGAAATCCTTAATTTCAAAAAATGTTTCAACTATTTGCAGCATGCTAAATCTTCTTGACTACCCAAGGGATGTTAAGTAATTGTGGGAGGTTTCAAGAGGGATGTCAGGAATAATAGGGTTTAGTTGTGGTTTATTCCCTTGACCTCTAATTATAATAAAAAATATGTACTCAATTCAAATTTTAATCTATAATTATCATACCTTAATGCAATTTTGAGAAAATAATTGTGCTTACCTCTTCTCCGTGGTTCCATCCTCGATTCAGATCTTCCCAATGATTTAGAAAAGATCCTTTGAGCTTGAGATCCAGCTGAATGAAAAAACACAAGGGCACGAAATAGCTCTGAAACTCACATTTAAGGGAGGTAAAATGATAGAGGCTCAAGCCTCTTTATTTTTTTTATAGTAGGCATAACGTGTACGCGTTATGCTTTGGTGATTCCCCAGCCAAAAAAATAAAAACGCGAGCGCATTTTAACAAAACGCGTACGTGTTTTTCTTTTTTTGTATTCTTGTCTGCTTCTTGGCCCCCCAACTTTGTACACATACCTTGTTCAGGGCTTAGGGTTTAGGGTTTAGGGATCAAGGTTTAAGGTTCCCCTAGGGCAGAAAATAGGGCTTAGGGTAATTAGGTTTTACCATTTTACAGGTTGAGGCTTGTCAGGCAATTCTGAGGGTTCACTGGTATAGGAATTTTAGGATTTAGTGGCCAGATTGTTTAAGGTTTAGGGCTCATTCCGTTTAAGGTTAAGGGTGTTAGGAAAACTATGGTTTAGAATTTTAGGCAGACTCAAAGTTTAAGGTTCCCTCGGATAATAGGGTTCTAGGGTTATGGGTACTAAAAATAGGGCCGGAGGCTTTAGACTTACGATTTGACAATTTACCAGTTTAGGGTTTAAGGTTGCAATGGCCGTTAAGGTTTTAGGGTTTACATGTCTTCAGGTAAAGTAATAGTAGGGTTGGATAGTTTGAATGCAAGACTGGTTTAGTGTTTAGGAACTCATAGGTTTAGGGTTATAGGGTATTTAGGGCTTGAAGGTTTTCAACAATTTAGGGTATGCAGGGTTAAGGGTAATAAGGGTTTAGGATTTAGGGTCTAGGGTTTAGGGTTTAGGGCTCAAGGTTTAGGAGATGTTAGGTTATAGGATTTATGGTTTAAGACATTTAGCTTGTGTTTAAGGTTTAAGGGTCAGTGTTCAGGGTTTAGGGCACAGGGTTTAAGGTTTAGGTTTTCAGGCTCAGGGTTTAGGGTTTAAGGGTCAAGGGTTAGGGTTTAGGGTTTAGGGCTCAAGGTTTAGGCTCACCCATTCACTACAAGTATAATGTTATGTGTCTAAGACCCATTGATTATTAGTATTGACTAAGAAGTATATCAACTGTATCAAATCATTGTCATCTACTGTCAAGTAGGCATACAATAATTTAAAACTCCAGGGATTCATCACAGTTTTGGATGCAACCTTTTCATTTCTATCCTAGATATTCTATTGAATCGGAAGCGTGAAATTACGAATCTATCTAAGAAAAATTTAGTACAAATCAGAATGTTACCCAACTCCTTTACTTTCTACGAGTGAATTCCATAATGAAAGTTCCCATCACATAAGGAAATAGTTTCAATCACTGTAATGCTTTGTGATACTTACCCATTCTTATTAGTATTAAAGTTCTAAATTATTCAACTAAAAAGGTTTCATACTGCTTCCTTAGTAAAATCAAAAGTCTCAAAGAGAGTAGATGGACAACCCTTTCATGTCTTTCATACAAAACCTTGAATCATTGTTTGAAAGAGTTCAAATCGCTGAAGATACTCTCTCAAGAACAATTTGGTACAAAGAAATGTTTTTTACGCTCTTTTGAATAATTATCTTCAGTTGCTTAAGTCTGTAGGGAATAGAACCATTTTCATTCGAAGCTCATCCAGAAGCTTAATATTGCTCCAGTACTTATGTATAGCTAGAAATATTGAGACTGAGATTTCTAAGGTTCAAGTTTATTTTCCAAGATACATTCAACTCCAACTCCTTTGATCTCTTCATGTTTCTCCAAATAGTCCATTAGACTAGACATGTATCTGATATATCAGACACTCAATGGATTATTGAAGTCTGCCAATCCTACCAGTATTTCAAACATTGTGGATTGATACCTCCGATTACTTGAAGTAATTTATCCTTTTTGACATCTGTTACTTGGATCTCTGTTGATAAACGTTGAGAGATTATTTGTCAAATTCGTGTTCAAGTGACCTCTAAATCTAATATTGAATTTCAAGTAAATTATGTGAAATCACATCACACTTCTTCACTAGGCTCTGATGACTAGCCAAATCTACTATTTTCTTAAGGTGCTTTTGAAGTGGCATCTCTTTTCCCATGTGGTGTTATACATAGAAGGATCATGTATCAATGAATTGGAAGTAGTCATTTGCAGTCGTAAGGTTTTTTAACTGCACTCCAGCATTCAATAACATAAACAAGAAATACTGCCATACTAGACGATTGATAACCCCTATCATGTTCTTATCCATTCCCCACGTTACTATGCCTCAGTCTTATGAAGTATATTGGGAAGTTCTGATTGAATTTTCTATCGCATTCTAGTAGTCAGAAGACCTTTAACTCTTTCTCCATTGGAAAAAGACCACATACTATAAGGCAAGTTTCAATTTTCTGATCCTACACCTTCGCGTTGGTATAGATCTTTGTGCTTTCTTCCATTTCCACGTCAGTATTTATACATAAAATGTGTTACATGAAGTTATTTTCTTCCAATATTCTACAAGTAGGGTCATCCAGGCTTGCATAATACCATACATGGAAATATACAGAAATGTGAAGATTTGTTTTAGATCTGTGAATCCAATTGTACATTCAAGAGCACAAGTGTATGTGGGGAGAAATAGGCTTGGAAGATACTAGTGTAATATGAATTGCAAGCCACAAGTTATCATTTCATATCCGCTTTAGCAACACTTGTCCCACCTGCTCATAAACAAGGTAGTTGTACGCCAGAATACTCATTATGATGAGCTCTAGGCACAAGACTAGGAATCATATAGGTCCTAACATTTATCTGATATTCATACAAAGATGAATGCACTTATGAGCCCCTACATTAGAACTATACCATGAGGTTCCAGAGGTTAGAGCTTAAGGCTTTGGATTGTATTGTTTAGGGTCATCCATACTTGCAACAGGGCTTCAGGACTTGAAACCACCAATTGTAAAGGGTTTTAGAGTTGCAGGATTTTCACTCATTTTAGTGAATTGCTAAGGGTTTAGGGATTTGTTATTTTGGTTTTAGGGTTTAGGGTTTAGGTCTTATGAATACAAACCCATTAAGGGTTATCCACTATTGTAAGGTCACCAGAGTTGGAATGGAAATAGGGTTTACATTTTTAATAGGCTCAGGTTTTAGGGTCCTAGGGTTTCCAGGGTTTAGGGCTCAAGAAATTTTAGGGTTTCCCAGGGTTTAGGGGTCATGGTTTATGTGGTTTAGGATTTACGTTCTTTAATCCATTAGACTTGATACCGAATTTTAGAATTCTGAGGGCTCATGGTTTAGGGTCTTCCCTTTTTCAGGGCATAGGGATTACAATAGTAGGGTTCAAGGCTTAAGGTTTAGGGTTTATGGTTTAGGTCTTAGAGTTTAGGGTGTATGGTTCAGGGTTTATAGCTCAGGGTTGGGGGTTCATAGTTATGGGTTTAAGGTTTAGGGGTTACAGCTCAGGGCTCTGGATTTAGTTCTTTTGGGTATTAGGGCTCATGGCTGTAGGGTTTACATGCAAACAGGCTTTAGGCATTTAGGCATTTATGAGATTTTACGATGCTCCCATTGACTCAGGGTGTAGGGTTTAAGGCTTAGGGTTTAGGGTTTAGGTTTCATGGTTCATGGTTTATGGCTCAAGGTTCAGGGTTCGGAGTTATGGGTTTAAGATTTAGGGGTTAGAGCTATGGCTTTTGATTTATGGTTTAGAGCTTAGGGCTTAGGGATTAGGGATTAGGGCTGAGGTCATTACAAGGTTTAGGGTTTACAGGTTCAATAATAGGTTTATGATTTAGCTGCCCATTCAGGACCTGAGGGTCCTTATTATTGTCTAGGTTTTAGGGTTTATTCGGTTATAGGGTTTAGGTCTTAGGGTTAAGGGTCTTCAGGTTCAACTTGAGCATTTGGGTTCTCAGCAGGTTTATCATTGATCCTCGCATTTAGGGCTTAGGGTTTCTGGACTCATAGACTTTAGAGTTTAGGATTCATTTTCCTATGGTTGTATGGGTGTATGGTTTAGGGTTTGATGATTTATCTTCTTCTAGGGTTTAGATGTTTATCATTTAGGGAACAAATGTCTTCATCAACATATAATAAGATCCCCTAATTATTTTGGATAACTTGTCTTCACTCTTTCCCTCCTGGTGCCTCAGTCAAATTTTTACATATTAAAGTGTTACAGAAATAGTATTAATTATTTATATTATTAATACCACTAGGTAAACCTGAAACAAGAGTGCAAAGAGTATTTGAAAAATAGTATGAAAAATATAATAATAAAATTATGTCAATTAGTAGAGATTACATACCTATATTTTCAACAAATCCAGACACAACCTTCATTTTTTATGAGTTTCCAAAATAGCCAAACAATGTCTTGTTACTCTTTTTTGAACTAGATGTAACCTTCTTACCCTGCTTTCCAAAATCCTTGGATATGTCTCCAAATAGGGACTAGGTTTGGGATTCGACAAATAAGTTGGATGGCTAAGGGAGAGTATAGCTAGACGACTCACCTTTTGGTCAGATTAGGGTTGGACGGCTTGTTGTTAGATGGCTAGAAACTGGATGGCTAGCAATTGGACGGCTTGTGGTTGGACAGCTTACAATTGGATGCCTTTTAGGAAAGTTTGCAATTATTCACTTGTGGTTGGACGGATCAAAGTTGGAAGGATTGCAGTTAGATGGCATACAGTTGTACGAATTCTAGTTAGACGGATTTGGGTTGGGCGGTAAATCTTGTAGTATGACTGGAAGAGGTTGGACAGGTTGGTGTTCGACTTCAGTGGCAAAGATTGCAAAATGTTTGAACGGTTATATATGTATTATATAGATACCTAGGCACCTGGTGTTATGTATAGTGGTATACTTTAGCGAATATGTGTAGAGGTTAATTCGAAACGTTAGTGAATTACATGCCTAAGTTCATTTAGATGTGTAAATACTACGTCAACTGACCAATACTAATGACCTATCGTCTGAAATTTGTGGTGAATTAGGTGGCAATCGATTGTTGAAATTTCACCATTTCCAATTTCCAAAAACATGAATATTTGCGAGTTTACGAAAAAATTGCCACTAAAATTTTCCCTGATGCATAACTATGGTTTTATCGATATTTGAGATTAAAGGATGATTTTCAAATTAGTTTGAGTTTTTCGTTTGATTTGTGGCAGTGTGTCTAGCTCCCCACTACATGATTTCTCAATTTTTATGGAACATACTTATGGCATATTGTTTTTTGGGATGTTTTTCATTCTTTGGAGTTGTAGGGAATCAATAGGAGTTGTCCATATTAACTCAAACCCTAGTTTTTTATTTCTCAATGTGGGTTTTAAGAAAAATATAATCATCTCCTAGTTAAGAAGGTTTATACGAAAATTTATAATGCATTATTGTGAATGGAAAACAAAAGGATAAACTATCTTTGGAAATCATTTATATTTTACTAGCATCTAAAGGAATTCATTCCACACCTCCCTCTCTTACTACTACTAAGAATTGGGTTTGTTGTTAATTGTTTCTACCCAACTACCTCTATTTAAATGATAGTAGAAGTAGTATTGTAAAGGAAGACAAGGAAGAGTGATGGAAAAAAGGCATCCCTCAACATTATGAAGGATATACACAAGTGATGATTGACAGTTTTGCATCGAAGATGTCCACTTCCCATTTCATGGCTTGGTAAATAACTTGAAGTTAAGGTAGTTACTTAATTTTGGGGTCTTACTAGATAAAACCACTAAGGTAACAACTAAGGAATATTTGGAATTTTGTAGAAAAAATTTCTGATGGAGGAAAACAAGCTTGAGAAGGTTCTAATGTGGATGAACACGCAACCCAAATGGGTAAAGGTTACAGAGTGGATGGTATTATAAAATTCATGAAGGATCCTATATAATCCACCTGAAGGCTTGATACTTTGAAAATTCCTTAGTTGATTAGGATGCAAATAGTTTTGTTTAATGTTAGAAACAAACATGTGGTATATGAAGATTTGTAACACTTGGGTTTTAGTTTGGGATGTATGTTGGACCTAGGTACTCTTCACAATGAATTAGAAGTGGATAAATTTGAAAAAGGGAATTTTTTTATGAAATCTATGTTAAATTGGGTATACATGTGTTAGGAGACTTGCAAATCAAAGTTTTTATCACTTCTATGATCATGAAGGATGAAGAAGGGAACATAGTCTACCTGTTATGGTCTATGTTACTAATGAAGAAAAGGGTGGCTAACATATGTATGTTGTTTTTCTCACTTGTAGGCCTAGTCTTGTATAGATGGTTTTTACTTTCATTCTTTAACTAGTAAATTCTTTCAATTGAAAGCATAAATGATGCCCATCGTGATTGTTATAACTTAAATGGATATCGAATTGACTCTATTTATTACAATATATATTACAAGGTTCTAGGAGATGATTTGAAGACATGGCATGGAAAAGTTATTTTCTTTAATATTTATTAAAAATTTCATTTTTGAACATTATTTTATGGTTTCACTCTCGATGAAACTCCACCAAAGCATATATGGGAAACTTTGTAATGTGAAATGACATAATTAATTAAGTAGATTACACTAGGCATGACACTCACCCCAATTTTGCCAAATGGAAAACCTATCATGGTTTTGTCATTTATCTACTTATAAAATTATATTTTGAATAAAATTATGATTTATTAAATATATATATAATATTTTTAAAAATAAAATAAAATAATAAATTTAATTGTTTTAAATTGAAAATTAATTAAATGAAGAAATAATATAATAATTTTTTAAAAAAATTATTTATCATACACAATAGAGATTAAAACTAAAATGACAACTAAGAAAAATCATTAAAAAATACATCATCTAAATATAAATGTAAAATGCAAACTTTTGCATTAAAAGAAAATGAGAAATTATTTGGTAAATCCCTTATTAGTGACCATTCTTTTAAGAGTGTGACATTTGTTAGTTGTGGCTTTTGATATTCTTTAACTTAAATGGGATAATTGTGTAGATGGGTGAATAAATGTATTTTGTTCTTTTACATGTTTATATCATGTTAGCAAAAGTTTTAACCCCAAAGTTTTTTTTACCATAGAGTTTAACATTGGTGGTAACATAGGCCAACACTTGTGTTTCATTTATGACAAGTCACAGCCCATTTACAATATAAATTCATCTTAGTAATATGAAAATTATGATTACCAAAATATTGATTCAAGAAAAAAGTATAAAAAAGATTAACTAAAAAACACGAATGAACCTCATTTTTATCTTCCATCACTTTTTAGGAAGTATCTTTTTTTGTTTTATCATATACACTTATCACCACTACTATATAAAGAACTTAAGGCATGTATAGCTACTTAAACAAAAATAATGTAATAAGAAAACAACAATTAGTTGCATCTTTTATAAAATAACGAAATGCAATCTAAACTAGCAATCGCATGTGTACAATGCAATGTGAACGCCAAACGGTATATGTTATTTGATTTAGAGGGATAGTTATTATTTTTGTAGTTGATGTTGATAAGGGGTATGATTAATTTTGTAAGTGTAGAGATTTACAAAACATAATTTACTCATTCACAAAGACTTTACATTAGAAGGCAGCCCCTTCATGCTAATCACTCCATTACAAGGAAAAATTGAGTTGCTCTCAGTAAATCACAATAATAATCTCACAACAATTCTACATTCAATAGCCTTACATACTTATAAGCAATGAGCTTTCCCATATCCAAGGAATCATGCCTTATCAAAAACCCAACCATCTACCCTATTATCTCTCACACACTCCTCCAATTTTGATTTGTGTTCTAGGATCACTATTTACATACGATCATATTATAATTTTCTC